>JARQOD010000001.1:91566173-91596891 GCA_033576555.1 Oophaga sylvatica
TTCGGCATTCAGGCATGAACAATGACTGTCCGGTACTAACGCTGAACATTTCTGTTCGGGTTCGCCCATCTCTACCAAATATCCGTTAGATGGCTAATCGAGACTTAATGTCATTTTTGGCTAATGCCAGATGGGCTGGTCTGGCAGTGGGCTGTATTGGGCCACAAAACTGAGATGGAATACTGCTGAAAGTTAGGCAGGCCTCAAGCTGCTTCCAAGATGTCGGCTCAATACAAGGAACGTCAGTGACTTCTCTACATTGCTCCACCAGCACCAGTCAACAAACTGGTTTGACAGAGAGGCTTCTTTATTACTTTATTGTGGCAAAATGGGGAACATTATTAAAGTAGGTATTATGGGGGTCATCATTATTAAAAAAAAGAGATAGAATGGGGATTATAATTAAGAGGGGACACAATGGGGGTAATTATTAAAAGAAGACACATTAGGAATCATTATTATAAAGATGCACATTAGGGGTCATTATTATTATAAGAATAAATGGGGGCTTAATATTATAATGTGGCACTGGGGGCAATATTAGAATGTGGAGGTACAGAGAGGGTATTATATCTCTGTAGGGGCACAGAGGGGGAACTTTTACTGTGTGGGGCACAAGAGGAGGGTACTATTATTGTGCAGGGCACAGAGGAGAGTGCTGAAAAATCAATGAGCCAAAGATGTCTGTATGTCACATTTCTGGAGAGAGAAATCATAGATGGAAGAAATTGTCATGGAGGCCAAATGGAAAATAAATTTAAAGAGAATGACTTCTATGATCAACGAGAATGTCCTTGTTGAGTCACTGATATCTACCATTATATGTTCACTTTATGGTAAATTCAGTCTTAGTAAAATAGTTTTTGTTAATGATCAGTATAGTTTTATTATCACCATTGTATATACTGGTAATATATACTGTATTTATGGTCTGACAGTATTCATTGTCTCTTATATTACAGTATCAATGATAATATTGGCTTGAAACAACTGTGTTTGGCAATGACCAGTATGGTGTCACCATGTGGTGGTATTAAGAGGTCATAGAATGGTGGTATTATGTAAACTTATTATATGATGATATTATTAGCAATATTGGTCTTATAGTAAATCTTAATTTCCTCCAGAGTCAGAGTTATATTTGTAATAAAGACTTTAATCTGGGTGCTGCATGGGTCTCTGTGCAAAGGCCAGGGCTAAATTTCAGTCCCCGTCTAGCCCCGTCCATTTCCCTATTGGTGGATTCCAGACTTCTTAAATATACATATTTTAGCAAATAATTTTTGGGAATGCACTAGGATCTTCCTACTGTAAAATGCAGTCCAAAATCTGTAAAATAGAAAATGCATGCTGATGGCATAGGCATCTGTATAAGTGTGCCAATAGGATGATCAAATTTGTGGATTTAAAATAGATTCAACTGAAAACAAGTTCATATTTAATGAATATATAAAATTTCAGGATGTAAAAACACATGCTGGGTATCTTTCTTACTACCAATTTAGCATTTCAGTATGTGTCTAGAAAAAAAATCAGGACTCCTCCGCTTGCTTGGCTGTCATAAATGTGACATGTAACATACTAAGGCAAATCATTATTTCACAGCTGTAAAAAAAGACAGTTCCTTATAAAAAAGAAAAAAATCACATCCATACTGAAATATATTTAATAAGTTGGAGAAATAACGAGGGACACAATATGGGAACCTAGCGGCAACTGTGCGTTCACAGAACTCAGATCCCTGTGCTGCATAAGAGCTCAGGACTGTCAATATATTAATTTTATTTTTGGAAGGAAACCTAATTTCTCATTGCACGGTCCTGAATAAAACTGCAACAGGAACTCAACATGCAGCCAAAAACACTGGATTCTTGGAATAAGTCTCTATTTCTTTGTGTGTAAGTAGTAAAAACAGATGGGGCTTTAAAAATAACATTTGCCTTGATCCTATACTTATACCTTATGCAATGCAATTAAAATGGAGTAACAGCAATAATAAAACTTTGTCTGGTATGTCATTTTTTTCATTGGCCAACTCATTAACTAAATTCAAGGAATTTTCCAGTAGATACAAAGCATTTTCCATTTATGGTTCTGCAATGAATTATTCTTTTTCTACAACCTTGATAAGGACATTAATAAAGGGTTTTTTTAACCACAGAAAACCCTTTCAAATAGAAGCCGTATGGTGATCAGTTAAATCCGGCAAACAGCTGACACAGTTGGTTAATCTTAAATTTTCCAAATAGCTGTATTAATCTGGCTCAGAGAAGGGGAGGAACAACTTTATCATGACAATTAAGGCAACCCATTTGAAGAGACATCAATCATGTTAGGATTTGGGCAAATTGAATTTTACCAAATTAAACTCAGTATGAATTTCCTGAAAAATTTGAATTTCTCGATATCAAAATTTCTCGATATCAAAATTTTTCAGGATTCAGTTCACATGAATCCAGCAAAATTGCAGGCTGTCAGCTGCAATTTTGCTAGAGGGCCTTGAAGAGGATACAAAATTTCCCCCCGTATGTAGGGGAAAGTCACTGTGTGCATGGCAGGGCTCAGAAGGGAGGGAGCACCCTTTGACTTTTTGAGCACAAAATTGTCTGGAATCAATGGTGGGCACCATGTCGCTTTTGGAGACCTCCTGATGTGGCTAAACAGTGGAAACCCCCGATTGTAACTCCAACCCTAACACCAACACACCCATAATCCTAATCGCAACTGTGAGGAAGGAACAGCCACCATCTTGGATATGGCCTGCTCCAGCCGCCATGTTGTCTGAGTTCACAGATTCACAGCATCTAAATGCTGTAGTTCCCCATGGCCCGTGGGCATATTCAATACAATAGGGTTTGGTCTCCACTGTGAATGAAAAGGTCTATTAGTATGCTGAGTAGATTCGGCTCAAGACAGGATTTACTGCTCAGTGTGAATA
The DNA here is from genome assembly GCA_033576555.1 of Oophaga sylvatica. Taxonomy (NCBI): domain Eukaryota; kingdom Metazoa; phylum Chordata; class Amphibia; order Anura; family Dendrobatidae; genus Oophaga; species Oophaga sylvatica. The sequence continues at coordinate 91,569,112 of JARQOD010000001.1, forward strand.
GCCAGGCCTGTTAGTATGCTAAGTAGGCAAGGCCAAAACAGTACTTCAAAGCTGGGGGCTTCAATTAGATTATACCTACCAGCTAGACACAGAAAACACATCTATTGTGTCTCCCAGCCATGACAGCTCCGTTCTGTGATTGTGAATTATGGGCACATCTTTGTAGGTACATTCTCATAAAAAATATCTGCATGATCCTGGGGACCTCGGGCATCTGACAGTGCAACTCCGAGTCGGTGATGGCTCAGGGGTCTGAGATATAGAGATTGGCCCTCCACAGAGACCCAATCGGGCCAGGTTTGATCTCCACACGACAGGCAAAACATACTGCATCCGCTGGTACCTCTCGTGTCCTGATCCGATCGTCCTGGAGAAAGTTAACCCCTTTGCTAGATATTGGGAATAAATTCTGCAGGGAGCTAAGGGTGGAGATTGTCAGCCCACCCTCGGACACCGAGGGGAGGGACCTAGCAGGTTTAAGAACTGTGAGCTATGGGCAGACTGGAGTCATTCTCACAGAAGCCAAGACAATGAAGAAGTAAGGACCAAGGGACAGATCTGCAAAGGGAGCAGCGGCACGCGTTTTGGGGGACTGTCCAGCAACTAAGACTTTCACCTGTGGACCGCAGAGCTCCCTGCCTCCACATGCCCCTACAAACTGGTAATATTGACCTCTAGCTAATACCTCTAAGCCTTGTACCATTATTATTGTATTTTACTCTGACTGCAAATCCACTGTAATTCCGTTGTATAGCTTACTGTATATTGCTGTAATTATCTAGTGTGCCCTTAAGGCAATTAAACCATAAAATTAATCTTGGGCTGATGCTTTTACTCTGATCACAAATCTTAGAATACCCAGCAGGTAACAGGACACCCTCCCCGGCGGCCATTTGCTCTAGGTGCAGTTCCCTTACTGACCTGAGAGACAAAGGGGTGCCGGAGAGCTGTGCCTGTGTAGTTACGTGTCATTGGTGACGTGGAAGGAAGGGGGTTTCCTTCACAGCAACTCTAACCCTAATCCCAACACATCCCTAACCATGACCCTAGCCCTAACGCTCTAACCCCAACACAACCCTAACCTCAGCACCACCTTAACCCCAAACTCAACTGTAACCCTAATACAACTATCACGAACACCGCACTGCACTTGCTCACTGAGCCAGTGCGCGTACCATGAGTAAGACAGACTGCACTCAAAGATACCTGTGGAGCGGGGCAGCAGCGGTGAAGATGCGTGCTTTAGACTAACAGGACCTGAAGCACGTGACTGCCAAGGGGCAGCACCTACCACAGGTCTCTCAGAGGAAGCAGGAGCAGAGAGAGATTGTTTCAGGCCAAACAGGACCTGAAGCACCTGACTGCTGGGGGGCGTGGCCTAAGCTCCAAGAGCTAGGAGCAGAAGGAAAACTCCTAGATGGCTAACTACGGGACAAAGTTACCAAGGGGCATAGACAAAACGGATCGTCAGGACGTAGCCAAGGGGTCATACCAGAGAGAGCAGCGCAGTACAAGAGGAGCAGACAGAGGGTAATCAGAACGTAGCCAAGGGATCAGAAAACCAGAACGGGCAAATACACATTACCAAGACAGTAGACAAACTCACAACAAAGAGACGGACCAGGTCAAAACTAAACAAGCAACAAGATCAGGCACAAGGCATATGCACACAGGAGGTCAACTAACTCAGCCGAGAGCAGCAGTATAACTGACACCAGACCTAGGTCAATTGGCAACTAAATAGCCGCCCTCTGCCAGAGAGAGGCTGAAACCATTAACCCCAGTCTGACCAAAATGGGACAAAGGCAAAACCTCGTCCTGGATCATGACAACAACCCTAACAAAACCCTAACCCCAACACAACCCTAACTCCCAACAAAACCCTATTCGTAGAACCAACCCTAACCCTAGCCCTAATCTCATCCCTAACACTACACAGATACCTCATATGTGGTCATAAACCACTGTATGGGCGCACGGCAGGGCTCAGAAGGGAAGGAGCGCCATTTGACTTTTTGAATGGAAAATATGCTGGAATATTTAGCGGTTGCCATGTCACATTTGGAGAGTCCCTGTGTGCCTAAACATTGGAGCTCCCCCACAAGTGACCCCATTTTGGAAACTAGACCCCCTAAGGAACTTATCTAGATGCACAGTGATCACTTTGAACCCCCAGGTGCTTCACAAATTGATCTGTAAAAAAAAGAAAGTACTTTTTTTTCACAAAAATTTTCTTTTAGCCTCAGTTTTTTTCATTTTCACATGGGCAACAGTATAAATTGGATCCTAAAATTTGTTGGGCAATTTCTCCTGAGTACACAGATACCTCATATGTGGTCATAAACCACTGTTTGGGCGCACGGCAGGGCTCAGAAGGGAAGGAGCGCCATTTGACTTTTTGAATAGAAAATATGCTGGAATATTTAGCGGTTGCCATGTCGCATTTGGAGAGTCCTGTGTGCCTAAACATTGGAGCTCCCCCACAAGTGACCCCATTTTGGAAACTAGACCCCCTAAGGAACTTATCTAGATGCATAGTGAGCACTTTGAACCCCCAGGTGCTTCACAAATTGATCCGTAAAAAAAAGAAAGTACTTTTTTTTCACAAAAATTTTCTTTTAGCCTCAGTTTTTTTCATTTTCACATGGGCAACAGTATAAATTGGATCCTAAAATTTGTTGGGCAATTTCTCCTGAGTACACAGATACCTCATATGTGGTCATAAACCACTGTTTGGGCGCACGGCAGGGCTCAGAAGGGAAGGAGCGCCATTTGACTTTTTGAATGGAAAATATGCTGGAATATTTAGCGGTTGCCATGTCGCATTTGGAGAGTCCCTGTGTGCCTAAATATTGGAGCTCCCCCACAAGTGACCCCATTTTGGAAACTAGACGCCCTAAGGAACTTATCTAGATGCATAGTGAGCACTTTGAACCCCCAGGTGCTTCACAGAAGTTTATAACGCAGAGCCGTGAAAATAAAAAAATCATTTTTTTTTCTCAAAAAATGATTTTTTAGCCCACTATTTTTTATTTTCACAATGGTTACAGGAGAAATTGGACCCCAAAAGTCGTTGTCCAGTTTGTCCTGAGTATGCTAGTACCCCATATGTGGGAGGGAACCACTGTTTGGGCACACGTCAGGGCTCGGAAGGGATGTAGTGACGCTTTGAAATGCCGACTTGATAGAATGGTCTGGGGCATCTTGTTACGTTTGCAGAGCCCCTGATGTGCCTAAACAGTAGAAACTCCCCACAAGTGACCCCATTTTGGAAACTAGACCCCACAAAGAACTTATCTAGATGTGTGGTGAGCACTTTGAACCCCCAAGGGCTACACAGAAGTTTATAACGCCCAGGCATGAAAATAAAAAAATCATATTTTTTCCACAATCAGGATCTTTTAGTCCCCAATTTTTTTATTTTCCCAAGGGTAACATGAGAAATTAGACCCCAAAAGTTGTTGTCCAATTTGTCCTGAGTATGCTGATATCCCATATGTGGGAGAAAACTACTGTATGGGCACACGTCGGGGCTCGGATGGGAAGTAGTGACGTTTTGAAATGCCCACTTGATGGAATGGTCTTCGGGCGTCATGTTACGTTTGCAGAGTCCCTGATGTGCTTAAACAGTAGAAACTCCCCACAAGTGACCCCATTTTGGAAACTAGATCCCCAAGGAACTCCTATAGATGTGTGATAAGCACTTTGAATCTCCAAGTCCTTCACAGAAGTTTATAACGCAGAGCCGTGAAAATATAAAATCATTTTTTTTTCCACAAAAATAATTTTTATTCCCCAATTTTTTTCCCAATGTTAACAGGAGAAATTAGAACCCCCAAAGTTGTTGTGCAATTTTTCCCGAGTACGCTGATACCTCATATGTGGGGATAAACCACTGTTTGGGCATACGTCGGGGCTTGGAATAAAGGGAGCACTGTTTGACTTTTTGAACGAAAAATTTGCAGGAATCAATGGTGGCGCCATGTCGCGTATGGAGACCCCCTGATGTGCCTAAATAGTGGAAACCCCTCAATTCTAACTCCAACCCTAACCCCAACACACCCCTAACCCCAACCCTAACCCCTACACACACCTAACCCTAATACAAACCCTAATCATAACCCTAACACCAACACACCCCTAACCCTAATCCCAACTCTAAACATAAACCTAACTACAAGGCTAACCCTAATTCCAACCCTAACCCTAATTCCAACCCTAACCCTAATTCCGACCCTAACCCAAATTCCAACCCTAACCGTAATTCTAACCTTAACCCTAATGCTAACCCTAACCCTAAGGCTGGGTTCATATTGTGTTTTACCAGCCCGTTCAACACGTAGCGTTGACCAGCTGGTAACGGTATAGCATAACGCGATCGAGTTATGCTATACCCGCTAGCGCAGATGAATCAGCCGATAATCAGCCGCGGATCCACAGCAAAATCAGTCGCGGATCAGCAGCAAAATCCGCCGCGGAACAGCAGCAAAATCCGCCGCGGATCAGCAGCACAATCAGCCGCGGATCAGCAGCGAAATCAGCCGCGGATCAGCAGCGAAATCAGCCGCGGATCAGCAGCGAAATCCGCCGCGGATCCGCATGCGCGATATCCGCAGCAAAATCACCGCGGATCCGCAGCGAAATAGCCGCGGATCAGCAGCGAAATCCGCCACGGATCAGCAGCAAAATCTGCCGCGGATCCGCAGCGAAATCAGTCGTGGATCAGCAGCGAAATCAGCCGCGGAATCAGCAGCGAAATCCGCCGCAGATCAGGCATGCCTTGAAATCCGCCGCGGATCAGCAGCGAAATCAGCTGCGGATCAGCAGCGAAATCAGCCGCGGATCAGCAGCGAAATCAGTCGCAGATCAGCAGCGATATCCGCCGCGGATCCGCAGCGAAATCCGCCGCGGATCCGCAGCGAAATCCGCAGCGATATCCGCCGCGGATCAGCAGCGATATCCGCCGCGGATCTTCAGCGAAATCCGCCGCGGATCAGCAGCGAAATCCGCCGGGATCCGCAGCGAAATCAGTCGCGGATCCGCAGCGAAATCCGCTGCGGATCAGCAGCGAAATCCGCCGCGGATCAGCAGCGAAATCCACCGCGGATCAGCAGCGAAATCAGCCGCGGATCCGCAGAGAAATCAGCAGCGAAATCCGCCGCGGATCAGCAGCGAAATCCGCCGCGGATCAGCAGAGAAATCGCCGCGGATCAGCAGCGAAATCAGCCGCGAATCAGCAGCGAAATCAGCCGCGGATCAGCAGCGAAATCCGCCGCGGATCCGCAGCGAATCAGCAGCAAAATCAGTCGCGGATCAGCAGCGAAATACGCCGCGGATCAGCAGCGAAATCAGCCGTGGATCGCAGCGAAATCTGCCGCGGATCCGCAGCGAAATCAGTCGCGGATCCGCAGCGAAATCCGCCGCGGATAAGCAGCGAAATCCGCCGCGGATCAGCAGCGAAATCAGCCGCGGATCAGCAGCGAAATCCGCCGCGGATCAGCAGCGAAATCCGCCGCGGATCAGCAGCGAAATCCGCCGCGGATCCGCAGCGAAATCCGCCTCGGATCAGCAGCGAAATCCGCCGCGGATCAGCCGCAAAATCCGCCGCGGATCCGCAGCAAAATCAGCTGCGGATCAGCAACAAAATCCGCTAGGAAAAAAAATAAAAAATTCTTTATTTTATTATTTGTCCCTACCTATGACAGGGGGGGGGTTCATTTACTTTTTTTTATTTTGATCACTGTGACAGTTTATCACAGTGATCAAAATAAATTTTTGTACAATGGAGGGCGCACTACGCATGCGCCCGCCATTTTCCAAGATGGCGGCACCCATGAAGAATCCTGGGCAGCCGCCGGGACGGATCCAGGGACATCGGTGGACGGGAGAGGTGAGTAGGGGATGTCGGAAGGTGAGGGGGAGGGATCGGTAGGTGGGGGCAGCGGATCGCAGGAGCAGGGGAGCAGACAGTGACGGCGGTGACCGATCGCTGCCATCTTTCGATGGCGGCGGCCGATCACCGCCGTGACATGGTGTGGGGGGGGTCTGATCACGGTCTCCAGCCATGGCAGATGCTATTGCAGCATCGGCCATGGCTGGATTGTAATATTTCACCAGTTTCATTGGTGAAATATTACAAATCGCTCTGATTGGCTGTTTCACTTTTAACAGCCAATCAGAGCGATCGTGGCCACGTGGGGGTTAAGCCAACCCCCCTGTGGTGATGCAGTAAGGGTCCTGTTACTGCGGGTCGGGTGACCTTTCAGTGACCCTGGTCCCCCGACCCGCAGGAACATGATTTATAGCATGACGCCTACGTTGGCGTCATGGGTCGGGATGGCACAGGTTTTCATGACGCCAACGTAGGCGTCATGGGTCGGGAAGGGGTTAAACAATATATATATATATATATATATATACACACACAGTGGTGGCCAAAAGTATTGGCACCCCTGCAATTCTGTCAGATAATACTCAGTTTCTTCCTGAAAATGATTGCAAACACAAATTCTTTGGTATTATTATCTTCATTTAATTTGTTTTCAATGAAAAAACACAAAAATAATTGACCTAAAGCCAAATTGGATATAATTCCACACCAAACCTAAAAAAAGGGGGTGGACAAAAGTATTGTGATGTGATGCTTCTCTAATTCGTGTAATCACCAGCACCTGTAACTTACCTGTGGCACCTAACAGGTGTTGGCAATAACTAAATGACACTTGCAGCCAGTTAACATGGATTAAAGTTGACTCAACCTCTGTCCTGTGTCCTTGTGTGTACCACATTGAGCATGGAGAAAAGAAGAAGACCAAAGAACTGTCTGAGGACTTGAGAAACCAAATTGCGAGGAAGCATGAGCAATCTCAAGGCTACAAGTCCATCTCCAAAGACCTGAATGTTCCTGTGTCTTCCGTTCGCAGTGTCATCAAGAAGTTTAAACAAACAAGAAGAAAAGGTAGCACACTGTAGCGCTATAGCTTGCAAACACGAAATATGAAAAATATGAAAAATGAATTACATCATTACCTTAGAAATATGAAAAATTGAGAAGTCTTAGCGCATAAGATGGCCAAATTATGTGAGCCTGATAGCCACGTCAAGGCTCTTCTCGTATATCAGGTCCCTAACTAATGCCTATCCTCGCTTTAGAAAAGTCTGTCTGCATGGGAACCTATGAATCCTCTTTTCAGACTAAAATCTACATCTCTGTGGAGGGGTGATGAACCTGCTGTAATTAAAAGGCCTGTGACCACCAGGTGGAGTGCTCAGGCAGAAGGTAAATGAATACATATCAAAAACTGACCGGCACATCCAAACTTAGATTCAGTGTGAACAGGTGCTAAACCTAGAGTCACCAACTCATATACATACAAGAAGAAAAGGTAGCACACTGTAGCGCTATAGCTTGCAAACACGAAATATGAAAAATATGAAAAATGAATTACATCATTACCTTAGAAATATGAAAAATTGAGAAGTCTTAGCGCATAAGATGGCCAAATTATGTGAGCCTGATAGCCACGTCAAGGCTCTTCTCGTATATCAGGTCCCTAACTAATGCCTATCCTCGCTTTAGAAAAGTCTGTCTGCATGGGAACCTATGAATCCTCTTTTCAGACTAAAATCTACATCTCTGTGGAGGGGTGATGAACCTGCTGTAATTAAAAGGCCTGTGACCACCAGGTGGAGTGCTCAGGCAGAAGGTAAATGAATACATATCAAAAAACTGACCGGCACATCCAAACTTAGATTCAGTGTGAACAGGTGCTAAACCTAGAGTCACCAACTCATATACATACAAGAAGAAAAGGTAGCACACTGTAGCGCTATAGCTTGCAAACACGAAATATGAAAAATATGAAAAATGAATTACATCATTACCTTAGAAATATGAAAAATTGAGAAGACTTAGCGCATAAGATGGCCAAATTATGTGAGCCTGATAGCCACGTCAAGGCTCTTCTCGTATATCAGGTCCCTAACTAATGCCTATCCTCGCTTTAGAAAAGTCTGTCTGCATGGGAACCTATGAATCCTCTTTTCAGACTAAAATCTACATCTCTGTGGAGGGGTGATGAACCTGCTGTAATTAAAAGGCCTGTGACCACCAGGTGGAGTGCTCAGGCAGAAGGTAAATGAATACATATCAAAAAACTGACCGGCACATCCAAACTTAGATTCAGTGTGAACAGGTGCTAAACTGTTATGTTTCGGTAGCTGAGGAGTGCAGGTAAAAAAGGAAATACACCAGAGCAGTTGGAATCTATGAGATTGCAGTACCCTGACTAACCACCACAACTAGAGGCAGCCGTGGAGCGTTCCTACGTTGGTCCTAGACGCCTCGTCACAGCCTGAGAAACTAACTACACCTAAAGATAGATATAGGAAAGCTATCTGCCCCGTAGCAGAACCCCAAAGATAATAGAAAGCCCCCAAACATGTAATGGCGGTTAGACAAGAGGAAATACTGACACAGAAAGAAAATAGTATGAGCAAACGCTGGGGCCCAAACTATCTAAATAGAAAAGGATAGGAAGGGTACTTACTGCAATCCCAGAAAACCCTGAAAAACACCAACATACTAATTTCAAAATCACCTGAGATCACACGACCTCTACCACCTAAATTAGTTCTCTGGTGTAACAAAAACAGCAGCCACTGAAAAAACTGCAAAAAGCAAAAGTACAAAACACAGTGGCTGGACTAAACTGAGAGGGCAAAAGCCCCCGGAGGGGACCCAGAAGGCCCCCACAGAAGTGCAGGACAAAATGCAAAAATATAGCAAAAACACAAAATAAGAAATTGTCTTATCTGACAGCAGGAGATGCAGACACGACACAGCAGGCTACAAGGGAAACTGGAAAGAAGGATTCAGACCAGAACAATTGATCACCGGCAACCCTGATGGGAAAATGATTCCCTTAAATAAGACCAATCAGTAACACCTCATTCCCAATCCTCACTAGTACCGCTTGTAACCACCAGAGGGAGCCTCTGCTCAGAACTCATCTCAAACCCATTCACAACAGTACCCCCCCCTTGAGGAGGGGTCACCGAACCCTCATTTGAGCAACCAGGTCGGTCAGGATGAGTTCTATGATACGCACGGATAAGTCTCCTAGCATGGATGTCCGAAGCAAACACCCAAGAATTATCTTCCTGACCATAACCTCTCCATTTAACCAAATACTGGAGTCTTCGTCTAGAAAAACGAGAATCCAATATTTTCTCAACCACATACTCCAGATTGCCCTCAACCAAAACAGGGTCAGGAGGCACAGCAGCAGGAACCACTGGCTCAACAAACCTCTTCAACAAGGACTTGTGGAACACGTTATGGATCTTAAATGTCCCTGGAAGAAGCAAACGAAAAGAAACAGGATTAATAATCTCCATGATCTTATAAGGTCCAATGAACCTAGGCTTAAATTTAGGAGATGCTACTCTCATAGGAATATTCTTTGAGGACAACCAGACCAAGTCCCCCACTTTAAACCGAGGACCATCAGTCCTATGCCGGTTAGCAAACCGCTGGGCCTTCTCCTGAGAGAGGGACAACCTCTCCACTACCTGGTCCCAAATCTGCTGCATACGCTCAACAACAGAGTCAACACCTGGACAGACAGAAGCCTCCGTCTGTCCTGAAGAAAATCGAGGGTGAAACCCAGAATTACAGAAAAACGGAGACATCAAAGTGGCAGAGCTAGCCCTATTATTAAGAGCAAACTCAGCCAAAGGCAAAAAAGAGACCCAGTCATCCTGATCAGCAGACACAAAGCATCTTAGATAAGTCTCCAATGTCTGGTTTGTTCTCTCAGTTTGACCATTGGTCTGAGGATGAAATGCCGAGGAGAAAGACAATTGAACACCCAGTTTAGAACAAAAAGTCCTCCAAAATCTGGAAACAAACTGGACTCCTCTGTCAGACACAATGTTCTCAGGAATGCCGTGTAAACGAACCACGTGCTGAAGGAACAACGGCACCAATTCAGAGGAGGAAGGCAACTTAGGTAATGGCACAAGATGTATCATTTTGGAAAACCTATCACAAATTACCCAGATGGTGGTCATTCTCTGAGAAACAGGAAGATCGGAAATGAAATCCATAGAGATATGGGTCCATGGTCTCTTGGGCACAGGCAATGGCATCAACAAACCACTAGAGCGAGAGCAAGGCTTGGAGCGAGAGCAAGTCCCGCAGGACTGCACAAATTCCCTGACATCGCGAGACAAGGTAGGCCACCAAAAGGACCGACTAACCAAGTCTCTGGTACCAAAAATTCCGGGATGCCCAGCCAATGCGGAACAATGAATCTCAGACATCACACTCTTTTTCCATTGGTCCGGGACAAACAATTTTCCAACAGGGCAGCGCTCTGGCCTATCCTCCTGACACCCCTCCAGAGCAAGTCTCAAATTAGGCGAGATGGCGGAAAGAACTACACCCTCCTTCAAAATAACAGAGGGATCAGATAGCTCAGGAGAGTCCGCAAGGAAACTCCTCGAGAGGGCATCCGCCTTAACATTCTTAGTGCCAGGAAGAAAGGAAACCACAAAATTAAAACGTGTGAAAAACAAGGCCCACCTGGCCTGTCTAGGATTGAGTCGCTTGGCAGATTCCAGATAGACCAGATTCTTATGGTCCGTAAGGACCACCACCTGATGTTTGGCTCCCTCCAGCCAATGTCTCCACTCTTCAAAAGCCCACTTCATGGCCAATAACTCCCGATTACCCACGTCATAATTACGTTCAGTAGGAGAAAATTTTCGAGAGAAAAAGGCACAAGGGTTACTTTTAGAGGTCTCTGGATCTTTTTGGGACAAAACGGCACCTGCCCCAATTTCAGAGGCATCAACCTCCACCTGAAATGGCAGAGAAACATCAGGCTGCCGTAGAACAGGAGCAGAAGTGAATCTCTGCTTAAGTTCCTGAAACGCAGAGACTGCCTCAGGAGGCCAATTCACCACATCAGAACCCTTTCTGGTCAAATCAGTTAATGGTTTAACAATAACAGAGAAATTACCAATAAATTTACGATAAAAATTGGCAAAACCCAAAAATCTCTGAAGAGCCTTTAATGAAGTAGGTTGGACCCAATCACAGATGGCCTGAACCTTGACCGGGTCCATTTCAATAACAGATGGGGACAAAATGAATCCCAGAAATGAGATCTTCTGTACGCCAAAAAGACACTTTGATCCCTTCACATACAGAGCATTCTCTCTCAAAATCTGGAATACAGTTCGAACATGTTTCACATGAGAGTCCCAGTCATTAGAAAAAATCAAGATATCATCCAAATAAACAATCAGAAACTTGTCCACAAAATCCCTGAAAATGTCATTCATGAAGGACTGGAAGACGGAAGGAGCATTAGTGAGCCCAAAGGGCATCACAAGGTACTCAAAATGCCCTTCAGGGGTGTTAAATGCCGTCTTCCATTCATCCCCGTGCTTAATGCGAATAAGGTTATACGCCCCCCTGAGGTCAAGCTTGGTAAACCAAGTAGCGTTTTTCACCCTGGAAAACAGGTCAGAAATCAAGGGTAACGGGTATTGATATTTCACAGTAATATTGTTCAAGAGACGATAATCAATACACGGCCTTAATGAACCATCTTTTTTGGCCACAAAGAAAAAACCGGCACCTAAGGGTGAAGAGGATGGTCTGATATGACCCTTCTCCAATGATTCCTTGATATAAGACCGCATAGCGTCATGTTCAGGTACAGACAAGTTAAAGAGGCGACCCTTAGGGAATTTACTACCTGGCACTAATTCAATAGCGCAGTCATAGCTCCTATGGGGAGGTAAGGATGCAGATTTACTTTCGCTAAACACATCAGAAAAATCAAACAAAAAGTCAGGAACATCCTCAGCCTGGGGGAGGCAGAAAAAACAGGAGTGTTGGTATTAACACATTGGCAGCCCCAACTGGTTACAGACACAGATTTCCAATCCAAAACAGGATTATGAGACTGTAACCAAGGGAAACCCAGCACGATAATGTCATGCAGATTATATAGAACCAAAAATTTGCAGCACTCCTGGTGATCAGGTTCAACCCTCATTATCACCTGAGTAGAAAACTGGGGTTTATTCTCAGCCAAAGGGGTAGAATCGATCCCCAGTAGGGGAATAGACTTCTGTAGGGGTATCAAGGGAAATCCACAACGTTTAGCAAAATCATAATCCATCAGGTTAATAGCTGCTCCAGAATCAACGAAAGCCTGAGCAGAAAATGAGGACAGAGAGCATATCAGAGTGACAGTTAATAAAAACTTAGTCTGAACACTACCCAAGACAACTGAGCGTGCAAAACGTCTTCCCCGCTTAGGGCAGACTGAAATAGCATGAGAGGCATCACCACAGTAGAAACATAACCCATTGCGCTTTCGAAACTCATGACGCTGTGCCCCAGACACCATCCATCACACTGCATGGGCTCAGCAGCTGGCTCACAAGGCAACACCACTCCACACATACTTCTCCGCTCACGCAAACGTCTGTCAATTTGAATCGCTAATGACATAGAATCATTGAGACCAGAGGGGACAGGGAATCCCACCATAACATCCTTTACATTATCCGACAGACCCTTCCGGAAAAGGGCCGCCAAAGCGTCGTCATTCCATTTGGTCAGGACTGCCCACCTACGGAATCTCTGACAGTATAACTCAGCGTCATCAAGCCCCTGATTTAATGCCAACAAGGCTTTTTCAGCTTGATCAGTGATATTAGGCTCATCGTACAATAACCCCAAAGCCTGAAAAAATACATCAACATCACTCAAAACAGGATCCCCAGGTGTCAGGGAAAAAGCCCAATCCTGAGGATCGCCGCGCAGGAGAGAGATGATAATTTGAACCTGCTGCGCTGCGTTTCCTGAGGACTTAGATTTTAAGGCAAGAAACAATTTACAATTATTTTTGAAATTCTGAAACTTAGCTCGATCCCCTGAAAAAAATCTGGCATGGGGATCCTAGGTTCCACAACAGGCAACCTAGCAAGATAGATAGCAATACTCTGAACCTCAGTGGCAAGCTGATCCACACGGCCAGACAACTGTGCAAACTCCATTGGGAGAAAAGATCCTCCCCAGCACCCAGAGATACAGAGGAAAAAAAAAAAAAATGCAACAAACAGAAAAATATCTCTGACAACTTTTCTTCCTTCAAAATATTATTTTTTTTTTTTTCCCTTCTGTGAGTACCATACAATTTTTAGGCCGGTGATACTGTTATGTTTCGGTAGCTGAGGAGTGCAGGTAAAAAAGGAAATACACCAGAGCAGTTGGAATCTATGAGATTGCAGTACCCTGACTAACCACCACAACTAGAGGCAGCCGTGGAGCGTTCCTACGTTGGTCCTAGACGCCTCGTCACAGCCTGAGAAACTAACTACACCTAAAGATAGATATAGGAAAGCTATCTGCCCCGTAGCAGAACCCCAAAGATAATAGAAAGCCCCCAAACATGTAATGGCGGTTAGACAAGAGGAAATACTGACACAGAAAGAAAATAGTATGAGCAAACGCTGGGGCCCAAACTATCTAAATAGAAAAGGATAGGAAGGGTACTTACTGCAATCCCAGAAAACCCTGAAAAACACCAACATACTAATTTCAAAATCACCTGAGATCACACGACCTCTACCACCTAAATTAGTTCTCTGGTGTAACAAAAACAGCAGCCACTGAAAAAACTGCAAAAAGCAAAAGTACAAAACACAGTGGCTGGACTAAACTGAGAGGGCAAAAGCCCCCGGAGGGGACCCAGAAGGCCCCCACAGAAGTGCAGGACAAAATGCAAAAATATAGCAAAAACACAAAATAAGAAATTGTCTTATCTGACAGCAGGAGATGCAGACACGACACAGCAGGCTACAAGGGAAACTGGAAAGAAGGATTCAGACCAGAACAATTGATCACCGGCAACCCTGATGGGAAAATGATTCCCTTAAATAAGACCAATCAGTAACACCTGATTCCCAATCCTCACTAGTACCGCTTGTAACCACCAGAGGGAGCCTCTGCTCAGAACTCATCTCAAACCCATTCACAACACTAAACCTAGAGTCACCAACTCATATACATACAAGAAGAAAAGGTAGCACACTGTAGCGCTATAGCTTGCAAACACGAAATATGAAAAATATGAAAAATGAATTACATCATTACCTTAGAAATATGAAAAATTGAGAAGTCTTAGCGCATAAGATGGCCAAATTATGTGAGCCTGATAGCCACGTCAAGGCTCTTCTCGTATATCAGGTCCCTAACTAATGCCTATCCTCGCTTTAGAAAAGTCTGTCTGCATGGGAACCTATGAATCCTCTTTTCAGACTAAAATCTACATCTCTGTGGAGGGGTGATGAACCTGCTGTAATTAAAAGGCCTGTGACCACCAGGTGGAGTGCTCAGGCAGAAGGTAAATGAATACATATCAAAAAACTGACCGGCACATCCAAACTTAGATTCAGTGTGAACAGGTGCTAAACCTAGAGTCACCAACTCATATACATACAAGAAGAAAAGGTAGCACACTGTAGCGCTATAGCTTGCAAACACGAAATATGAAAAATATGAAAAATGAATTACATCATTACCTTAGAAATATGAAAAATTGAGAAGTCTTAGCGCATAAGATGGCCAAATTATGTGAGCCTGATAGCCACGTCAAGGCTCTTCTCGTATATCAGGTCCCTAACTAATGCCTATCCTCGCTTTAGAAAAGTCTGTCTGCATGGGAACCTATGAATCCTCTTTTCAGACTAAAATCTACATCTCTGTGGAGGGGTGATGAACCTGCTGTAATTAAAAGGCCTGTGACCACCAGGTGGAGTGCTCAGGCAGAAGGTAAATGAATACATATCAAAAAACTGACCGGCACATCCAAACTTAGATTCAGTGTGAACAGGTGCTAAACCTAGAGTCACCAACTCATATACATACAAGAAGAAAAGGTAGCACACTGTAGCGCTATAGCTTGCAAACACGAAATATGAAAAATATGAAAAATGAATTACATCATTACCTTAGAAATATGAAAAATTGAGAAGTCTTAGCGCATAAGATGGCCAAATTATGTGAGCCTGATAGCCACGTCAAGGCTCTTCTCGTATATCAGGTCCCTAACTAATGCCTATCCTCGCTTTAGAAAAGTCTGTCTGCATGGGAACCTATGAATCCTCTTTTCAGACTAAAATCTACATCTCTGTGGAGGGGTGATGAACCTGCTGTAATTAAAAGGCCTGTGACCACCAGGTGGAGTGCTCAGGCAGAAGGTAAATGAATACATATCAAAAAACTGACCGGCACATCCAAACTTAGATTCAGTGTGAACAGGTGCTAAACCTAGAGTCACCAACTCATATACATACAAGAAGAAAAGGTAGCACACTGTAGCGCTATAGCTTGCAAACACGAAATATGAAAAATATGAAAAATGAATTACATCATTACCTTAGAAATATGAAAAATTGAGAAGTCTTAGCGCATAAGATGGCCAAATTATGTGAGCCTGATAGCCACGTCAAGGCTCTTCTCGTATATCAGGTCCCTAACTAATGCCTATCCTCGCTTTAGAAAAGTCTGTCTGCATGGGAACCTATGAATCCTCTTTTCAGACTAAAATCTACATCTCTGTGGAGGGTGATGAACCTGCTGTAATTAAAAGGCCTGTGACCACCAGGTGGAGTGCTCAGGCAGAAGGTAAATGAATACATATCAAAAAACTGACCGGCACATCCAAACTTAGATTCAGTGTGAACAGGTGCTAAACCTAGAGTCACCAACTCATATACATACAAGAAGAAAAGGTAGCACACTGTAGCGCTATAGCTTGCAAACACGAAATATGAAAAATATGAAAAATGAATTACATCATTACCTTAGAAATATGAAAAATTGAGAAGTCTTAGCGCATAAGATGGCCAAATTATGTGAGCCTGATAGCCACGTCAAGGCTCTTCTCGTATATCAGGTCCCTAACTAATGCCTATCCTCGCTTTAGAAAAGTCTGTCTGCATGGGAACCTATGAATCCTCTTTTCAGACTAAAATCTACATCTCTGTGGAGGGGTGATGAACCTGCTGTAATTAAAAGGCCTGTGACCACCAGGTGGAGTGCTCAGGCAGAAGGTAAATGAATACATATCAAAAAACTGACCGGCACATCCAAACTTAGATTCAGTGTGAACAGGTGCTAAACCTAGAGTCACCAACTCATATACATACAAGAAGAAAAGGTAGCACACTGTAGCGCTATAGCTTGCAAACACGAAATATGAAAAATATGAAAAATGAATTACATCATTACCTTAGAAATATGAAAAATTGAGAAGTCTTAGCGCATAAGATGGCCAAATTATGTGAGCCTGATAGCCACGTCAAGGCTCTTCTCGTATATCAGGTCCCTAACTAATGCCTATCCTCGCTTTAGAAAGTCAGTTTTTTGATATGTATTCATTTACCTTCTGCCTGAGCACTCCACCTGGTGGTCACAGGCCTTTTAATTACAGCAGGTTCATCACCCCTCCACAGAGATGTAGATTTTAGTCTGAAAAGAGGATTCATAGGTTCCCATGCAGACAGACTTTTCTAAAGCGAGGATAGGCATTAGTTAGGGACCTGATATACGAGAAGAGCCTTGACGTGGCTATCAGGCTCACATAATTTGGCCATCTTATGCGCTAAGACTTCTCAATTTTTCATATTTCTAAGGTAATGATGTAATTCATTTTTCATATTTTTCATATTTCGTGTTTGCAAGCTATAGCGCTACAGTGTGCTACCTTTTCTTCTTGTATGTATATGAGTTGGTGACTCTAGGTTTAGCACCTGTTCACACTGAATCTAAGTTTGGATGTGCCGGTCAGTTTTTTGATATGTATTCATTTACCTTCTGCCTGAGCACTCCACCTGGTGGTCACAGGCCTTTTAATTACAGCAGGTTCATCACCCCTCCACAGAGATGTAGATTTTAGTCTGAAAAGAGGATTCATAGGTTCCCATGCAGACAGACTTTTCTAAAGCGAGGATAGGCATTAGTTAGGGACCTGATATACGAGAAGAGCCTTGACGTGGCTATCAGGCTCACATAATTTGGCCATCTTATGCGCTAAGACTTCTCAATTTTTCATATTTCTAAGGTAATGATGTAATTCATTTTTCATATTTTTCATATTTCGTGTTTGCAAGCTATAGCGCTACAGTGTGCTACCTTTTCTTCTTGTATGTATATGAGTTGGTGACTCTAGGTTTAGCACCTGTTCACACTGAATCTAAGTTTGGATGTGCCGGTCAGTTTTTTGATATGTAATCAAGAAGTTTAAAGCCCATGGCACTGTGGCTAACCTCCCTAGATGTGGAATGAAAAGAAAAATTGACGAGAGATTTCAACGCAAGATTGTGCGGATGGTGGATAAAGAACCTCGACTAACATCCAAACAAGTTCACGCTGCCCTGCAGTCCGAAGGTACAACAGTGTCAACCCGTACTATCCGGCTGGAGTTTGCCAAAACTTACCTGAGAAAGCCTAAAACGTTTTGGAAGAATGTTCTCTGGTCAGATGAGACCAAAGTCGAGCTTCTTGGGAAAAACCATCAACATAGTGTACAGGAAAAAAAAAAGAGGCATTCAAAGAAAAGAACACGGTCCCTACATGGCAGAGGTTCCCTGATGTTTTGGGGTTGCTTTGCTGCCTCTGGCACTGAACTGCTTGACCGTGTGCATGGCTGTTATGAATGTGCTAGAGATGGTTTCTGAGCAGAGGCTCCCTCTGGTGGTTACAGGCAGTACTGAACCTTTCAGCGAGGAATGGCAATCTGGGATCACGGACTGGTCTGATATAAGGGAGGTTCCCTCCCATGATGGTTGCCGGTGATCAATTGTTCTTGTCTCAATTGTGGTTCCTGGTTCATTTGGAAGTTTGCTGAGTCTTGCTTGCATCTTCTGCTATCAGATAAGATATTTTCTGCTTTTATTTTTGTGCTTGCTTTATGCATTGTTCCCTGCACTTCTGTGGAGGTCAGCGAGGTCCCCTCCGGGGCTTGTACTCCACTCAGTTTATCTGGAGCCACTGTTGTTTGTTCATTTGCTTTTTCCTGTTTTTTCAGTGGTTGCGGCTTAGTTTTGTTACACCAGAGAGCTGATTTGGGTGGTAGAGATTGTGTGATCTCAGGTGTTTTTGCAATCAGAAGAGTTGGTATTTTTGGGGTTTTTTTTGGATTGCAGTGAGTATCCTTTCCTGTACTTTTCTGTCTAGACAGATTGGGTCCCAGCGTTTGCTCATTCTATTTTCTGTCTGTGTCCGTGCTTCTACTTGTCTAACCGCCATTACATGTTTGGGGGCTTCCTATTTTCTTTGGGGATCTGCTTCGGGGCAGATAGCTTTCGTCTTTCTGCCTTTGGGTGTGGTTGTCTCTCAGGCTGTGACGAGGCGTCTGGGATCAACGTGGGAATGCTCCACGGCTACCTCTAGTTGTGTGGTTGGTTTGGGTTACTTCAATCCAGTGGGTTCCAGCCTCTCTGGTGTATTGCCGTTTTTGCTTATTCTCCTCAGCTACCAAAACATAACACATGGCATTATGAAGTCTGAAGACTACCAACAAATTTTTCAGCATAATGTAGGGCCCAGTGTGAGAAAGTTGGGTCTCTCTCAGAGGTCATGGGTCTTCCAGCAGGACAATGACCCAAAACACACTTCCAAAAGCACTCTAAAATGGTTTGAGAGAAAGCACTGGAGACTTCTAAGGTGGCCAGACCTGAATCCCATAAAACACCTGTGGAGAGATCTCAAAATGGCAGTTTGGAGAAGGCACCCTTCAAATATCAGGGACCTGGAGCAGTTTGCCAAAGAAGAATGGTCTATAATTCCAGCAGAGCACTGTAAGAAACTCTTTGATGGTTACCGAAGCGGTTGTTCACAGTTATTTTGGCTAAAGGTTGTGCAACCAAGTATTAGGCTGAGGGTGCCAATACTTTTGTCTGGCCCATTTTTGGAGTTTTGTGTCAAATGATCAAGGATTTGATTTTTGCTTCATTCTCTTTTGTGTTTTTTCCTTGCAAGCAAATTAAATGAAGATAAAAATAGCAAATAATTTGTGATTGCAATCATTTTCTGGAAGACACTGAGTATTATCTGACAGAATTGCAGGGGTGCCAATACTTTTGGCCACCACTGTGTATATATATATATATATTAAGGTTTGCACCATAACTAACCAAGAATGATTACTCTAAAGCATAGGAACTGCATTACTGCACAGAAAAAAATGAAAAAAGCGCTATATGATGTATATATGAATATATGAGATATGTATCTGCAAAAATTGCTATGAAAAATGAAGGCTCTTAGCGCATAAATTGGCCAATGTATGTATGCCCAATTACCACGTCACGGTGTCCTTCGTCAATTGGGTCACTAACCTGATATGTCACTGTGTGGCCCAGCTGCGCTTGGTACACATGTTCCAGGAGTATGTACTGAAAGGTAATTGCAAAACCTGATATTCATTCAATCTCACACTTCCCTAGATTTGCCACCAGAGGGAGCCCCTTTAGAGTACTTAAGGGGGTGTGAGAGACGTAGCAGTTAGATCAGTGGAGTGGAGTTGGAGCCAGTGTGTGCTAGTGAGTCATACTAGCCAGACGGAGGAGAGAGATTGCAAGCTGATATCGCAGGACATCTAAATTGTGAGTTCCCTAACGAATGAGGAAAGACACTCTCGGAGCGAGCACGAGGTCAGTTGACGGAAGGTCCTGATAGCCGCTCTGGACAGAGTTTAAGAAGGAAAAGAAGGAAGGGGACTACAGTTGTCTGAACATCGAGTTAACTGAGAATCAGTCAGCGAGCTTTGGAAAGAAGGAAGAAAGCTAATGACAAAACCTACTGCTGCCTTGTGCTTATGTTAAGGATGAGAGTAGAGCGACGGGCAAGTGGTGACCCAAGAAAGGAGTGACTTCGGTGACAGATCACCTTCACTCGACTTAACCGGACACCGGGTCCGAAGTATTGCTAGAACCTTTACGGCTTGTGAGAGAAACACCAGAATCCCTGCTGGACTTCAAGTCACAGAGGGTAGCCCTAAGTGCCGATACGTAACAGGGGTCAGGCAGAACAGGAGTCGGGTCTGCAGCCTTATGGACTTAGTTCTGGCCACAAGAAGACTTCCACCACAATGTTGGCCGGACGTAGCTGTGCTATTTGGAGTTAAACCTGACTTCACGCAGGTTAGGACTCCCACACTTAAAAGGGACAGGAGGCCTTAAATCTACTCAGCGATTATCTGAATGTACATACTCCACCCTGAGCAGCTTCCCGGACATACCTGCAACCTTCATCAGTAAAGGTATGGAAAGAGAACAACTTGTGTGTGACTGACTTATTATCTGCAACACCATAGACTTGGAGGGAACAGTCCCACCTGTGGGGGACTTAACATCTAGCTGCCTAGTAACATCCCTCAGAAGAATTACCCTGCAGCGCTGGTCATATTGATCAGAAACCACAGGTGGCGTCACGAACTATTATTACAATCCCCTGTAAATATCCCCCTTTGTATGAGCGCCCAGGGCAACGGACCGAGCTGTGCTACCCGTGACATCCCCCATAGACATCAACGGGCTCGGTGCCGAGTACCCCATAAGCCCTGGTACTGTACGTGCAGCTCATCCTTGGCGTCACAAACAGGATACGAAGCTTACAATTTGTGAGTCCTGTGTGCCTATGTGGACTGTTTTGTGCAGAAAAGACTGTGTGCAGTTTTTGTGATTTTTGGCGCCATTTTCCGCCATTTTGCCGCCATATTCGCGCCCTGAGGCGCTGGTGAAGAAGGTGGGCGTGCCTTCGTGGGCGTACCCCCCCCCTGTGGCGCGAAAGCTATGGGCGCCCTGTCTAAATGCTATTACAATACGAGAGCCTGCCCTACTGCAAGAGAGATCCGCCTTCTCTTCATCCTCTTTGCCAAAAGAAGAGAAAGCGAAAATCCCGCCTCCACGGAAGAGACCAGATTGTTCCTGATGGGAAACACAGTCTGGCCTGGAGTGAGATGGCGGAAGGACAGGAGACGCTGTGTGGAGGAGCGGCGGTGCGCAGACCCCGTTCCCCAGAAGAGCTGCTGCCTGTGCCTGAGCCGTCCCCAGGTCGGGAGACCGACCAAACAATGCAGAAAGTGGAGGAGGTGGATGCGGTGCTAAGGGACATGGCCCGACACCGTGAAGAAATGGAGGAGATGGAGAAAAGCTGGCGTGCCCTGAAACAGCGGCTGCTGTGGGACGCAACGCTCTCCCCTCAGAAGCGCAACTGTTACCTGTGCCACCATTGCCAGCGGCTGATGAGAAACCGGAGGCCGGCTCCAAAAGTGCTGATCCTGACTCCGCCGGGGACGCGGCGAGAGAGAAGGAGGCTGAGGAGGCCCTGCCTGTTCCGGAGTGCCAGCCCGGCCTGGAGGCCGCAGCGGAATGCAGTCCCCCGGTAGGGACACCGGAGGAGGCCCAGCCGTTCTTGATGGAAGTCGACTGGGAGGAGATGGAGTACCTGGACGACGTGGAATACACCGCCCAGATGGAGAATGAGTGGCGATGCCGTGAACATGAACAGCGGCAGCGACAGGAGCAGAGAGAGGCGCAGCAGCTTCGCCAGAGGTACCGGGAAAAGGATCTCGCTGATAAAGAAAACGTCAGGAAAGATAAAGGTACGCTCCGGGAACCGCGGCGCCAGGGGGCCATTAGAGACTTTAAACTCCAGGGAGGCTGGGGGTTCATCCATGAGCCAGGCCTGTACCAGGAGATATTCGTCAACCGCAGGGATGTGGAGTCTCACCTGCCAGATGGGCACCCGGGAAGGGATCTGATAATCGGGGATATAGTCACCTAAACGCGGCACTGGGGCCTTAAGGGGTGGTATGCCTTGAATGTCTCCCGTGTCACCGACCCCGTCCCTGAAGCTGGTAGTGTACCCCGTGTCTCAGTGTCCCAAGCCCCAGCCACGTCAGCGCCAGGCTGCGCACCTGCATCGTATACTGCGACCAATCCTGCATCGTATACTGCGACCTATTCTGCATCGTATACTGCGACCTATTCTGCAACGCAACAGAGCGTAGCGACCCCTACTGAGCAAGGCCAGTATTCAGAAGAGGCACCTGTAAGGCCTCCAGCAAGTCGCAAAAGTAATCGCAAAAGTGAAACAAGGACTGTAGCTACCCAGACACAGGTAGCAGGACATGATATGTTAGTGATGCGTTCCAGATCGCACCGCTTACTTCCAGCCCCAGGAGTGGAAGATGTCATCGCAATCTGCAAAAGAGAAGAAGAACAGTAGGACCCAGACAGGGTTTACTGCATCTGTATAAAGTTGAAGAAGAATTTGCACTTTATTAATAATATTTGATGATTGCATAATTTGCATAATTTTAAGTAGAATACCCCAGTTGGGTAATAAGTACTAAAGTATTAATGTGAAATGTTGAAGTATTATTATTGAAATGTGATTTATTTGAAATGTTTTATGCAAGGACTGCGTGCTGAGGACTCTTGCAGCACAGAACTTTTATTGTAAATAGTTCGCACTTCGGTGCCTCATCTTGGTTTTACGTAAAAGCCATATCTACCTCTGAAGAAAACCCGTATGGTGTGGCCTAGAGTGAGGTCTGCGGCAATGAAGTCCTGCAGCCCACCCAGGACCCACGTGGGAGGTTTTTGGTGCGGGTCCTCCACAAGAATCGTGTCTTGTATTTATTGATGTGAAGAGTATTTTTGATATTTTCCTAATGCATTGTACACATTGTAACGTTAAAGTGTCCTCACCTCCCGCAAGGGATGAGTTATTGTTGATGTTATTAAAAAAAAAAAAAATGTTTTTTCTATTTCAGCCCGGGAGTGCTGATGATAACTAGGGGGGGATGTGTGGCCCAGCTGCGCTTGGTACACATGTTACAGGAGTATGTACTGAAAGGTAATTGCAAAACCTGATATTCATTCACATCTCACACTTCCCTAGATTTACCACCAGAGGGAGCCCCTTTAGAGTACTTAAGGGGGTGTGAGAGACGTAGCAGTTAGATCAGTGGAGTGGAGTTGGAGCCAGTGTGTGTTAGTGAGTCATACTAGCCAGACGGAGGAGAGAGATTGCAAGCTGATATCTCAGGACATCTAAATTGTGAGTTCCCTAACGAATGAGGAAAGACACTCTCGGAGCGAGCACGAGGTCAGTTGACGGAAGGTCCTGATAGCCGCTCTGGACAGAGTTTAAGAAGGAAAAGAAGGAAGGGGACTACAGTTGTCTGAACATCGAGTTAACTGAGAATCAGTCAGCGAGCTTTGGAAAGAATTAAGAAAGCTAATGACAAAACCTACTGCTGCCTTGTGCTTATGTTAAGGATGAGAGTAGAGCGACGGGCAAGTGGTGACCCAAGAAAGGAGTGACTTCGGTGACAGATCACCTTCACTCGACTTAACCGGACACCGGGTCCGAAGTATTGCTAGAACCTTTACGGCTTATGAGAGAAACACCGGAATCCCTGCTGGACTTCAAGTCACAGAGGGTAGCCCTAAGTGCCGATACGTAACAGGGGTCAGGCAGAACAGGAGTCGGGTCTGCAGCCTTATGGACTTAGTTCTGGCCACAAGAAGACTTCCACCACAATGTTGGCCGGACGTAGCTGTGCTATTTGGAGTTAAACCTGACTTCACGCAGGTTAGGACTCCCACACTTAAAAGGGACAGGAGGCCTTAAATCTACTCAGCGATTATCTGGATGTACATACTCCACCCTGAGCAGCTTCCCGGGACATACCTGCAACCTTCATCAGTAAAGGTATGGAAAGAGAACAACTTGTGTGTGACTGTTATCTGCAACACCATAGATTTGGAGGGAACAGTCCCACCTGTGGGGGACTTAACATCTAGCTGCCTAGTAACATCCCCTCAGAAGAATTACCCTGCAGCGCTGGTCATATTGATCAGAAACCACAGGTGGCGTCACGAACTATTATTACAATCCCCTGTAAATATCCCCCTTTGTATGAGCGCCCAGCGCAACGGACCGAGCTGTGCTACCCGTGACATCCCCCATAGACATCAACGGGCTCGGTGCCGAGTACCTCATAAGCCCTGGTACTGTACGTGCGGCTCATCACCTCTCTTGGGCAAAAAGCCTACAATTGCAGTAATGCAGTTCCTATGCTTTAGAGTAATCATTCTTGGTTAGTTATGGTGCAAACCTTAATATTTTTTGATTTATGCTTTCTTTGGTTGGCGCCTGTTCACAATAGCTTGGATGTGCTGGTCTTTTTTCTCTATTTGTATTAAACCTTTTGGACATGTGCACTCATTCCCAAAAGCCACAGGTGATTTTAATCAGATTAGCTGGTCTATTCCTGCCCTATAAATTGTAGGCTTTTTGCCCAAGAGAGGTGACATATCAGGTTAGCTACCCAATTGACGAAGGACACCGTGACGTGGTAATTGGGCATACATACATTGGCCAATCTATGTGCTAAGAGCCTTCATTTTTCATAGCAATTTTTGCAGATACATATCTCATATATTCATATATACATCATATAGCGCTTTTTTTCATTTTTTTCTGTGCAGTAATGCAGTTCCTTTGCTTTAGAGTAATCATTCTTGGTTAGTTATGGTGCAAACCTTAATATTCTTTGATTTATGCTTTCTTTGGTTGGCGCCTGTTCACAATAGCTTGGATGTGCTGGTCTTTTTTCTCTATTTATATATATATATATATATATATATATATATATATATATATATATATATATTGTTATTGTTTTCATTTTAAAAATTACAAAAAAAGGGAAATGGGCAGATACAAATGTGACCAAGGTTTCAGACTTCAATTAGCCTGTTAGGGTTATGGCTTCTTCAATATCAGCATTAGGAAAGGCCAAGTGATGCAAATTTCCCAGCTTTATAAAAAAAAACAGAAATGTAGAAATTTTTGCAAATTTATTAAAAAAGAAAAACTGAACTATCACATGTTTTAAGTATTCAGACCCTTTGCTCAGACACTCATATTTAAGTCACATGCTGTCCATTTCCTTGTGATCCTCCTTGAAATGGTTCTACTCCTTCATTGGAGTCCAACTGTGTTTAATTAAACTGATAGGACCTGATTTGTAAAGGCTCACACTTGTCTATATAAGACCTCACAGCTCACAGTACATGTCAAACCAAATGATAATCATGAGGTCAAAGGAACTGGCCAAGGAGCTCAGAGACAGAATTTTGGCAAGGCACAGATCTGGCCAAGGTTACAAAAGAATTTCTCTAGTACTCAGGGTTCCTAAGAGCACAGTGGCCTCCATAATCCTTAAATGGAAGAAGTTTGGGACCACCAGAAGTCTTCCTAGACCTGGCCATCCAGCCAAACTGAGCAATCGTGGGAGATGAGCCTTGGTGAGAGAGGTAAAGAAGAATCCCAAGATCAATGTGGCTGAGCTCCACAGATGCAGTAGAGAAATGGGAGAAAGTTCCACAAAATCAATTATCACTGCAGCCCTCCACCAGTCGGTATGTGTGGAGAAAACCAGGCACTGCTCATCACCTGCTCAATACAGTCCCAACAGTGAAACATGGTGGTGGCAGCATCATGCTATGGGGGTGTTTTCAGCTGCAGGGACAGGACGACTGGTTGCAATTGAAGGAAACATGAATGTGGCCAAGTACAGAGATATCCTGGATGACAACCTCTTCCAGAGTGCTCTGGACCTCAGACTTGGCTGAAGGTTCACCTTCCAACAAGACAATGCCCCTAAGCACACAGCTAAAATAACAGAGGAGTGGCTTCAGAACAACTCTGTGACCATTCTTGACTGGACCAGCCAAGAGCCCTGACCTAAATCCAAGTGAGCATCTCTAGAGGCACCTGAAAAAGGCTGTCCACCAACGTTCACCATCCAACCTGACGGAACTGGAGAGCATCTGCAAGGAAGAATGGCAGAGGATCCCTAAATCTAGGTGTGAAAAACTTGTTGCATCATTCCCAAGAAGACTCATGGCTGTACTAGCTCAAAAGGGTGCTTCTACTCAATACTGAGCAAAGGATCTGAATACTTATGACCATGTGATGTTTCAGTTTTTCTTTTTTAATAAATTTGCAAAATTCTACATTTCTGTTTTTTTCAGTCAAGATGGGGTGCAGAGTGTACATTAATAAGAAAAAAAATGAACTTTTTTGAATTTACCAAATGGCTGCAATGAAACAAAGAGTGAAAAATTTAAAGGGGTCTGAATTCTTTCCGTACCCACTGTAATTGTAGGCTCAATAACAATGATTGTTCAATTGTCATGCACTCTTAGGTCTGCTGAGCGTGCATATTTGTTTCAATGGGGACAAATAACTTCTATGCACATTTGGCACTACTTATGGAAACGGAAGAATCAAAACTTCAGATTTCACAACACCATATGCACAATATAGTTAATGTAAAACACCAAATTTAGTGAAGTGTTTAATCAATCAAAGGTCTTATTCTTAGTTCCCAGGATAAGTCTTTGGTAAGTTTTTGATGCTACATATTTTCCCATTACAGTGCCATCAATGTGAGTGGGATTTATAGAAATCTCTTGCCCACTGTGCATTTTTAAGGTGTGTAAATGGACCTGTGGGCAATTTTAAAATCCACAACACGTCAATTTCTTTTATGGTAAATATGTGTTTTGTTTGTGAATTTACCATAGATGTGAATGAGATGTGGAAAATATGCAGATAAAAACGCATATTCATTTTTAGTGCATTTCCAAAGCGGAAACGCATTTAAAACACACATTTAAACTTTTACCAAAGATCCCCACTGAAATTTACAAGCAGTGCAAATGCAGAAGTTGCCTTTATAAGACAATTTATTATTTTTGTTGATCTAGTACCAGTGTTGTAAGTCTTGTCTTGGTAAGTCGCACCAAAATCTTGAAGTTCAGGAACTTGTTGCCTCAAAGTGGTTACAATGGATGCCAGTTTTACCAAGATTATTCTGTTACAATATGGACTGGATTGGAGGTTTTACTACTGCAATCACTAGGGGCAGCAGAGGCTGGTAAAATAGTCAAAGGAAGCCAGAGGTTGGTAGACAGGAGACAACAGTACGGTATTGGAATATTATTAGGTAGCGTAGTCAGTATGGACGCCAGTGGTCGGTACACAGTAGTGGTAGTATGGTATAGGAGGATTAGCAGGTAGTCTAGTCAGTAGCGAAGCCAGAGGTTAGTACACAAGAGACAGTAGTATCGTATGGAGGATCAGCAGCAGGTGAGACCACTAGACTAGAGGCTGGGAGCGCAATAATCTCACAAGGAAGGAGGTGCCATGCCATGTTTATATAGGGTGTTCAATGAGGAAATCACAGGATGAAGCTAATCAAGAACAACACAGGGTGAAGCCACTCAGGAACAACACAGGTACTGGTATCTAGATTAGCAAACAGCTGTCCAGAGAGCTGAATAACTAGCTCAAGTGGAAGAGCTTCGGTCTGGTGCACAGGAGTCACCAGGATGGACTCCTGAGAACTATCTGGTAACACCCTCTTGAGCTTAACCAAAATTTTTTGAGAGACAAATATATCTTCGCAATGGAGAGGCGAAATAAAATAAATAAATATGAAAAAAAATGTTTATTCTGCACTGCAGCTAGTATTACATAAGTTGTTCAGATCAACATGAAAAATTTGGTGAAAAGTCCTCTTTAAAACATAACATATAAAGACCACAGCAGAAAAATTCAATAACTTAGTAATTTAGCGAACTGGTGCAGAAATAATGCAT
>JARQOD010000001.1:91596991-91691038 GCA_033576555.1 Oophaga sylvatica
ATACGTGATTACTTTAGAAGCCATTGGAATGTGCGCTCATTTACTGAGATTGATTCAGGTACTCACATGGCTGTTATTATATCTAGCCGTTTTGGACATGGCTGCTGGTAGGATTTAACTCCTATGGTTTCAGCGTCCCTTCTTGTTATTTTGCTCATTTGTAGTGAATTTTAATATATGTGTATTCAGTGCCTTCAGCAAATTGTTGCTGCCACACTGTTGTATAATTATTCATTGTTAATAAAGTATTGTGTTTTTATACCATTTGATGGCAGACATGATTAATTTGTTCCCACTATTGATGATTATTGATTGATTGTGGTATATTGTCCCCTTGAGGGATGTTATGTTTAAGTGGGTATCCTATGTGCTTACATGGACTGTGGGGTGAATTATACTGTTTGGACTATGGGTTGCATTGTATTATATATAGGAGTATGGGGTGCATTATGCTAAATGAACTATGGGGTGCATTATATTATACAAAAGACTAAGAGATGTATTATACTGTATGGACTATGGGGTGCATTATATTGTATGGACTATGGAATGCATTATACTATGAAGAAAAGATATATATCTTTGTACCTTTTTAGCCAGTAGATAGAGGAATATTTAGAATTGAGAGTTCTCAGTGGTTGATACCTTTTAATGGCTAACTGAAAAGATGGTAGCAAATTGCAAGCTTTCGAGACTACTCAGGTCTCTTCATCAGGCATAGACTAATACAGAATCCGAAGAATCACATATTTATGCACAACACAGCACAGAAAGAAATAAAGCAATAGATAAGACAAGTGACATGACATGAAGCATTATGTTGTATGGAGTATGGGGTGTGTTATTACTGTATAGACCATGGGGTGAATTATACTGTTTGGACTATGGGGTGCATTGTATTATATATAGGAGTAAGGGGTGCATTATACTAAATGGACTATGGGATACATTATACTATACAGAGGACTATGGGATGTATTATACTGTATGGACTATGGGGTGCATTATATTGTGTGGACTATGAAATGCATTATACTGTATGGACTATGGGATGCATTGTACTGTATAGAGTATTGGGTGCATTACACTGTATGGACTATGGGATGCATGATACTATACAAAGCTGTACAAAGAACTATGTACAAAGAAATATTATTGTATGGAGTATGAAGTGGATTATACTATGCAGAGCACTATGGGATGCATTATACTTTATAGAGGACTATTGAGTTCATTATACTGTGTGGAGGACTATGGGTGCATTCTATTACACAGAGGACTATGGGATGCATTCTACCATACAGAGAACTATGTGGTGCATTTTACTGTATGGATTATGGTGTGCATTATACCTACAAAGGACTATGGGATGAATTATATTTTATGGACTATGGGATGCATTATACTATATAGACTATGGGGTGACATAAAGGAGAAAATAGGAGTCACTGGTGAAAAAGGATTTTTCAGCAAAAAATAGTAAATATTTATTTATATAAATCATATAAAAAGTAACACAAGATCATATGAAAAAGACATAAGAAACACATACATAGGACGGATGCATATGCAGGGGAATGCGTTCCTGTTAATATCAAGTGACATTAATAACAGTGGCAGTGGAATAAACAAATGGTAGCCCCAAACAGGGAGTCATATGGAGCACCTCCCGCAGTGGGAAAAAGAAATGCGGTGCTGTAGCTACCTACATGTTAACCACAAAGTGCCTGAACATGCTTCAAAAAAAAAAAAAAAAATCACAAACATTGGTAATATATTCAGGTCAGCAATAGACTGTGCAGCGCTGCCTAATTCAGCAAGAAGCATTGCTCACCAATACAAAAGTAACACAGGAATGCAGTCACCCCGCTCACAGATGTCACCCCAACGCACGTTTCGTGGCTAGCATGCCACTTTTTCAAGGGGATAGTGATATAATGCACAAAGGACCTTCTTATACCTCCCCTTCCCTGATCACATGATC
The DNA here is from genome assembly GCA_033576555.1 of Oophaga sylvatica. Taxonomy (NCBI): domain Eukaryota; kingdom Metazoa; phylum Chordata; class Amphibia; order Anura; family Dendrobatidae; genus Oophaga; species Oophaga sylvatica. Next base: position 91,598,976 of record JARQOD010000001.1, read on the forward strand.
AGATTTAGCCAATGGAGAACGGTGTGTCGGCGCATGCGTCGCTGGAGCCGGGCAAACCCACAGCGACGGCGGCGTCATGTCTCCAGGGGTGCGCACCGGTCAAAGGGCCCGTGCGCACTCCGGACACAAAAAGACGCCCCATCACAGCGGCAATCGCCCAGATCACAGCGGGGCATGCGCACTCCCGGGACTCCATTTATGGCAGTAAGCACTACATACATCATGAAAAAACTGGTTTACAATCATATATGCAGAAATACAAAGCAAGATTTTTTGCATCATATATCGATCAGAGTTGTCAAAGTGCAACAAATAGTGGGTACACAAGAATTAATACATTAGAGAATCACATATATTACAGCTTTGTTCTCTCTTCTTTATTTCTTTAATGATTCAGGAATGAACGGGATGGAGGTAGAAAGCCAGATGACGAGTTAGGTGTAGACAAAAACACAACTGTAAAAGATATACATTAAAAACAAATATTAAAATCAAGAAGACATCAAAAGGAACCAAAATAGGGGATACTCAGAAGGAAAAGCAATTTATAAAAAAGAGGCAAAACTTAAAGATTCATTAAGGCCATTGGGCACCATTGTGTCCAACTGAATGATCCAATGGGCCTCCATTTGGGCCAGGATTTTTTTATAGTCCCCTCCTCTGACACCAAGGTGTAGAATATCGATTCCACAAACTTTGAAAGAGGATGCGTCACAGTTGTGATGGTATTTATAGTGACGAGGAATCGTCTTTAGGTCCGAAGGATCAGAAATGGTCCTCGCTGCGCCAATGCAATCGATTACCCATCCATGACATCCAGACGGTCAAAAAATCTATGCGATATGCTTGTTCGGAGTCACTACCTTCCACCTTCCAAAAATGTCTTTGGTACTCGTGGTCCTACCGCGGGCTTTGTTCCGTGTGGCCATTGCCTCGCTTGCGCCAATGCCCTGCGTTCCACGAATTTCTCTTCCTCTGGTGGTGATAAAACTTTTGATATTCGCCAGCGTATATCCTGCGGGAGTTCAAATGTAATATACTATGCTACGTGCAGCTGTCCGAGGATATATGTTGGCCTCATCACCAGGGAATTGAGAATACGTATTAGGGAACACGTAAGGGACATTGGCGCAGCAAGGACCATTTCTGATCCTTCGGACCTAAAGACGATTCCTCGTCACTATAAATACCATCACAACTGTGACGCATCCTCTTTCAAAGTTTGTGGAATCGATATTCTACACCTTGGTGTCAGAGGAGGGGACTATAAAAAAATCCTGGCCCAAATGGAGGCCCGTTGGATCATTCAGTTGGACACAATGGTGCCCAATGGCCTTAATGAATCTTTAAGTTTTGCCTCTTTTTTATAAATTGCTTTTCCTTCTGAGTATCCCCTATTTTGGTTCCTTTTGATGTCTTCTTGATTTTAATATTTGTTTTTAATATATATCTTTTACAGTTGTGTTTTTGTCTACACCTAACTCGTCATCTGGCTTTCTACCTCCATCCCGTTCATTCCTGAATCATTAAAGAAATAAAGAAGAGAGAACAAAGCTGTAATATATGTGATTCTCTAATGTATTAATTCTTGTGTACCCACTATTTGTTGCACTTTGACAACTCTGATCGATATATGATGCAAAAAATCTTGCTTTGTATTTCTGCATATATGATTGTAAACCAGTTTTTTCATGATGTATGTAGTGCTTACTGCCGTAAATGGAGTCCCGGGAGTGCGCATGCCCCGCTGTGATCTGGGCGATTGCCGCTGTGATGGGGCGTCTTTTTGTGTCCGGAGTGCGCACGGGCCCTTTGACCGGTGCGCACCCCTGGAGACATGACGCCGCCGTCGCTGTGGGTTTGCCCGGCTCCAGCGACGCATGCGCCGACACACCGTTTCCATTGGCTAAATCTGATCATGTGATCAGGGAAGGGGAGGTATAAGAAGGTCCTTTGTGCATTATATCACTATCCCCTTGAAAAAGTGGCATGCTAGCCACGAAACGTGCGTTGGGGTGACATCTGTGAGCGGGGTGACTGCATTCCTGTGTTACTTTTGTATTGGTGAGCATGGCTTCTTGCTGAATTAGGCAGCGCTGCACAGTCTACTGCTGACCTGAATATATACCAATTAGAGTTGAGCATTCCGATACCGCAAGTATCGGGTATCGGCCGATATTCGCTGTATCGGAATTCCGATACTTAGTTCCGATTTTTTCCATATATCATATACCGGAATCGGAAGTTCCCATAATTCTTTGAGAGGCAATGTGATTTTTGTCAGCCAATGAGGAATCCTAAGAAGTGTGGGCACATCCTGTACTGCTGCGGTCATGTTAACTAATGGCATGGCTGTGATTGGATGCTGAAATGATGTCAGAATGCACTATAAAAGGCGCCGCCGCCATTTTAGCGTCACTGTGCTGTGAATTCAGTTAGGGACAGAACGCTGCTGTGCTGACTCTGAGGGACAGTTAGAGATTGCGATTTTGTGTACTGTGCTCTAGGCAGGCTAGTTTACCAACCGCTGTGTAAAGCTTCCTTTTGCCTTGCAGTGTTGTTTTAACAGCTCTGCAAGGTGTGTGTGTGAGAGTGCAGGTGACGCTGCTGTTTGCTCTGCATCCAACGCTGTTTGTAGGCATCTGCACGTGTCACTCACAGACTCTTTTTTTTTCTTTACTGTAATTCTTGCTGCTCCATTCAATTGAAATTATAGTGTGACCTGCTTCCATCCGTATCCAATACATTAGTTGCAAACACTATAGAATTACATAAAGGAGCCTTTCACAGATAGTGAACAGTTGTGTGCAGTGTTCACTGTAGTCTGTGAGGTATTTTTTTTTGGAGTGCAGATCACGCTCCACTTAGTTCTTCAACCACTGCTGCTTGTACTCTGCTGAGCGTGTCTCACTGCCTCATCCTTGACATTTTTCTATAATTGGTGTTGCTACATTCTCTTTTTTTAAAAAAACAAATCTATTAGTGTGACGTGCTTCCATCCGTATACAATACATTAGTTGCAAACAGTATAGAAGCCCACAAAGGAGGCTTTCAGAGATAGTGAACAGTTGTGTGCAGTGTTCACTCTAGTCTGTGAGGTTTTTTTTTTTTTGAGTGCAGATCACGCTCCAGTTAGTTCTTCAAACACTGCTGCTTGTACTCTGCTGAGCGTGTCTCACTGTCTCATCCTTGACATTTTTCTCTAATTATTGCTGCTACATTATATTTAAAAAAAAACAAATCTATTAGTGTGACGTGCTTCCATCCGTATACAATACATTGGTTGCAAACAGTATAGAAGCCCACAAAGGAGGCTTTCAGAGATAGTGAACAGTTGTGTGCAGTGTTCACTCTAGTCTGTGAGGTTTTTTTCTTTTTTGAGTGCAGATCACGCTCCAGTTAGTTCTTCAAACACTGCTGCTTGTACTCTGCTGAGCGTGTCTCACTGTCTCATCCTTGACATTTTTCTCTAATTATTGCTGCTACATTATATTTAAAAAAAAAATCTATTAGTGTGACGTGCTTCCATCCGTATACAATACATTGGTTGCAAACAATATAGAAGTACACAAACGGGCCTTTCACAGATACTGAACAGTTGTGTGCAGTTTTCACTGTAATCTGAGGTTTTCATTATTGGAGTGCAGATCCCGCTCCAGTTATTTCTTCAACCACCGCTGCTTGTACTCTGCTGAGCGTGTCTCACTGTCTCATCTTTGACATTTTTCTCTAATTGTTGCTGCTACATTATATTTCAAAATAATCAAATGTATTAGTGTGACGTGCTTCCATCATTATCCAATACATTGGTTGCAAACAATATAGAAGTACACAAACGGGCCTTTCACAGATACTGAACAGTTGTGTGCAGTTTTCACTGTAATCTGAGGTTTTCATTATTGGAGTGCAGATCCCGCTCCAGTTATTTCTTCAACCACCGCTGCTTGTACTCTGCTGAGCGTGTCTCACTGTCTCATCCTTGACATTTTTCTCTAATTATTTCTGCTACATTATATTTAAAAAAAAACAAATCTATTAGTGTGACGTGCTTCCATCCGTATACAATACATTGGTTGCAAACAGTATAGAAGCCCACAAAGGAGGCTTTCAGAGATAGTGAACAGTTGTGTGCAGTGTTCACTGTAGTCTGTGAGGTTTTTTTTTTTTTTTGAGTGCAGATCACGCTCCAGTTAGTTCTTCAACCACCGCTGCTTGTACTCTGCTGAGCGTGTCTCACTGTCTCATCTTTGACATTTTTCTCTAATTGTTGCTGCTACATTGATGTGAATACTTCTCCTTCCAATTATGACAAGAGCATTCTTAAAGTGATACCTTTATTGGCTAACCAGAAAATTATATGTTCGCAAGCTTTCAGAGCGCAGAGGCTCCTTCTTCAGGCAAGATTACATTTGGAATAATAAGAAAGACACATTAGATGCTTACTATAGTAGGAAATTTGTTCAAGACCTGGGAGGTGTGATGCCTTCAAAAGATAAGCAAAGGAAGGCATCACACCTCCCAGGTCTTGAACAAATTTCCTACTATAGTAAGCATCTAATGTGTCTTTCTTATTATTCCAAATGTAATCTTGCCTGAAGAAGGAGCCTCTGCGCTCTGAAAGCTTGCGAACATATAATTTTCTGGTTAGCCAATAAAGGTATCACTTTAAGAATGCTCTTGTCATAATTGGACGGAGAAGTATTCACATCGATTTTTCTGGCTAACACGGTACCACAATATAATTTATTATTGTACACCATTGCTGCTACATTATATTTCAAAATAATCAAATCTATTAGTGTGACGTGCTTCCATCATTATCCAATACATTGGTTGCAAACAATATAGAAGTACACAAACGGGCCTTTCACAGATACTGAACAGTTGTGTGCAGTTTTCACTGTAATCTGAGGTTTTCATTATTGGAGTGCAGATCCCGCTCCAGTTATTTCTTCAACCACCGCTGCTTGTACTCTGCTGAGCGTGTCTCACTGTCTCATCCTTGACATTTTTCTCTAATTGTTGCTGCTATATTATATTTCAAAATAATCAAATCTATTAGTGTGACGTGCTTCCATCATTATCCAATACATTGGTTGCAAACAATATAGAAGTACACAAACGGGCCTTTCACAGATACTGAACAGTTGTGTGCAGTTTTCACTGTAATCTGAGGTTTTTATTATTGGAGTGCAGATCCCGCTCCAGTTATTTCTTCAACCACCGCTGCTTGTACTCTGCTGAGCGTGTCTCACTGTCTCATCTTTGACATTTTTCTCTAATTGTTGCTGCTACATTATATTTCAAAATAATCAAATCTATTAGTGTGACGTGCTTACATCCGTATACAATACATTGGTTGCAAACAGTATAGAAGTACAGAAACGGGCCTTTCAGAGATAGTGAACAGTTGTGTGCAGTTTTTACTGTAGTCTGAGGTTTTCATAGTTGGAGTGCAGATCCCGCTCCAGTTAGTTCTTCAACCACCGCTGCTTGTACTCGGCTGAGCGTGTCTCACTGTCTCATCCTTGACATTGTTCTCTAATTGGTGCTGCTACATTCTATTTCAAATAACTAAAATCTATTAGTGTGACGCGCTTCCATCCGTATACAATACATTGGTTGCAAACAGCCTTTTTGTTAAGCTACAGTATTATATCGACATTGTACATGTGTCGCTATTCAGTCTGATAAGTAGATATCATTCACCTTTTCTATCAGTTGTCGTTGTTTCAGCACCACTTTCAGGTATATATTTTGCTATTGTGACTACGCACTATTGACTTTAACAAGGTAATGCATGAGTTTTGTTACCAATTCTCATGTTTACATGATGGACCTTTATGATATGGGTTGTTAAATTTGTAATTAAATATGTATTTTTTCTAATGACACAAATATAAGTAATGTTGAAGAGGACTAGTCCTACATCAATTGTTTGCACAATATTACAGGTGTATATCACGTCCCTTAATCAGCAATGGATTATTATATTTACTTGTATGCTTTTATGTAAAAGCCAAGAACACTGAAGGCTAACCTTCGCACTGCAGGTGTTGTCAAAGTTCTAACCAAATTATGCACTTCCAACATTGCAGCATTTGAAGCATGCTGTGAGTTTGATTTGTCTAAGTTATGTAGTGAGAAGGTTCACCATCAGTACCCTATAGCATAGGTAGGCTTTTGTGTTAGTATTTGTGTTCAACATGTGGATATCTGCAGTAATAGGTCACAATTATTTTGTTACAGATTTGTGACAAAGACTAATAATTTTATGGTTTTAAAGGTGACGTTTCACTTGTTTACAGCTTAGAACTAAGGGTGTAGCCTCTTATCTATGTGTAGCAGTAGCCACTTTAACATGTAATGTTTTATTCAACATGTGTATCTAGCTAGCATTAATTTTTGCCGGACAAACAGCAGGGGAACAGCAGGCGTTACTGAACCCCACAAACACATCAGCGATTGTTTTGAGCTGTGCATCCAACACTTGTGACCAGCAACTGGCGGTGTTGAAACACAGGGTCAAGGAGAGTGTAGGCAGAGGCCTAGTATGAGATGTTTGAAGTTTAATTTGGAGTTAGCAGCATTAATTTTTGCCAGACACACAGCAGGGGAACAGCAGGCGTTACTGAACCACACTAACACTATAGCTTGTGTATTGGTCTGTGGACACGACACTTCTGAGCAGCAACTGGCAGTGTTGTAGCCCAGGGAGTAGAGTTCAGGTGGTAGAAAGATGAACATAACAGGAGACATGGATAACGTTGCCAACCAGTTATGTAATCTGAAACCGGCCAGTCAAATTCAGGCCAGATCCATGACTTGTTCATTTTCAGAAAATGAATCCGGTCTACATTATCGGAGGATAGTCGCATGCGACGATCTGTTAGTACACCACCTGCATCACTAAAGAAGCGCTCCGATAATACACTGGCAGCAGGGCAAGCCAGCACCTCCAATGCATACTGGCTAAGCTATGGCCATGTATCCAGCTTACAGACCCAAAACTTGAATGGGGAAGAGCCATCTGGGAATACACTGAGAGGGCAAGACATGTAGTCTGTCACCATCTTACGGAAACGTTGCCTCCTGCTGACTGGAGCCGTCTCGGATGGTGTAGACATTGGTGGCGCTGCCACAAAACTTCGCCACATTTGTAACATACTGGTCTTGCTGTTGTGAATGTGCTAAAAATGAATTCTAAGAACAATCTCTCTCTGGTGGTTACAAACAGTACAGAACTATCCAATGAAGATTGTGAAGATTGGAGATCCGTTGTTAGTGACTGGTGTTATATAAGGGAGGTTCCCTCCCATCACGGTTGCCGGTGATCAATTGTTCTGGTCTCATCTTTGATTCCTGTACACTTTGTAGCTTGCTGTTTCGTGCCTGCATGTTTTTCTAACAGATAAGACATTGTCTTATTTTATTTTTTTGTGCTTGTTTTTTGCATTTTATAATGCACTTCTGTGGGGGTCTGCCGGGTCCCCTTGAGGGGCTCGTGCTCCTCTCAGTTTAGTTCAGCCACTGTTGTTTGTTCATTTGCCTTTTCCAGTTTTTCAGTGGCTGCTGTTTATTTTTTGTTACACCAGAGAACTAATTTAGGTGGTAGAGGTCGTGTGATCTCAGCTGTTTTTGTAATTAGTATAGTTGTTACTTTTCAGTGTTTTTTTCGATTGCAGTAAGTGCCCTTCCTATCCTTTTCTATTTAGGAAGTTTGGGCACCAACGTTTGATCATACTATTTTGTGTCTGTGTCAGTATTTCTTCTTGTCTAACCGCCATTACATGTTTGGGGGCTTTCTATGTTCTTTGTGGATCTGCTCCGGGCCAGATAGCTTTCCTCTTTCTATCTTTAGGTGTAGTTAGCTTCTCAGGCTGTGACGAGGCGTCTAGGACCAACGTAGGTACGCTCCACGGCTGCCTTTAGTTGTGGTGGTTATTCAGGGTACTGCAATCCCATAGATTCCAACCTCTCTGGTGTATTGCCTTTTTTGCCTCCTCTCCTCAGCTACCAAATCATAACATCTTGCCCTGTGCAGAGGCGCTGCTTGTGCTCCCTCTTGTTGCAGAGCTGTCTCCACTGCCTCGACGCACACAGCTGCTTTGTAAAGCAGTAGCAGCAGCAGTGCTCTCGGCTGGAATGGAGAACATTATGTATTGCACCAGTGTGTGTTGGTACTCCCGCATTTTACGCTCACGGTTCAACGGTGTGATGAGGCTTTTTAACTTGTACCGGTAGCGAGGGTCTAGGAGGGTGGACACCCAATAATTAGACGTGGTGAGAATGCGGTCATTTCTCAGGCACTGCAGCATGAAATCAACCATGTGCTGCAGACTCCCAACTGGCCAAGAAACGCTGTCCCCTGCAAGAGGCGTCATCTCTGCCTGCTCTGCATCACCCCACCCTCGCTATACATACTGACTACAGCGTTGTGTACCTCCCTCTGGAGCGATGTCTTCCTCCTCCATTGACTCCTCCTCACAAAGTGAGCCCTGCCCAGCCCTTTGTGAGGAACCACATTGCGCTGACTGTCCAGAAGGTGATGGAATTTGTGACTCCTCATCCTCCACCTCTTCCCAAACCTCATCCGTTAGTGCTTGCAGTGTTTTTTTAAGCAAGCAGATAAGGGGGACAGTCAGGCTGACTAGTGCATCATCTGCACTCGCCATCCGCGTTGACTCATCAAACGCACGCAAAACGTGGCAGATGTCCTTCATAGAGTCCTTCGCCAGTCCTTACACTGTCTGCCCATTCATTATAGTATCCGATTCAAAGTACTGGTTCTCACCCACAAAGCTCTCCACAGTGCAGCACCCCCCTACATCTCCTCCCTCATTTCTATCTATCGGCCTAACCGACTGCTGCACTCTGCAAACGACCTTCGACTAACCTCTGCACTAATCCGTACCTCCCACTCCCGACTCCAAGACTTCTCCGTGCTGCGCCAATCCTCTGGAATGCTCTACCCCAAGAAATTAGGACTATCCGCAATTAGCATGGTTTCAGGCGCTCACTCAAAAAACATTTGTTCACAGCGGCCTATCACATTCACTAATCAAAGTCATTCTATGTGTAAGTCTGTGTGTGTAGCCCATTCACTATCTCCATCCATCCATCACTCACTCAAAATGGCTGGACCATCATTGTAAATACACCATTGTATATAAACACCTGTACTTTGTATATCCCCCACCTCATTGTATATTGTAAGCTCTCACGAGCAGGGGCGGCTTAAATTGCTTTAATTATTGTATTGTTAACGTTGTTACTTATGACTTGTGTTCTGAAACTGTTAAACTGTAAAGCGCTGCGGAATATGTTGGCGCTATATAAATAAAGATTATTATTATTATTATTATAGAGGCACACTCAGTACTGGTGAAGTGTGAACGGCGCAAATTGCGAGTTGATTGCGCCTAATGCAGCTGATACTCCATTCCTGTTGGCTGCTGCTCACACAACCGCTCCAACATATGTAACGTGTAATTACAGCTGGTGGGTACATGACATATGATGCGATGTTCAGGAAGGCAAAATCAGCGTTGCAGAGCTGCAATCAGCAATCTGGCCATGCTGGAACGTCGCAAGGGAGCGCACTGTAGGCGGACCTTGTGCAGCAGTGCATCAAGATCCGGATAGTCCCTCAAAAATCTCTGCACGACCAAGTTGAGCACATGTGCCAGACATGGTATGTGAGTGAGGTTGCCAAGGCCCAGAGCTGCCACCAGATTTCGGCCATTGTCACACACTACCAAGCCTGGCTGGAGATTCGCTGAGAAAAACCACACGTCGCTCTCCTGCTTGATGGCATTCCAGAGCTCCTGCGCTGTGTGGCTTCCATTCCCCATGGAAATTAATTTCAGGACGGCCTGTTGACGTTTGGCCACGGCTGTGCTCATATCGGTCGCAACAGGTTAGCGTTCACGGGTCCATGTGGAGGTAGACCGTGACGGGTCCTGCAGCGATGATTCTGAGGAACTGGAGTAGGAGGAGGAGTCAATGTGTACAGACTTGATTCCTGCAATCCTTGGAGTTGGCAGAACATGTACAGCGCCAAACGCAAGATCAGTACCCGGCTCACCAACATTGACCCAATGGGCAGTGAGGGAAAGGTATCGTCCCTGGCCATGGGTGTTAGAACCCTCTTGTTAGGTTTTGTTTCAGTTTGCTTGTCACATTACCTTTTTTCCCTATTTAGTCTGGATCCGCCCTTCTGGCTTTGCTGGACTTCATTGTATTATCTACTCTTAAGCTAGCCGGGTGCTTAGGTGCCTTACTCAGTCAGTTTTGCTTGATGTTAGGATCTCTAAGTATTTTGTTTTCTGTTTAATTATCACTGCTACAATTTCTGTTAGGAGGCGTCCACCTTTTCTCCCAGTCCCTAGATCTTGTAGGGATTCCTCCCTCGCAAATATAGGTCTTCGTTCAGACTAGCTGAGGACTTTAGCGGGTCTGGTCGCAGGATCAGGTTCCCCGTTACATCGTAGGGATTCAGCTTAGTTCTATTGTAGGGACAGAATTCCCTTCTTTCCTTAGTGCTTGTAGCAGATCATAATAATGGGTACTGTTCCACGCATCGGTGGTCAGGTGGACCTTGCTACTGACGGCGTTTAGTAGCGCATGTTTAATTTTTCCATCAACATGCTTTTGCTGACCAGGGATGGCTTGCCTGCTGAAATGAAATGTGCTTGGCACATTGTATTGTGGGACTGACAATGATATTAAGTTACGGAAAGTGTCAGTCTCCACCAGCCTGAATGACAGCATTTCAAGGGACACGAGTTTTGCAATGCCAGCATTCAGAGCCTGTGCTCGTGGATGGTTTGCCGAGTATGGCCGTCTTTTATCCCATGCCTGTGCTACCGATGGCTGTTTTGTGGCCTTGGAGTGTGAGGATGACAGGGAACTTGCTGCTGTGGGTGAAATAACACTTTGTCTCTGGACAACAGTGACCGAGGTTCTTCCATGGCGATCCTGTGAGGAAGCAGAACCAGCTGTGTGTGAGCTTGATGAAGAGGCTTCAACACGACCTTAAGATGTAGGTGCTGCTGTAGGTTGGCCTACATCTCCAGTGTGTCTTTGTAACTCAACTACGTGCTTTGTCCGCACATGTTTCCACATATTAGTGGTATTGAGGTTAATGACACTTTTACCTCTTTTTACTTTTTGATTACACAGCTAGCATTTGACATAGCAAATATCATCTACAAGTGTGACCAAAAAGGACCACGCAGTGCAAGTCCTTGGAGCGCACTTTTTGACTTTTGGAAGACAACTGCTCCGAACAGGTGGCAAACTGGAGGCTACAGGCAACCGAGTCTGCAGCCTAACTCTCCATCCTGTTTGTACCGTTGGGGCAATGTCTTCCTCTATCTTCCTTCTATCACTAACCACTTCTCTAGGCCTCTCACAGCTTTCAACCTCTGAGACACACAAGGATGCTAACACCCTTGACCTGGTCTTTGTCCGCCTCTGTTCAATCTCCCACCTAAATAACTCACCGCTTCCACTGTCTGACCACAACATTCTCTCTTCACGCTCACAAATCCTCCACCACCCCAGCGCACTACTACCTACCACACATTCAGATAACTAAAAGCCATTAACCCTCAGACACTTTCAGATTCCCTACACTCATCACTGTCCCCAATCTCCTATTTTTCCTGTCCTGATCTGGCTGTTCAGCACTACAATGAGACTCTTAGAAGCACCCTAGCCCATTCACTATCTCCATCCGTCACTCCCTTAAGATGGCTGGACCATCATTGTAAATGCACCATTGTATATAAACACCTATACTTTGTATCTCCCCCACCTCATTGTAGATTGTAAGCTGTCACGAGCAGGGGCGACTTATTTTGCTTTAATTATTGTATTGTTAACGTTGTTACTTATGACTTCTGTTCTGAAACTGCTAAACTGTAAAGCGCTGCGGAATATGATGGCGCTATATAAATAAATATTATTATTATTCCTCTGAGCTGCTCCCACCACCTTCCTGTTCCTCACGCCATGTTGGGTCTTGGACCTCATCATCTCCACTACCCTCTTCCAACACCTGCTGCTGTTGGGTTGTCTGGCCAGCACCATGCTCAACATAAACTGGCACCTGAGTCTCATCATCATCAGATGCATTCTGCGGTGTGCTGACCATCGGCACTGTCTCACCCGCCTCTTCAGATTCAGAGAGACACAGCTGTTGCGCATCACTGCATACTCCCTCTTCTTCACATTCCATAATGCTGCTTGGCTGGGCCCCTGTTTGCAAGCCAACAGATTCTGAGAACAGAAGCAGAGACTCAGCTGGCTCCTGTACAGAAATGTCTGACTGCCTGGGCAATTTGGCAGGCGGTGAAGAGACAGATGGTTGCTCAACAGTGCTGTGGTCCTGAGAGGAGGTGGAAGCAATTGAAGTCGATGAATTGGCTGACATCCAACCAACAATGGCTTCAATTTGTTCTTCCCGCAGCAGGGGGTTACGCCGACCTCCTACAAAAGTGCACATAAAGGAACGTTCACGGGGAAAACTGGTGGATGCTGTGTCACTGGGGGCGGCAGCAGCCACAGAATCCCCACGTCCTCTCCCTGCTGAAACTCCACGTCCACGACACGTGCCTTACTCCCTGCCTTCTTCATCTTGGTAGATTGATAAAGAAAGTCTGAAAAGTTATAAGGCCTAAGTGTGCTTATTCCGCAGAGACTGCAGTGAACACTGCACACAACTGTTCACTACCCAACGCGTCACAGCAGGAAAGCAGTCTGTGCGTCCAAACAAAGGCGCAAGCATACATGCACATACCCTGTTTATAAAGCTATGTAAAAAAAAAAATTAGGTAGTAGTGACGCACACTTTATTGTGGTACAGTATTACATCGCCATTCACCATCTGTGGCTATGCAGTCTCATCTATATATACCTTATCTATCCGTTGTCATGCTTGCAAGTCCACAGTCAGGCATAAATAGCAATTTTCACTATGCACTATGCACTTTTTAAAGGTTATGTTTGTTAAGAAAAATGATTATTGGCACATATTATGAGTATTACCTGATGGTAATTGTCTAATTTTTATAAACTGTTTAGTGACATTATTCAGCAAATGTAACATTTTATTAATGTCACTGATAACTTGTAATGCTGATGATGTTTTGAAGTCAGACATTCATTGTCTATACAATAAAAATGGTGTACATACTGTTACTTATCCATCATTAATGGATTCAGATGTGTACTTGTATGCTTTTATGTACAACCGTATAGCAGATTCCTTAACTAATTTATTTTGTGGTTGCATTGCTGTTCAACATGTTAATGTACAGTTAGGTCCATAAATATTTGGACAGAGACAACATTTATCTAATTTTGGTTCTAGACATTACCACAATGAATTTGAAACAAAACAAATCAGATGCAGTTGAAGTTCAGACTTTCAGCTTTCATTTGAGGGTATCCACATTAAAATTGGATGAAGGGTTTAGGAGTTTCAGCTCCTTAACATGTGCCACCCTGTTTTTAAAGGGACCAAAAGTAATTGGACAAATGACTCCAAGGCTATTTCATGGACAGGTGTGGGCAATACCTTTGTTATGTCATTCTCAATTAAGCAGATGAAAGGGCCGGAGTTGATTTGAGGTGTGGTGTTTGCATTTGGAAGGTTTTGCTGTGAAGGAAACATGTGGTCACAGGAGCTCTCCATGCAGGTGAAACAAGCCATCCTTAAGCTGCAAGAACAGAAAAAAACCCATCCAAGAAATTGCTACAACATTAGAAGTGGCAAAATCTACAATTTGGTACATCCTGAGAAAGAAAGAAAGCACTGGTGAACTCATCAATCCAAAAAGACCTGGGAGCCCACGGAAGACAACAGTGGTGGATGATCGCCGCATACTTTCTTTGGTGAAGAAGAACCCGTTCACAACATCAACTGAAGTCCAGAACACTCTCAGTGAAGTAGGTGTATCTGTCTCTAAGTCAACAGTAAAGAGAAGACTCCATGAAAGTAAATACAAAGGGTTCACATCTAGATGCAAACCATTCATCAATTCCAAAAATAGACAGGCCAGAGTTAAATTTGCTGAAAAACACCTCCAGAAGCCAGCTCAGTTCTGGAAAAGTATTCTATGGACAGATGAGACAAAGATCAACCTGTACCAGAATGATGGGAAGCCAAAAGTTTGGAGAAGAAAGGGAACGGCACATGATCCAAGGCACACCACATCCTCTGTAAAACATGGTGGAGGCAACGTGATGGCATGGCCATGCATGGCTTTCAATGGCACTGGGTCACTTGTGTTTATTGATGACATAACAGCAGACAAGAGTAGCCGGATGAATTCTAAAGTGTACCGGGATATACTTTCAGCCCAGATTCAGCCAAATGCTGCAAACTTGATTGGACGGCGCTTCATAGTACAGATGGATAATGACCCCAAGCATACAGCCAAAGCTACACAGGAGTTCATGAGTGCAAAAAAGTGGAACATTCTTCAATGGCCAAGTCAATCACCAGATCTTAACCCAATTGAGCATGCATTTCACTTGCTCAAATCCAGACTTAAGAGGGAAAGACCCACAAACAAGCAAGACCTGAAGGCTGCGGCTGTAAAGGCCTGGCAAAGCATTAAGAAGGAGGAAACCCAGCGTTTGGTGATGTCCATGGGTTCCAGACTTAAGGCAGTGATTGCCTCCAAAGGATTCGCCACAAAATTTTGAAAATAAAAATATTTTGTTTGGGTTATGTTTACTTGTCCAATTACTTTTGACCTCCTAAAATGTGGAGTGTTTGTAAAGAAATGTGTACAATTCCTACATTTTCTAACACATGTTTTTGTTCAACCCTTCAAATTAAACGTTACAATCTGCACTTGAATTCTGTTGTAGAGGTTTCATTTCAAATCCAATGTGGTGGCATGCAGAGCCCAACTCGCGAAAATTGTGTCACTGTCCAAATATTTCTGGCCCTGACTGTATGTGTTTATGTTTGTCAATTCTTTATTTATCTAGATATTATTTTAAATGAAATCATCATCTTATGGTAGTAAAGGTTATCTTTCTCTTGTTTGAAGTATAGACATTTAAAATTGACAGGTAACAAGGAAAATACTTGTTCTAGTATTTAAACATCCTCCTTGACCCTGGGCTCCAACACCGCCAGTTGTTGCCTGGAAGTGCTGTTAGCACAGTCAACACTTGCTCCTGTGTTACTGGGGTTCAGTAATGTCAGCTGTTCCCTGCTGTGTGTACGGCAAAAAGTCCTGCTGCCTCCACCCTGTTCTCTTCTCATCCCTGGGCTCCAACACCGCCAGTTGTTGCCTGGAAGTGCTGTTAGCACAGTCAACACTTGCTCCTGTGTTACTGGGGTTCAGTAATGTCAGCTGTTCCCCTGCTGTGTGTACGGCATAAAGTCCTGCTACCTCCACCCTGTTCTCTTCTCATCCCTGGGTTCCAACACCGCCAGTTGTTGCTCGGAAGTACTTGGCACGGCTACTGACTCCTGCCCAGCCTGGTTACAGCACGACAGCTGTTTCCTGTGTCAACATCAATAAGCCTCCAATAAGTTGTCCTGTCATGTTGCATTCTGGTTAGCCGACTCTATGGTGCCTGCAGTTTAGGTCATTCCTATGTGTGCTGTGGGATATGTAAATAAAGGCTGTTTCCGTTGTGACAATAGGACAAGCACCCACTGTAGGACTGTGTGATTCGGTAACTGCAGACGGCTTGCGGCCTGTCAACTTACATTTTCATGGGTGCCTTCTGGTACCCGTCCGGGTTCCAATAACGTCAGCTGGTCCTCGGTTGTGCCATTGACTCTTTTCCTTCTGCTGCCCCTCCGGGTTCCAGCACAGTCAGCTGGTCCTCGTTACTTGCATTGGCTCTTGTACCTTCTGCTACCCGTCCGGGTTCCAGTACCGTAAACTGGTCCTCCGCAGTGCCTTTGGCCTAGGTGCCTCCATCTCGGTATCCGAGTTCCAGCAACGTCTGCTGGTCCTTGGTAGTGCTTTGGAGCACAGGTACCTCCTGCTTAGTAACCGTGTCCCAGTAACGTCAGCTGGTCCTCGGTTGTGCCATTGGCTCTTTTCCTTCTGCTGCCCCTCCGGGTTCCAGCACAGTCAGCTGGTCCTCGTTACTTCCATTGTCTCTTGTACCATCTGATACCGTCCGCGTTCCAGTAACGTCAGCTGGTTCGCGGAAGTTAGTCAGCCTTCTTGTACCTTCAGCTACATTTACAAATTGAAGATTTTTGAAATGTTTTTTTGGGTAATCACTCGGGATCTCCAACAATGAAGACGACGACTGTTGTGAGTGGGCTTGGGATGAGTTCTGAGCAGAGGCTCCCTCTGGTAGTTACAGGCGGTGCTGGTCTGTCCAGTGAAGATTGTGAAGATTGTGAGGATTGGGAATCAGGTGTTACTGACTGGTCTTATATAAGGGAGTCACCTTCCCATCAGGGTTGCCGGTGATCAATTGTTCTGGTCTGAATCCTTGATTCCTGTTTCCTTTGTAGCCTGCTGTGTCGTGTCTGCATCTCCTGCTAACAGATAAGACATTTTCTTCTTTTTGTTTTTGTGCTTGATTTTTGCATTTTGTCCTGCACTTCTGTGGGGGCCTTCAGGGTCCCCTCCGGGGGCTTTTGCCCTCTCAGTTTAGTTCAGCCACTGATGTTTGTACCTTTGCTTTTTCCAGTTTTTTCAGTGGCTGCTGTTTTGATTTTGTTACACCAGAGAACTAATTTAGGTGGTAGAGGTCGTGTGATCTCAGGTGTTTTTGAAATTAGTAGAGTTGGTGCTTTTCAGGGTTTTCTGGGATTGCAGTAAGTACCCTTCCTATCCTTTTCTATTTAGTTAGTTTGGGCCCCAACGTTTGCTCATACTATTTTCTGTCTGTGTCTGTATTTCTTCTTGTCTAACCGCCATTACATGTTTGGGGGCTTTCTATTATCTTTGGGGTTCTGCTCCGGGGCAAATAGCTTTCCTATTTCTATCTTTAGGTGTAGTTAGTTTCTCAGGCTGTGACGAGGCGTCTAGGACCAACGTAGGAACGCTCCACGGCTGCCTCTAGTTGTTGTGGTTAGTCAGGGTACTGCAATCTCATAGATTCCAACTGCTCTGGTGTATTGCCTTTTTTGCCTGCACTCCTCAGCTACCGAAACATAACAGACGACCCTGATGACCACCCCGAAGAAGATGACGACCACAAGGACGACGAGCATCAAGCCAACCAGCCTGAACACCATCACAAAGAAGAAATAAAAGATTACCAGAAGATCACCAACAGGACAAAGAAGGTTAAGACAAACTACAAGATACAGAACAAGAGACAGAAGAACAATAAGCAGAAGATCAAAAAGCAGAACATGAAGTATAAGACCAAAATGAAGAGCTAAATATATGCTCTAAATTATAAGCAGAAGAAGACTAAGCAGTGTATGGGGGTGAGTCCGTTCCTCCTCGTGGTGCCCCTGGAAAATGCCTGCTGCTGCAGGCTAAACTGAACATGGACAAATACTGTTGTAATTTAAATCTTTTGTGACAGCAAGAACGCAAGGATGAAATATTCATACTTTTAAAGATTACAAGTACAGGAATCAAGAATATGATGAAGAAGATGAAGAGGAAGAAGATGAAGAAGAATAATAGTTTAATAATAACAATATGAGTAATGTTAACAAAAAGATGAATAGGAATAAGTTTAAAATGAAGATAAAGAAGGTGAAGATGAAGAATAATTTGATGAAAAAGATGATGCTGCTGAAGATTATGAAGGAGAAAGTGTGGCAAAAGTTAAAAAGGTGAAGAGCATGGAAGTTGTGAAACATACATATTTGCCAAAATAGAAAAAAGGTTAACAACATTGTCAATTTCTTCGTCAATCCGAACATCTTTAAAAAAAAAAATATTAATGCTATTCCATTTGATTGGGTTAAACATCTATGCCTTTAATGTCTCCTCAACCTCCCCCAATACATTCTACATTACTCTTTGTTGTTTTCCTTCATGTACAATTAACCAACAAGGCAAGAATGGGTTTTTTTTAATTCCGATATTTTGTTCCCATAGACTTACATTGGATTTCCGGTATCGGTATCGGGTATCGCCGATATTTTTGGGGTATGTTCCGATTCCTATACTTTTGGATATCGGAAAGTATCGCTCAACTCTAATACCAATATTTGTGATTTTTTTTTTTTTTTTTGAAGCATGTTCAGGCACTTTGTGGTTAACATGTAGGTAGCTACAGCACCGCATTTCTTTTTCCCACTGCTTTTTCCCACTGCGGGAGGTGCTCTATATGACTCCCTGTTTGGGGCTACCATTTGTTTATTCCACTGCCACTGTTATTAATGTCACTTGATATTAACAGGAACGCATTCCCCCTGCATATGCATCCGTCCTATGTATGTGTTTCTTATGTCTTTTTCATATGATCTTGTGTTACTTTTTATACGATTTTGTAACGGGTCTGGTAGGTGGAACCACTGACGGAAACGGGTCTGGTTGGTGGAACCACTAAGCTTTATTATACAAGACAATTTACTTGCAAGAGAGCGGGTGGCATCCGGGAATAGGACAGGGAATCACGGCAATTAGCCAGGCAGTCTCTGGACAGGCAGGTTGTCACAATAAGTGACCAAGGAAGTCTCTGGACAGGCAGGTTGTCACGGCAAGTGACCTGGGCAGTCTCTGGACAGGCAGGTTGTCACGGCAAGTGACCTGGGCAGTCTCTGGACAGGCAGGTTGTCACGGCAAGTGACCAGGGCAGTCTCTGGGCAGGCAGGTTGTCACAATAAGTGACCAAGGAAGTCTCTGGACAGGCAGGTTGTCACGGCAAGTGACCTGGGCAGTCTCTGGACAGGCAGGTTGTCACGGCAAGTGACCAGGGCAGTCTCTGGGCAGGCAGGTTGTCACAATAAGTGACCAAGGAAGTCTCTGGACAGGCAGGTTGTCACGGCAAGTGACCTGGGCAGTCTCTGGACAAACAGGCATATACGACCTGAGCTGGTGGAGCCTCCTGGTAGGCTGCAGTCGGATGGCAGATGATCGCTCCCTGGTGAGCAGGCAAGAGTCTCTGGAATAGCCGGGGATCTCTGCTGATGATGTCTGAACCTCTAGATAGAGCTGCAGTCGGATGGCAGATGATCGCTCCCAGGTGAGCAGGCAAGAGTCTCTGCAATAGCCGGGGATCTCCGCAGATGATGTCCGAACCTCTGGATAGAGCTGCAGTCAGATGGCCGACAGGCAAACAGACAGGTAACAGGCAGGCAACTGGAAACAGGAGCTGATGGCTGAAGCAGAGTTAGACTGCACAGAAACAACATTGCTCGGGCACCTCCATTAAGGAGGAAGCCCTTAATATAGGGTGGAGTCCACCAGCATTGGCTGGAGACTGATTTGGAAAATGCGCGCGGCTCCTTTAAGAGCGGGGGAGGGTGCGGGCGTGCGCCCTAAGGCCAGCAGCAGGGAAGGAGCGCGCGGGACCAGCAGGGCGGAAGGAGGACGCCGAGGATGCCAGAGGCGCAGAGGAGGCTGGGAGCACTGAGGATGCTGAGCGCAGGTGAGGAGAGCGACGTCCCTGTCTGGCAGCAGGCAGGGACGCGGGTGCTACAGTACCCCCCCCTCTAGGCCCCCCCTTTTTAGGCCAGAAAAAAATTTAGCTAGGATGAGAGGGGCATGGATGTTCTCCCGAGGTTCCCAGGTTCTCTCCTCAGGACCAAACCCCTTCCAATCCACCAAAAAATAAGTCTTTTTTCCTACCCTTTTTGTGGCCAGAATGCTCTCTACCTCAAATTCATCATCAGCAGACACTGGAGCAGGAGGTGTACCTGTAGACTTAAAAAAAGAGTTAAGAACCACAGGTTTGAGGAGAGATACATGAAAAGAATTAGGAATTCGCAAATTGACCGGGAGTTTCAATTTATAGGACACCGGGTTGATCTGACTGATGATCTCAAAAGGACCGATGAACCGAGGACCTAACTTGTAGGACGGAATTTTGAGTCGAACATATTTGGACGAAAGCCAGACTTTGTCCCCAGGACGGAATTGAGGAGGATCCAGACGTTTTTTGTCAGCATGTCTTTTCATGCGCTCGGATGACTGAATGAGTGCGGACCGGGTACTCTCCCAGATGGAGGAGAATTCTCTAACCAGAGATTCCGCAGCTGGATTGTCCACAGAGATGGAAACAGGGACAGGGATCCGAGGGTGTTGACCGAAGACTACAAAAAACGGAGACTTGGTGGAAGATTCGCTCTCATGATTATTGTAGGAGAATTCGGCCCAAGGCAGGAGCTCCACCCAGTCAGAATGGTGGGCATTAACGAAGTGTCGAAGATAACTGGTCAAATTCTGATTTATTCGTTCAACTTGTCCATTGGACTGTGGGTGGTAAGCGGAGGAAAAATCCAGGGTGACGTCTAGCAACTTACAAGTGGCTCTCCAGAAACGTGAGGTGAACTGAACCCCACGATCCGACACAATGTGACGAGGCAGACCATGAAGACGGAAGATGTGGCGGATAAAGTCTTTAGCCAACTCGGGTGCAGACGGAAGACCTGGCAGAGGAATGAAGTGAGCCATCTTGGAAAAGCGGTCAGTGACCACCCAAATGACTGTACAACCAGCAGAGACGGGAAGATCAGTAATGAAGTCCATGGCTATATGCTGCCAGGGGCAGCGGGTACAGGAAGCGGAAGAAGACGGCCGGTAGGCAGGTGTCTCGGA
The DNA here is from genome assembly GCA_033576555.1 of Oophaga sylvatica. NCBI lineage: Eukaryota > Metazoa > Chordata > Amphibia > Anura > Dendrobatidae > Oophaga > Oophaga sylvatica. Next base: position 91,619,702 of record JARQOD010000001.1, read on the forward strand.
ACTTTGTTGCGGGCACAGGAAACACAGGCAGAAACAAAGTCTATTACGTCTTTGTGCAGGGTAGGCTACCAATAATGCCGGGTAATGAGTTGGAGGGTCTTTTTTTGACCAACGTGGCCAGCGAGTTTAGATGAATGACCCCAATGTAGGATTCTCTTCCGATCAGTTTCTGATACGAACGTCTTACCAGGAGGGAGACGATTTAAACTCACGGGAGCCACCTGCATCACTCTGGCGGGATCGATGATATGCTTAGGTTCCTCCTCGAGATCCGACACCAGGAAAGACCGAGACAAGGCATCCGCCTTGATGTTTTTGTCAGCTGGGCGAAAATGCAAAAGAAAATCGAAGCGGGCAAAAAACAAGGACCACCGGGCTTGGCGAGGGTTAAGTCTCTGGGCATGCTGGAGGTATGCCAGATTCTTGTGGTCCGTGTAAATGATTACCGGATGAAGAGCCCCTTCGAGTAGGTAACGCCACTCCTCCAATGCCAACTTGATGGCCAATAACTCTCGGTCTCCTATGGAGTAGTTGCGCTCGGAGGAGGAGAAGAGTTTGGAGAAAAAACCGCAGGATACCATCCTCCCGGATGAAGCTTTTTGGGTAAGTACCGCTCCGGCTCCAGCAGAGCAAGCGTCCACCTCCAGGAAGAACTGCTTGTTGCCATCCGGGCGATGCAGCACTGGAGCGGAAGAGAAGGCCTGTTTTAGAGAAAGGAAGGCCTCCTCTGCTTCGGGCATCCACTGTTTGGGGTTAGCATCCTTGCGGGTGAGCGCGGAGATTGGCGCAGTCCTGGAAGAGAAGTGCGGTATGAAGAGACGGTAATAGTTGGCAAATCCCAGGAACCGCTGAATGGCCTTCAACCCCTCCGGTCGGGGCCACTTCTCGATGGCAGACAATTTCTCCGGATCCATTCGTAGGCCTGTCTGAGAAATGATGTAGCCCAGAAACGGAAGCGATGTCTGCTCAAAGAGGCACTTCTCATATTTGGCGAAGAGGTGATTCTGCCTGAGCCTGAGCAGAACCTGACGAACATCCCTCCGGTGAGACTGAAGATCCGGAGAGAAGACCAAGATGTCGTCAAGGTACACCACAACGCAGGAGTAGAGGAGATCCCGGAAGATGTCATTGACCAACTCCTGAAAGACTGCTGGAGCATTACAGAGACCAAAGGGCATCACCAAGTACTCGTAGTGGCCGTCCCGGGTGTTGAATGCCGTCTTCCATTCATCTCCTCGACGGATACGAACCAGGTTGTATGCTCCACGAACATCTAGTTTGGTGAAGACTCTAGCCCCTCTAAGACGATCAAACAATTCTGGAATGAGCGGAAGAGGGTACTTATTCTTCACCGTGATCAAATTTAGGCCTCTGTAGTCAATACAGGGACGAAGAGATCCGTCCTTCTTTTTTACGAAGAAGAAACCTGCTCCCGCTGGGGAGGTAGATTTCCGGATGAATCCTTTTGCTAAGTTCTCCTCGATATATTCGGACATCGACCTGGTCTCAGCAGCGGACAACGGGTAAATACGCCCACGGGGAGGCGTGGTACCGGGTAGCAGGTCGATCGGGCAATCATATGGTCTATGCGGGGGTAATGTCTCTGCTTCCTTTTTATTGAAGACATCAGCAAATGACCAATAGGAATCGGGAGTCCTGGTAGATTAGCAGGAGTAGGAGAAGGACAGACGGGATGAACAGGCACCAGACACGTTTTATGACAGTCCTGTCCCCAGCGAAGAATCTCTCCATTCTGCCAGTCAAGCACAGGTGCATGCTTTTGGAGCCAAGGCAGACCTAGTAAGAAAGCATGAGAGAGTCCAGGCAGAACATGAAATGAGATGCTCTCAGAATGCAACATTCCCACCTGCAGGGTTATGGCTTCGGTGATAAGTCGGATGGGACGAGGTAGGAGACCCCCATCCACAGCAGCAACAGATACTGGTTCAACAAGAGGTTTGGTGGGAATGCGATACTTCTCTACTAGAGCCTGTGACACGAGATTCCCAGCTGCTCCAGAATCAAGTTGGGCCATCTCGAAGTAACGGTTCTTACCGAGAAGAATTGAGACCGAGAGCAGCAGAGATGAAGAGGATTTATTTTTGTCTAGATTGACCTCTCCGAGCGAACCTAGACACAGGCGTTTCCCGACTTCTCCGGACAGGTTCGGATCCAGTGCTCCTTACTGCCGCAGTAGAAGCAACTTTTCTCAGCACGGCGTGAGTCCTGACGGGCTTTGACCATCTTGGTCTGGTCGACCTGCATAGGCTCAGCAGTGTGCACCTGGGAGAAACGGAAGGGGTTAAATGAGGAAACTTTTTTTCACGGGTGACCTCTTTGGCTCGTTCCTGGAACCGTAGATCAATCCGATTGGCAAGATTTATTAAATCATCAAGCGAGGTTGGAATGTCCCGACCGGCAAGTTCGTCTTTAATACGGCCGGACAGACCCTCCCAGAAGACCGAAATTAGAGTTTCATTGTCCCAAGCCAGTTCTGAGGCTAGAGTACGGAACCGTATGGCATATTGACCAACGGTGAGACTTCCCTGACGGAGACGCAACAGAGATGATGCAGAGGAGGTCTTCCGTCCAGGTTCGTCGAATACCCTCCGGAAGGCCGAGAGAAAAGCAGGCAGGTCTGACACCAGAGGATCTTCTCTCTCCCAGAGAGGATTAAGCCAGGCCAGAGCCTCTCCGGTGAGATGGGACATGATGAAGGCAATTTTGGCCCGGTCAGAATTAAACTGGTGTGCCAGGAGTTCGAAATGCAGGGTGCACTGGTTAATGAAACCCCGAGCCATAACAGGGTCGCCTCCATACCTAGGAGGAGCTGAAAGTCGGGGACCGGGAATGGAAACCACGGAATTGGGAGTCAGCGGGACTGCCGGATTATGAGTCATGGCTCCAGCGGTGGTTGCTGGTGATGGATTCAGAGTGTCCAAGCGGGAATTGACGTTCCGCAGGTGACCCAGGATAGCCTCCTGTTGAGACCTCTGGCGAGACAGCTCATGACACAGTTCCGAAAGTGAAGGGGTTTGGGTGCCACCGGGTTCCATGGCCCGAGCAAACTGTAACGGGTCTGGTAGGTGGAACCACTGACGGAAACGGGTCTGGTTGGTGGAACCACTAAGCTTTATTATACAAGACAATTTACTTGCAAGAGAGCGGGTGGCATCCGGGAATAGGACAGGGAATCACGGCAATTAGCCAGGCAGTCTCTGGACAGGCAGGTTGTCACAATAAGTGACCAAGGAAGTCTCTGGACAGGCAGGTTGTCACGGCAAGTGACCTGGGCAGTCTCTGGACAGGCAGGTTGTCACGGCAAGTGACCTGGGCAGTCTCTGGACAGGCAGGTTGTCACGGCAAGTGACCAGGGCAGTCTCTGGGCAGGCAGGTTGTCACAATAAGTGACCAAGGAAGTCTCTGGACAGGCAGGTTGTCACGGCAAGTGACCTGGGCAGTCTCTGGACAGGCAGGTTGTCACGGCAAGTGACCAGGGCAGTCTCTGGGCAGGCAGGTTGTCACAATAAGTGACCAAGGAAGTCTCTGGACAGGCAGGTTGTCACGGCAAGTGACCTGGGCAGTCTCTGGACAAACAGGCATATACGACCTGAGCTGGTGGAGCCTCCTGGTAGGCTGCAGTCGGATGGCAGATGATCGCTCCCTGGTGAGCAGGCAAGAGTCTCTGGAATAGCCGGGGATCTCTGCTGATGATGTCCGAACCTCTAGATAGAGCTGCAGTCGGATGGCAGATGATCGCTCCCAGGTGAGCAGGCAAGAGTCTCTGCAATAGCCGGGGATCTCCGCAGATGATGTCCGAACCTCTGGATAGAGCTGCAGTCGGATGGCAGATGATCGCTCCCAGGTGAGCAGGCAACAGCCGGGGATCTCTGCTGAAGATGTCCGAACCTCTGGATAGAGCTGCAGTCAGATGGCCGACAGGCAAACAGACAGGTAACAGGCAGGCAACTGGAAACAGGAGCTGATGGCTGAAGCAGAGTTAGACTGCACAGAAACAACATTGCTCGGGCACCTCCATTAAGGAGGAAGCCCTTAATATAGGGTGGAGTCCACCAGCATTGGCTGGAGACTGATTTGGAAAATGCGCGCGGCTCCTTTAAGAGCGGGGGAGGGTGCGGGCGCGCGCCCTAAGGCCAGCAGCAGGGAAGGAGCGCGCGGGACCAGCAGGGCGGAAGGAGGACGCCGAGGATGCCAGAGGCGCAGAGGAGGCTGGGAGCACTGAGGACGCTGAGCGCAGGTGAGGAGAGCGACGTCCCTGTCTGGCAGCAGGCAGGGACGCGGGCGCTACAGATTTATATAAATAAATATTTACTATTTTTTGCTAAAAAATCCTTTTTCACCAGTGACTCCTATTTTCTCCTTTATGTCATTATGCTATTATGAGTGGTGATTTCTGGTCACACACATGTGTGGTGTGACTCACATATATTCTACCAATGCGGCTGTATTTGGTTAAATAGACTATGGGATGTAGTATACTATACAGGGGACTATAGGGTGCATTATACTGTTTGGACTATAAGATGCATTATGCTCTATGGACTATGGGGTGCATTACACTTTATGGACTATGGTGTGTATTATACTGTATGGACTAAAGGATGCATTATGCTGTATGGACTCTGGGATGCATTGTACTGTTTAGAGTATTGGGTGCATTACACTCTATGGACTATGGGATGCATTATACTATACAGAGCTGTACAAAGAACTATGGGATGCATATTATTGTATGGAGTGGATTATACTATGCAGAGCACTATGGGATGCATTATACTTTATAGAGGACTATGTAGTTCATTATACTGTGTGGAGGACTATGGGGTGCATTCTATTACACAGAGGACTATGTGGTGCATTTTACTGTATAGATTATGGTGTGCATTATACCTACAAAGGACTATGAGATGAATTATATTTTATGGACTATGGGATGCATTATACTACAGTCATGGCCAAAAGTTTTGAGAATGACACAAATATTAATTTTTACAAAGTCTACTGCTTCACTTTTTCTAATGGCAAGTTGCATATACTCCAGAATGTTATAAAGAGTGATCAGCTTAACAGCAATTACTTGCAAAGTCAATATTTGGCTAGAAAATGAACTTTATCCCCCAAAACACATTTCAACATCATTGCAGCCATGCCTTAAAAGGACCAGCTAACCTATTTTCAGTGATTGCTCCATTAACACAGGTGTGGGTGTTGATGAGGACATGGCTGGAGATCAATCTGTCATGATTAAGTAAGAATGACATCACTGGACACTTTAAAAGGAGGCTGGTGCTTGGCATCATTGTTTCTCTTCTGTTAATCATGGTTATCTCTAAAGAAACACGTGCAGTCATCATTGCAATGCACAAAAATGGCCTAACAGGGAAGAGTATCGCAGCTAGAAAGATTGCACCTCAGTCAACAATCTATCGCATCATCAAGAACTTCAAGGAGAGAGGTTCCATTGTTGCCAAAAAGGCTTCAAGGCGCCCAAGAAAGACCAGCAAGCGCCAGGACCGTCTCTTAAAAGTGTTTCAGCTGTGGGATCGGGCTACCAGCAGTGCAGAGCTTGCTCAGGAATGGCAGCAGGCAGGTGTGAGTGCATCTGCACGCACTGTGAGGCGGAGACTCTTGGAGCAAGGCCTGGTCTCAAGGAGGGCAGCAAAGAAGCCACTTCTCTCCAGAAAAAACATCATGGACAGACTGATATTCTGCAAAAGGTACAGGCAGTGGACTGCTGAGGACTAGGGTAAAGTTATTTTCTCTGATGAATCCCCTTTTCGATTGTTTGGGACATCAGGAAAACGCCTCATTCGGAGAAGACAAGGTGAGCGCTACCACCAGTCTTGTCTCATGCCAACTGTTAAGCATCCTGAAACCATTCATGTGTGGGGTTGCTTCTCAGCCAAGGGAATCGGCTCTCTCACAGTCTTGCCTAAAAACGCAGCCATGAATAAAGAATGGTACCAGAATGTCCTCCAAGAGCAACTTCTCCCAACCCTCCAAGAGCAGTTTGGCGATCACCAATGCCTTTGCCAGCATGATGGAGCACCTTGCCATAAAGCAAAGGTGATAACTAAATGGCTCAGGGAACAAAACAGAGATTTTGGGTCCATGGCCTGGAAACTCCCCAGATCTTAATCCCATTGAGAACTTGTGGTCAATTATCAAGAGACGGGTGGACAAACAAAAACCTAAAAATTCTGACAAAATGAAAGCATTGATTGTGCAAGAATGGGCTGCTATCAGTCAGGATTTGGTCCAGAAGTTGATTGAGAGCATGCCAGGGAGAATTGCAGAGGTCCTGAAGAAGAAGGGTCAACACTGCAAATATTGACTTGCTGCATTAACTCATTCTAACTGTCAATATAAGCTTTTGTTACTCATATGTTCGCAATTATTATATTTCTGTCTGTGATAAAAACATCTGTCAAACACACATAAAACCAGAGGGCAGCAGATCATGTGAAAATATAATATTTATGTCATTCTCAAAACTTTTGGCCATGACTGTATATAGACTATGGGGTGTAGTATACTATACAGGGGACTATAGGGTGCATTATACTGTTTGGACTATGAGATGCATTATGCTGTATGTACAATGATGTGCATTATATTATACAGAGGCTTATGGGCTGCATTATACTGTATACTGTATGGACTATGGGGAGTGCATTATATGATATGGAGGACTGTGGTGTGCATTATACTATACGGAGGACTATGGGGTGCATTACGTTGTATGGACTATGGGGTGCATTATACTGTATGGACTATGGGGTGAATTATACTGTTTGGACTATGGGTTGCATTGTATTATATATAGGAGTATGGGGTGCATTATACTAAATGAACTACGGGGTGCATTATACTATACAAAAGACTAAGAGATGTATTATACTGTATGGACTATGGGGTGCATTATATTGTATGGACTATGGAATGCATTATACTATATAAAGTGGTGGGTGCATTATACTATGCAGAAAAGATATATATCTTTGTACCTTTTTAGCCAGTAGATAGAGGAATATTTAGAATTGAGAGTCCTCAGTGGTTGATACATTTTAATGGCTAACTGAAAAGATGGTAGCAAATTGCAAGCTTTTGAGACTACTCAGGTCTCTTCATCAGGCATAGACTAATACAGAATCTGAAAAATCACATATTTATGCACAACACAGCACAGAAAGAAATAACGCAATAGATAAGACAAGTGACATGACATGAAGCATTATGTTGTATGGAGTATGGGGTGTGTTATACTGTATAGACCATGGGGTGAATTATACCGTTTGGACTATGGGGTGCATTGTATTATATATAGGAGTAAGGGGTGCATTATACTAAATGGACAATGGGATACATTATACTATACAGAGGACTATGGGATGTATTATACTGTATGGACTATGGGGTGCATTATATTGTATGGACTATGGAATGCATTATACTGTATGGACTATGGGATGCATTATGCTGTATGGACTATGGGATGCATTGTACTGTATAGAGTATTGGGTGCATTACACTGTATGGACTATGGGATGCATGATACTATACAAAGCTGTACAAAGAACTATGGGATGCATATTATTGTATGGAGTATGGAGTGGATTATACTATGCAGAGCACTATGGGATGCATTATACTTTATAGAGGACTATTGAGTTCATTATACTGTGTGGAGGACTATGGGATGCATTCTATTACACAGAGGACTATGGGATGCATTCTACTATACAGAGAACTATGTGGTGCATTTTACTGTATGGATTATGGTGTGCATTATACCTACAAAGGACTATGGGATGAATTATATTTTATGGACTATGGGATGCATTATACTATATAGACTATGGGGTGTAGTATACTAAACAGGGGACTATAGGGTGCATTATACTATGCAGAGGACTATAAGATGTATTATACTGTTTGGACTATGAGATGCATTATGCTGTATGGACTATGGGGTGCATTATACTTTATGGACTATGGTGTGTATTATACTGTATGGACTAAGGGATTCATTATGCTGTGTGGACTCTGGGATGCATTGTACTGTATAGAGTATTGGGTGCATTACACTGTATGGACTATGGGGTGCATTATACTTTATATACTATGGTGTATATTATACTGTATGGGCTAAGGGATGCATTATGCTGTATGGACTATGTGGTGCCCTATATTATAGACTATGGGATGCATTATACTTTTTGGACTATGGGGTGCATTATATTATACAGAGGACTATGGGGTGCATTATACTATATGGACATTGGGGTGCATTATGCTGTATGGACTATGTGATGCATTATACTATATGGACTATGGGATGCATTATACTGTATGGATTATGGGGTGCATTATACTATACAGAGTACTATGGGTGCATTATTCTGCATGTGCTATGCGTTATACAGTATGGAGGACTATTGAGCTTATTATACTATATGGAGGACTATGGGGTGCATTATACTGTATGGACTATGGGATGCATTATACTGTATAGACTGTGGGGTAAATTATGCTTTATGGATTATGGGGTGCATTCTACTATTCAGATGACCATGGGGTGTATCATACTAAATGAGGACTGTGGGATGCATTCTATGATTATTTTCTATGGACTATGGAGTGCATTACACTTTACAGAGGACTTTTGAGTTTACTAAACTGTATGGACTAAGGGGTGCATCACACTGTATTGGCTATAGGATGGATTATACTATACAGAGGACTATGGAATGCATTTTACTGTATGGACTATGGGGTGTATTATACTGTATGGACTATGGGATGTATTATATTGTATAAAATATTGGGTACATTATACTGTATGGACTGTGGGATGCATTATACTATATGGACTATGGGGTGCATTATGCTGTATGAACTATGGAGTACATTATACTGTATGAACTATGGAGTGGATTAGACTGTGTGGACTGTGCATTATACTGTATGGAGGACTATTGGGTGCATTCTACTACACAGAGGACTATGGGATGCATTCTACCATGCAGAGAACTATGGGGTGCATTATTCTGTATTGACTATGCGGTGCATTGGGGTGCATTATACTGTATGGACTATGGGGTCTATTATACTCTATGGACTATGGGGTGCATTACACCATATACAGGAGTATGGGGTGGATTATACTGCATGGACTATAGAGTTCATTACACTGTATGGACTATGGGTGCATTATACTTTATCGACTATGGGGTGAATTATACTGTATACATCCTAGGATGTATTAAGAGAAGCATAGATTCTAGATCACGTGAAGTTATTATGCCTCTCTACTCCTCCTTGATCAGACCTCATCTGGAATACTGTGTCCACATTTAAATTTAAAAAATTGAAAAACTGGAGCAAGTTCAGAGAAGTGCTACCAGGATGATGTGCAGACTGTAAACTATGTCCTACGAGGAACGGGTAAAGGATCTGGGAATGTTTAGCTTGAAAAAGGAGGGCTAAGAGGAGACTTAAAGAAGTTGTCCATTACTTTTACACTGATGCCCTATTCTTAGTATAGGGTATCAATGTCTGATTGGCTAGGGTCCGGCACTCATCATCCCTGTCATTCAGCTGTTACTGGTGCCAGTGGCGGTGCCCGACGGCCAGAAATACTTAATTGCGGAGCTTGGCCGTCTACTTGTAGTGGCCAGGGTTTGTTGTTACTGCACATCCGTCTCCTATTGAATTGAATAGGACCCGGATGTCATAGAATGGTAGAGTTGGAAGGGACCTCCTGGGTCATCTGGTCCTGGGTCATCTGGTCTGGATGTGTAGTACCCTGCGGCAGCCACTGCCAGTAGACGGCCAAGCTCAGCAAGTAAATAGTTCCAGGAGGCAGCAGCCGCCGCTGGCACAAATAACAGCTGATCGGCCGGGGTGCCGAGTGACGGACCCTGGCCAATCAGACATTGATGCCCTATCCTCAGGATAGGGCATCAATGTAAAAGTAGTGGACAACCTCTTTACTAGCTGTCTACAAATATCTGAAGGGATGTCAAACTGTAAGGTGATCATTACTCTCATTTGCACACGGAAACACGAGTAGCAATGGAATGAAACTGTAACAAAGAAGATACAGATTAGATATTAGAAAAAACCTTTTTGACAGTGAGGGTGATCGATGAGTGATCCCTTCCAACTCTGACATTCTGTGATTCAATGTTTTCTATGTGTCAATGTTATTCAATGCACTGTTCTTGATTGGGATACACTCAAGTCAAACATACAATCATACCAATGCACAGCAGACTTTTACAGCCAAAGAAATTGAGATGATTAATATGAAGCTATATCAGGAACATTGTGATAAAATGAAATAACTTCCATTTACTCAACGTCCATTGTTCCATCTTAGAAACACATAGGTTTTTATTATTCTAAAATATAATTTTGGACATTTAAAAGTGCAACAGTTAACGCATCTGTGGAGTACATCACAGTCAAAACACATATAACAAAGGCAGTGATACAGCTTAACTTAGATGTTTGGCAGTATTTAAGGACTATATTGTAATAAAATATACAGATTGATGTATAACATCACATTAGCTTACGTCCTTCATAACAGAGTAGGACTTTTTGACGCAAAACCCATTCAAAAAAATTAATTTCTGTTTCCTGGAGCATATGGGATTGCATTTTCCATGATAAGACAATATGGCAGTACTTTTTCCATTACTACAACAAATAACGTTATAATAGCTGGTGGAATGTACGACGAAGTCACAATCCGAACACTGATAAATAAAAAATACATTTGGTCCTTTTTTTTAACAGGTTCCTTGAACCATTTTCCAGTTTCTATTGTATATCAGCTGGATTGTGTTATAAGAACCTGTATTCACATGTGGTTAATGATTAGAAGTAACTATTTAATAAACTGCAAAAACGTATACAATTGATTGTATATGACATACCCATATGTGCAAAGTGTGTATCACTGCTCCTCTTTAAGGTTATTCTAGCAAACTGGCGCCCTTATATTCCGGCAAAACAATCTGGTAACCGTAGAATTGGTAACCAATTGTGAGACTCTCCTCGCTTTTTTCATGTCCGCATTTCACTATGGTCAGCCTTGCTGGTGGTTGTCTTCAAATACATGTAAGTTTTACGCATGAATTGATAACCGAAATCAGGTCTGGTAATACTAGACTAAAAGAATTTTACCAAAGGTTCCTTTTAGAGTAGATAAAAAAGATCAAAAATAATACTGATAACTGTCCGGCTGTATTTTTAAGAACCACAATAAAATTTTCAAAATGTTCTCACATTTTAAACTACAAATTCTGGACATTTTTTTTTCAATAATCCCTCACTATAAAGGTTCATATAACAAATTCATCATATTCATTAATTGACCTAGAATTTTTTAAGTATCCATTGAGGCCATAAAGATTGAAGATCTCAAACCTTTGTAGTAAATGTTCTCGTCTATTGCTATACTAGCTATAGATTCTCGAACAGTCGAAGGAGAATAATCCAGTCCACCTTATAAAATGACATATATTTATGCAGTTAAGGGTTTAAAACACTATGCTAGAACAAATCACGATCTATTTCCACTGTTTTTTCCTGCGGAGGGGGTCAATTTTTTTTTTCTGCTAAATCAAAAGTCAGTTCTGTTACATATTATTCTGCTTTTACCATTATTTAATCTGTAAGAAGTACCATATTAATGCACAAAAAACACCCACAGGTTCCCGTTAGTTCAGGTAGTCCTTAAAGTCAGTTGGATTAGAAATAATAGCATTGATGATTTACAAAAAATCATCCAGTATTAATACTGATATTTGTGTTACTTGCACAAAACAACATTAAGGATGGTGCCAATGGCGACTGGGGCACAGACTCGCCCTATTATGCTTATGTTTGCCTGTTTGTAGAAATGCATATATTCTGAGATGTCTTTAGTCCCTTTAAGTGGTTCAAAATGTCTTTGACAATTGTATATCAGCAGCTCCTGGTACAAAATATAGCACATAGAAATCCCGAGTGGTCTCATGAAGTCAGTCCAAATAACACGTCCATTTCTTCATTATTTACATACATACATTGATGAAATGAAGCTGCAGGTTGGTTTCTGTTGGAATCAAGAATGCCCTGGAAGTACAAAGCCACTGTTCTCAAGTTCGTCCACAAATGTAAAAAAAAATATATATAGGAAAAATATATTGAGATGCTATGATGTACCGTTTGATAAAATGCACTGGGAAGAGTCTAGAAATGCGGCTTCTGAAACGGCAATATGGCCTTGCTGGTACCTGTGCTCTTGATGAATGGTTGGCAAGGCAAACTGCCCAATCTCATGTTGTCCATTGCAACAAAGTGGTTTTTTGGAGTAAAAAAATAGAATCCCTGGACTTCACAGTCTTTTCTATATCATTTCATGATGCGGTTAGTAAAATGACTTCAGAGACATGTATCTTAAAGGAAACTGTCCTCAACTAGATCTGATGAATCTATACCAATGTCGTCCATCATCTCAATGTCTTCAATGGTCTCGTCCTCTCTCTTGACAAATGTGGAGCTGCTGGATCCTGTCTCAATTGCACTTTCATCAGATGTTTGTGAGCTGGAAAACAAATGAAATGAAAATAACTAAAAATAGATACAGAAATTTTTGATAACTGAACATGATAAAGCAGTTGACAGGCTAGGTTCACATTGCGTTTGGGCAGTCCGTTCAACGCATGCTCCATCTGCTCTAGCAGTGACGGACCCTCGAATGCTGTAGACCGCATCCGAGCATCTGTCACAGCATGACGGCACATCGCTAAATAATGCCGATTATGACATGCGTTAGCGATGCGTTACGTTATGGCAGTCTATGGGTGCGTTAACAAATGCGTTACATCGCGTTAATGCCGCGTTGTAATGCAATCCGTTAGACGCACTGCCATAACGCAATGTGGACCCAGCCATACTTGCAAGTTTATGAATCTCGATTTGTGTTTTATATGCATGTAAGATTCACATTTGGAATATCAGCCTGTATAACACATGTTAGATACATGATATATATGGCTGAATTTACCTTTAGGCCCCCTTCATAGTCCCATTTTTTTCCCATAAGCGATCTGTTTTGTTTTTTTTAAGGACCGCAAATACAGACACACACACATCCCTATTGTATTCAATGGTGGTGTGCACGTCAGCTTCTTCACACAGACAATGTGTCCGTGTGAAAAAGCAGCAGTTTTTTATGAGCACCATGGACAAATTGCGTGCTGCACATGTGCTTACTGATGACATCCGTGTGTCATCAGCGTGTCACATACCGGCGCCTGGGAAAAGCAGTACAGTTCACAATGATCTCAGGTGCCGGCTGCTGAAGACAGCTCTCATTATTTTTGCCTGGTCTCCCTTAGATCAGCGCGACCAGACGACAATGATGGGAGTTGTATACTGTTTACATCTTGTGTAAAATTAAGAATTAAAGGTGAACCCTATGTAAATTTTTTGGGAGGGGCCCCCGTAAATTCACCAGTAAAGGCTAAGCAAACAGCTTTGAGCCGTTATTAGTAACCTGGGAATCATTTTGGGATATTGTCTCTTTTCTCAAGAAATTAACATCAACCCCAAGCTGTGAGCTTTCCCTCGGCTGGTTATGACCACTGCTGGAAATGTATATACAAACACAGTGATCAGAGTGTATTCCTATATGATGAGTGCTAGTTAGGCACTAGCTTTGGCTGCAAGGCTAATAGATTTTGTGAGAAAGGTACTGCTTTATTTTTTAAGAGCAGACAAGCATTAAAAAAATCATACATGACAAAGCAGCGCTGTGACCAGATTTCACATTGCTAACTACATACATTACTAAATAGATCGCTTAGACCTGATGAGGCTGGTGTACTTAATTTGAAAATCCATGACAGAATGGCTGTATAATCCTCAAATGAAAATGCTTATTTTAATATCTGGTAGGGAAACTTTCACAAAAGATCATGCAGCAGTTCTGATACTGACAATCTGTGGCTACATGCGCCTGACATGTAGTTCCAGTACTTTTGACATTGCAACATTAATCCCATTTTTCTTACAAAGAGAATGTATTTACTGATATGTCATATACGGCATCATCTTTAGTACATTGCTCTAAGGTTATCTGATTTTTAGAACTGAAGATAATTAACAAGCGTTATTTATGTCACTTGCTTCTTATCTTCAAATAATGGCAATATAGAAAATAACCATCTTGATGTGTTCTACAGGAAAATGTTTGAATTATTAGTAATAATGGCAAACTCTGTTATAAAATATAATAATATTAGTGATATTACAAGAACTGTATTTTTGTATGTTTATGTGTATTGCACAGGTAATAGTAGATTCTGTTTGACACTAAAGCAAAATTTTAACCTAGTTACATATAAACTTGTATTACATCTAAATGCCTAAATGTTTAAAATCAGCCACGTACCTGTGCCTGTTTCTCTTTCCAGATTCATCCTCTGAAACTGGGTCAATGTCTGGCAGGGGAATGATGTAGCCACTGTCAGCACTAAGTCTCTGCTCATCAAAACCGCTTTCTCTGTCCTTCATTTTGTGTTCATTTTTATAGGTCACACCGATATACGAATTGTCACTGTCACTTCTCATACGAGTGACGGCAGGATGGTCGCTTTTTAAGAAGTCATGGAGAACTTTCTCGTAACACTATAAAGGGCAAAAACACACAATTATGAGACTGCATTTTTAATGTCTACAAATGTAACCTCTGACACCAAATGCTATACCACTCAACCATTAAGCCTTGTATATTCTTCTTAGCATCTTTCCAGTAGTGTAGCTACCAATTGGGAGAGAGGGGGCTTGAACCAGGTCCACTCACAAGGTGAGGCCCAACCTGAACAACCGCCAATCATCTCTATGGTGAAGCAGGGAACCATGGTCTCCCTGCTCCACTACTCTCCATCCTGTAGTTCACAGGTTGCTTTAGGCCTGGCCTGCTGCCTAAAAAATAACCGACTGCTCTGGCGGACTCTCCAGGATCCAGGGGTAAGTAATGATATAGTGTACATGGTTTTTATTCTAGCAATCAGTACTTGTGAATCATTGGAAGTTCATAACATTGTTTGGAGGAATCAAACTGTATCAGGTGCTGTGGGGCAATCATACTGTGTGGTGGGGAATACTGTGGAGCCATTATAATGTGTGCCTGGGAGGTTGTGGGACATCATACTGTATGGGACCATTATACTGTATGTGTGGGACTGTTGGGGCATCATATTGTGTGTAGAGGGCTGTGGGGGGGGGGTCATCTTATTGTGTATGGTGGGACTGTGAGTGCCATCATACTGTATGTGAGGTGCTATCAGGGCCATCATACTGTGTGGGGGCTGTGTAATGTTCCAACTATATGTGCAGGACCTTAAGACATTATTATAGTATGTGGGGCCTCAGGGGGATTATTACTGTATGTGTGGGGGTATCAGGGGATATTATTACTGTATTATTATTACTGTATGTGGGGGTACTCAATGGACATTAGTACTGTATGTGATCAGGAAATGACATAACTATTTGTGTAGGGACTCAGGATATTTTTACAAAATGTGGGGGAACTCATTGGGGCATTATTACTGTTTATGGGAGGGAATCAGGGTACAGCATTACTATTTAGGGGCACTCAGAGGATTATCCTTTTCCCACTTTGATTAGGGTGCACCACCAAACAGTAATTCTAAGCATGGATACCTAGGGTAGCGTGCCAACTCAGATGCATTTGCCCCCACAACCACCCTCCCCACTTCCCCATACTGAACCCTACCTATGCCTTTGCTGTGACCAAACAACTATTTAAAGTAAATTTTGCCAGCATAAAACAAAAGCTGCTCATTTTCTGTGATAAAGTGGATAAACCAAGCCATTTTTTATTTAGTTAAGCCTTTAAAGTCTTCCATCATGATGAGAGGCTCTATATGTGTCCAGCAGCAAAACACCCCTCCATTGACGGAACATAAGTATAAACGGAGATAATGACAGTGTCAGAATACAAGGCTGTTGTACAGACAAGATATGAAGTCTTATTAATGTGGGTTATTCAGTTGTGTTTTAGTTGTATCATACTGAAATTTGAATGTGATGCTAAACTAAGATATATACCAAATCCCTGACAATACATTGCCTCAGGAAAACATAAAATGTGATATAGAACACTAAATAATTTATATATTATGTAATACCATAATATGTAACTGCAGTTATCTCCAAGCCCTGACATAATGAAAGGATCAGGAGTAATATAGGCCGGCCAAACAACTACAAGATTCCAATGTCTATGTTCAGATTATGAAGTTTACCGAACGTCATTTACAGAATAGCATACAGTACCTCCAAACTTCTTGATTTAGACATTCACAACATATGACAATGACTTAGTAATAATGAAACCCCAGGCCCCATAGTCGGCCAAACACTACATGTTCTTTGGCTTAGATTGATGTAAAGTACAATAAAAAAAACATTATGGGAAAAGGAAGAAATGTTCCAGCTTCTGGTAACATTTTCATAGTAATCTTTATTGCATCAAAAAACAATTAAAAACAATAGTGGACAGTAACAGGAGCAAGCGACGCGTTTCGAACACGGCTGTTCTTTATCAAGCTTACTTGAAAGTGACCAAACACCGGTGTTAAATACACAGGTGCAATTAAACAACACACATGAAAACTAACACACTGTGAAAAAAAACATATAAAACAGGGGAAGAAAAGGAAATACAAAAAGAGAAAAAAATTAATGTTAAAATCCAAATAGATATAATAAACGAAAAAAGAGGAATAAAAAATAAATAGGATAATGTGAAAACATAAGAAAATATTTAAGGTCTCAATAATGATAAGCTATTTCATTTTTCAGATTCAAATCCCAAAGGGAAAAAGAGTGCCCAATTTAAAAATCCAGAACGCCTCCCTCACCATTAGGCGTCTAATAATTTTTTCAAAACCAAAAACCTTGAGGGATGAGAGATTGCCTCTATGTATGTCAATAAAGTGTTTGGATGCAGAGGATATATGCCTATTGTTATGATTATTACCAGTAATATCATTAATATGTTCGTTAATACGAGACATACATCCAATGTACAGCGTATTACAGGCTGTGCATTCAATGGTATAAACACCGTGATCGGTGTTACAATTAATGAATTGCTTAATGCTAAAGCTCTGACTGTTGTCAGAATTAGAAAAGGAAGAGCACTGGGGCGCAAAGCTGCATATTTAAGCTATATAAGCTATTATAAGCTGCATTATTGAGATTTTGTATATTTTCTTATGTTTTCACATTATCCTATTTATTTTTTTCCTCTGTTTGTTTATTATATCCATTTGGATTTTAACATTCATTTTTTCCTTTTTTGTATTTCCTTTTCTTCCCCCATTTTATATGTTTTTTTCAGTGTGTTAGCTTTAATTAGGTGATTATGTCTCATGTGTGTTGTTTAATTGCACCTCTGTATTTAAAGGGAATCTGTCACCCTAAATTGGCGGGATATTTAAATGATGGCAGTCAGGTCAGATGGGCGGTGTTTTGGGTACTTGCCTTAACATGTTGTTCGCCGCTGTCTCCATTATTTCTGGGAATTGTAGTCGTTGCCCTCCATATACCGCGCCTGCGCATTGCAATCTTGAATTGCGCACACGCAGTATGCTTTGCCCGCAGATTGCAATGCGCAGGCGCGTTATATGGAGGGCAACGACTACAATTCCCAGAAATAATGGAGACAGCGGCGAACAACATGTTAAGGCAAGTACCCAAAACACCGCCCATCTGACCTGACTGCCATCATTTAAATATCCCGTCAATTTAGGGTGACAGATTCCCTTTAAAGGGAATCTGTCACCCCATTTTGGTCCTATGAGATAGGGCCACCGCCATCAGGGGCTTATCTACAGCATTCTGTAATGCTGTAGATAAGCCCCCGATGTAACCTGAAAGATAAGAAAAACAAGTTATAAAATACTCACCCAGGAGCGTTCCGGGGGGCGGTCGGGTCAGGAGGGAGTCGCGGTCAGGTCCGGGGCCTCCCATCTTGTGGCGATGCCGGCCTCTTCTTTCGGTCACGTCGCGGCTCCTGCGCAGGCGCACTGCTCTGCCCTGGCAGAGCAGAGTACTACAGTGCGCAGGCGCCGGGAAAGGTCAGAGAGGTCCGGCGCCTGCGCACTGCAGTACTCTGCTCTGCCCTCACCAGGGCAGAGCAGTGCGCCTGCGCAGGAGCCGCGGCGTGACCGAAAGAAGAGGCCGACATCGCCACAAGATGGGAGGTGCCGGACCGCGACGCCCATCGAACCAGACCGCCCCCGGTATGCCCCTGGGTGAGTATTTTATAACTCGTTTTTCTTTACTTTCAGGTAGCATCGGGGGCTTATCTACAGCATTACAGAATGCTGTAGATAAGCCCCTGATGGCGGTGGCCCTATCTCATAGGGCCAAAATGGGGTGACAGATTCCCTTTAAGATTGGTGTTTGGTCACCTTGCTTTGGTAAGCTTGATAAATAACAACCGTGTTTGAAACGCGTCACTTGCTCCTGTTCCTGGCCACTATTTTTCTAATTGTTTTTTGATGGAATAAAGATTACTCTGAAAATTTTACCAAAAGCTGGAACGTTTCTTCCTTTTCCTGCAATTGCTATACATGTGTGGTCGGCTCGTGGTTCCGTGAACACTGGACTCCTACAAATTTCAGCGGTGAGCTGTCATTATCCTTCTCTGTTTTCTGCATAAAACATTATCCATGGGATATATTATTACCTTTTTGTATTCCCAGGGAGGAGGCTTTCAACTATTTCACTCAAATGATAAAAAGAGGGTCTCTTCTCTGGCTCACTGTTCCAGCACTTCACCATAATTTCATACCTACAGACACAGAACAACCAAGTTGTAGAGACATATAATCATCGCAAGGACTACGAGCTGTCAGCCTGGTATTGGTGGAGGTATCTACTTACACTTCATGAGTAGCATGATCAGGTTTTGTCATTCTGTAGCCACTTTTAATCTTGTTGTAGAAAGTGGAGTCTACAACCATCCCTGGGTATGGTGTGCCACCTAGAAATAAAGAGCATTGTAAAGGCTTTTCGTCAAGTGTATGACAAGTTGTAAAACAAATTTAGAAAAGCTTCAATGAAGAAAACGTCACAATGAGATGTAGTTCAATTTGGATAAATTTGCCCCAACAACTCATCGTGCCATGTGCATAAACAAGAAAAATCACCATCTTTTTACATGTGTCATCCTTATTTACTCACCAAGAGAGAATATTTCCCAAAGCAGAATACCGAACGACCACACGTCACTCAGAGTTGTGTAGAGGTTATCAAAAATACTTTCTGGTGCCATCCACTTCACAGGGAGGAAAGTCTGTGCAGAACAAGTCATCATGAACTTAGTGTCACTCAGAGAACACCAACTGTTTGCACACAAATATTTCAGTTTTATGACCAGATCCAATAAACTTTGGGAGTAGTCCTGTACAAGAGTTTTAATAGCACGAATGATTTAGGGTCTGCAGATGAATGACATGTAATTTACTGTACTTTGAACTATGTATACCCGTCATTTCTGCTCTAAAATGAAATGTGGTCATAGTAATGATACTGTTCCCTCTATGTTACATCGTAAATGATGGGTAGACATGATACATACACTGCCCTTTGATACGTAATTGGAATCATGCATGATGTCTCTGGCCAGACCAAAGTCACAGATCTTCACAATTTTCCCTTGTGCCAGCAGGACGTTGCGAGCTGCCAAGTCACGATGTACACACTGCGGGGGCATAACCAACAACAGCAAGATTAGGGACTTTATATTATAAAGTACATAGAGGATTTCACTTTGTATACTGTACTTACATTCTTAGATGCTAGAAACTCCATGCCGCGGGCAACCTGGTATGTGAAACTGAGTAAATCCAGTAGAGTCAGACCCTCAAATCCATCATCCGACAGGAGGTTTTTCACTTCTATAGAAAGGAAAAAGGTCATGAAACAATCATATTTTTGTATAATTATATTCTATCATATCTATTTATCTGTTTACCTATCTATATATATTATCTATCATCTTTTCTTTACTCATCATTTCTATTATCTGTTTTAACCTATCTATCATTTTTATATATCTATCTATCTATTATCTGTTTACCTATCTATCCAAATATTATCTATCTATCTATTATCTGTATACCTATCTATATATTATCTATCATCTATCTATCTTTCTATTATCTGTTTACCTATCTATCCATATATTATCTATCTAGCTATCTATTTATTATCTACTATCTATCTAATCTATCACCTATCTATCCTTTCTGTCACTCTCTAATATTATGTATCTATTGTCACTTTTTCACATCTGTATGTTTCAATTTACTTATCTATCTTTTCTGTCACTCTCTTATATCTATCTGGTTAGCCATCTGTCTGTCAATCAATCTATCTACCTTTTTTATCTGTAACTCTCTCGTCTATCTACCTATCTATCTATTATATATCTATATCTGTCACTCTCTTATATCTATCTACCGTAACTAATTTTTTTTATCTTTAACTCTTTCATATCTATCTAACCAAAAAAGAAGGGCTCATACACATTGAGCAGAAATGTTGCATTGCACTTTATGGGCTACCAAACTTTTTGAATGTTTCCTTCCTTTTTAGGTTATGTTTTTTTTGCAGTCTTCTAAAGGCGTGCATTTGGCAGCATACTACTAATACTGCTTAATTTTTTCTATTTTTATCTATCTATCCCATATCTATCTATCTAAACATAAAAAAGTTGAAAAGCATTACTAGCAAGCAGTATGTGAAAAAATGGTGCCCGACCTTTCAGGCGTAGACCGAGCCTCCAAATACCTTGAGCCGAAAAGTCGTAGGAGCCCATATGGGCTAATAAACCACTATATTTTTTTCTAAGAAGACGTGCTGTCTCCATCTTTTTGTACTATCTGTCTATCTAAATGTCTACAGTATCGTCTTCAAAATATAAAACATATACATTTATTTTCATCTATATAGAATTTACCTGAGAGAGGTTTCTTCTTGTAAGATGCGGGCCGATCATACAGAGATCTCTGAATGTCAGAATATTTGGAAGCCTCATTCATCTCTAACATAGGCACATATTGGGTGGTGTCCGCCTGCTTCATATCCATATAGTCACCGTTGTTTTCAAAAGATAAAATCACATAGCTGAAATGTCAAGAAATGATTTAATATACTTTTGAGTTGCTCACCAGGATTGTAAGGCCACCCATACAGAGAGATTACAAAGAACAAGAGTAGTCGATTTCTATCTATCAAGTCCCGTTTCCCATTTTAATTGACTTAACATTCAATGTTGGGAGAAATCTGAGAAGCCCCAATCTAGTGAAAAGTGCAGCCAACATATATTAATAGTGTATGGATCATATCTTACCTCCTTGTGCTCTCATCGACTGGGTTCAAACTAAAGATATCAAGATCTTTCTTTGGCTTTTCTGGGTGTCGAGATTGAAAATTATCCCGATTCTTGTGCAGGTAATTCACCAGATCTCCATAAAAGCAGTATTCAGTAATGATGTAAATAGGTCCTGGAATATTAATGAGTCTCATGTTATTAATATGACTTGTATTAGAACATTAGTTAGTGTGGAAGATAACACAACAATAGTTTTATCACTACATCCATATTCATGCGAGTCAAAAGTCAATGAACAGTAATGGGGACCTAGAGGAACTAATAGAAGGGAAGAAATGGGAGGAGGTAATGGTGGGTTTCTAGGGCAATAAAGGAAACATTAGTCGTTCTTTCCATCTGGACAATGACCGATTGGGAGGACACTGTTTTAAAAGAGGGTAGCAAGACCTAGATCCAACTTCCACCTCTGTCTACTATGAGAACGTACCACCTGCATGAATGTGTCATGACCCAGACGTCAGCAATTAGAGCTGATGTGAATCAATTTGCAGTTCCCAGTTAGATTACTGACATGGCCCTTGGACAGGAGCCCTACGAACCGCCTCTTACTTTATGCCATCCACAAGTATTCTTTTGCTTAGCGGCTAATCTATAGAGCGTGGGATGATGTCAAGAGGCGGTTCTCAGGACTCCCATCCAGCGACTACAGATTGCAGACGTGGCCACTGGATTGGCTTTGCACCAACTTATCTAGCAACAAAATATGCTTTTGCGCTAGCTTTTTGTTGTCAAAAAGTTGCAAATTATGTTTCACGCCAGTTTTGCAAGAAAAATTGAGACATTTACCTTATTTTTCACCACTCTCGACAAATTTGAAAAGCGGTAGTGGTTAGCTATGCAAATAAGCTGTAAGCCAAATTCAAGATTTTTGCAAATTTTTTTTAAAGTTGCAAAAGTCACAATTCGCACTCCAGTAGGGTGTGGTGAGCAGAGATGCACCAGAATCATTGTGCGACACTTTGATAAAATTGGGGCAAATAAAGGCAATGCAGCCCCAAGCAGAAATGATTTTCCTAAAAATTCTTCTCATGATGAAACTCCTTCATGAAGTGTTTATGTAGATTACACCGTCATTACTTACCTGACTTAGTACAAGCTCCCAACAAGTTCACTATGTTCAGATGAGCGCCGAGATGAGTCATTATCTTGAGTTCAGACATAAGAGCTTGCTTCTCACTTGATCGAGCAGTCGCTGTTGAGAAAAGAACAAATCAGTAAAGTTAAACGAACTCCAAAAGAATTAAGCTAATGGCCGTACTTCTCAAACTGAGCATCAAAGACATATATGAGGCTGTGAGGTTACGTTCGGGAAACTGCGGTTGTGTGAATTAATTATAATATGAATAGTAAAATAGATAGCAGATAGATAGATATGGGATAGATAGATAGATAGATGGATAGATATATAGATAGATAGATAGATAGATAATAGATATGGGATAGATAGATAGATAGATAGATAGATAGATAGATAGATAGATAGATAGATAGATAGATAGATAGATGATAGATAGATGGATATGGATAGATAGATGGATATGGGATAGATAGATAGATAGATAGATAGATAGATAGATAGATAGATAGATAGATAGATAGATAGATAGATAGATAGGGATAGATAGATAGATGATTAGATAGATAGATAGATAGATAGATAGATAGATAGATAGATAGAGATATGGGATAGATAGATACATCGATAGATATATAGATAGATGGATGGATCAATGAATATTACTGCAGATAGATTAATATCAGATACATTGATGCGAGATAGAATTGATAAATATGTCATTTGAACCTACGCTTCAGCATTTTAACAGCTACTTTCATCACAGGCTGTGAACGGCTAAGTCCATACGCAGTGCCTTCTACTACTTTGCCAAAGGCACCAGATCCGAGGATTCGACCTGCATAAGATTTAATCACATACGTTAATTCACACCAGAAAATCACATGTAAAGCTACTGATGGTAAAGAGAGCAATGAATTTCAATTATATTTCATTATTAAAAAACTTTTTCTTACCGAGTACAAGTCCATCTCTTTGAAATTCCCATCGGGAATCATAGGGAAGTTGCATTGGGTCTACGTATATATATTCATGACCATCAGGGCTAATTGACTCTATGACTCGCCATCTAATTTCATACCTTGGTTTCTGATAAATGAAACATTTTATGATTAACATTTTAATGATACCAAAAAAACAGAAAGATAGTAGATAATAGATAGATGATAATAGATAGATGATGATAATACATAGATACTAGATAGATAGATAATAGATGATAATACATAAATGATATATATATATATATATATATATATTATATATAATATAAAGATAGATAGATAGTTTTGATATTGTAGTCTCTTACCTGTTTCCATATGATGACAAGGACTATGAGAGAGATGATGACTATCACCAGCAGTACCAGCACTGCAGCAGCTACAGTCAGTTCTGAGCGCAGGGCTTCAAAGAAAAGAAATAATAAGTTAACATGCAATTCAGTTCAACCGTCAAAATTAAAGTACAAACTAAAACTAACATAATAATCAAATTTAAAGAAGACTGATCTCCAATATAAGCTTCAGTCTTTAATAAATAGATTTAACACCTGATGAACCTGGTGTACTCACTTGGAAAATCCATGTCAGAAATTCTTTAAAATTGTTTCCAGCAAAACAGTTAGAGAGCTCATGAGTATAAGTGTATTCAGTCTGACTGAGCCTACGTAGCCTGACTGATAGCTGCAACTTGTGCTGAGCAGTGTGAGATCTCAGCAGCTGGAGGAACACTGAGCAAATGTCAATCAGCCCACGTGTGTGGAGATTCAATACAATTGGGATACCCAAGATGATCCTTCTTGTTGGACCCCAAGATTACAAACTTATTCTCTTTGGGTCTAAGGTTTAATTAATAATATATGTAATCTATGTAGTAAAATTTGGTGTGGGATCCACTTTAATGTATCCACAGTAGCTGGAGGTTAATCTTTTCCTATACACTAGGGGTCTCCTCTTTTATCAACCCCGATATAGCATTATAGTAGCATTGTGAATAACTCATGTCATGCCTTCTTCTTCTTCTTTTATATTTAATATAACATGTCTGCGGCTAAAGATACGTTACTCGTGTATGATTTATACCACAGTGAGAATAAGACAGAAATTTGTATAAAATACTAGTCCACTATAGGATTTCCGAGCAGAGTAATTGGTAAATGACTTACAAGGCGCAACCAACTTCAGCTCCCTTGCAACAGCCGCGAGATCATTCTTTGCTATGCACCGGATTGCCACTGTCTCCTCCACTTTCTTGAAGTTCACTTGGCTTTTAACTAAATTGTCATTGTCCTGATGAGTTTCCATTGTGATCTCCGAGCCATTGGTTACCAGAATGGACCAGAAGGAATCATTATTGCACCTGTAATATATAATATATTAATTGCTACAAATGTACAGTTCCCCATAATCATAATATAAATATCATCGGCTTAATCTATAACAATCATGATAGTTACTTTTTTATGTCTTTGCAGACCAACCATTCCACATCAGGAACCGGCATTCCTTTAGCCAGACATTCTACAGCCTGGTGACCCGTTGATCCGTGGTGATCATCCGCCAATTGCAATATCAATGCTGGAACTAGAACATTTGGAAATAAGAAAGTTTAAAGGTTTCAGTTTTATTACTTTTTTTTACTCTAAGATTTTCTATTTAAAAAAATATATATATATTTACCTTTAATCTGCAATTCAAATGAGTGAGTTTTAATTTCGGCGTCATTTTGAGCCACAAGTGTGTAAAGCCCGCTGTCTTCTTCCTTGGCACGTATGAGTTGTAACATGGTTATGTATCTGTGTAAAATAAGAACTAGATTGAATTGTAATCATTTACTTATAGTTTTATAATGTACGTTTTGTGCCACACAGCTTCATACAGAAAAAGGCATGTGGCAACATACAACTAGAAGACTTTGGCCTATCCATCATCATAAAGTATTTCAATGGCACTCACCATAATTCTTAGGTTCTTTATTGAAATTCAGCATATACAGATACGAAGAAGGACCGCTGCTTCAGCTTGTCAGACAATGTTTCGCATACATGAATGCCTTGTCAAGGCATCATGATGAAGCTGGGAGTGCTGGTCCTCTTTTGCCCCTGAACATCATGAATTGAAATGAACATTCTAAAAGTTTATGGTGAATGCAGCTAAAATATCTTTTGATGATGGAGGTATGGATTATCGGATGAGATGAACACCACTAGAGAGAGCGTGATTCAACTGCAGGTGGATAATTCCTGGGATATCACACCAATATATATTGATTAACAACCACAAAATGATGGTGCTGGTCAGATTCTATTTGATTAAGTAGACTCTACTCCATTTTTGGGATCCTCTGGGAAATGGGGAACTGGATCCGGAGCGGATGCAGACAGAAGAAGGCCCCTATTCGAGAACAGTATATGGGCCCTTTGCTGTAAAATAGATCATCATAATGCACAATTCCATCTACTTTGGAGGTCAAATGGGCCCCCTTACCTCTTGGACCCCGATTCGGCCACATAGATTGCACCAATTGTATGTCCTTCCCTGAACTGGATGACTTCCTAGTTTGGTAGTTGCCACAAAAAACTGTCCCTATCTAATCTATCGTGTTATCAAGTTCAATATAATGTCATGGCTGTCGCTCTACAGATGCTGCAACGCAACAAGTCCCAGAAGGTTGTGAGTTGTAGTTTTGTAGACCCATAAGTGAGGGAAAAATTGATATGATGTATGCTAATTAGGACCCTGTCAGAATAAATACTTTAGATGTGTTGCACTGGATAAAGTAGAGTATTAGGTCAGTACGTAAAAATCTCCAGACTTACTGGGCTTCCTCTGTGGGCATTGTGCTGGTGGTGATCTCTGTCAGACTCTTATTAAGTGTTACATTGTCTTTTAACCAGTATATTTTGGGGGTTGGATAAGCATGGACGTCCACCGAGAAACTTTTCACTTCATGAAGGTTGACGAATTCCAATAATCCAAAATTAGGGCTCAGGTCTATAAACCCTTTATCTAGGATTGTAGAAAAAAAAATCAATTTAATTTTAGAATAAAAAATATTTCTTTCAACATCCAAATCATGATGACTATAATAATTGTTGGCTTGTAGAAAAGCATAAAAAACAATAATGAAGGATAAAAGTGTAATTCAGCAAAACTGATCCAACTGTATGGTGCGCACTTCAAATGTTTCGCTAATTTTTAATCCGTAGATATTACCATGTTCATCCAACATTCATTTGAGAATGATGACATGTATAATATTATTGGATTCATTAAAATGTTTGTCAGATCCATCTGATCTTTTATCGCTGGTTTAAAAAAATTGCATTTTGCTCAACGATATAATCACCTCTTACTTACCGTGAACCGTGATATTTGCTTTTTTCACTTCTATAATGTCCTCATCTATAGCACTGGTGACCACACACTCATATTCCCCAGAATCCATGACTGTTGCATTTTGTATGGTAAGAGTATATTCCAGCCTCAACTCAGGAATCTTGGTTTCTTCAACTTTCTTTAGACCAATTTCCCCGCTGCAATCACAGGAAAAATTAATTCTATCATATCTTTTAGCTTTGTTTTTTGCATAGATGGCCATATGTCCTGCTGAAAAAAAATGATAAAACTTTGACTATCTGCAGTTACCACTAGGAGCTCACTGTATGTAGAAATACCCAGCTAGTATTCAGCTCAACAGAAGTCATAAAAAATCTCTATGTAAGGAGCACCCCCTAGTGGTGTCTGCGGTAAAATTGGAATCAGGGAGCAATATCTATCATTTAACGGGAACCTGTCATGTCAAACAATTCTATTAGTCTGCAGATGTAAGGAGGTCAAGGGTATTAACCCTTTAAATGTTTCACCCCCATTAGTTGTGTAAATGTATGTTTTGTATGAACTGTATGATGTCAGGTTTTCAGTGCTAGGTAAAACTAAGGGAGGTACATCCTTGGGGTCACTAGAGTAGGGCACTAGTAGGGTAGTGTAAATATTTGGGTTAGATATAGTGTTGCGAGGGATCACTAATGGGGACACGTTAGAGATCCAGTTAGAATGTTATAAAAAGATGTCAAAGCAGTAGTTGGGTTTGGTGACTAGAGGGGGGCATTGAGCACAGTCTAATTGGTACAATAGTTAGGGACTTGTTGCTAGGGAAAGATTGCCTCCAAGCGGGAATCTGTCAGGAAGATTTCCTCTTAGCGGAAGTCAGTCGGGGGTGGACCTTGCCAGTGTGAGACGTCCACGTTCCTGGGCCCTGAGCATAGGGTAGAAGTAAGTGGGGACCAGAAACCCCCTGAAGAAGCCGGTGAAGGATTCGCCATCGGAAAAGCGAGCCCAAAGAGAGTGGGTTTACGTAGCAGTAGTCCAGTTAAAGAACCACTGTGGGAACGCTGAGCAGAAGTGGTCGTGCTGAGGCGTAGCAGCGAGTGGGCCATCAGAAGTATCCGGGCAGGATGACCAGAGAGGGGTGGACTACCTAGTAGATGTGTCTTATCAGGATTGAGGTGTCTCCAGGGGAAGAGATCGAAGTGCCGTTTTCACCGGGCTCCTCGTCCCGTCAATACTTATTGGTCCATTCTGATGTAGCAGAGAAGAAGAAGCAGACTTGTGAAGAATGTATTGCTGGTATCGGTTAAGACGTGCTTATGGTGTCTTGGATGTGCTGTGTCCAGAGGAAAATAAAGCAGAACTGTTTGACGTGATATGGGACTCTGACTCTAATTGCACCGTACGCTCCCTCACGGGAGAACAACCAAGAGAATGGAGGTTACAGAGGTAAAGTACACAGCAGCTTCCAGTAAATTGGCCTCGCAGCGGTCCCTTTACACCGATATGGGGTTAATCTGCAGGTTAATAGTGTCCTGACATTGTGAGGTACTGGCACTGAGAAACCCGGTGCCAAGAAGATATTCTCTTTATTCCACCTGGCAGCATTCGGCTGCCAGTCATAGAGGCGGCCCCGCTGCCGTTTCAGTCACCTCTCTGAGTATAAAGGGCGGTGGCTGTAACTGCGCACCCATCACTGACTGACAGCCGGCTTTAATGCTGGGCTGCTGTCAATCAGCGCCAAGGGCAGGGTTACAGCCGCTGCTCTCTACACACAGAGCGGTGATTGAAAGCGCAAGCAAGGCTGTTGGGGGGATAGCGTTCATTTCCTCCGGGCAGCGGGTCTCTCAGTGCTGGTGCCACATAGTGGTCGAATGCTATTAACTTTACATGACAGGTTCCATTTAAGCTCCAGTATGAAGACTCCCCTAACTTTACATCATGACTTACCTGCTGTCCTGGATAGTTCCACTGGAATTCAACAACCTCATTTTCTAGGACAACGCAGGAAACAATGATGGTGTCTCCTGATCTGAACACTGTCTTTGTTGCCTGCATCTCCACACTTAGGTTTTCATTTACTGTAAGAAAACAAGAAGAACCACATTATACTTCAACAATAAAGAGTCAAAACTTATGAACATTTCTTCTTCCTTCCATTATCTGCAGAAAAATGGCCAAAAAGTGAAAAAAAAGTCCCAATTATAGTTTGTAATGATGAAAATGATCCAAAACATAGGAGTGACCTTATCGATTCTCCTCTGGCTTATATTTTATTACGGAGAACATGGACATTATGGCAAGCTGTACGTTAGAAATGTTAAACACTTTACCCATACAAAATCATTTGTTTTTACATTGTCTACACTATAACAGTGCCTATAAAGTTACGTATTTACATTTTAATTACTTGTGATTTCCTATCCTTCATGTCAGAAAAGAGATGAGCAAATCTCAAGCTGTCAGATTTGATTCGGTCCAAATTGAAAATTCCACAATTGCCATGAAAAGACGTTTATTATGCTCTGAAGGTCGCCCAACACCCCAAAGTATAATAAAAGGAGGCAAGCGAAGGGCTTAGTAACTAACATGGCTTCTTACACCACCTCAGCTCCCCAATCTTCCTCTCTGGTTTTTGGCATTTTCGACACAGAAGACGGATGACTGTCTTATCCCCAACTTGACCATGTGAGGTCAATCATTGGCTTCAGCTTTGGAAGAATTGATGACTGGAGACCAAGGAGATGCAGCAGAAGTGGAAGCAGTGTAAGGAGTCAGGAGAGGCATAGTACAGGTGAGTGTAAAATGGCTTTTATTTAACCCCTTCCTGGACCTCAAAAGTATCCAGCAAAATGGTAACCATGAGAATCAAATTCCAAAAATGTGGGGTCCTCGAGAACCTTAGGGAAATTCACAGCTAATGCAATTTGTTACACATCAATTTGCTCATCTCCATGACAGATCATTTGATTATAGTCCATATAACTACAAAAGTTCCCTCATAGATGGTGAAGGGATGTGGACGACATAGCTACAATTTATTTAGTGGATGGATTTTATGCAAGTAAAAGCAGGTTTGTAGATGTTGAATATACCTTTCCAGGTCTGCACTATAAAGTCTTCAGTGTTGATGAATGTGCCATTGATTGTTGTCTCACAGACATAGGCACCCGATGAGAAAAACCCCAGAAAGCCTTGCTTGCTATCATAGACAGCATTTACAATCTTGTTTTCATCCTTGTTCCTTAGAATCACTTGGACATTGGGATCGGTGATCCGGCAGGCAATAGTCGCAATTTCACCTTCTGGTACTAAAATGAAGTGCTCCAACATGCCCGATCTGACAAAGGGCACTGCAGGATCTGTAAAAACACAACCACATTAGGACATGGCATACTGGCTGTCAGTACCAGGACTGACCCTTATACAAATTTAATATGGTTTTCCTCAATTTGGAAAATAAACCAACCTGGAACATAAACATATAAGTCTGTGCCCTGGTTCTCTTCAGTTTGGACATCAGTATAATAACAGGTGTAGTTTCCAGTATGATGGGCAGAAGCGTTTTTGACTTCTAACACAGACACAAATAAGCCACTGTTGTTTTCTTCACTGTGAATTTCCACATCCTCCGAGACAGGATATTCCCAGCTTAATTCACTATCCCCAGAGCACTTCATGGAGAAGGAATCACCTAACCGTATGACTGATACGTTAGTCGCTGTTGAGATTACAGGTAAGGAAAGTTGACCATGGATAAGCCACGGACCTAAAAAACAAAGCGAGAAACGGTAAGTTTAACCCACAACATTCAATTTATGGTTAATCCATGACAAAAAGCAAACACAAAGCTGAAATATATGACTAATGGTAATGAATCATAATCACGGCTTAATTCCCTTAAGTATAGATGTAGCGGAGGTGAATTATTTTAATTGTATTTGTGTATTGTTAAAAAAATGCAGTAAGTTTACAAAATAGGAGACATATAGATATATACAGCACTTACCAACAATTAGGACAAATCCCAAAATAAGGGACGTCCTTGTGGCTGATGCCATTATTTTTGGAAACTGCAATTAATGAAAAGAGAAAAATTATTAGTACATGTGATTGCATCGACCTATAATATATTTAAAGGGGTTGTCCGGACTTTGGACTGCAGACTTGTGACTCATCACACCGTGTGCTGTGAGGATTCTCAAGTGCCAGCATTGGCAGCCGCAAGTATGAGATTTGCATACATGCGGTCACATGCCGACTAGACATGTGCACAACCTCACTCAATGTAAGGTAATTGACGAAGATCAGACAAAGTCTAGTTGGAATGTGTCCGGAAGTATGCAATTTGCATGCTTGTGATCACATGACCGCCCACTCCCGATGTCAGCACCGGAGCATTCTCACACTGCGCAGTGCGTACGATGTGAGGATTCACAAGTCTACAGTCACACACAATGACTGCAGATTTGTAGCCTAAGGCCAGACAACCCCTTTAAGATAATATTCACTGATTTATTGTCATCATGTGAAATTCTGGGTCCATGTTGAGTATCATGCTGTCTAATATTGTGTATTTATTATGAGGTTGGGGTCAGACTTGCGAGAAACTCGCACGAGTCTCTCGCATCAACACCCGGCGCTGCCACCGGCACTCGGACCGGAGCTTGGGCTGCATAGAAATACATGCAGCCGCATGATCCGGTCCGAGTGCCAGCGGCAGTGCCGGGAGTTGATGCGAGAGACTCGTGCGAGAGTCGTGCGAGTTTCTCGCAAGTCTGACCCCGGCCTTACAGATGTAACAGGATACCATTCTTCAGTCACCAGTAACTAGAGCTCTTCCTCTTCTATCAAACAGGCAGCATGAATCAGAAGCCTGGCTGGACGAATGCAATCAGGTATATTTGTCTCTGAAACTATTTCAGAGAAAATATAGATAGAAGGTCCATCCAAGGACCTTAGTCAGAGACAAAACTGGTCAGTTGCCATGCCAGACTGATTTCTCCCAGTGCCGCCCCAGGTGACTGACAAATCTCTCATCTGTCAATCACCTGGAACGGCACTTGGAAAAGTCATCTGGGTCGGGTCCGGACTAGTCTCATCTGTTACTATGGACCCGGATCTAACGATATTTTCTCTGAAACGTTGGGGCAGAGAAGAATATACCTGACTTCGCGTGACAGATCCATTTAAGGCCTAAATCACACACTGTTTTTGTTAGTATTTGTTTTTGTAAAAATCATCATTCATTTCATTGCAAAGCTAAATGAACCTGGTCAGCAGGAGCGCAAAACAAAAGGTGAATTATTTAGAGAATCTTCTTTTTGTTGAAGTTATCCACAACGCGTTTCGACAGGCATTCCTGTCCTCCTCAGGTGGAGAATAAACCTCACACATTTACATTTTCAATTTCATTTACTGTATGTACTTTTTTTGCTAATGTGACGCTTTTAGATAGCAACTCAACCATCACTGTCCATATATCATTTTTCTAAGCCCCTTTTGTATGTCTTGGAGTATGGGGAGAAATCTGGTTGTGACATGGGGAGGGCGTACAATACAAAGTCCATGGAGCTGTAACCAATGACATCTTGTGCCACATTGCCCCCCTTTCTAACAAAAAGTAAAAACAGTCTAAATCAGCCAAAAATAATAGGATCAAAATCTAAAATAAGAAATTTTGGCTAAACAGCACAGAGTAGTTTCGCCCATGGGGTGAGATAACCTCCCCGACTTCAAAGAAGCCCCATGGTGCTGTGTATCTCTCTCTTATCACATTTTGGCTGCTCTTTATCAACAAAGCAAAATCCTTTATCTAAAAAAAGCCTGGGCACAACTGATCAGATAAAAAATAATTACTACACTGTAATAATAACATACAAATCAAGATCTAAAGCAATAATTGTGAGACATGTTCCTCCGCCTGCTGAGTATTCCTCACCCAGCGCAGCGGACCACCACATATAGGGACAATTAAAATAGCTAGAGTCATTCATTATGTACATTTCTCATGGCTATTAATCAGATCAGTTTGGAAAGTTAAAGGAGTCGTCCACTACTAGGACAACCCCTTCTTGAACTAAATGTTTGGTCCAGATAAAATAATAAAGCCTATATTCACCTCCAGTGCCTGCGCCATTCCAGCGGTCTCAGCACTCACGGTCCTGGAGCTGTGGTGCGGTGTTGTGACACGTGACCCTGTCGGCCAATCAGTGCTGACGTCCCTGTCTCCGCCTTTATACGGATTAAACATGAAGAGGAAGCCAGGAATCGGCTGCCCTCTGGCTTCCCCTTCATGTTTAATCCGTATGAAGGCGGAGACAGGGACGTCAGCACTGATTGGGCGATAGGGTCACATGTCACAACACCGCACCACAGCTCCGGGACCGTGAGTGCTGACACCGCTGGAACGGCGTGGGCACTGGAGGTGAATATAGGCTTCATTTAGGCTTTAATATTTTATCGGGGGCCAAACATTTAGTTCAAGAAGGTATTGTCCTACTAGTGGACAACCCCTTTAAACCATGTTCACACGTTCAGTATTTGGTCAGTATTTTCCATCAGTATGTGTAAGCCAAAACCAGGAGTGGGTGATAAATACAGGAGTGGTGACGTGTTTCTATTATACTTTTCCTCTGATTGTTCCACTCCTGGTTTTGGCTTCTAAATACTGATGGAAAATACTGACCAAATACTGAATGTGTGAATGTGGCCTAACACATATTCAGCATCAAATTTCTAAATTTCAACTATGTATATTACGTGTATATAGTTTTCTTCTAGAACTACAATACAACTCATGGTGGCCTGAATGGAGAACAAGCAGCTGTCATCCTATGATGAACTTTTCATTATGATCAACTACTCTCAAAATGTCATCTGCACGTATACTATACCGATGGAATACATGCAGTCCACTGTGATGTACTAGACATTTATATGTTTCTCTGTTAAAATTCCTAAAATGAACGAACCACCGTGACAAGATTACTTTGTATGATATATATTTTAAAGCTTTTATACCCTGGACACGGACCATGGAGGAAAACAAAATGTCATGGAAAAATTTGTGAAGCCAATTGCGGCTGTCCTCACACTAACCACTAGAGGTCACTGTTACACACATGATAATACAGATGTTCCAGAGCTGGATGCCAGTGTCTCTGCAGCGCGGCACCACTACCAGCATCAGGACGCAGCGCCAACCGAGCCTACTGCTCCCATAGTCTAAGGGTGAGTTTCCACGGTCAGGAAACGCTGCGTGTTTGGCGCTGTGCGCTGGCGCAGCGCCAAACACGCAGCGTCCAGATTTACAGCATAGTGGAGGGGATTTCAAGAAATCCCGTCTCCACTATGCGTAACAATACGCAGGTGGCAAACCTGCGAAACGGACATGCGCGCGTCTAATTTAAAAAATTAAACCCCCAGATGTGGAGGTTAAACTGATGATGCAAATAATTTAACGTGGTGATGAACTATTATAATCGATGCACCAGAGCAATGTAATTTAACTGTAATTCCAATAAGGCAGATAGTCGGCGCCTTTAGGACAAGTTACATTTAAAAGGATTATTTTTGTGGCTGGTGCACTGCTTGCATCAAATTACAGATGCTATGCCAAACTACTGTCTGCAAATATTTTCTGATAAATAAATAAATAAATAAATAAATATATATATATATATATATATATAAAAGCATCCTTACAATACAAGCTAATATTTTATTACATTTGTACTGAACATAAAATCTAGACTGGTTTTACATTTCATTATTTAAACTTCAGGGACCGATGCAAAATACGGAGCCTGTTCACACTGCAGTCGTTTCCATTACGACCGTGACTGATGGACGTTGCAAGGCTCTGTTCACACCTGCGGTGGACGCTCCGTTCATTTTTTGCACTATGTGGAATACAGATCTGTTGCATAACAGATGCAAGCAAAAGCGGAAAGTCCCCATTGACTATAAGGGTGAGTTTCCACGGTCAGGATACGCTGCGTGTTTGGCGCTGTGCGCTGGCGCAGCGCCAAACACGCAGCGTCCAGATGTTACAGCATAGTGGAGGGGATTTCAAGAAATCCCGTCACCACTATGCGTAACAATACGCAGGTGGCAAACCTGCGTAAACGGACATGCGGCGCGTCTTTTAGACCGCAGCATGTCCTCGCGTATTGCGGCGACGGTGCGTCGCCGCAACATAATTAACACAGGGCTATGTAGCCCTGCGCTCTTTCCGGAGGTGTTCCGGAGTGTCCTGAACACTCCGGAAAGGATCGCGCGTCAGGGAAAGTGGGCGGGGCTTAGACGGACGCGGAATTCCGCTCCGTCAAAAGCGCTATGGTTCCGGACCGTGGAACCATAGCCTATAACTACTGGATTGTGCCACTTCAAATATAACGCATGTGCTGAGTGAATGAATTAATTAAAAATAACCGATGTAATTATGATGCAAATATACGGGGTGAAATATTATGACAGAGATTAATTTACTGTATTCCAATACGATAGGCGCCTTTAGGACAAGTACATTTAAAAGGATTATTTTTGTGGCTGGTGCACTGCTTGCATCAAATTACAGATGCTATGCCAATACTGTCTGCAAATATTTTCTGATAATAAATAAATAATAAATAAATATATATATATATATATATATAAAGCATCCTTACAATACAAGCTAATTTTATTACATTGTACTGACATAAAATCTAGACTGGTTTTACATTTCATTATTTAACTTCAGGACCGATGCAAATACGGAGCTGTTCACACTGCATGTTTCCATTACGACGTGACTGATGGACGTTGCAAGGCTCTGTTCACACCTGCGTGGACGCTCGTTCATTTTTGCACTATGTGGAATACAGATCTGTTGCATAACAGATGCAAGCAAAGCGGAAATCCATGACATAAGGGTGAGTTCCACGTCAGATACGCTGCGTGTTTGGCGCTGGCGCTGCGCAGCGCCAACAGCAGCGTCAGATGTTACAGCATAGTGGAGGGATTTCAATAATCCGTCACCACTATGCGAACAATAGCAGGTGGCAAACTGGTAACGGACATGCGGCGCGTTTTTAGACCGCAGCATGTCCTCGCGTATTGTGGCGACGGTGCGTCGCCGCAACAGAATTAACACAGGGCTATGCAGCCCTGCGCTCTTTCCGGAGGTGTTCCGGAGGTGTCCTGAACACCTCCGGAAAGATCGCGCGTCATAAAGGGGGCGGGGCTTAGACGGAGCGGAATTTCCGCTCCGTCCAAAGCGCTGTGGTTCCGGACCGTGGAACCACAGCCTAATGGGGTCTGTCTGAATTTCGACATGTGTTTATTTCTTTAGCAGAAAAAATCATAAGATGCTGATTGGTCAAGAGAATTCTATTTGCTACTTTTGGACTTTGGAAAAAAAATAAACGCAAGCAGTGAAAAGAAGATAAAAGCAAGTGTGAACGGACAGTAAACATAATGCCATTTGTGGGTAATTTTCCTACCAATTATTTAGTTCTAACCAGAGCTGTGTGCCATAATAATCTATTTTATGCCATATTTGCGCTCTATTTCTATATATTTTCCAACGTCTGCTGTTTACTCAAACTGCAAATAAAATCCCTCAAAAAATTATGTAATTGTGCAAACAGAGGTTGTAAAAATGGAATCGGATGCACACTTCAATACGGTAAGCCATGAGTATACTGACATATACCAGACGGATATATGCCCAATCAATGATGATGATGATAGTGTAGGGAGATGTTAGGTATAACATGGGATATATGGACCGATACATGGGTTAATGATTAGTGGTCACCACTCACGACATCTCTATTGTAGGTTGGGTTTAGATGAGCATATGGAAATCACCCAGAATAAAATGATGATTTTTCATCCATATATCTATATGCCATCAGTATGTCATCCATGTGTCCATTTTTACAGATGTCATCCATTAAAACTTTAAATACTATTTTCTATGCTATTAATTGCAATGAATCTCTAAATAACGGATACCATATGAATGGAGTCCATATAACAGTCTTTTTTTTTTAACACACATTGAATTTAGTGGGCCCGTCTGATTGGTAAAATGGAACAAATGTGTGCATTTTTTACAAGTAGACCAACCGTCCTTGTGTGAAAACGTTTATGTGACACCACAATCAGACCTTTTCACATACGTAAAAAAGTGGTACAAGTGTCATCAGTGTTTTTTGGATGGCAGTTTCCACAATGTTTGGTCCGGGTTAGTTTTCACCATCAGTGTTTCATCAGTGAATTTCACACATGAAAGAATTGCAAATCTGTTCCTGAACATTAAAATGTTAATTACCGGCAGCACGCAGACTCTATAATAATAATAATCTTTATTTTTATATAGCGCTAACATATTCCGCAGCGCTTTACAGTTTGCACACATTATCGTCGCTGTCCCCGACTCTGCACTGATGCCATCCATGTGCGCTCCGTGACTTTCACAGACTTGTAATGGCACGTTTCATCTGTGATGCCGATAAAAAAAAAAGACATATCTCCATGATTTCTGCAGGGACGTCTGTCTACAAAATTCACTGACTTATGAACAGCCCCATAGAGTATCATGGCTGAAGCATACCCCCCGTAAAAATCGGACGAGTGCAATACGTCATTTTCATGGATGGCGCTCGTCCCCATGTTATTCAACGAGGAGGCACAAGTCCGAGGAAACAGCCGATCTGCCTCTGATTCTTGGATCACACTCGACCATTCAAGTCTATGGGTCTGATTTCCACTAACATGAATGGAGAAGGTGGAGAAACTTTTTTTTTTTCTCCACACCCCAGAAAATTGGATCATACTAGTCTGATCAGAGTGTGATTAGCATAATTGGCCCAAATTTCATGGCTGAGAAAACCGGTCATGTGACCCTAACTGAAAAGGTATGTGATGATCAATCCCTGAAAATCACAGACAGAGCACACACATAAAACAGAGAGGTCTGAACTCTGCATCAGTCCCTGCGCTCCTGATCAAGCTACATATAGCAGCTCTAGAAATCTGCAATTATACAGAATACTGAAAAGAACTGATGCAACCTGATACGTTTCCCATCAGTTTGATTAATTGGACGAAAAGCAAAACATCCACTTGAGCCCAATTTTACACGTGTAACGGTTGTATCCTTAATTTATGAACAAAAAAAAGGAGTTGACCCCCAAATCACGACTTAACAGGT
Organism: Oophaga sylvatica; assembly: GCA_033576555.1. NCBI lineage: Eukaryota > Metazoa > Chordata > Amphibia > Anura > Dendrobatidae > Oophaga > Oophaga sylvatica. Next base: position 91,657,831 of record JARQOD010000001.1, read on the forward strand.
CACCTGGGACTTACTGCTACAAAATAAATGGATTGAGCAGAGGCAGAAAAGAAATGGACATTGTCCTACTGCTTGAAGTTTCTCCCAGCTGAGAAAACATGGGGAATCGGGATTCATTCTCCAGGTGTCTGTTTACTGCCAGGATGGTATGAACTGAAGGCAAAGTACTCCTAATAAATCCCGTCATCGCAATGAAACCATTGCAGCTTCCCACTTTAATTAATAATCATTTTTATTTCTATGGCGCCAACATATTCCCCAAAACTTTACAATTTAGAGGTGACATGTACAGATAATAATTGGCATTAGCGTAAGGCTTTATTCACACATCAGTATTTCTGATCAGTATCTGTATGCCAAAACCAGGAGAAACACAGAGCAGGTGTCAATATTTCAATTATCATTTTTCTCTGTAAGTTATAATTCTGGTTTTGGCATACAAACACGCAGGGCGGACATATCATTAGTGCAACCTGTGCGGCCGCACAAGGGGCCCAAGAGGTGAGGGGCCCATTTCTGCCTGCAAAGCAAGTGCAATTTGGCATTTTCAGGACCTCTTGGGCTGCAAAGGGCCCATGTATTGTTCTTGCACAGGGCCCTTTTTATGTTTGCGTCCGCTAGTACAAACACGGATGCAAAGTACCGACGTGTGAATAAGCCCTAATGTATAGTTGAAAAGATACCAAAATGTGTGAGGGTCCTGCTCCCGAGCTTCCCATCCAGGAATGATTACATTTTTATAAATCACTTACTTGGGAATACTACAAAATACCCTACAAGAACCATTACTATAGAATGAATAAAAAGGCACTAAAAAATCCTGTAGAAAAAAGTGCTCAGAATAAATTGAAACATGTAAGGAGACGTATAAGTAAATAAATCAATAAAAACAATTACATATAAAATGAGACAAATATTTATAAAATGTCATATAAGCCATATATAATATATCTTCAGATAATATAAATAAATCCTAGTAATAGGTGACTGTAATACATATGTAAAAACAACGGAAAAAAGAAAAAAAAAAGAACTACCTGCTGTGCCATGAAGGTAAACTTCACCTCCATGACCACTAGGTGGCGGCATATCCCTGTGTAAGATGCTATCAGCAGGGTGTTAAAGTTTGCGCAGAGTTCTCTCCAGGGAACTTTTGTGCTCTGGCTCCAGTGTTATCCAGCACATCCGCCAGGCACCACCCTGACTTATAGCTGTGCCTCACTTTATCATTGTGTTAGCTGCCCACACAACTGTTGGGTAATTTGTTTTTCTTATTTTTTTCCACTCTATCAAGAACTACTGTATATCTCAACTGGAGCCAAATATTCCCATCATGATCCATTTCATTCAGTTGTCCTTATTACCAACAAGGTATAAAGAAAAAAACCTTTATTAAACAAATTAAATAAACTTAAGCTGAGACTTTGCCCCAATCTTCTGTAGAATAGGTAATTTCCTGGCATAAGATGTTCCACCAGCACCTTGTAATATAAACCAGAATCGTTCCCAACCGGTATGTATGTATGTAACCCCTTCTCATGTACAGCACCATGGAATCAATGGTGACATATATATAAATAATAAGAATAATAATAACCTCCCTTTCTGGAGTCCTCAGAGTAAGTAGAGCCAGTCAAGGCGAATGCGGCCCCCTCCCCCTCTGTAGTGTGGCACATCTGGAAGACGGGGGAGTAAATTGGACCCTCTCATAATGTTTTCCATACCCCAGATCTGGCGTCTCCTTCTACATCAGTCTGTTGCAATGTCCAGAGCCAACTTTAATGCCATCAATTTTTGTTTACGCACAGGAGACAAAGTTTCCATCTGCGACACCCCAAAGAGTTTACTAAAAATATCTAATATTTAGTGATCTTACTGATCGCGCCACTTCAGGATTATTATTATCAATGGCCATATAAATCCTATTTCGCCCAATTAGAATCACATGTAGGTATTGTATTGTCCCTGCCAGAGGAAAATACTGAATAAACTGATTTTCCTGCCTTTCATCCATCATCTTACATTATCATCATGGCTCTAATTGACTCCATATTAAGTGGTATAAACTCAGTTTTTCCAAAATCCTAAATCCTGAGTACTCCATTCTTCCCCTCCCCACCAAAAAGGATATAATGAAACTAGTTGTTCCAGTGGTTCTGGTCCCATCTTACTTCCTTCTATAAATTTGCTACCTGTGGTCCAAAACCAATCAATTATTGTGACTTAATAGGACCACCCCGGTTAATTAGGGTCTTTTCCCATCTCATCTAATTCCATCCCCAGTGTCTGGGCACAATACACTTTCCAGATGTAGCAGAGTTTACTTTGTTTAACATAGTATGTGATGGGTGAAAAGTCACTTATGGTAATGATGATGACTCTTATGGTAATGCAGTATTGTTATTTGCCCTATTATGTAAACCTAGAGCAAATGCAGGGGGATGTGATAAACTCAGCTCTACTACAACTCTGTAGAGAAATGTCTTGCTATATTAAGATTTCCCCAGGCAACACAATGTATAGATCTGGAGTAAGAGGTGTGAATGGAAGCAATGTCCCATAAGAGGTCTTCCGCTGCAGACAGATGTTCTGTTTCTTGTTGGAACCTTTATATAGATCTCAAGGAGGCTCCTAAAATGTTCTTATCTATCGCCTCTTCTCTGGGAGTAATGGAACAGACTGGATAGCTCTAGATTAGGCTGGGAATAGATGCAGGTAATAGGAGTCACCAAAGTGGTGACAACATGACATCTATGGACTTTTTTCCAGGGAAAGTTTTTGGGGAAAACTTTGAGCCTCCAGGGTAGAAGATACATCGCTGACCATTACTAACAAGACTAGTTATTGACAGTGCATTATGATCTTCATTTTCTCTTAAAGGATAACATTCTGGTTCCACCAACTTTCCAAGTTCTTAGAAGACCTAGAAGACTTAGAAGTTCTTAGTGGACTTTACATGAAACATCACAGTCAGTTTAGAAATGTTACTTGGATGCTAACCTACAGAAGGAGCATCCAACAATGTTCTGCATAGCGCACACCAGCCAACTAGCCTGGCCCATATCTATAGGGATTCTGCCAAACCGAGCAGAATTGTAAAAGCCTGATCCATTGGTAAACCTTCCCCACAGATCAGCCACTTCATTACTGCATGCATGTAAACAGCCATTCCCACCATTTCATAGGATTAATAATCTCCAGGATAAAAGTAGATAGCAACCAAGGATTCTCTACCAGAAATTTAGATGTGGCAAAAAAAATGGAGGTTGTAGTTAACTGCTTTAGTGGGATCTGAAAATACCATACATCCACCAGTTAATTCCTTTCAAGTCCTCTAATTCTTGTAAAGAAATAAACATGGCAAGGAGATGCAAACAAATGGTGGTTGGAGACCTGAAAGACACTACATAAAGTGCAAGGGCACAAAGAAGAAAAGTCACAAAATCCTTGGGAGGAAGGAAATCTGGATGGAGACTTTACAAAACAAATATCTTTCCATGGTGAAACATAATGGAACAGTCTTACCTTAGTTCTTAGGTAGAGTTTCTCTGCACACCACAGAATCCCATAATGCTGCTTATATCCCCTAATAGTTGATGCTTTCCCTGATGTGTGGTTTATAAGAGATAGTAAAAAAAAGTCGGAAACAATCCTCAAAATATTGAAAAAATAAAAGTTGCAATCCAGTTCTGAATTCCAGAAATCCACGTTCCAAAAACTATGCAGGGACCTTCCCTTCACAATGTGGTTGTCATTAGCCGCAAATCACTTATGCCCCAAAGTAGAATGTGCATGCAAGCCTTAAAGAAGAACCATCCACAGGACCCCCAGGCAGATGTAGTCCTTCCTGAGACCTTCACCAGCATGAAATCATCTTCTTAGCACCAGCAAAGCAATTGCTCATTGTACATCCAGAGGATCCTCCTAAGAAAGTTGAGATCCTTGCACAGAAGACTTTCTGTAGACATCTCAGCAGCATCAGCCATCAGCCATTCCAAGTAGAAGATCCAAAGTTAGACTGGAAAAAAAACTCTTTCTGGTCCTTTGTGTCTTAAACTTTCCACTTGGTAAAGGGACAATGAGGTTAACCCATTGTTCTAGCTAATGTCAGAACCTCAGAAGTTTAACAAACTTAGCTATAAAGCTGTAGGACCATTCTAAGGTTCCATACTAACAACCCCTGGAGTTAATTGTATCATGTACTATCATGTCTAGGAAAATATGACTGCAGAAGAGAAATAGCTTTCATGCAAACTGTATGGTTAGAATGTGTGCATATTGATAACAAGCTACCTTACCTTTTCAGTATATGATGTATGTCAATATGAAATCTACTGTGCATAAAATAGGTATAATCCCGAGAATCCTGTGGATCACCCTCCGCTAGATTGCGCTGTAATAGACTGTGAGTTTAGAATCTTGCAATTGATCCAATGCTATAGCCCATCCTTCAAAAAAAAATCATCCTGAGAGATGTCAGAAAAGTAAGACCTCCTCTTTATACAAAAAGTTACTCCCCCAGTAGACTAGCTGACTTTCCTACACAAACACGTCCCCTTACAAAAACCTTGCTATAAACAAGCTGCTCTTAGTACTATGTGGATGGAGGGGCTTTACCGTAAACAATGGCGGTGCACTCGCAGCTCACACAAAGGGTTAAAATTAATCTTGCTACTTTTCTAGTATGTGATGATAAGGCATGGTAAAAAAAATTATGGATAAGAAAAAAAAAGTCTACAAAATATATATACATTAAAAACTGATAACTATTAGGCGATTTTCACATGTTCAGTATTTGGTCAGTATTTTCCATCAGTATTTATAAGCCAAAATCAGAAGAGGAACAATCAGAGGAAAAGTATAATAGAAACACGTCAACCACTTCTGTATTTATCACCCCTCCTGGTTTGGCTTACAAATACTGATGTGAAATACTGACCAAATACTGAACGTGTGAATGGCCTTACATTTATGATTTAAGCACAGTCTATCTATTAAGCCATGTTCACACTATCAGTATTTGGTCAGTAAGTCACATCAGTATGTGTAAGCCAAAACCGGGAGAGGGTGATAATACAGAAGTGGTGACATGTCTCTATTATACTTTTCCTCTGATTGTTCCTCTCCTGGTTTTGATACTGATGGGAAATACTGACCAAATACTGAACGTATGAACGTGGCCTTACAATTCCAATCAGCTTAAAGCTCCAATGCTGCCCCAAATTATTGCAAGTCTCTAACAGTTTTATTTTTTTTTATCAAAAGGGACTTTTGGGGCCCCCTAGGCTACAGGGTCAAGGTGCGATTGCAACCCCTTCACTAATTATAGTGACAGCCCTGATTCCAATCACTATGAAGAATTGCATTTAGTTCTGCTGAAGCACAGACCCATCAGTCTGAAATCGGAATCCAAATCCAACTTTCCTGTTTTGATAGGCAGGGGCACTATTGCTCCAAAATTGTGAAAGTACCAGCAGAATAAGGATAATTGTAAACATGTGTTTGAAAAAAATCAGTAAAGTTTGGACACAGCATTTTAATACATGCTGTTGGATGTAACCTGTAAGTCATAAAAAAGGTTTCAGACCCATAGTTGTGCTCTGTGCATAATATTGCCTATGGGAGGGTGTTGTGGAGTTGCATTTCTTGCATACATAATATTTCATTTTTTTAATTTTTTTTGCATTATGCAAACTTCTGGAATTCAGGGAGAATAATATTATTATAAACATACATAATACAATGAATTGAGTGAACAATGGATGTGCTGAATATATATATATATTTAGTTTTTCCTAGATGGCCAGTATATTGCCTCCAGCTTTTTTTGCTTACTCCCCACTAATATATCTTCGGCTTGGGTGACTGCAGAAACACACTATTGCTTCCATATGCTTTTTCAGGAAATCATTGGAGGCTAATGTATGAGTAGATTTCACTTTGGAATGCTAACAGGATACCGTACTCTTTCTAAACAACGTGCATGAACGTGGCGCTGCGGTTGTGTGAACGGGGCATTACTACATACTGGAGAAACTGTTTAGTAATTACCAGTGACTGCGGAAAACCCACAGACAATACTTAATAATGCAGAAATACAGTCAGGGCCAGAAATATTTGGACAGTGACACAATTTTCGCGAGTTGGGCTCTGCATGCCACCACATTGGATTTGAAATGAAACCTCTACAACAGAATTCAAGTGCAGATTGTAACGTTTAATTTGAAGGGTTGAACAAAAATATGTGTTAGAAAATGTAGGAATTGTACACATTTCTTTACAAACACTCCACATTTAGGAGGTCAAAAGTAATTGGACAAATAAACATAACCCAAACAAAATATTTTTATTTTCAATATTTTGTGGCGAATCCTTTGGAGGCAATCACTGCCTTAAGTCTGGAACCCATGGACATCACCAAACGCTGGGTTTCCTCCTTCTTAATGCTTTGCCAGGCCTTTACAGCCGCAGCCTTCAGGTCTTGCTTGTTTGTGGGTCTTTCCCTCTTAAGTCTGGATTTGAGCAAGTGAAATGCATGCTCAATTGGGTTAAGATCTGGTGATTGACTTGGCCATTGAAGAATGTTCCACTTTTTTGCACTCATGAACTCCTGTGTAGCTTTGGCTGTATGCTTGGGGTCATTATCCATCTGTACTATGAAGCGCCGTCCAATCAAGTTTGCAGCATTTGGCTGAATCTGGGCTGAAAGTATATCCCGGTACACTTCAGAATTCATCCGGCTACTCTTGTCTGCTGTTATGTCATCAATGAACACAAGTGACCCAGTGCCATTGAAAGCCATGCATGGCCATGCCCTCACGTTGCCTCCACCATGTTTTACAGAGGATGTGGTGTGCCTTGGATCATGTGCCGTTCCCTTTCTTTCTCCAAACTTTTGGCTTCCCATCATTCTGGTACAGGTTGATCTTTGTCTCATCTGTCCATAGAATACTTTTCCAGAACTGAGCTGGCTTCTGGAGGTGTTTTTCAGCAAATTTAACTCTGGCCTGTCTATTTTTGGAATTGATGAATGGTTTGCATCTAGATGTGAACCCTTTGTATTTACTTTCATGGAGTCTTCTCTTTACTGTTGACTTAGAGACAGATACACCTACTTCACTGAGAGTGTTCTGGACTTCAGTTGATGTTGTGAACGGGTTCTTCTTCACCAAAGAAAGTATGCGGCGATCATCCACCACTGTTGTCTTCCGTGGGCTCCCAGGTCTTTTTGGATTGATGAGTTCACCAGTGCTTTCTTTCTTTCTCAGGATGTACCAAATTGTAGATTTTGCCACTTCTAATGTTGTAGCAATTTCTTGGATGGGTTTTTTTCTGTTCTTGCAGCTTAAGGATGGCTTGTTTCACCTGCATGGAGAGCTCCTGTGACCACATGTTTCCTTCACAGCAAAACCTTCCAAATGCAAACACCACACCTCAAATCAACTCCGGCCCTTTCATCTGCTTAATTGAGAATGACATAACAAAGGGATTGCTCACACCTGTCCATGAAATAGCCTTGGAGTCATTTGTCCAATTACTTTTGGTCCCTTTAAAAATAGGGTGGTGTTATGATTTGGTAGCTGAGGAGTGCAGGTAAAAAAAAGGCAATACACCAGAGCAGTTGGAAACTATGAGATTGCAGTACCCTGACTAACCACCACAACTAGAGGCAGCCGTGGAGCGTTCCTACGTTGGTCCTAGACGCCTCGTCACAGCCTGAGAAACTAACTACACCTAAAGATAGATATAGGAAAGCTATCTGCCCCGGAGCAGAACCCCAAAGACAATAGAAAGCCCCCAAACTTGTAATGGCGGTTAGACAAGATGAAATACTGACACAGAAAGAAAATAGTATGAGCAAACGCTGGGCCCAAACTAACTAAATAGAAAAGGACAGGAAGGGTACTTACTGCAATCCCAGAAAACCCTGAAAAGCACCAACACCACTAATTTCAAAAACACCTGAGATCACACGACCTCTACCACCTAAATTAGTTCTCTGGTGTAACAAAATCAAAACAGCAGCCACTGAAAAAACTGGAAAAAGCAAAAGTACATACATAAGTGGCTGAACTAAACTGAGAGGGCAAAAGCCCCCGGAGGGGACCCAGAAGGCCCCCACAGAAGTGCAGGACAAAAATGCAAAAATATAGCACAAAAACAAAAAGAAGAAAATGTCTTATCTGTTAGCAGGAGATGCAGACACGACACAGCAGGCTACAAGGGAAACAGGAATGAAGGATTCAGACCAGAACAATTGATCACCGGCAACCCTGATGGGAAGGTGACTCCCTTATATAAGACCAGTCAGTAACACCTGATTCCCAGTCCTCACAATCTTCACTGGACAGACCAGCACCGCTTGTAACCACCAGAGGAAGCCTCTGCTCAGAACTCATCTCAAACCCATTCACAACAGTACCCCCCCTTGAGGAGGGGTCACCGAACCCTCACCTGAGCAACCAGGCCGGTCAGGATGAGTTCTATGATACGCACGGATAAGTCTCCTAGCATGGATGTCCGAAGCAAACACCCAAGAATTGTCTTCCTGACCATAACCTCTCCATTTAACCAAATACTGGAGTTTCCGTCTAGAAAAACGAGAATCTAATATTTTCTCAACCACATACTCCAGATTGCCCTCAACCAAAACAGGGTCAGGAGGCACAGCAGCAGGAACCACTGGCTCAACAAACCTCTTCAACAAGGACTTGTGGAACACGTTATGGATCTTAAATGTCCCTGGAAGAAGCAAACGAAAAGAAACAGGATTAATAATCTCCATGATCTTATAAGGTCCAATGAACCTAGGCTTAAATTTAGGAGATGCCACTCTCATAGGAATATTCTTTGAGGACAACCAGACCAAGTCCCCCACTTTAAACCGAGGACCATCAGTCCTATGCCGGTTAGCAAACCGCTGGGCCTTCTCCTGAGAGAGGGACAACCTCTCCACTACTTGGTCCCAAATCTGTTGCATACGCTCCACAACAGAGTCAACACCTGGACAGACAGAAGCCTCCGTCTGTCCTGAAGAAAATCGAGGGTGAAACCCAGATTTACAGAAAAACGGAGACATCAAAGTGGCAGAGCTAGCCCTATTATTAAGAGCAAACTCAGCCAAAGGCAAAAAAGAGACCCAGTCATCCTGATCAGCAGACACAAAGCATCTTAGATAAGTCTCCAATGTCTGGTTTGTTCTCTCAGTTTGACCATTGGTCTGAGGATGAAATGCCGAGGAGAAAGACAATTGAACACCCAGTTTAGAACAAAAAGTCCTCCAAAATCTGGAAACAAACTGGACTCCTCTGTCAGACACAATGTTCTCAGGAATGCCGTGTAAACGAACCACGTGCTGAAGGAACAACGGCACCAATTCAGAGGAGGAAGGCAACTTAGGTAATGGCACAAAATGTATCATTTTGGAAAACCTATCACAAATTACCCAGATGGTGGTCATTCTCTGAGAAACAGGAAGGTCGGAAATGAAATCCATAGAGATATGGGTCCATGGTCTCTTGGGCACAGGCAATGGCATCAACAAACCACTAGAGCGAGAGCAAGGCTTGGAGCGAGAGCAAGTCCCGCAGGACTGCACAAATTCCCTGACATCACGAGACAAGGTAGGCCACCAAAAGGACCGACTAACCAAGTCTCTGGTACCAAAAATTCCGGGATGCCCAGCCAATGCGGAACAATGAATCTCAGACATCACACTCTTTTTCCACTGATCCGGGACAAACAATTTTCCAACCGGGCAGCGCTCGGGCCTATCCTCCTGACACCCCTCCAGAGCAAGTCTCAAATTGGGCGAGATGGCGGAAAGAACTACACCCTCTTTCAAAATAACAGAAGGATCAGATAACTCAGGAGAGTCCGCAAGGAAGCTCCTCGAGAAGGCATCCGCCTTAACATTCTTAGTGCCAGGAAGAAAGGAAACCACAAAATTAAAACGTGTGAAAAACAAGGCCCACCTGGCCTGTCTAGGATTGAGTCGCTTGGCAGATTCCAGATAGACCAGATTCTTATGGTCCGTAAGGACCACCACCTGATGTTTGGCTCCCTCCAGCCAATGTCTCCACTCTTCAAAAGCCCACTTCATGGCCAATAACTCCCGATTACCCACGTCATAATTACGTTCAGTAGGAGAAAATTTTCGAGAGAAAAAGGCACAAGGGTTACTTTTAGAGGTCTCTGGATCTTTTTGGGACAAAATGGCACCTGCCCCAATTTCAGAGGCATCAACCTCCACCTGAAATGGCAGAGAAACATCAGGCTGCCGTAGAACAGGAGCAGAAGTGAATCTCTGCTTAAAGTTCCTGAAATGCAGAGACTGCCTCAGGAGGCCAATTCACCACATCAGAACCCTTTCTGGTCAAATCAGTTAATGGTTTAACAATAACCGAGAAATTACCAATAAATTTACGATAAAAATTGGCAAAACCCAAAAATCTCTGAAGAGCCTTTAATGAAGTAGGTTGGACCCAATCACAGATGGCCTGAACCTTGACCGGGTCCATTTCAATAACAGATGGGGACAAAATGAATCCCAGAAATGAGATCCTCTGTACGCCAAAAAGACACTTTGATCCCTTCACATACAGAGCATTCTCTCTCAAAATCTGGAATACAGTTCGAACATGTTTCACATGAGAGTCCCAGTCATTAGAAAAAATCAAGATATCATCCAAATAAACAATCAGAAATTTGTCCACAAAATCCCTGAAAATGTCATTCATGAAGGACTGGAAGACGGAAGGAGCATTAGTGAGCCCAAAGGGCATCACCAGGTACTCAAAATGCCCTTCAGGGGTATTGAATGCCGTCTTCCATTCATCCCCGTGCTTAATGCGAATAAGGTTATACGCCCCCCTGAGGTCAAGCTTGGTAAACCAAGTAGCGTTTTTCACCCTGGAAAACAGGTCAGAAATCAAGGGTAACGGGTATTGATATTTCACAGTAATATTGTTCAAGAGACGATAATCAATACACGGCCTCAATGAACCATCCTTTTTGGCCACAAAGAAAAAACCGGCACCTAAGGGTGAAGAGGATGGTCTGATATGACCCTTCTCCAATGATTCCTTGATATAAGACCGCATAGCGTCATGTTCAGGTACAGACAAGTTAAAAAGGCGACCCTTAGGGAATTTACTACCCGGCACTAATTCAATAGCGCAGTCATAGCTCCTATGGGGAGGCAAGGATGCAGATTTACTTTCGCTAAACACATCAGAAAAATCAATCAAAAAGTCAGGAACATCCTGAGCCTGGGGGAGCCGAAAAAACAGGAGTGTTGGTATTAACACATTGGCAGCCCCAACTGGTTACAGACACAGATTTCCAATCCAAAACAGGATTATGAGACTGTAACCAAGGGAAACCCAGCACGATAATGTCATGCAGATTATACAGAACCAAAAATTTGCAGCACTCCTGGTGATCAGGTTCAACCCTCATTATCACCTGAGTAGAAAACTGGGGTTTATTCTCAGCCAAAGGGGTAGAATCGATCCCCAGTAGGGGAATAGACTTCTGTAGGGGTATCAAGGGAAACCCACAACGTCTAGCAAAATCATAATCCATCAGGTTAATAGCTGCTCCAGAATCAACGAAAGCCTGAGCAGAAAATGAGGACAGAGAGCATATCAGAGTGACAGTTAATAAAAACTTAGTCTGAACACTACCCAAGACAACTGAGCGTGCAAAACGTCTTCCCCGCTTAGGGCAGACTGAAATAGCATGAGAGGCATCACCACAGTAGAAATATAACCCATTGCGCTTTCGAAACTCATGACGCTGTGCCCCAGACACCACTCTATCACACTGCATGGGTTCAGAAGCTGGTTCACAAGGCAACACCATTCCACGCATACTTCTCCGCTCACGCAAACGTCTGTCAATTTGAATCGCTAATGACATAGAATCATTGAGACCAGAGGGGACAGGGAATCCCACCATAACATCCTTTACATTATCTGACAGACCCTTCCGGAAAAGGGCTGCCAAAGCGTCGTCATTCCATTTGGTCAGGACTGCCCACCTACGGAATCTCTGACAGTATAACTCAGCGTATAAGCCCCTGATTTAATGCCAACAAGGCTTTTTCAGCTTGATCAGTGACATTAGGCTCATCGTACAATAAACCCAAAGCCTGAAAAAATGCATCAACATCACTCAAAACAGGATCCTCAGGTGTCAGGGAAAAAGCCCAATCCTGAGGATCGCCGCGCAGGAGAGAGATGATAATTTGAACCTGCTGCGCTGCGTTCCCTGAGGACTTAGATTTTAAGGCAAAAAACAATTTACAATTATTTTTGAAATTCTGAAACTTAGCTCGATCCCCTAAAAACAAATCTGGCATGGGAATCCTAGGTTCCACAACAGGCAACCTAGCAAGATAGGTAGCAATACTCTGAACCTCAGTGGCAAGCTGATCCACACGGCCAGACAACTGTGCAAACTCCATTGAGAGAAAAGATCCTCCCCAGCACCCAGAGATACAGAGGGAAAAAAAAAAAAAAAATGCAACAAACAGAAAAATATCTCTGACAATTTCAAATATACACACCAGAGACAGATTGGTAAACATAAAGGATATTGCCAGTACCCTGACTAACCACCACAACTAGAGGCAGCCGTGGAGCGTTCCTACGTTGGTCCTAGACGCCTCGTCACAGCCTGAGAAACTAACTACACCTAAAGATAGATATAGGAAAGCTATCTGCCCCGAGCAGAACCCCAAAGACAATAGAAAGCCCCCAAACATGTAATGGCGGTTAGACAAGATGAAATACTGACACAGAAAGAAAATAGTATGAGCAAACGCTGGGGCCCAAACTAACTAAATAGAAAAGGACAGGAAGGGTACTTACTGCAATCCCAGAAAACCCTGAAAAGCACCAACACCACTAATTTCAAAAACACCTGAGATCACACGACCTCTACCACCTAAATTAGTTCTCTGGTGTAACAAAATCAAAACAGCAGCCACTGAAAAAACTGGAAAAAGCAAAAGTACATACATAAGTGGCTGAACTAAACTGAGAGGGCAAAAGTCCCCGGAGGGGACCCAGAAGGCCCCCACAGAAGTGCAGGACAAAAATTGCAAAAATATAGCACAAAAACAAAAAGAAGAAAATGTCTTATCTGTTAGCAGGAGATGCAGACACGACACAGCAGGCTACAAGGGAAACAGGAATGAAGGATTCAGACCAGAACAATTGATCACCGGCAACCCTGATGGGAAGGTGACTCCCTTATATAAGACCAGTCAGTAACACCTGATTCCCAGTCCTCACAATCTTCACTGGACAGACCAGCACCGCTTGTAACCACCAGAGGAAGCCTCTGCTCAGAACTCATCTCAAACCCATTCACAACAGGGTGGCACATGTTAAGGAGCTGAAACTCCTAAACCCTTCATCCAATTTTAATGTGGATACCCTCAAATGAAAGCTGAAAGTCTGAACTTCAACTGCATCTGATTTGTTTTGTTTCAAATTCATTGTGGTAATGTCTAAACCAAAATTAGATAAATGTTGTCTCTGTCCAAATATTTATGGACCTAACTGTAGTTGTGGCAAATAACAAGATCCGCACTGCTACGGTTTATCGATACTTAGTGTCCCTCCATCATGATCTGTTCATGTAAACAATGTTGTGGTCCACATGGTAAAGTCCGTATCGCCAACATGTGAATTGGTAAAAGAAGAAAAAATGTCAAAGTGGCCTCATTCACAGATAAGGAAAAATCACACATGGATGATGAGAATTAGGCCGGGGTCACACTTGTGAGAAACTCGCACGAGTCTCGCACCTCAATACCCGGCACTGCCGCCGGCACTCGGACCAGAGCGTTCAGCTGCATAGAAATACATGGAGCCGCACACTCCAGTCCCGAGTGCCGGGTACTGAGGTGCGAGACTCGTGCGAGTTTGTCGCAAGTGTGACCCCGGCCTTAAGCAGATTCCTTTTTTTGTAGCACATTTTGGGATGTGTACCCCTTCTTCAGACTAGCTGATTAGGTTGTACCAACTCTGAGCCTGGTGTTCTTGTATCCCTGCAAGTGAGAGCCGAGTTGCACCAGAGGTTATCTTTAGTGATGAGCAAGCGTGCTCGGGTAAGGTGTCCTTATCGAGTATTTTTGGCGTGCTCAAAAAAGTGCTCGAGTCGCCATGGCTGCATGACTCGCGGTTGTTCAACAGCTGCAACACATGCGCAATCACTGCTCGCTCATTACTAGTTATCTTCCTATGAGGGTAGGTTCACATGACCGTAGAAAAAAATCATTCAGAGTTTTCATCCTGAAAAGTGGGGGGATCTTCTTCTCACTTGTCATCTGTATACAATCCGTTTTTTACAGCAGCTATTAATCATTTACAGGACTATTGACATTTCCTGTGTTACAGAATCACAATATATCCTTAAAAAACGGATGATAAACTTTGGCAACCAATTTTTTTCTTGCACCCATAGACCTGAATTGGTGAGTCTCATTCGATTTATGGAGGAAAATTGTGCATACTACCCTTTTTTCACAGGCTGATTCGGTCAGAGAAAAATATCGTTCATCTGCACTGAATGACATTGGGCCGAGAGCTGTCTGTTTTTTCCACCGATAGGACACGGACTAAGAATATAGTCGTGTGCCCAAGCCCTAATATACATGTACTTGATGTTTTTCCTATGCACAACAAGAGAAGCTGCGTACTGAACATGACACACTGCCTGTACTACACTCAAATTTTTTATTTCAGCTATCTCTTACTAAGTATCATCAGAGGGGAACAATGATCCACACATATTAAGGGTGTTTGAGGTAGAGGAAAGCACTTGGACTTGCTACAGTGTTCAGTGATTTGGGGATTTTTATTCATATCCTATTTTGAATAAGATGAAGTACTAGAGACTTGACATGAATGAGATCCAGGCAAGAACTTGCTTTGCACGTTCCTATATGTATGACGCACATCTATGGCTGGCTGCTTATAGGGGTCTCACTTAGTTCTAACTATATCTTGCAAAATTGAACAATCCACGCTGATCATGTTTTCAAAACAACCTTATACAAAGATGTGAGAAAAATCACCCCTTATGATATTTTTTTTCCTTGTGGAATATTACATAAAGTATTATGTAAAAAAAGCCATATGTACATGGACCTTTGAGAAATAGATTCACAGTGAGACTGTCTCCACTACCATGTGTTTGACAGAGCCTGCTTTTAGGGTAGGGTCACACGACCGTTTTCTCCACATCCGAGAAAAATGGTCTGACTATTTTGATCAGAGTTTGATCAGGGGGGCATCAGTTTTTCTTGAACATGGAGAGAGAAAAAAAATCTCCACTTTCTCCATCCTGTCAGAAAATTAGACTACACTTCGATGTCATCTGAGTCCTATCCAGTTTTTTCACAAACTCATTGACTTGCATTGCTAATTTTTGATCTGACATTCAGATCAAAAAAGGACATGCTTCCGATCTTTTCCACAGACCACTAGGTCCGAGAAAAAATCAGACATGTGCACAGCCACATAGAATATCATAGCTACAAGTTCTATCCATTAAAACCACAGATAGCACTCTTAGACCAGGGTCACACTTGCGAATGCAATGCGAAAAACTCGCATGAGTCTCTTAGGGTATGTTTCCACAGTCAGGAAACAGTCCGGATTTGCTGCGTGTTTGACGCTGTGCGTTGGCGCAGCATCAAACACGCAGCGTCCAGATGTTACAGCATAGTGGAGGGATTTCAAGAAATCCCGTCTCCACTATGCTTCAAAACACGCAGGCGGAAGACCTGCGTTTACGGACATGCGGCGCGTCTTTTTAGACCGCAGCATGTCCTATTCCCTTGCAGAGACGCTGCGTTGCTGCAAGGGAAATAACACAGGGCTATGTAGCCCTGCAGTCATTCCGCATGTGTTCCGGATGTGTTCTATGAACACATCCGGAATGACCGCGCGTTCAGAAGAGGGCGGGGCTTTGGGCGGAGCGGACTTTCCGCTCCGTCCAAAGCGCTGTGTTTCCTGAACGTGGAAACACAGCCTTACATCAATATCCAGCACTGCTGCCGGCATTTGGACCGGAGCGTTCAGCTGCATAGAAATACATGCAGCGGCACACTTTGGTCCTGAGTGCTGGCGGCAGTGCCGGGTATTGATGTGAGAGACTCATGCGAGTTTCTCGCATTGCACTCGCAAGTGTGATCCCGGCCTTACGAGGAAGTCGATCACGAGCAGGAGACCTTTCCAAGATCATCATTGGTGGCTCATACTCATCTGCGTGAAAAAACTGAGAGCAAAACAATAAAAAGATCGTATTGCACTCTGACTAAAGTTATTCAATGATTCCCTGCTCATCTGCAATTTTTTCTCAGCTCAGATTGGACTGAGAAAAAAAATTGCAGCATGCTGTGATTGGCCACATATATTTGACGAGACTCGCCATTTCAGTTCAATGGGTGCGAGAAAAAAATAGCATGGCACACCTACCATGCTTGTTCAGTACGATTTTTACGCACCCATCTCCTAGAAAACTCGACATTTCATCAGTTGAGAACAGTAAATTCACTCTGTGACCCATCAGAATAAAGTAGAATAGGTCTATACATAGAATAGATAGAAAAATGTCAGTGACATATATTAATAGTGCAGTGTGTGTGTAGTTTAATGTTCATGTATTTAGCTAATAATTTAATAATTTAAAGAAAACAATGGTGTAGAGTCCCCCTGAAATTTTAATAACCAGCAGAGGAAGAGCCGACAGCTGGTGGCAGATGTTTATAGCCTGAGAAGGGGGTAATTAACATGGAGCTTCTCAGGTTATTAATATCAGCTCACAGCTGTATACTTATCCTTCATTGGTTATTAAAATGGGAGACCCTCCAAAACAGATGTGCGGCCCCTCTATAATTAATAACTAGCAAAGGCTGGCAGACAGCTGTGGGCTGGTATTAATAGGCTAGGAAGGGGCCATGAATATTTCCCCCCACCCAGATTAAAAAGATTAGCTCTCAGCCACCTCGGAAATGGTGCATCCATAAGATGCACCAATTCTGGCCCCTAGCTTATGCTTTTCCCACTTGCCCTTTTGAGGTGGCAAGTGGGGTAATAGTATTGGGGTTGATGTCAGTTTTGTATTGGCAGCTGACATCAAAGCCCAGGGGTTAGAAATAAAGAAGTGTCTATAAGACGCGACGCCACCATTACTAACCTCATAGTCAAATTGTAAAAAAAAACACAGCTTGAATAAAGTTCTTTATTTGAAAAAAAACCCGCTCCCCCCTCTTTTAGCCATTTATTTTAAAAATTAAAAAGCAAAGTTATACTTACTTGTCTGATGAGAAGATAATCCATCAATGCCCATGTCTCCTGTAAAAGAAAAAATAATAAACTACTGTATATTGCTCACCTGTCAGAAGAGAAGAAAATCCACTTTTCCTGCAATGAGTCTAACTGTGCTACATCTAGATGCCAGGCTGAACGTTGGCACAATACAAGCGTTCAGCCTGGCATCCAGCAGAGACACTAAGCAGTGTGTGATAGCACAGTATCATTATCTTGTTATGATGTGAATAAGATAAGCGGAGTTCATAACCGATTAACGTTCTCACTCTGCTAGCGGTGATGTCAGTGAGGTGAACGGAGTTCATCTGCTATGAACTCCGCTCACCTTATTCACGTCACCGCGAGACACTGATGCTGCGCCATCACGTGCAGCTCAGTGTCTCTGCTGTATGCCAGGCTGAACTCTCAAATCATGCTAATGTTCAGCATGGCATCTCGATGTAGCAGAGCTAGACTTGTCGCCGGAAAAATGGATTATCTTCTCATCGGAAAGGTGAAGAATAGGATGTTTTATAATTTTTTGTCTTTTACTAGGGAAATGGGTATCGGATAGGTGAGTATAATTTTGCTTTTAATTTTTGTAAATAAATGGGTAAAAGAGAGGTGGATTGTTTCAAATAAAGGACTTTTTTCAGGCTGTGTTATTTTTACAATCTGACTATGGGGTTAGTAATGGGGGCGTCTTCTAGACACCTCTCCATTACTAACCCCTGGGTTTGATGTCATCTGCTAATACAAAACTGACATCCCCAATACTATTACCCCACTTGCCCCTGCACCAGGGCAAGTGGAAAGAGTGGAAGTTAAGAGCCAGAATTGGCGAATTTCATGGATGTGCCATTTCTAAGGTGGCTGATAGCTGATGTTTTTGGTTATTAGCCTATTAATGTCAGCCTGCAGATGACTGCATAGCCTTTGCTGGTTATGAATTATAAGGAGGGCATCTTTTTTTTGGGAGGTGAGGTCCCCCTTTTTTATTAGCAGTAAAGATGAAGTATACAGCTGTGGGCTAATATTAATAGCCTGGGAAGCTCCATGTTTATTACTCACTTCCCAGGCTATAAACATCTGCTCCTAGCTGTCAACTTTCCCTAGGCTAGCTATTAAAATTCCGGGGGGGGGGGGGCACACCATTTTTTTCTTTTCATAGTTCATTTATGACTTAAATACATGTACAGTAAGCTGAACACGCAAAGCCATGATTATATATCTTATTCACATATTTCTATCTATGTGCCTATCTATGTACAATACAGACCACAAGTTTGGATACACCTTCTCATTCAAAGATTTTTCTGTATTTTCATAACTATGAAAATTGTAGAATCACACTGAAGGCATCAAAACTATGAATTAACACATGTGGAATTATACATTACACTTTACAAAAAAGTGTGAAACAACTGAAAATATGTCTTATATTCTAGGTTCTTCAAAGTAGCCACCTTTTGCTTTGATTACTGCTTTGCACGCAGAAAAGGTGAACGGATGGACTCTACATGCCTGGTTCCCACCGTGAAGCGTGGAGAAGGTGGTGTGATGGTGTGGGGGTGCTTTGCTAGTGACACTGTGGGAATTTATTCAAAATTGAAGCGGTGAGCGGTCCAGCTCACCCCAAACCATCTCGATTGGGTTCAGGTATGGTGACTATGGAGTCCAGGTCATCTGGCATAGCACCCCAACACTCTTCTTCTCGGTCAAATAGCCCTTACACAGTCTGGAGGTGTGTTTGGGGTCATTGTCCGGTTGAAAAATAAATGATGGTCCAACTAAACGCAAACCGGATGGAATAGCATACCGCTGCAAGATGCTGTGGTAGCCATTCTGGTTCACTATGCCTTCAATTTTGAATAAATCCCCAACAGTGTCACCAGCAAAGCACCCCCACACCATCACACCTCCTCCATGCTTCAGTGTGATTCTACAATTTTCATAGTCATAAAAATACAGAAAAATCGTTGAATGAGAAGGTGTGTCCAAACTTTTGGTCTGTACTGTATGTATTGAAGAATATTTTGTTAGAAAGCTATCTTTAACCCCTTCACAACATGCGCCGTATATATACTACTCTGCGTGAGCTGAGTTCGCACAAAGCGAAATATATAGACGGTGCAATGATCTCGCAGGCTCACACTGAGCACCACCGCTATCTAATGCATGTGTCAGCTCTATATGAGAGTTGACAACCTGCAACAATGCGCACGGTTGATGCTAGCACCAATCGCGGGCATTTAACCCCTCTCATGCAGCTGTCAATAGTGACAGTGACATTGCGAGGCATCGCAGATGGAGGGAACTCCCTATGTGCTCCTATTGGCCCAACGTGATGCAATTGCGTTATGCCGATGGCTTCCATGGTGACCCCAGGCCGAAAGATGGCCATGGAGTCACCCAACTACAGTGGCCTATCAGCTCATGATCATGGCACGAGCTGACACGCTGCCTCCATGCATGGCAGACGCTGATCTAATGCTCTATAATGGAGAGGTAGAGGTATTGTGGAGAATTAGATCACCGATCTGTCAGTATGAAGTTGATGTCCCATCCTGGAGCAATGTAAAAAAGTTAAAAAAAATATATAAAAATTGTAAAAAATATGAAAAAGAGAATCACAAAATAAAGAATAAAAAAAATTAAAATATCAATCCAATAAATGCATTTATTTATGTAGAAAAAAAAAGTACGGTACTCCTATTTGGTATAGCCGCGTCAGGACCGATCCAACCTATAAACCTGTCCCACTAGTTAACACCTTCAGTGAACAAAAATAAGTAAAAAAACTAGTCAAAAAATGATGCTTTATCATCATACCACCGAACAAAAAAGTGTAATAAAACGCGATCAATTGTCGATGTAAATAAAAATTTATCTCTGAAGACATCATTTTGCCCCGCAAAAATCAAGCCGCCATACAGTACAGCTCCATCAGCGGAAAAATAAAAAAGTTATAGCTCTCAGAATAAAGTGATGCAAAAATAATTCACTTTTTTATAAAAATAGTTTTTATTGTGTAAAAGCGCCAAAACATAAAAAAATATATAAATGTGGCATCGCTGTAATCGTACTGACGCAAAGAATAAAACTGCCTTCTAAATTTTACCACACGTGGAATAACATAAAAATAGTTCCTGATTTGCTGATTTTTGTTCTCCCAAGCGATCAAAAAATGTCATGTGCCCAAAAATGGTACTAATAAAAATGTCAACTCGTCCAACAACAAAAAAAGCCCTCACATGACTCTGTAAGCCAAAATAGGGAAAAATTATAGCTGTCAAAATACGGCAATGCAAAAACTTGTTTTTGCAATGAAAAGCATTTTTTTATGTGTGTGACAAAAAAAAGCTAGAAAAAAAAGCTAGAAATCTGGTATTGCATGAATTGCATCGACCCAAAGGGTAAAGTTATCTAATCAATTATACTGCATGAGGAACGGCATAAAAAAAATAAAACCAAGTCTTCACCTGCTGTTGATTTGTTCATTCTGTCTCCCAAAGATCGCAGTAAGGCTTGGCACAAATTTATCCTGCGCTCTACGCTGAACGCTTACACTGGGATATGGGATTCAGAAGGAACCTCGGCAGAAGATTCCCTATAGTGAGGCAGATGGAGACACTGTGGACACTCTCTGGTCGCCTATGATCTGGCAGTATCTGTTTTTTTAGATGTGCATAAAAGCATGTTTCGCCACAGTTTTACGCACCTCTGAAAAGAATGTCAATGCTGAACAGAGGCTAGATGGAGTTTACCGCATTATAGTGAATGGATCCTGTGGGTATTTCATCTCAATCATGTCACTCGGAGATTTAGATGGAAACCCCGATATGTTCAGCGTAAAGTGCCGTATAAATTTGATCCCAAACGTTATTTAAAATGTTCCCAATTAAAAGCTTCAACTCAATCCACAAAAAAAGCAAGTTACCACTCAGTATCGTCATCTGTTAATGGAAATATAGTGGGCTCCCACGTTACTGGTAGTACAAAGGCTCTTGAAAATCGCTGTAGCTCTTTGCTCCAAAAAGACATTCAGAAAATTCTGTGTGTAGCCCAGCTACGCAGGCACACATAAAATCCAGGAGAGTGCACAGGAAGGTAACAGCAACGCTTGATATTCATTCACTGTCACTCACACTTTCAGACACACCCATCTGAGTTATAAGGGGGAGTGACACGTGGCAGTCAGTTAGTTAAGCTACGGGTGGCTCAGGAGTGAGCATCCCCAGATAGTTTCCTGTCTGAGATTAGAAGATCAGATCTTGAGGAAGTAGTGTTCAGTGAACTTCAGTCTGTTAGCTTCTGTCTAAGGACAGAGCAGCCATTCAGTCTCGGTCCAGTTGGGACTTTGGAGGAAACTGAGAGCTGTGCAGCGAGCTCTGGAGGAAGCTGACATTTTCCACAACCGCCACAAGTGCTTATGTTAAGAGCGGGAAGCAGGGCGAAGGGCACAGTGGAGAAGTTAGAGAAGTGCTTTAGGTATTGGATTGCCTGCACTAAATTGCCGGACACCGGGGTCCGAAGCGTTGCTACAGTTTCAAGCTTAGTAACAAGAAAACCGGAGGCATCTGGACTACAGGTCGCAGAGAGCAGCCCTAAGTGTCAATACGTAACCGGAGTCAGGTGGAACAGGGACTTTGAGTCAAGTGCACGACAAAAGTAAGGACTTAGTTTCATCACTTAGAAGGCTCCACCACAACGTTGGCCGGGCAGTACAGCTATTGAGAAAGCTGGAGATTCAGAGTTAACTTCGCTTCAGGCAAGTTGGACTCACATGTACATGGAAGTAAAGGAGGCCTCTAACCTGCTCAGCTGTTACCCGAATGTGCACTCTCCACCCCGACCAGCTCCCCGGGACCTGCTTGAACCATCTACCAGTAAAAGGTATGAAAAGAAGCTGCATTGTGTGCGACTGAATTATTATCTACACTCTGCATCACCATCACCATAGACTTCCAGGGACCAGTCTCACCTGTGGGAGGCCCACCATCTTGCTGCCCATAACATCCCCTGTGAAAGTCCTTACAGCAGCGCTGGTCCAAATAACCAGATACCACAGGTGGCGTCACGAACTACCTATCCTTAAAATCCCCTGTAAATATTCCCCATCGCATTGACTGCCAGGGCCACGGACCGAGCCACCGCTACCAGTGACAACTCCCATAATTTCCATGGGCTCGGCTCCGAGTACCCCATAGCCTTGGTATCCACAATTGTGGTGCGAGTCATCTGCACTCCCAAATCCAAATGCCCCCCCCCTTCCTGAGACCCAGTGTGCCTAAACCACATTTAGTTTTCGCATGTTTTACATTTCTGTAGCGATGACAGCCAGCCTAATTTACAGGTGCGTTTCTCCAGAAGCATGAGCTGGCCACCACAATGTACTGGGCACTATAACGTATTGGTGACTACAACCTACTGGCACTTTGCAATTTTCACTCAGCAACATCCACTGCTGCTTGTTTGTGGAAAACACCGATAGAGTCAAAATTGTCACTACACCTGTAGATAAATGCCCAAAGGGGTATAATTTCCAACATGGGGTCACAAACCAGCGAGTATACTGGTCGGACAATTGGGGTGTTGTGTATACATGGAGACCTAAAAGACTATCCTACCACACTAGTAATGATAAACACGCCAGGGGCGAGGAGGTGCCACGAGGCGGGGGTGGTGATTAATTTGCATTATGAAGTAATAATTGGAAGAGATTTTCCGTTTTTCCTGTACTTTGGCCCACTGTTGTCCCACCCACTGAACAATTGCCAGCACCGGTGGCAACCAGGTTGCATTCTCCAGAAGTGGGGCATGAACCTGGTGGCCCAGAGGAAGAAGTTCTAGCGGTAGGGGTATCCTGCTCTTCAAGAGGAGGAGAAAACTTCTACTGTAGAAGTATTGGCTGGGGAGGTGGAAGACTTGCTGCCAGGACCTGAATTGTCAGACTTACATGTGTCAGGTGACAATTTTGGTACGGCGCAACTCCGAGACCCTACGTTGGCTCGAGCCTGGGAAAATGTACTGTTTGCTAATGGGGAACCCCAACAACTTGGGGCAGCTACAGTATTGCCACGCTTTGAGCTAAACCAAGATTTGTTGTATCGAGTTGAGAAAATACGTGGGGAAATGGTAGAACAATTACTGGTACCGCAGGCATATCGTAGGCTGGTAATGGATTTAGCGCATGTGCATGTACTTGGTGGGCATTTAGGCCAAAAGAAGACCCTAGACCGAATTCTGCAGCGGTTTTACTGGCTAGGGGTCCATGAAGAAGTTAAACTGTACTGTAATTCCTGCCCAGTATGCCAGGTAACCAGTCCCCAGGCTCACTTTAGGAGTCTGTTGGTGCCTTTACCCATTATAGAGGTTCCTTTTGAAAGAGTGGCAATGGATTTGGTTGGGCCTGTCCCTAAATCAGCTAGGGGGCACCAACACATCCTGGTAGTTTTTTAGATTACGCGACCCGGTATCCGGAAGCCGTTCCACTATGCCACACATCCGCTAAGCTTATTGCAAAAGAACTCATGGGTATGTTCTCACGGGTGGGAATTCCTCAAGAAATTTTAACAGACCAGGGAACCCCTTTTATGTCAAAAATTATGAAGGAACTCTGCCACTTGTTAAATGTCAAGCAGTTGCGCATGTCGGTCTATCATCCCCAAGCAGATGGTCTGGTAGAAAGGTTCAATAAGACTCTGAAGAGTATGTTAAAAAAAGCAGTTTCCAAAGATGGGAAGGACAGGGATCTATTACTGCCATATTTATTGTTTGCAGTGCGGGAGGTGCCCCAGGCATCTACGGGGTTCTCGCCCTTTGAACTATTGTATGGCAGACATCCACAGGGCTTACTCGATGTAGCCAAAGAGACCTGGGAGAACTAACCTACCCCCCATAAAAGTGTAATAGAACATGTTGCAAAAATGCAAGAAAGAATGGAGACAGTCCTGCCATTAGTCCGAGAACATATGGAGGCAGCACAAAGGTCGCAGAGTCGGGTCTATAATTGGGAGGCTCGGGTAAGAACCTTCTAGCCCTGGGGATCGGGTGTTGGTACTGGTGCCTACAGTGGATAGCAAGTTTCTTGCAAGGTGGCAGGGACCCTACAAGATTATAGAAAAGGTGGGGCCAGTAAACTACAAGGTACACCAACCAGGACGAAGAAAGCCAGAGCAGGTTTACCATGTTAATCTGCTTAAACCATGGAAAGATAGAGACCACCTGGGTGGAGATCCTCCGCTGCCTGCATTTCCGGTGGAGAAGGCTCCATTACCTGGGGGGGGACAGAGGAAGCTCTCTCAGTAGTCAAAATAGCAGACACTTTGTCTCCTAGACAGGTTCAGGAGGTCCGGGAGTTTGTTAGTCGAAATACAGATGTCTTTTCGGAGCTCTCTGGTCGCACCTCCCTAATCCAACATGACATTGTCACTGAGCCACAGGCCAAAGTCCGACTAAAGCCATATCGGGTGCCTGAGGCCCGAAGACAAGCCTTCTCGGAGGAGGTAAAAACTATGCTGCAGTTAGGGGTCATTGAAGAGTCCCAGAGTGAGTGGGCCAGCCCGACAGTCCTAATACCCAAAGCCTGATGGGACGTTAAGGTTTTGTAATGACTTTAGAAAACTTAATGAGATTTCAAAGTTTGACGCCTACCCCTTGCCCCGGGTCAATGAGTTGATAGGGCGGTTTGGGCAGGCACGGTATTTTTCAATCCTTGACCTCACAAAAGGATATTGGCAGGTGCCCCTAACAAAGGCGGCGAGGGAAAAATACGGCTTTTGTAACACCCGAAGGGCTGTTTCAGTATATAGTATTACCCTTTGGGTTGCATGGCGCGCCAGCAACGTTCCAGCGGTTAATGGATATTGTTCTTCGTCCCCATTGCCGTTATGCCGCAGCCTATCTGGACGATATTGTTGTGTACAGTACAGACTGGGAAAGTCACTTACCCAAAGTACAGGCGGTTATAGATTCTCTGCGACAAGCAGGGCTAACTGCCAACCCAAAGAAATGTTCTATAGGGTTGGAGGAAGCCCGATACCTGGGTTACGTAATTGGGAGAGGAGTTTTCAAACCCCAAATAAACGAAGTGGAAGCAATCCAGAACATGCCTGTCCCCTAACAACAAAACAGGTAAAAGCTTTTTGGGGTTTAGCGGGATATTACAGGCGGTTTATTCCCAACTTTGCAACCCTGTCCGCGCCTTTAACAGACTGCTTGAAAGGGAAGAAATCGGTGATGGTTCGCTGGAATGATCAGATAGAGGAGGCCTTTGTAAAATTAAAATTGGCACTGTGTGGTACACCTGTTCTGATTACACCCATGGAATAAATGGCCAATTTATGTGTACTTGGAAGCCACGTTAAGGCTCTTCTCATATTCCAGGTCCCATACAGATAGACTTTTCTAAGCGAGGATTGGCATTAGTTAGGACCTGGAATACGAGAAGAGCCTTAACGTGGCTTCCAGATACACATAAATTGGCCATTTTATGCGCTAAGACTTCTCCGTTTTTCATATTTCCAAGGCAGTGATACAATTCATTTTTCATATTTTGTGTCTGCAAGCTATAGCGCTACAGTGTGCTACCTTTTTCTCTTGAATGTGCATGAGTTGGTGACTCTGGGCTTAGCACCTGTTCACATTAGGTCTATTTTTGGATGTGCCGGTCAGTTTTTTGATATGTATTCATTTACCTTCTGTCTGAGCACTCCACCTGTTGGTCACAGGCGTTTTAATTATACCAGGTCCATTACCCCTCCACAGAGATGTAGATTTTAGTCTAGAGAGAGGATTCACATGTTCCCATACAGATAGACTTTTCTAAGCGAGGATTGGCATTAGTTAGGACCTGGAACAGATATGACATAGCAACAAAACCAAAGGTATCAACATATTCATGAAGAAAAATGGCTAAACATTAGTGTTGCTAGTAGGGATATAAAGGATCTATCGCTGGAAATTGCTAAGAGAACATTTGGTCACAGGACCAGAAAAACGAGCACAGATCCAAAATTTTTTTGTAAAAATATATAACAAAATTCTTTATTGAATACATGTATTAAGTATAAAATGGACAGGTGTACACAAACAGTGACAAATAGTGGGGTATGATGTCTAGCAAGAACATCTACCAAAAGAATGCACATACAACTGAAAAACCCGATGGTTATCACGATTGTACAGGGCACAATTTAAAGTCAGACATGGTGATAAAGACTGAGTCAATATGGGGCCACAATATATATAAAGAAGCAAGTGCACATATAAAAATACGTGTGCCACCACATAGAATAAGGCTGGCGATGTAGATAATGGTATACCTTGTATGAACCAAAAACATTACATAGTCTGTACTGAACTAAATCACAGCCGATACATAGTTGTGCCCGCTAGGTATGGAAAAATGCCGGAACGAGGTCCACCCAGTGAGTGGAAGGTGGATAAACCACCTGCTTATAGCGGCAGAGTGCAAATGTGCATTTAGCAAGTATTACCTCTCGTTGTATAAACACCGGCACAACCGGGGGAGAGACAGGTATGTGCAGACGTGCCCCAACGCACGTTTCGGATGCTCGTCCTTCGTCAGGGGGCGTGTGAGTACAAGGAACCGTGTGCTTTAAAAACCGCTGGACCGGATGTTGTGAACCGCGGACCGGAAGTGACGCATGTGATGCCGATGACACCACGCGACCCACCGCGCCTGCGTCAAACGAACAGAAGCCATGGGGTGCCATGGAAACCATACGTCAGAGACACAGGGGGTGGAGCGGCGCAGAGCGTCCCGGCACACATGCGTACAGGGCCGCGGTCATACCTGACATAGGGTATGAGATGAGCCAAGTGTTTAGGCTAATGTTAATGAGCAGCAAAAATGTCGCCCAAAACAAAACCTAGGTACTACTAAGTATAATACTATCGCAGGTCAATAAGTAAACAAATGAATGAATATGTGAGCAATTGATGTAAAACATGCTATACTCATATCACATAAAAAGACCTTAATATAGTCATACATATATGCAAAGGAGAACTGAAGAGACAAATTCATTGGGTCAAATTGTGAATCCATGCAACATTAGAATTAACATAATATATAGATATAGAAATCAGGAAATTATCCACAATATCCCTATACAAATACGATGAACTAAATAGACATCAGCAGTACATATTTTTAGTCATAAAAATAGAGAGGTTAAATGACATCAAATATAGCATTTGAAAATTGTACACATATATAGAGCAAAAAGATAACCTCAACAATAACGCATACGATTGGTGCTTAAAGGATGGTATAGAAACGGTTAATGGCTTCATCCATATTAAGTCCAGAAGAACGAATATAAGTGAAAAAAACTAAAACATGTAAAAACAACAAAATGAGCAAAAATGACAAAAGTTTATAAAGAAAAAATCACAAACGGTTAAAAGAAAAAGGTGATGTAACTATACAGGCATCCACCCAAAACAGCTGGCCATTATAGAAACGATGCGAAACTTAAATTTTCATTAAGCCCGTTGGGATGGACCGTGTTGAGAGTCCAAATCCAACGGGCTTCTAACTGAGCTAAACGCTGTGAAATACCACCTCCCCGGATCCGCGGTTCACTACTTCCAGTCCAGCGGTTTTTAAAGCACACGGTTCCTTGTACTCATACGCCCCCTGACGAAGGACGAGCATCCGAAACGTGCG
Organism: Oophaga sylvatica; assembly: GCA_033576555.1. Lineage (NCBI taxonomy): Eukaryota > Metazoa > Chordata > Amphibia > Anura > Dendrobatidae > Oophaga > Oophaga sylvatica. The sequence continues at coordinate 91,685,860 of JARQOD010000001.1, forward strand.
TTGGGGCACGTCTGCACATACCTGTCTCTCCCCCCGGTTGTGCCGGTGTTTATACAACGAGAGGTAATACTTGCTAAATGCACATTTGCACTCTGCCGCTATAAGCAGGTGGTTTATCCACCTTCCACTCACTGGGTGGACCTCGTTCCGGCATTTTTCCATACCTAGCGGGCACAACTATGCATAGGCTGTGATTTAGTTCAGTACAGACTATGTAATGTTTTTGGTTCATACAAGGTATACCATTATCTACATCGCCAGCCTTATTCTATGTGGTGGCACACGTATTTTTATATGTGCACTTGCTTCTTTATATATATTGTGGCCCCATATTGACTCAGTCTTTATCACCATGTCTGACTTTAAATTGTGCCCTGTACAATCGTGATAACCATCGGGTTTTTCAGTTGTATGTGCATTCTTTTGGTAGATGTTCTTGCTAGACATCATACCCCACTATTTGTCACTGTTTGTGTACACCTGTCCATTTTATACTTAATACATGTATTCAATAAAGAATTTTGTTATATATTTTTACAAAAAAATTTTTGGATCTGTGGTCGTTTTTCTGGTCCTGTGACCAAATGTTCTCTTAGCAATTTCCAGCGATAGATCCTTTATATCCCTACTAGCAACACTAATGTTTAGCCATTTTTCTTCATGAATATGTTGATACCTTTGGTTTTGTTGCTATGTCATATCTGTTCTGTATCTAATATTTCTGTGTCCTGCACAGGTGTGATTTATGACATTATGGATTTCAGAGCCAGAGATAAATCCTGGCTTGGACAAGTGGACCAGGTGTTCAGTGATGGCGGCATCAGTGTTGAACAGTCTGGTGATCGTAGAAATGATGAAATTTTTGATGTGGTACATAATCTGCTGATTAAACGCACAAAAACTTGGTGGAATCGAATTTTTCTAGAAAAATATATTGGACGCAAAATTATACCAAGAGGTCTTAGAGTAAGAGTATCTCCAACATTTGTGGTAGAAGACCAATCATTTGTGACGGAGTGGGAGGAGGCGTGCAACACATGCTCTTTGGTCTTTATGCAGTTGTTAATCAAGCTAAACACGAAGTCTATTGAGGAGCTTGATCTGAAGATTGATTCTAGCCTGTCTGAATTAAAAGCTGGCTGTTCTGAGGAACGCATCCAACGCTATGAGATACAACTTAATAAATCTCTAGATGACAAAGTCAAAAAAATTAACGAGGTACAATGCTCAAAATTAAATAGAGATTTGAGGGACTATCAAACAAACAATGTATATTTGTGGAGGAAAAACACCAATCAATCAAGATCTATGCAACGTGCTACCTCAAATATTTCAATCTCATCTATAAGTACCCACTCTGAGGCATCCACCTCATCGATGGTGACTCGGTCCGGTACTTCTAATAAAAGACAGAGAAACAATAATTTCCATCCGTATAGAAGACAGAGAGCTCAATCTCAATTCCGTGACGATGAACAGTTGGACAACAAGGTAATTAACCTTAGTTCACATGTTCTTTCAAAGGTAGATCTTGCTTTACTGTCTAGAGGTCTGTCTTACTCTCCTTCTGCTGGTTTAGACAAATTTACTTTTATTAAAGACCTCCACTTGTTTGGTCGGTCACTTTTGTTTAAACGTTTTTTCTATAATAATGAGTTCTGTGAACTTTTCCCAACAGAAGAAGAGCAAGCAGCAGTGAGAATTTTGGAGGAATTATCTGATGAGCACGCTACACCACAAGGAGCTAAGATTCCTCCCAGTATCAGACCACGCTCCAAGCGGTTCCCCCCTTTGTCTAATTGTAGTACTGTAGACCTTTTTGTAAAGGTAGTTACATCTGAACTACAGAAAATTCCTTGCCACACACACCATGACAACCTTACCAGGGAAGAGCGGGCACGTTTAAAATTTCTAGGGGGTCTCCCTGATGTTGTCATCAACAGGCGGACAAGGGGGGTAATTTGGTTATATGGCCTACTGATATGTACGAGAAAGAGGCTTTTAGACAGCTGAATAACACCACTTGCTACAAAAAATTGACCTTCAACCCCTTGTCCGCCTTTGATGGCAAACTCAGGGAGATCCTTTTCAGAGCTGTGGATGAGGATATTATCACCAAGGAACTGTGTTCGGCACTGGTGGTTTCTGAACCCACAGTCCCCACATTTTACCTCCCCCCCAAGCTCCACAAAAATGCACTTGTGCCACCTGGTCGCCCCATTGTCTCGGGCAAGGGGAACTACTTGGAGCGGGTAAATCAATGGATCGACTCAATTTTAAAACCTTTGGTGGAAGAACTACCTTCTTACTTAAAAGACAGTAATCAGCTGCTTTGTAGAGTCGATGGTTTGGTACTGGACTCTGACTCCATATTAGTCACCGCTGATGTGGAGTCATTGTACACTAGCATTAGACACTGTGAAGGGCTGCGTGCTACTGAATTTTTTCTTCAGACCTCCAATATTCCTCCTGCACTCAAAGAATTTATACTAGAAGTTTTGGAGTTTACTTTAACCCACAACTTCTTTGTATTAAAGGGGTCCTTTTTCCTGCAGACCCAGGGAACAGCCATGGGAGCGGCGTTCGCGCCTTCATATGCCAATCTGTTCCTGGGTCTGTGGGAAAGGGACCTCCTCCGGTCAGATCGGCAGGAGTCTATGGACCGCGTCCTTTTATGGACGCGGTACATAGATGATATCCTGCTGATCTGGCAGGATTCTACTAACTCCTTAGAAGAGTTCTTTGTTTGGTTGAATGATAACAATTTAAACATTAGGTTGACCTTTTGCCATGATAAGAGCAAGATCGAATTTTTGGACGTCACGATGACGAGAGATGCGGACCATCTTATTCAGACTACTATCTTTAGAAAGTCCACCGCTACTAACTCATTGTTGCACGCCTCCTCCTCCCATCCGTCACACATGATTAGGGCTATACCAACTGGCCAGTTTATACGACTCCGTCGCATCTGTTCAACTGATGTTGAATTTGACAAACAGGCCGATATTCTTAGAGGACGCTTGGTTGATAGGGGTTATAGTAACAGATCTATTAAAAAAGCCTTTAATAGAGCTAAATTTAGCCATAGAAATTCTCTATTATATAAAATTAAGGATAGGCCTCAATCAGAGGTAACTAGATTTGTTACTACTTTCAACTCCCAATCTGGCAACATTAGGAGAATATTGGAAAGAGCTTGGCCAATTTTAAAAACAGATCCCATCTTAGCAAAGATTACCCCTGCCAGACCTTGTGTCACTTTTAGACGTTCAAGAAACCTACGTGAATTTCTCACTTCCAGCCATTACCAGGGCTGTCCCCCTCGAACCTTCTTGGATGGCTTTGGCAACCGTAAGGGTTGCTTTAAATGCGGACACTGTGCGGCGTGTGTAAATGTGGATCGAAGTGATTCCTTTATGGATTCATCAGGTACCAAATCCTTCCAAATTAAGAAATTTATTACATGCACCACGAAGTGCGTTATTTACTATGCCACATGCCCATGCTCCCTGATTTATGTGGGTCTTACCACACGACAATTCAAAGTGAGAATCAGGGAGCATGTGCTTGGTATAGAGGCCGCAATTAACGAAGAGGATCCGCTAACACTTAAGACACTCCCCAGGCACTTCAGGATGCACCACCAGTGTGATAGCAAACTGTTACGTGTTAAGGGATTGATTGCCTAGATCTAGGGATCCGGGGAGGTGGTATTTCACAGCGTTTAGCTCAGTTAGAAGCCCGTTGGATTTGGACTCTCAACACGGTCCATCCCAACGGGCTTAATGAAAATTTAAGTTTCGCATCGTTTCTATAATGGTGTAATGTATGTAGTACAGTTCATATAGCGTCTTGTGCTTGGGTGCGATGAAAATACATGAGACACAGGTTTGATATAGAAAGTCTTGTATTACTTCATACAAGTTGGCAAAAATAGTCACACAGTTTGCAGACACAGAAGCAGGAGACACAGCAGGCCAGAGTAATCTAAGCTCAGCAATCACTCTCCACAACAGGTTCAGGATCTTCTTCTCTGTTACCGTAAGTCCATGCAAACGTGGGTCTTTCAAAGAGCAGGGTTCAGAGTCCACAAGTGCTTCAGAGTTCCTCAGTAGGAATAGCTGGAGTACAAGGTCCAAGGCTTCAGGGGTCAGGTCACAGGTTCACTGCAGGCTAGATTCTGAAGCACTGATTGCTCAGCTGTGGCTGCTTAAGAAGCAAAAGGAGAGAATCAGGGCGGGAACATGCAAGCTGGAAACTCCATTTTGACTGAGGGCAAGATAGCTGCAGCAAGACAGAAAGTAAAATGGCTGACGAACAAACTGAGTTTCAGGAACATGTACACAGAACCTTACATTACTCCCCCCTTAGGGACAACCTCCGGATGACCTCAGACCAGGCTTGTGTGGGTACCTCTGATGAAACTGACGGAGCAAGCGAGGAGCATTAACGTTATTGACTGGTTCCCATGAGTTGTCTCCACTGGGTAGCCCCGCCCTTTAATCAGATATTGTAAATGATTTCTATTTCAACCTGGAATCTAAAATCCTTTCCCCCACAAATTCTTCCTGACCATCGACTAGCACGGGTCAGGGCAAGGAGAAACGCCAGGAAAACGTATTGGGTGTCGCAGCCTTTAGTAGGGGTACATGAAAGACAGGGTGGATTCCATAGTTCTGGGCGTTTAAGACGACAAGCAACGCACTTATAATTTTACTGATTTTATAGGGTCCAATGTACTTATGTCCCAGCTTAGACGAGGAATCCTTAACTTAAGATTTCTGGTTGACAGCCAGACCAGTCTCCTACCTTGAAAGCTGGTGCAGGTTTACGAAATTTTTCTGCTGCTTTCTTTTACCTTTCCTGACCCATTCCGATTCTCCTTTAGAAGATCCTAAATTTTTCTGTTAAAGACTGATTCTTTCCGCCACTGCTGGTAAAGGCGTTTCTATGGGAAATCGTGGTAGAAATGTAAAGGGTGATACCTGATTAGAGTAAAAAGGAGGGCTGCTTAGTGGAGGGACTCTGAGAGTTGTTAAAACGAGAACCTCAGTTTAATAGACCACCCAAACATCCGTAAGGGGGAGAAAAGCCCGGGGGAAAATTTCCCAGGGTTTTTTTTTTTTTTCGTTCGGTCTGCCATTAGTCTGGGGGGAAAAAACAGAAAAAAGGGTTT
>JARQOD010000001.1:91691138-91761794 GCA_033576555.1 Oophaga sylvatica
GGGGTTTCCCCAGCGCTTGTTTCCTGTAGCACAGGGGATATTTTCTTGCCTCCTGCTGATCCCACTCCACCGCTGCCCCCTGCCCCCCTCCCACATGTTACATTCCGACCATAAGACGCACCCACACTTTCCTCCCAAATTTGGAGGAAAAAAAGTGCGTCTTATGGTCCAAAAAATACGGTAACATTGCATTTAAATAGTGTCAGTGAAATCAGTATATTTTTCCATCTACAGGGATTGTATAGCTTTGTATAAGCTTTTTCTGGAAATAGCACCCTACTTGTCTGTGAGTTGTGCCTAGTATTACAGCTCTAACCACATTCACTTGACTTGGGTTGAGCTGTAAGGGATGAAGGAGAGAAGAGACATATATAATATGTTTAAGCCGAGTGTCTTCAAGCAAACATCTCCATCTGCTGACCAGAGATAATGAGAATAGCAAAAGAGAAAATAATGACAGTACTAGGAACTGAAGAGCAGAACACAGTTTACTGAGTGAAGAGATTAAGGAGACACTGGGTCGGTGACAGCTGTGGAACAGTTAATAATTGTGAAAAACCTGCGAAGGCAAAGAAGGGGAGGAGTCGTGCCTAGACCTGCAGCAGCACGCAGAGTTGGCTTATTCCCACCATTGTGAGAGACCAAACCAAAGGGAAGAGTCAAGAGGCCAAGCCACAGGGAAAAGTGGAGAGACCAAACCAGAGGGACGGGACTAGAGACCAATTATATTGGTTGCTCGGGTTTTCCTGAGCATGCTCGGGTGTCCTCGAAGTGTATGGGCGTGTTTGTTAGGGATTCACTAACAAACAGGCATTCCCACATGTATTCAGGCTGTCTAGCAGCCACAAATCATGCAGCTGTGTCGACACAAACTATATCTCAGCCCAAATACTCGGAGGACACCTGAGCATGCTCAGGAAAACCCGAGAAAACGAGTATACCCTCTCATCACTACTGAATATCTAACTTCAACGTGATGAGTGCCGCATTTCTTCTGCTTTGACATAAACTTAAAGCTGTTTTTGAAATAGTAGCCGTCTCTTTTTCTGCTACTAGATGCCTGCTTTGAATACTCTCTACTTGTTAGATGGGTCGCTTGGCAATAAACTCATCACAAAGGATGCCATTTGCTGTAATCTGCAAAAAGGAGAGGACAGGTCAATGCATATAAAATGTGCACACCTAATGTATAGATATAAGAAAGTACAATTTTATTGACACCTTAACACAAAAACCATTCAAAACATTTAAAAACCATGTAACAAGACCCCTGAGTCCATAGAGGCTTAAATATCAGGGCCTGTAGACATATGCAAACATGTATAGTACAATGAAATAATCAAAAATGGTACCAGGGAGCAGTGTACATAATAAAACAGGCAAGAAATGGGGCTGTCAGAGAGATATGGATATGCCTTGACCTTTCCTCTCCTTTTTGCTTCTTATTCATGATTTCATGCATTATGCAGCACCCTGTTTGTTTCACGTACAGTCATGGCCAAAAGTTTTGAGAATGACACAAATATTATATTTTCACATGATCTGCTGCCCTCTGGTTTTTATGTGTGTTTGACAGATGTTTTTATCACAGACAGAAATATAATAATTGCAAACATATGAGTAACAAAAGCTTATATTGACAGTTAGAATGAGTTAATGCAGCAAGTCAATATTTGCAGTGTTGACCCTTCTTCTTCAGGACCTCTGCAATTCTCCCTGGCATGCTCTCAATCAACTTCTGGACCAAATCCTGACTGATAGCAGTCCATTCTTGCACAATCAATGCTTTCATTTTGTCAGAATTTTTAGGTTTTTGTTTGTCCACCCGTCTCTTGATGATTGACCATAAGTTCTCAATGGGATTAAGATCTGGGAGTTTCCAGGTCATGGACCCAAAATCTCTATGTTTTGTTCCCTGAGCCATTTAGTTATCACCTTTGCTTTATGGCAAAGTGCTCCATCATGCTGGAAAAGGCATTGTTGATCGCCAAACTGCTCTTGGAGGATTGGGAGAAGTTGCTCTTGGAAGACATTCTGGTACCATTCTTTATTCATGCTGTGTTTTTAGGCAAGACTGTGAGAGAGCCCATTCCCTTGGCTGAGAAGCAACCCCACACATGAATGGTTTCGGGATGCTTAACAGTTGGCATGAGACAAGACTGGTGGTAGCGCTCACTTTGTCTTCTCCGAATGAGGCGTTTTCCTGATGTCCCAAATAATCGAAAAGGGGATTCATCAGAGAAAATAACTTTACCCCAGTCCTCAGCAGTCCACTGCCTGTACCTTTTGCAGAATATCAGTCTGTCCATGATGTTTTTTCTGGAGAGAAGTGGCTTCTTTGCTGCCCTCCTTGAGACCAGGCCTTGCTCCAAGAGTCTCCGCCTCACAGTGCGTGCAGATGCACTCACACCTGCCTGCTGCCATTCCTGAGCAAGCTCTGCACTGCTGGTAGCCCGATCCCGCAGCTGAAACACTTTTAAGAGACGGTCCTAGCGCTTGCTGGTCTTTCTTGGGCGCCCTGAAGCCTTTTTGGCAACAATGGAACCTCTCTCCTTGAAGTTCTTGATGATGCGATAGATTGTTGACTGAGGTGTAATCTTTCTAGCTGCGATACTCTTCCCTGTTAGGCCATTTTTGTGCATTGCAATGATGACTGCATGTGTTTCTTTAGAGATAACCATGGTTAACAGAAGAGAAACAATGATGCCAAGCACCAGCCTCCTTTTAAAGTGTCCAGTGGTGTCATTCTTACTTAATCATGACAGATCGATCTCCAGCCATGTCCTCATCAACACTCACACCTGTGTTAATGAGCAATCACTGAAAAGAGGTTAGCTGGTCCTTTTAAGGCAGGGCTGCAATGATGTTGAAATGTGTTTTGGGGATAAAGTTCATTTTCTAGCCAAATATTGACTTTGCAAGTAATTGCTGTTAAGCTGATCACTCTTTATAACATTCTGGAGTATATGCAAATTGCCATTAGAAAAAGTGAAGCAGTAGACTTTGTAAAAATTAATATTTGTGTCATTCTCAAAACTTTTGGCCATGACTGTATACCTGTAGACACACTTAGCAGTGCACACTACCCAGGGTGAACCTAGCCTCTCTGCTGCCTGAGGCGAACTGCAAAACGGTGCCCCCCCATTGTAAAATCAGTACAAAGCTCCGCCCCCTTCTGAACCGCAGTGAATCTGGATGTGCTCATTGAACACATCCGGAATCACCGCAGCGCTGCACAGGCCTGTGTATTTCCCTTGTTGGGAGATCATGTTTTCAAGTCCCATATAGTAACTTAAGTAGTTGCATTAATAACTAGTCACTGACCTGACTTCTCCTAACTCTGGACATGAGGGGAGGGAGTCACAAGGATATCAAGGAAGCAGCACCGTGCGCAGCAGCCAGCAGCAGGAGCATGGGCGTACCCAGGATCAAAACTAGGGGGGTAAGCCAATGTCACATCTTATACAGGTTACATCATATACACTGTACATTATACTGCATATTAGGTATGGAGCATTAGAACTGTTGTATATTGTATAATACAGCAGTGTATGCGACACTACGCTGTATATACCAAATATTATACATGGCACACTCACCTCTATACAAAGAATAAGAGCATTATAACCTGTATATGAAAAGTATAATACAGCAGTGTATATACACTCTATATACCGCACACGATGTGTATGACCTGTATACACCATATACTACACTCTATATACCGCACACGATGTGTATGACCCTGTATACACCATATACTACACTCTATATACCGCACACGATGTGTATGACCCTTATACACCATATACTACACTCTATATACCGCACTCGATGTGTATGACCCTGTATACACCATATACTACACTCTATATACCGCACACTATGTATATGACCCTGTATACACCATATACTACACTCTATATACTGCACACGATGTGTATGACCCTGTATACACCATATACTACACTCTACATACCGCACACGATGTATATGACCCTGTATACACCATATACTACACTCTATATACCGCACACGATGTGTATGACCCTGTATACACCATATACTACACTCTATATACCGCACACGATGTGTATGACCTGTATACACCATATACTACACTCTATATACCGCACACGATGTGTATGACCCTGTATACAGCATATACTACACTCTTATTTTGAAGTAAAAAAAAAAAGAAACAGGAACAAATACAATACTTAAAATAAACAACAAGTAAACCCTTAAAAATCAACAAACTTACTGGTATTTCAATGGGAACTATGGGCCTGCTTTTGGCTAATGAGATGGTCAATGTTCGGTTCCATATTTGTCACAAGTGAAGCAATTTTTCTCTTTCTTGATATCATTATTTCCTAGGGATTCCAAATTGCTATTAGTAAAATACCAATATATATACAGCGCTACAAAAACAATATACCAGCAATAAAACTGCCCACACAGAGACATACAGCCTGCACTGCACATCACTGCAGCCTTGCCAATCCATATCATTTCATCCTCATCAGTGCACATAGTGGCGCAACTCCACTTTTAGCTCAGGCTCAGACTCGTGTGGTGCGAGAGTCCCTAATAGGCAGGTAAATGTCCCCAATAGGCAGCATTGGTCCCCAATAGGCAGGTAAATGTCCCCAATAGGCAGCATATGTTCCCAATAGGCAGCATAGTCCCCAATAGGCAGCATATGTCCTCAATAGACAGCATAGGTCCCCAATAGGCAGCATAGGTCCCCAATACGCAGCATAGGTCCCCAATACGCAGCATAATCCCCCAATACGCAGCATAATACCCCATAGCCAGCATAATACCCCATAGCCAGCATAATCCCCCATAGCCAGCATAGTCCCCCATAGCCAGCATAATCCCCCATAGCCAAGCATAATCCCCCATAGTCAGCATACATCGCCTGTGCTGCATATGTGCCCGCGATTAAAGGGCCTGTGCTGCATTCCGCCCGCGATTAAAGGGCCCGCCGGCACTGAACTGTCAGTTCAGTGTCGGCGGGGCCGACGGGCCGGATCTGCGCTCCTGCTTTGCCGCCCCCTCACTGCCGCCGCCTGAGACAGAGGCTCAAGTCGCCTCATTATAGCGGCGCTAGTGACACTACCTTACATATATTGCATTTGCTGTAATCTGTAGAAAAATCTGGCGCTCATTTTTCCTACAGTGCCTCTAGAGAGGAAATGAAACATTACACTTTGTTCATTCAAATAAGTAATTTTTCTGTGTAATGAAGTACAGGCTGGGTCCTCCACAGCAAGAGACACTCTTTGTAGCTGCTTCTAGCAAAGCAAAAAGAATCGTGAACAGCAGAAGCCCTCTCTGCTAATGGTTTTTCTAAACTAAAAATATCTTTACGCCAAAGGGCTCAACATTTATGTTAATATTGTGACACACATCTATGATCTCAATTGTAGGTAGGTTTTTACTTTTTCAAGGCCATAGATTCAATCCACTGCCCTAATCACGTATCAAAGATATCCTGATTAGTGATGAGCGAGTATACTCGTTGCTTGGGTTTTCGCTCGGGTGATCTCCGAGTATTTGGAAGTGCTCTGAGATTTAGTTTCTGTTGACGTAGCTGCATGATTTGTGACTGCTGGACAGCCTGAATACATGTGGGGATTCCTTAACAAACAGGCATTCCTCACATGTATTCAGGCTGTCCAGCAGCCATAAATCATGCAGCTGCAGCAACAGAAACTAAATCTCCGAGCACTTCCAAATACTCGGAAACCACCCTAGCAATGAGTATACTCGCTCATCACTAATCCTGATCTCTTCCGTTCTCCCGATATCTACCACCCAAGGCTCATGATCCACAAACCCTTCCTGGGTGCTCTCCTGCTGGCTCTTTATCTGAAAATAAAAAAAATTCTTTCACAGCTTCAAATCTTTTTCCACTTTAAGGAAACCATAACTGTCTAGGTATTGCATCAAAAGTCTAGAAAATGTATTTTCAGTTTGAGAATTTGTTAAAAATGATCATCCTTTGCAAGTCTCCGTCTATGTTTACGTTCACTGTTTTTTTGTAAGTCTTCGGCTATGTTTACGTGCAGCGTTTTTTTTATGCAAAATAAAAGCTGCTTTTACAGTACTAGCAAAAGCTATGAGATTTCACAAATTTCAAGCACGCTTTTTTTTCCTGATTGAATTTGAGAACTATAATACAAGATCATCAGAACAGAAACGATAATATTAAAGACAGTCCAAAGCCTGTACATCAGGACTGTTACAGGTAGAAGCCACGGATACTCCTATCAAGGATGCATGCAAAAAGAAAGGAGTGTATAATCCAAAGTAGAGTAAAAAGAAATCTTTAATAGATAATTAGATAAATATACAGGGCAATACATAGTAACCATATCAATAACAAAGTTGTTTAAAGCAGAGATCGGGTGCAAAAGAAATAGTGTGTAGTAGCATCACAGAAATAGTGTGATCAGGGAGAGCCTAGTAATAGAATCAGTCTCTATGTAAGGCAACAGTGCTACTAATCTCAATAATACTATTATAGATGCATGAAACATCACAGAAACCAGATTATAATGTACACAATCAGGTCACAAGTCACAAAAATAACATTGATGATGTTGACATGAATCCTACCTTCAATGGCTCTTACGCATATTCCTATCTGTGGTGACACACACGCTGCCCTAACGAGCGTTTCGCGTTGTCTTCCTCAAGGGGCCGTGAATTCTAAAAATCCTGCAGTTTGTAAGAAGTAGATGAATATGGTGACCACATTCACTTCTACGTAACTGTATGAGAACATTCTCTACAAAACATTGTACATGGAAACTGTAAAGGTACTGCCACACTAAACAATCCCGCTAGCGATCACAATAACGACGCATACTAATGCGATCGCTAGCGGGATTGTTTCTATTTCGCTAAATGCTGCCGCATTTAGCGATATAGTTAACGACGCTATCGCCGTTAGCGATCTTCTTAACGACTTTAGCGGTACAAAAGTACCGCTAAATCGCTAAGAAAAGGTGCCACACAGCGATTAGATACTTACCCAGTGGGAGCGCCGACGAGAAAATAGGGTCCGGAACGATTCCAGCGACGAGCGAGATCACAGCAGGAAGCTCGTCGCTGAAGCTGCCGCACTGAACAACATCGCTAACAGGATCGCTAAATAGTGACGTTTTTTAGCGATCCCGTTAGCGATATTGTTTAGTGTGGCATACCCTTTAGACTTGCAATTGGCAATTAAAATGGCCAACCTGCATCTGATAACCCTATTCTAAAGCCGTAGTTTAGTGTTGAAATCCACTAATGGAAAATGACCACTGCCATGATCGTGTAGTTAATAGGATATTTTTTTTAATCATTCAATGTGAGGTTTTTGAGGGGAGTCTGTCAGCAGATTTTTGCTTTATTGAATTTGGGAACTGCAGGGTTTTTTGAAATCTCTAGCACGTCACTTCTTTCAGCATTTTTGCAGCATTTTTTCACCCATAGAAAACAAGTATAAAGTGAAAATAAGCTACAAAAAACATAAGAAACATTTTTGCTGCATTTCTGCAGAGTTTTTTGGTGGATAAAACTAACTCTATTAAACATGCACTGTAGACAAAACGCACATGTAATCTTCACTCTTAACTGCTGCCGAAACGCAGCAAAATGTCCATTTTGAACATAGCGTGTTACTGGCAGGCAGCATAAAAAACTGCATCGAGCACACTGTGTGTGAACATAGCCTTAGTGTTTGTGCTAAGTTTGACTACATCAATGATTCAAATTGGGCTATAAAATGATACATTGTATTATTTTCTTTAGCTTTCATTTGCAAAACAATCTGGACACATTATAACATGGAGAATTATAGCACAATTACTCTGAAGGCTGCTACTTTTCCCATCACAAAACCCTAGTCATCAAACTGTTAAGGGGGCTGTGATGAGTAAACAGCCTCATAAACTGCTCTGAATAGCCTGCATTGTAGGTGGGAGGATCTATTATCCCCTGTTATATAGAGAGGACCTTCCTGCATCTCCTGGGACAAAAGGAGAAAGGTTTCACACCAGTGAGAACATAGCTGAGAACAATAGAAAGGAAACAGTCTGTTACAAAATCTGGGAAGTCACTTTTGTCAAATGTGTCAATGACATAATGCAATAACCAGTCAGAAGAGCATATGCCCATCTTCTAATGTTCTATACACATATACTATTAGGCTACGTTCACACAATCAGCCTTTGGTGAGTTTTTTGATGTTGCAGATTTTCTGCACCCATTAAGTAAAATAGGTTACTTGCATTTTTTGAAAATATGCATTGAAAAAACTCATCGTGGGAGCGTAGCCTTATATACTCAAAGAGACAACTGCTGGAGTAGCCACACACCACAAAGATTTATTAAAAAAATTATTTTATTGAAACATGCTTAATATTACATACATGGTATAATAGTTCTTGTCAGGAGGAAAAAAGAAAAGGGAGGAAATTCAATACAAGTGGGTGTACAGATAGTCATATTCAAATTATATTGGCATGATGTAGTGTGGCTGCACGGGAAATTGTTACATGGTATCACATAGTAAATGCCATTGTTCCACTATAAATGCCCATACAATTCACAACAATATGCAAAAATTAATGTAAAGTGCACTGCTTACCCATAATGTGTCAGAAATACTGAATCTAACACATTACTCTAAAGCACGTTTCACATATTGTTTTTTCAAGGGGAAAAATACATATGCTATTGTGTATAACAGGAGAGGACAAAGTTTTTAAAGATAAAGAATATGGTATTGACCTAATCACTAACAATTACGATATTTCAGCAGCTCTTATTACTTTTTAGGCATAAATTACTTCCAGCAAATGTTACGTATGACCGTGTGCCATTCTGACACTCAGGCGGTACAATATTTGAGTAGTTTTCTTTCATCAATAGAAGCTTTCAAACACCCCACAGAATTTCAATTGGTCATTCGTTAACTTTTTGTTTTGTTTTGCAATCGCTCTAATAACTAGACAATACAAATCCACTGGGGACATTTTTACATTACTGATTCAGCCATTAAACCTGAAAATGTCTCATAACTGTTTTAAAAGTAACTATTACAGATGAAACCAGAAGTTTACATACGCTATGTAAAAACACATCTGCATGTTTTTCTCAATATCTGACATTAAATCAGAATAAACCTTTCCCGTTTTAGGTAAATTAGGATTATCATAATCTATTTATATAATTGCCTTGTAATGTTTTCATTTCCTGTTCTGTCCAGATGTCACCATATCCAAAAATTCCAAGCAAAGGAAGTTCACCGACCGCCATATTGGGACAACCAAGTGATGGGTGTCTCGATATGAAAACTGCTGCTAGTACCAACCTATTGCGTGGTACCACCAGCGGAACACTGTCGCACCACACACACACACACACACTCTATACGCCGTACGCACCGCACACACACTCACACTTACTCACACTCACACACTCACACTCTCACACTCACACTGACACACTACACTCACACACTCACATTCACACTCACACACACCACCACACACTCACATGCTCACACTCACTCTCACACTCACAGTCACACTCACACACTCACGCAGCCTCTTGCGCGGTACCACCAGCGGAACACCGACGCGAACACTCTGCCGCCGGGATCAGCCGAATGATTCACTGACTGCCGCCATTTTTGCACAGGAGGAGCGCATGCGCAGTTTTAATGTGACCGCCACTATCTGTCTGCACAAAGATGGCAGCGGTCTGATTTACTGTGCCTGTGCAAATTACGCGCAGGTGAAATGAATCATTCGGCTGATCCTGGCGGCAGATGCGCGACGTGTCTACAGGCAGAGGAAGCCGGTCACATTAAAGGGGTTTTCCCACAAACAAAAGTTCATTTTAAAAACTGACTGTGTCTGACCGTGTACGGAGCATACCACATCTCCTGGGCAGGTGAGGACGCAAAAGACAATACTGACATTACAGCAGGGGATCACAGTGGATTCATTTTGTGAGGTAAAATATTTCACTGACTGTTTTTAAAAAATATTTTACCTCACAAAATGTATCCTCTGCGATCTCCTGCTTTAATGTCAGTATTGTCTTTTGCTTCCTCCCCTGCCCAGGAGCTGTGGTATAGCACATAGGGAACACAGGTAAAAGAAGAGATCACATGAGAGGAGAAGACAGCAGATGGGGAGTGAGAAAGCGCACAGGGGTGAGAGAGACAGAGCACAGTGGGGAGACAGCTCAAACGGGACAGCCATGAGGGGAAAACACAGCACAGGAAGGAGAGAGACAGCAGACAAGGGAGATAGCACATGGGGTAGACAGGTCAAAGAAGAGAGCACAGACAGGAGTAGTCAGCACATGAGGAAACAGAGTGCATAGGTGGGTGAGCACATGGGGGAGAGATTCTCAACGCTGCAAAGCCTGCCCCCATCTTGACATTAGCACCATCCCAATGCGATAGTATCGGGCCTCCATCTAGTTATTAATATTTGCCAAATGAAAGAATAATGAGAGAGAGAATGTTTTAAGGCATTTTTCTTACTGCAAAGTCAAAAGTTTACATACATTAAGATTACTATGCCCTTAAACAATGGGATTCCGCCTCGCCAAGGCAATCGTAATTGGGACAGTCCTAACCCTAATATTAAAAACCTTACCGTTTGTCAAGTGATATACATGTAGATAAGGGCTGAGACGAACTACAAACAACTGGTAGATGTGTGTAGCCCAGCTGCGCTTGAGGCCACATGTTCCCAGGAGGTGTCATGTATAGTGTACGGTTCCTATAGCGTCTTGTGCTTGGGTGCGAGGAGAAACACAGGAGACATAGGTTGAAATGAAATGACTTGTATTACTTCATACAAGCATGCTGAAAAGTTCACACAGTTTGCAGGAACAGCGACACGAGACACAGCAGGCCAGAGTAACTTCAAGCACTACAATAACTCTCCAAAGCAGGTTCAGGATCTCTTCTCTGTACCGTAATTCCTCTGCAAACATGGATTCACCAAACAGCAGGTTTCCAGAGTCCAAAAGTGTTCCAAGGTTCCTCAGTAGGGAATAGCTGGAGTACAAGTCCAAGGCTTCCAGGAGTCAGGTCACAGACTGACTGAGGCTTGATTCAGGAGCACTGATTGTTCAGCTGAGGCTGCTTAAGAAGCAAGAGGGAAGAATCAGGGCGAGAACATGAAAACTGGAAACTCCATATTAACTGAGGGCAAGAGCTGCAGAAAGACAGAAAGCAAAATGGCCGACGGAAAACTGAGTTTCAAGGAACATGTCAACAGAGACAAAGAACCTTACATTACTCCCCCCTTAGGGACAACCTCCAGATGACCTCAGACCAGGCTTGTCAGGGTACCTCTGATGAAACTGGCGGAGCAGGCGAGGAGCATTTACATTATTGACTGGTTCCCATGAGTTGTCCTCCACTGGGTAGCCCTGCCATTTAATCAAATATTGCAACTGATTTCTGTACAACCTGGAATCTAGAATCCTTTCCACCATAAATTCTTCCTGACCATCGACCAGCACTGGGTCAGGGCAAGGAGAAGAACGTCCAGGAAACGTATTGGGTGTTGCAGCCTTTAGTAGGGATACATGAAAGACAGGGTGGATTCTCATAGTTCTGGGCAGTTGAAGACGACAAGCAACAGCACTTATAATCTTATTGATCTTATAAGGTCCAATGTACTTATGTCCCAATTTAGACGATGGAATCTTTAATTTAAGATTTCTGGTTGACAGCCAGACCAAATCTCCTACCTTGAAAGCTGTTGCAGGTTTACAAAATTTATCTGCTGCTTTCTTGTACCTTTCCTGAGCCAATTCTAGATTTTCCTTTAGAAGATCCATATTCTTTTGTAAAGAAGTGATTCTTTCAGCCACTGCCGGCAAGGGCGTATCTATGGGAAATCGAGGAAGAATGTTAGGATGATAACCTAGATTGGAGTAAAAAGGAGACTGCTTAGTGGAGGCGCTCTGAGAGTTGTTATAAGAGAACTCAGCCAGTGGAAGTAGATCCACCCAATCATCCTGTAGGTGGCAGATAAAACAGCAGAGATACTGCTCCAGGGTCTGATTGGTTCGTTCTGTCTGTCCATTAGTCTGGGGATGAAAAGCAGAAGAAAGGTTTACTTTAATGTCCAATGCTGCACAGAAATTTTGCCAAAACCTTGAAGTGAATTGCACCCCTCGATCCGAAATGACCTCATCCGGTACTCCATGTAAGCGAAACACATTCTTAATCATCAAGTCTGATGTCTGTTTTGCAGTGGGTAAGCCGACACAAGGGATAAAATGAGCTGCCTTTGTTAGACGGTCAACCACCACTAGAATGGTGTTCTTCCCTTGAGAGGTTGGTAACTCCACAATGAAGTCCATAGAAATGGATCCCCACGGGCGGGACGGGGTGGGAAGAGGTTGCAACAGACCAGTTGGTGAGGAGCGAGGTGTTTTGCATTTTGCACAGACTTCACATGAAGTGACATAGTTTAAGACATCTTTCCTGTAAGTGGGCCACCAAAAGAAACGAGAAAGAAATTCTTGTGTCTTTAGAATTCCCCTATGCCCGGCTATCTTGGAATCGTGGATGAGTTGCAATACTCTCAATCTGACTGTTTCAGGTATATACAGACGTTGTCCCTGAATCCACACACCATTCTTAAAGACAAGACTTACGTCCCTTGGGGGTTGAGCCAACAAAGAATCCGCATGGTATGCTTCCTTGATGTCCTTAAGTAGGTCTTGATTATGAATCACTCCCAGGAATCTAGAGTCAGGAAGAATAGTCTTAGGAGGAGTAAGTGGACGTGTCTCTGCTGAATGAATCCTAGAGAGTGCATCAGCCTTTCCATTGCGCGATCCTGGTCTATAAGAAATTACAAAATTAAATTGGTTTAGGAAAAGATTCCAGCGAGCCTGGCGAGGAGTCAGGCACTTAGCCGACCTGATAAATTCAAGGTTACGATGGTCTGTCAGGACGACTATTTGCTGTGCAGCTCCCTGAAGAAGGTGTCTCCATTCCTTGAAGGCGGCAATAATGGCCAACAATTCTCTATTGCCCACATCGTAGTTACTCTCAGCCGAAGACAACTGCTGGGAAAAGAAGGCACAGGGATGCAAGACATTCTTCTCACCTGTTCTCTGAGAGAGTATAGCTCCAACGGCACAGTCTGAAGCATCCACCTCTATTATGAAGGCAAGCTCGGGGTTGGGATGTACTAAGATAGGTGCGGTGGTAAATTTATCCTTTAAACAGGAAAATGCTTCCTGAGCTTGCGGGGTCCAGGAGAACCTAGACTGTTTCCGGGTAAGTTGGGTGATAGGTGACACTACCTCAGAAAAATTCTTAATGAAACGTCTATAGAAGTTGGCAAACCCGATGAAACGCTGCACCTCCTTCACATTTCTAGGAATTGGCCACTCCTTGATGGCTTGGGTCTTGCTTCCATCCATACTAATCCCTTGCGTACATACCCCAGAAATTGAATTTCGGTCCTATGGAATTCACATTTTTCAAGTTTGATGTAGAGATGGTTTTGTCTTAGGCGTTCTAAGACCATTCTCACATGTCCATGATGTTCCTCTGTGGAGTTAGAAAAAATTAGAATATCATCCAGATAAATCACCACAAATGTATCTAGGAGATCCCTGAAGATATCATTCACGAAGTGTTGGAAAGTGGCTGGGGCGGTACTCAGACCAAAAGGCATAACTAGATATTCAAAGTGTCCATAGCGTGACCTGAAAGCAGTCTTCCATTCATCCCCAGGTCTAATACGGACCAAGTTATAGGCCCCACGGAGATCCAGTTTAGAGAAAATTTTGGCATGCCGCACTCTCTCCAACAACTCAGGGATTAAAGGCAATGGATAACGGTTTCTAATAGTAACCTTATTGAGTTCCCTATAGTCTATGCAGGGTCTCAGAGATCCATCTTTCTTCTTCACAAAGAAGATGGGTGCACCTGCGGGAGATGAAGAGGGGCGTATGAAGCCCTTGGCTAGATTTTCGTCTATATAATCCTTCAAAGCTTTTAGCTCGGGCCCCGCTAGGGGGTAGATCTTACCAAAAGGTATCTCGGCTCCGGGCAATAATTAAATTGGACAATCATATGGACGGTGAGGAGGAAGCTGATCAGCGTTCTTCTTGTCACATAAATCCACATAGTCCTGGTATACAGCTGGTAGTTCAGGGACTGACATGGTTCCTTTAGGAACAGAGCAAGCTGAAACTCCTTGACTCATCTGTTTCTCCGGAAAGTGTAATTCCTTGGTCTCCCAGTTAATCGTAGGATTCTGCGCCTGCAGCCATGGTAGCCCTAGAATGATGGGAAAGTGGGGAGAAGAGATAAGCATAAAAGACATTTTCTCCTGATGATCTTTACCCATAAGGACCCTCAAAGGCTCTGTTTCTTGATCCACTGGTCCAGAAGTCAGTAGAGAGCCATCCACAGTCTCCATCTGTACTGGAGTAGCCTTCTTCACTGAACGTATCCCCTGTTTCAGAGCAAAGGAGATATCCATAAAATTTCCACTTGCTCCTGAGTCGATCATAGCAGAGCTAGACACCCAGACTGAGTCAACCCAGAGTTTGATGGAAAGGAAGCAATGAGAATTGTTTCTTTCACAACTCAGCTGGGACACCGCTGAGGAAACTTGAAAAATTGCAGCGTTTATACCGTCATCGTCCCCAGAACTAACAGAGTTTAAGTCCGAGAAATCAAGATCTCTTGCAGCAGATCTCTCTGGAGCCTGAGGCTCGGACATGACAGAGCTCCTCTCGCAACACTCACAGTGAATGACTGCTGCAGTAGTCTTACGAGAACGGCTGGGGCAGTTTATAATGAAGTGCCCTGACTTACCACAGTAGAAACATAGATTTTCCTTTATACGATGTTCTTTGCGTGCATCACTAACCCGTCTTTGTAAAGAGTCCACCTGCATGGGTTCAGGTTCTGGTTCCCTTGTGATCCTACTCAAAGGTTCCTTAGCTGAGGAGGGAGGTAGTAAAAGGTTAGTGCGATTATTTTCGAACCATCTCTCTTGTCTGCGTTCAGTCAGACGAGCATCAATACGGATACAATAGTTAATAAAGTCACCTAACGCAGTGGGAGGGTCGGCACGAGCAAGTTCATCCTTAATCAGTGGAGACAACCCTTTCCGAAAAATAGATTTTTTAGCGGAAGTGTCCCAAGTGGTATCAAGAGCCCATCTCCTGAAATCCAGGGCATATTCGGCTACTGAACGCTTACCTTGGCGCAAAGTTAACATGGCTGCTTCAGCTGTTGCACCTCGATTGGGTCATCAAACACCTGCCCCATGGCTGAAATAAAAGCATCAAGGTGATTCAAACAATCATCCTCAGTCTCAATCAGAGGGTTTGCCCACATCAAAGCCTTATTGGTAAGCAACATGATTATAGTAAGCACTTTGGATCGTTCAGTGGGAAATTGTGAAGCATGTGCAGAGAAAAATAAATTGCATTGATTAATAAATCCCCTGAATTTCTCACGTTCACCGCCAAAATGAAAAGGAGGTAATTTGGGGATCCCAGAACTTGGGGTTATGGCAGGAGCCTGGACTCGTTCCTCTAGAGCCTCAATCCTGGCTCGCAATTCCTGGGTAGTCTGTCCAAACACTTGCAAATTATGATTAGTGAGGTCCTGTAGGCTTGCAAAACGGGTTTTTAAAGTCTGTACATCTGAAAGGATTGTATCAGTCACTCCGCAAAGTTCCTTTATGCGGGCCTCCATCTTCCAGATCTTTTAAGACAGAGGTGCTGGAAGGAGAAGAGGAAAGGAAAAAAAAAAAAAAATAGTGTTTACCTGTGGTAACACTCCAGAGTAAAATTTTAAGGGAATGCGCTCACCTGGAATGGTTGTGAGAAGTCACAACCACTGTCATCACATAAGGTATTAAACGGACATCTGATATCCACAGTCACAGCAGACACGGCTTTCCCAGACCCAGCAGACACTAAACATTGGCTCCTGAATCTTGTCATGTATAGTGTACGGTTTCTATAGCTTCTTGTGCTTGGGTGCGAGGAAAATACAGGAGACATAGGTTGAAATGAAATGACTTGTATTACTTCATACAAGCATGCTGAAAAGTTCACACAGTTTGCAGGAACAGCGACAGGAGACACAGCAGGCCAGAGTAACTTCAAGCACTACAATAACTCTCCAAAACAGGTTCAGGATCTCTTCTCTGTACCGTAATTCCTCTGCAAACATGGATTCACCAAACAGCAGGTTTCCAGAGTCCAAAAGTGTTCCAAGGTTCCTCAGTAGGGAATAGCTGGAGTACAAGTCCAAGGCTTCCAGGAGTCAGGTCACAGACTGACTGAGGCTTGATTCAGGAGCACTGATTGTTCAGCTGAGGCTGCTTAAGAAGCAAGAGGGAAGAATCATGGCGGGAACATGAAAACTGGAAACTCCATATTAATTGAGGGCAAGAGCTGCAGAAAGACAGAAAGCAAAATGGCCGACGGAAAACTGAGTTTCAAGGAACATGTCAACAGAGACAAAGAACCTTACAGGAGGATGCAACCAAGGTAAACCCACAATGACCCATATGCACACAACACATCTGCACTTTTCCCTATATCCACCAGAGGGAGCTCTTCAGCAGCATATAAGGCAGTGCAGAACGGCAGTTACCTCAGAACAGCCTAGTTACCAGAGAACATCAGATCTCGAGTTACCTCAGTCAGTCTAGTCACCTCAGACGAGCTGAGAGGGAGAGATTAGCCTGAGAGAGAGAGAGAGTACTTGAAAGACCGAAGTTTACAGCTTGAACTTAGTTTATTTAGTGGAGTCCAGTAATGGTGGGAAGGATTGCCACTTAGCCTGGTCAAAACTGAGTCAACAGAGGTATTTAGAGTGAGCAAGCGTGCCGACGCTTTGAGAGCGGTGAAGAGAAGGAAAAGCTACTATCTACTGCTAGTGTGTGCTCATGTTAAAGGTGAGAGTAGGACGAAAGGCGAGTGGAAGAAAGAAGAGAGTGACAGAGGTTGAAACAGCATTGATCGCTTACCTCTACTCTGAACCACCGGACGCCGGGTCCGAGCTTGCTAGCATCTACACGACTAGTAGAGATACCGGAGACCCTGTGGACTTCAAGTCGCAGGGGCCCACAAGTGTTGATACGTAGCCGGGGTCAGGAAAACAGGAGTCTGGTCGGCCAACCATTAGAGACACTGTTCTGTCCCAGAGAAGGCTCCACCACAAAGTCAGCCAGGCGTATATGAGAAGACAGATTTAGACTTCGTTCTATACAGGTCAGAAACTCACACACAACAGGAGTAAGGAGGCCCTACACCTACTCAGTGGGATTACTGGACGTGCATCCTCCACCCTGACAGCTTCCCGGGACGTGCCTGCAACTATACCATCAGTAAAGGTACAGAAAGAGACTTTCTTATGTGTGTCTGCCTTATTGCTCCTGCACCCCTACACCGCCATATACCCTGAGGGATCAGTCTTGCCTGTGGAAGACTTAACACCTTGCTGCCCAGTAATAACCCCTCAGAGGATCTACCCTGCAGCGCTGGTCATCCTGACCAGGAACCACAGGTGGCGTCACGACACGAACATTTCTACAAACCTACAATCCCCTGTAAATATCCTTTTTTTTAGTGAGCGCCCAGGGCCACGGACCGAGCCGCGCTACCCGTGACATCCCCCATTGAAGTGAACGGGCTCGTGCTGAGTACCCCACAGGCCCTGGCCGAGCGACTAATTTTTGGCGTTACGAACAGGATCCGAAGCTCGCTAAAGGCGAGTCCTGTGTGCCTGAATGGACTGTTTTTGTGCAAAAGACTGTGTTGCTGTTTTGTGATTTTTGGCGCCATTTGCCGCCATTTTGCCACCATGTTCGCGCCCTAAGGCGCTGGTGAAGAAGGAGGGCGTGTATTCGTGGGTGTACCCCTCCCCTGTGGCGCGAAAGTTATGGCCGCCCTGTCTAAATGCTTCTATAATGTCAGAGCATGCCCCACTGCAAGAGAAATCCGCCTCCTCTTCATCCTTGGTGCCAAGAAGAGAAAGCGAAAGTCCCGCCTCCACGGAAAAGTCCAGGGTGTTCCAGATAGGAAGCACAGTCTGGCCTGGCGTGAGATGGCGGAAGGACAGGAGTCACTGTGTGGGGGAATGGCGGTGCGCAGACCCCGTTCCCCTGAAGAAGTGCAGCCTGTGCTCGAACCTTGCCCAGGTCGGGAGGATGACGAAATGATGCATAGAGTGGAGGAGGTGGATGCGGCGCTGAGGGATCTGGCCCGACACCGCGCAGAGATGAAGGCAATGGAGCGGAGCTGGCGTGCCCTGAAACTGCGGCTGCAGTGGGACCGGCTGCTCTCCCCCCTGGATGCGCAACTGCCACCCACACCACCACTGGAACCGGCGGCTGAGGAGGAACCGGAGGCCGGCCCCAAAAGAGCTGATGCTGACTCCGCCGAGGACGCGGCGGGAGGGAAGGAGGCTGAGGAGGCCTTGCCCGGACCGGAACGCCAGCCAGGCCTGGAACCAGAGGCCGCAGCGGTAGCAGCGGAATGCAGTCCCCGGTAGGGACGCCGGAAGAAACCCAGCCACAAGCGACGAAGATCGACTGGGAGGAAATGGAGCTCCTGGACGACGTGGAGTACGCCGCCCAGAAGGAGAACGAGTGGCGATGCCGGGAGCAGGAGCAGCGGCAGCAGCGGGAGCAGCGTGAGGCGCAGCGGCTTCGCCAGTGGTACCGGGAGCAGGATCTTGCGGACAAGGAGATCGTCTGGCAAGACAAAGGTACGCTCCGGGAACCGTGGCGCCAGGGGCCCATACGAGACTTCAAACTCCAGGGAGGCTGGGGGTTCATCCACGAACCCGGCCTGTACCAGGAAGTCTTTGTTAACCGCAGGGATGTGGAGTCTCACCTGCCGGAGGGGCACCGGGAAGGGATCTGTTGATAGGGGATGTAGTCTCCTACACACGGCATTGGGGACTTAAGGGGTGGTATGCCCTGAACGTCTCCCGAGTCAGCGACCCAGTCCCTGAAGCCGGAAACGCACCCCGTGTCTCAGCGTCCCGGGCCCTAGCCACACCAGCGCCCGGCCACGCACCTGCGTCCTATCCTGCAACGCTACAGAGCACAGCGACTGCTAGTGCGCCCTCTACTGAGCCACCCCGTGCACCTGCGTCACACTTTGAAATGCTGCAGAGCGCAGCGACTGCAAGAGCGTCCCCTGCTGAGCCAAACCTGTGCGACCTGCAGAGCCTAAGCTTTGGAGAGGCACCTGTCAGGCCTCCAGGAAGTCGCAGAATAAAGATAGAAAAGAGGACTGTGGCTACCCAGACATCGGTAGCAGGACAAGACTTGATGGTGATACGTTACAGAACGCACAGTGTGCTTCCAGCCCCAGGTATGGAAGATGCTGCAATGTTCAAAGAAGACCAGTAGGACCCGGACAGGGTTTACTGCACTGTAAAAAAGTTATGTTTGGGAATTGCACTTTATTGTAAAGATGTATACATGATTAATGCTGAAGTAGTGTACCCCAGTTGGGTAATGTGTTTCATATGTCTATGATGTGGACTGCGTGGCTGAGGACTTTGCCAGCCCAAAAACTTTCAATGTAAATAGTTGGCACCTGGTGCCCCATCTTGGTTTTACGTAAACCGAGTCTACCTCTGAAGCAAAACCCGTATGGTGTGGCCTTGAGTGAGGTCTGCAGAAGGGAAGTCCTGCAGCCCACCCAGGACCACTGTGGGAGGTTTTGGACGGGTCCTCCACAAGAATCTTGTACATATTTGCATTGGAAAGTGTTTTCTATTTTTGTATTTATTGCAACGTTCAAAGTGTCCTTACCTCCCGAAAGGGACGAGTTATTGTTTATTGTTGATGTTATAAAAAAAATTGTTTCTTTTTCAGCCCAGGAGTACTGATGATAACTAGGGGGGGATGTGTAGCCCAGCTGCGCTTGAGGCCACATGTTCCCAGGAGGATGCAACCAAGGTAAACCCACAATGACCCATATGCACACAACACATCTGCACTTTTCCCTATATCCACCAGAGGGAGCTCTTCCGCAGCATATAAGGCAGTGCAGAATGGCAGTTACCTCAGAACAGCCTAGTTACCAGACAACATCAGATCTCGAGTTACCTCAGACAGTCAGTCTAGTCACCTCAGACGAGCTGAGAGGGAGAGATTAGCCTGAGAGAGAGAGAGTACTTGAAAGACCGAAGTTTACAGCTTGAACTTAGTTTATTTAGTGGAGTCCAGTAATGGTGGGAAGGATTGCCACTTAGCCTGGTCAAAACTGAGTCAACTGAGGTATTTAGAGTGAGCAAGCGTGCCGACGCTTTGAGAGCGGTGAAGAGAAGGAAAAGCTGCTATCTACTGCTAGTGTGTGCTCATGTTAAAGGTGAGAGTAGGACGAAAGGCGAGTGGAAGAAAGAAGAGAGTGACAGAGGTTGAAACAGCATTGATCGCTTACCTCTACTCTGAACCACTGGACGCCGGGTCCGAGCTTGCTAGAATCTACACGACTAGTAGGAGATACCGGAGACCCTGTGGACTTCAAGTCGCAGGGGCCCACAAGTGTTGATATGTAGCCAGGGTCAGGAAGACAAGAGTCTGGTCGGCCAACCATTAGAGACACTGTTCTGTCCCAGAGAAGGCTCCACCACAAAGTCAGCCGGGCGTACATGAGAAGACAGAGTTAGACTTCATTCTATACAGGTCAGAAACTCACACACAACAGGAGTAAGGAGGCCCTACACCTACTCAGTGGGATTACTGGACGTGCATCCTCCACCCTGACAGCTTCCCGGGACGTGCCTGCAACTATACCATCAGTAAAGGTACAGAAAGAGACTTTCTTGTGTGTGTCTGCCTTATTGCTCCTGCACCCCTACACCGCCATATACCCTGAGGGATCAGTCTTGCCTGTGGAAGACTTAACACCTTGCTGCCCAGTAACAACCCCTCAGAGGATCTACCCTGCAGCGCTGGTCATCCTGACCAGGAACCACAGGTGGCGTCACGAACATTTCTACAAACCTACAATCCCCTGTAAATATCCCCTTTTTCGTGAGCGCCCAGGGCCACGGACCAAGCCGTGCTACCCGTGACATCCCCCATTGAAGTGAACGGGCTCGGTGCCGAGTACCCCACAGGCCCTGGCTGAGCGACTCAGATGCATGGTCGAGGGAGACCACATGAATAATGCTCAGCTCAATACAAAGGCAAGCCACACCTATTATATGCACATGATGCAATCAAACAGAAAAAACAAACAAAAAAGTATGAATGGTGATATAAACTAGTGTGCAAGCAGCATGTGAGCACCTATTCACACAGGCCACTAAACAGAAAAAAAACAAAGAAAAAAACATAATAATTAAATACCTTACAGTAAATAAATAAAAGCATAGTGCATGGCAAGCAGCATCAGAGCTCACTGACTACTTAAAATAGTTTTATACTTTGGTTTATACTTAATGGCAAGAATTTATGCTGAGATTAGATGTGCTCTTAAATCGTGGCTAATGTTACATTCAGGGTTAGTGTAAGGCTTTTAAAGGGCTATATAAGGGTCAGAATTAGGAATGTTATCTTTTACACTAGTGTTTTCTATTTCTATTTATGGGTCCCAGGGGATGTGAATATTAATGTACATAAATCTTTCTTTGCGAACAAAGGGATTGATATAAGACATCCCTTATCCTTCAGATTGTGATAATTACTACATTAATGACTGATTTAATGGGATATTCTGGTAAGTTGTTATCAATTAGATGACAACTGCTACATTGCTCCTGTGTCCTCCATTTGGATGAAGCAGCTGTTTTGCATATTTTCTTCTGCTCCTGTCCAAGGCCCCAATTCATCAAGATTGTCAATGTTCACTCCGATCTTGATAAGTCCATGCTTGAGTCAAACATTCCTGATGTGGCACATACCTCCGCGCCGCGCCCGCATCCCCACAAATCTTACCCCATCAGTGACTAGAATAAGATTTCTGGCGTAAGGAATGCCACAGTTCATCAGGAATTAGACGAGTTCTGGTGTTACATCCCCATCGTGCCATGTTGGCGGAGCTGGGTGAAACTGATGTGAAAATGACAAAATTCACAAATTTTTGTGTAACACGGCATTGTGACTTTCTCAAAGTGTTTTACTCCAGAATTCTGGCATAATCACTTACATGAATTGGGGTCAAAGTCTTTGGGAACAGGGAAAATGGTATCCCACTGTACTGCAATTTGGCAGAATTCTGGATGCATGGACTCCTACTGATATAGCAGTTATCATCTACTGTTTATTCTGGAATACCCCTTACAGCTTCCCCCATCGTTTTTGCTTATTTCACTGCTGGAGTGGTAAGACTCATATAACTTCCCTGCCCCTAGTAATATACTGTACTTTCCAGCCATCATCTTTTTCTGCTCCTGGAGCTGCTCCAGTCATCTTCTGCTGGTTGTGACCTGTTCCAGTGTTTACTGGAGGTCATTGATCACAAGCTATGATAGCAAGAACGAGGCTCTCATAAAGGGCCGGGACGAGGGGTTGGCAGGGTAGGCACCCACCTGGGGCGCACTTTAGGGGCAAAAAAAAAAAAGATACTGTAAGATAGTCTGGCTGTGGCTGAGGGGGAGGGAGCGGTGGTGGCAGAGGAGAAAGTCACAGGAGCAAGCATTGGGGCTAACATGAGTGCCCGCTATTAAAGCAAATGAATATTCACTGCAATCCACTCATGATCAAGCCCACTTCTCGGCGCCGGCTTTAGTGCAGGTAGGTGGGCGGGACTATGGGAGTGAAAAGCAGTGAATATTAATTCTCTTTAATAGCGGGTACACTGTTAGCCGCAGCCGCTGGCTTCCTCCAGTGGCTGAGCGATCATGTGTGCCCGCTATTAAAGAAAATATTCACTGCTTCCCACGCCCATAATCACACCCACCTCTCTGCACTAAAGCCAGCGCCGAGAAGTGGGCTTGATTATAAGAGTGGATAGCAGTGAATATTCATTCTCTTTAAGAGCGGGCACACATGTTAGCTCTGTTAAGGGAAATTAATATTAACTGCTCGCCAAGCCTATAACCCCGTGCATGGGGAGCAGTGAAAATTCTGGCTGCCAACATCAGAACAGGATACCGCGCTGTGAGGGAGTGGAAGGAAGGTGAGAAGAATCGGGGTTTTTTATGTGTGCAGCATGATGGGGGCCATATATATCAGAATGGGTGGCCATATATGCCAGAATGGAGGGCCATATATACCAGAATGGGGGGTCATATATACGAGGATGGGGGCCATATATATCAGGATGGAGGGATATATATACCAGGATGGGGGGCCACATTTGCCAGGATGGGGGACATATATACCAGGATGGCTGGGCCACATGTGCCAGGATGGGTGGGCTATATACACCAGGATGGGGGCATATATACCACGATGGGGGGATATATACCAGAGTGGAGGGCCATATATACCAGAATGGGGGGCCATATATACCAGCCAGGATGGAGCCATATATACCAGGATGAGGGGTCATATATACCAGGATGATGGGGCCATATATACCAGCCAGGATGGAGGGGCCATATATACCAGCCAGGATTGGGGGTCCATATTTACCAGTCAGGAAGGGGACATATATACCACTGACAAAGACTATAATTTTATGGGTAGGCTAATTTTAACATTGAGAGATAGAATATCAAAAATAAAATCCAGAAAATCACATTGTATACATTCTATAAATTTATTTACATTTTGCAATGAGAAATAAGTATTTGATCCCCTACCAACCATTAAGAGTTCTGGCTCCTACAAACCAGTTAGTCGCTCCTAATCAACTCGTTGCCTGCATTAAAGACAGCAGTCTTACATAGTCACCTTTATAAAAGACTTCTGTCCACAGACTCAATTAATCAGTTAGACTCTAATTTCTACAACATGGGTAAGACCAAAGAGCTTTATAAGGATTTCAGGGATAAGCTCATAGACCTGCACAAAACTGAAATGGGCTACAAAACCATAAGTAAGACGCTGGGTGAGAAGGAGAAAACTCAGGAGGTGCTCAGGAAGGATATAATGGAACTAGAGCAAGTACAAAGGAGGGCAGCAAAATTAATAAAGGGGATGGGAGAACTACAATGCCCAGAGAGATTAGCAAAATTAGGATTATTTAGTCTAGAAAAAAGATGTCTGATGGGAGATCTAATAACCATGTATAAGTATATAAGGGGACAATACAAATATCTCTCCGAGGATCTGTTTATACCAAGGAAGGTGACGGTCACAAGGGGGCATTCTCTGCGTCTAGAGGAGAGAAGGTTTTTCCACCAACATAGAAGAGAATTCTTTACTGTTAGTGTAGTGAGAATCTGGAATTCCTTGCCTGAGGAGGTGGTGATGGCGAACTCAGTAGAGGGGTTCAAGAGAGGCCTGGATGTCTTCCTGGAGCGTAACAATATTGTATCTTACAGTTGTTAGGTTCTTTAGAAGGACGTAGACCTGGGGATTTATTCTGACGGAATAAAGGCTGAACTGGATGGACAAACGTCTTTTTTTGGCCTTGCTAACTATGTTACTATGTTACTATGTAACTGTTGGTGCAATAGTAAGAAAATGGAAGAAATACAAAATGACTGTCAATCGACATAAATCTGGAGCACCATGCAAAATCTCAACTCGTGGGTATCCTTGATCATGAGGAAGGTGAGAGATCAGTCTAAAACTACATGGGGGAAATAGCTAATGATCTCAAGGCAGCTGGGACCACAGTCACCAAAAAACCATTGGTAAAACATTACGCCGTAAAGGTTTAAAATCCTGCAGTGCCCGCAAGGTCCCCTGCTCAAGAAGGCACATGTGCAGACCCATCTTAAGTTTGCCAATGAACAGTTTGATGATTCTGTGATTGATTTGGAGAAGATATTGTGGTCAGATGAGACACAAATTGAGCTCTTTGGCATTAACTCAACTCGCCGTGTTTGGAGTAAGAGAAATGCTGTCTATGACCCAAAGAACACCATCCCCACTGTCAAGCATGGAGGTGGAAAAATTATGTTTTGTGGGTGTTTCTCTGCTAAGGGCACAGGACTACTTCACCACATCAATGGGAGAATGGATGGAGCCATGTACCGTAAAATCCTGAGTGACAACCTCCTTCCCTCCGCCAGGACATTAATAATGGGTTGTGGCTGGGTCTTCCAGCAAGTCAAAGACCCAAAACATACAGCCATGGAAACAAAGGATTGGCTCAAAAAGAAGCACATTAAGGTTATGGAGTGGCCTAGCCAGTCTCCAGACCTTAATCCCATAGAAAACTTATGGAGGGAGTTGAAGCTCCGATTTACCATGCGACAGCCTCAAAATGTTAATGATTTAGAGATGATCTGCAAAGAGGAGTGGACCAAAATTCCTCCTGACATGTTCGCAAACCTCATCATCAGCTACAAAAAACGTCTGACTGCTGTGCTTGCCAACAAGAGTTTTGCCACCAAGTATTAAGTCTTGTTTGCCAGAGGGATCAAATACTAATTTCTCACTGCAAAATGCTAATAAATTTATATAATTTATACAATGTGATTTTCTGGATTTTATTTTTGATATTCTATCACTCAATGTTAAAATTAACCTACCCTTAAAATTATAGACTGTTCATGTCTTTGTCAGCTGGCAAGCTTAGAAAATCAGAGAACCAACCAAAACAACCGAAAACCATGAATTGCCAAAGGTAACCAAGCAGAGAATAATTAATAATATGCCTTTATTGAGTAAAAAGTGGTAAAATATATAACATTAAAAGCAATGTGCGCATATTAGGATGAGAGATACCTGTTGTGAATGTGCTAGAAATGAATTCTGAGCAGAAGCTCCCTCTGGTGGTTACAAACAGCACTGAACTATCCAATGAAGATTGTGAAGATTGGCGATCAGGTGTTACTGACTGGTCTTATATAAGGGAGGTTCCCTCCCATCAGGGTTGCCGGTGATCAATTGTTCTGGTCTCATCTTTGATTCCTGTTCACTTTGTAGCTTGCTGTTTCGTGCCTGCATCTTCTGCTAACAGATAAGACATTTTCTTCTTTTAGTTTTTTGTGCTTGCTTTTTGCATTTTGTCCTGCACTTCTGTGGGGGTCTGCCGGGTCCCCTCCAGGGGCCTGTGCTCCTCTCAGTTTAGTTCAGCCACTGTTGTTTGTTCATTTGCCTTTTCCAGTTTTTTCAGTGGCTGCTGTTTAGTTTTTGTTACAACAGAGAACTAATTTAGGTGGTAGAGGTCGTGTGATCTCAGGTGTTTTTGTAATTAGTAGAGTTGGTACTTTTCAGGGTTTTTTGGGATTGCAGTAAGTGTTCTTCCTATCCTTTTCTATTTAGGAAGTTTGGGCCCCAACGTTTGCTCATACTATTTTCTGTCTGTGTCTGTATTTCTTCTTGTCTAACCGCCATTACATGTTTGGTGGCTTTCTATGTTCTTTGGGGATCTGCTCCGGGGCAGATAGTTTTCCTCTTTCTGTCTTTAGGTGTAGTTAGCTTCTCAGGCTGTGACGAGGCGTCTAGGACCAACGTAGGTATGCTCCACGGCTGCCTTTAGTTGTGGTGGTTAGTCAGGGTACTGTAATCCCATAGATTCCAACCTCTCTGGTGTATTTCCTTTTTTGCTTGCTCTCCTCAGCTACCAAATCATAACAGTATCACCGGCCCAAAAACTGATATTTATATGGTACTCACAAAAGGGAAAAATAGTGTTAAAGAAAGAAGATTGTCAGATGTTGTGAATGGGTTTGAGATGAGTTCTGAGCAGAGGCTCCCTCTGGTGGTTACAAGCGGTGCTAGTCTGTCCAGTGAAGATTGTGAGGACTGGGAATCAGGTGTTACTGACTGGTCTTATATAAGGGAGTCACCTTCCCATCAGGGTTGCCGGTGATCAATTGTTCTGGTCTGAATCCTTTATTCCAGTTTCCCTTGTAGCCTGCTGTGTCGTGTCTGCATCTCCTGCTAACAGATAAGACATTTTCTTCTTTTGTGTTTGTGCTATATTTTTGCATTTTGTCCTGCTCTTCTGTGGGGCCTTCAGAGTTCCCTCCGGGGGCTTCTGCCCTCTCAGTTTTGTTCAGCCACTGATGTTTGTACTTTTGCTTTTTCCAGTTTTTTCAGTGCCTGCTGTTTTGATTTTGTTACACCAGAGAGCTAATTTAGGTGGTAGAGGTCGTGTGATCTCAGGTGTTTTTGAAATTAGTAGAGTTGGTGCTTTTCAGGGTTTTCTGGGATTGCAGTAAGTACCCTTCCTATCCTTTTCTATTTAGTTAGTTTGGGCCCCAACGTTTGCTCATACTATTTTCTTTCTGTGTCAGTATTTCATCTTGTCTAACCGCCATTACATGTTTGGGGGCTTTCTGTTGTCTTTGGGGTTCTGCTCCGGGGCAGATAGCTTTCCTATATCTATCTTTAGGTGTAGTTAGTTTCTCAGGCTGTGACGAGGCGTCTAGGACCAACGTAGGAACGCTCCACGGCTGCCTCTAGTTTTGGTGGTTAGTCAGGGTACTGCAATCTCATAGATTCCAACTGCTCTGGTGTATTGCCTTTTTTTTGCCTGCACTCCTCAGCTACCGAAACAAACAGTATCACGGGTCTAAAAATTGAAAATTGTATGGTACTCACAGAAGGGAAAAAATAGTGTCAGAGATATTTTCTGTTTGTTGCATTTTTTTTTTTTTCCCCTCTGTATCTCTGGGTGCTGGGGAGGATCTTTTCTCTCAATGGAGTTTGCACAGTTGTCTGGCCGTGTGGATCAGCTTGCCACTGAGGTTCGGAGTATTGCTATCTATCTTGCTGGGTTGCCTGTTGTGGAACCTAGGATTCCCATGCCAGATTTGTTTTTAGGGATCGAGCTAAGTTTCAGAATTTCAAAAATAATTTTAAATTGTTTTTTGATATAAAATCTAAGTCCTCAGGGAACGCAGCGCAGCAGGTTCAAATTATCATCTCTCTCCTGCGCGACGATCCTCAGGATTGGGCTTTTTACCTGATACCTGGGGATCCTGTTTTGAGTGATGTTGATGCATTTTTTCAGGCTTTGGGGTTATTGTACGATGAGCCTAATGTCACTGATCAAGCTGAGAAAGCCTTGTTGGCATTAAATCAGGGGCTTGATGACGCTGAGTTATACTGTCAGAGATTCCGTAGGTGGGCAGTCCTGACCAAATGGAATGACGACGCTTTGGCAGCCCTTTTCCGGAAGGGTCTGTCAGATAATGTAAAGGATGTTATGGTGGGATTCCCTGTCCCCTCTGGTCTCAATGATTCTATGTCATTAGCGATTCAATTGACAGACGTTTGCGTGAGCGAGAAGTATGCGTGGAATGGTGTTGCCTTGTGAACCAGCTTCTGAACCCATGCAGTGTGATAGAGTGGTGTCTGGGGCACAGCGTCATGAGTTTCGAAAGCGCAATGGGTTATGTTTCTACTGTGGTGATGCCTCTCATGCTATTTCAGTCTGCCCTAAGCGGGGAAGACGTTTTGCACGCTCAGTTGTCTTGGGTAGTGTTCAGGCTAAGTTTTTATTAACTGTCACTCTGATATGCTCTCTGTCCTCATTTTCTGCTCAGGCTTTCGTTGATTCTGGAGCAGCTATTAACCTGATGGATTATGATTTTGCTAAACGTTGTGGATTTCCCTTGATACCCCTACAGAAGTCTATTCCCCTACTGGGGATCGAATCTACCCTTTGGCTGAGAATAAACCCCAGTTTTCTACTCAGGTGATAATGAGGGTTGAACCTGATCACCAGGAGTGCTGCAAATTTTTGGTTCTGTATAATCTGCATGACATTATCGTGCTGGGTTTTCCTTGGTTACAGTCTCATAATCCTGTTTTGGATTGGAAATCTGTGTCTGTAACCAGTTGGGGCTGCCAATGTGTTAATACCAACACTCCTGTTTTTTCTGCTTCCCCCAGGCTCAGGATGTTCCTGACTTTTTGATTGATTTTTCTGATGTGTTTAGCGAAAGTAAATCTGCATCCTTGCCTCCCCATAGGAGCTATGACTGCGCTATTGAATTAGTGCCGGGTAGTAAATTCCCTAAAGGTCGCCTTTTTAACTTGTCTGTACCTGAACATGACGCTATGCGGTCTTATATCAAGGAATCATTGGAGAAGGGTCATATCAGACCATCCTCTTCACCCTTAGGTGCCGGTTTTTTCTTTGTGGCCAAAAAGGATGGTTCATTAAGGCCGTGTATTGATTATCGTCTCTTAAACAATATTACTGTGAAATATCAATACCCGTTACCCTTGATTTCTGACCTGTTTTCCAGGGTGAAAAACGCTACTTGGTTTACCAAGCTTGACCTCAGGGGGGCGTATAACCTTATTCGCATTAAGCACGGGGATGAATGGAAGACGGCATTCAATACCCCTGAAGGGCATTTTGAGTACCTGGTGATGCCCTTTGGGCTCACTAATGCTCCTTCCGTCTTCCAGTCCTTCATGAATGACATTTTCAGGGATTTTGTGGACAAATTTCTGATTGTTTATTTGGATGATATCTTGATTTTTTCTAATGACTGGGACTCTCATGTGAAACATGTTCGAACTGTATTCCAGATTTTGAGAGAGAATGCTCTGTATGTGAAGGGATCAAAGTGTCTTTTTGGCGTACAGAGGATCTCATTTCTGGGATTCATTTTGTCCCATCTGTTATTGAAATGGACCCGGTCAAGGTTCAGGCCATCTGTGATTGGGTCCAACCTACTTCATTAAAGGCTCTTCAGAGATTTTTGGGTTTTGCCAATTTTTATCGTAAATTTATTGGTAATTTCTCGGTTATTGTTAAACCATTAACTGATTTGACCAGAAAGGGTTCTGATGTGGTGAATTGGCCTCCTGAGGCAGTCTCTGCATTTCAGGAACTTAAGCAGAGATTCACTTCTGCTCCTGTTCTACGGCAGCCTGATGTTTCTCTGCCATTTCAGGTGGAGGTTGATGCCTCTGAAATTGGGGCAGGTGCCGTTTTGTCCCAAAAGATCCAGAGACCTCTAAAAGTAACCCTTGTGCCTTTTTCTCTCGAAAATTTTCTCCTACTGAACGTAATTATGACGTGGGTAATCGGGAGTTATTGGCCATGAAGTGGGCTTTTGAAGAGTGGAGACATTGGCTGGGGGGAGCCAAACATCAGGTGGTGGTCCTTACGGACCATAAGAATCTGGTCTATCTGGAATCTGCCAAGCGACTCAATCCTAGACAGGCCAGGTGGGCCTTGTTTTTCACACGTTTTAATTTTGTGGTTTCCTTTCTTCCTGGCACTAAGAATGTTAAGGCGGATGCCCTCTCGAGGAGTTTCCTTGCGGACTCTCCTGAGTTATCTGATCCTTCTGTTATTTTGAAAGAGGGTGTAGTTCTTTCCGCCATCTCGCCCAATTTGAGACTTACTCTGGAGGGGTGTCAGGAGGATAGGCCCGAGTGCTGCCCTGTTGGAAAATTGTTTGTCCCGGACCAGTGGAAAAAAAGTGTGATGTCTGAGATTCATTGTTCCGCGTTGGCTGGGCATCCCGGAATTTTTGGTACCAGAGACTTGGTTAGTCGGTCCTTTTGGTGGCCTACCTTGTCTCGTGATGTCAGGGAATTTGTGCAGTCCTGCGGGACTTGCTCTCGCTCCAAGCCTTGCTCTCGCTCTAGTGGTTTGTTGATGCCATTGCCTGTGCCCAAGAGACCATGGACCCATATCTCTATGGATTTCATTTCCGACCTTCCTGTTTCTCAGAGAATGACCACCATCTGGGTAATTTGTGATAGGTTTTCCAAGATGATACATCTTGTGCCATTACCTAAGGTGCCTTCCTCCTCTGAATTGGTGCCGTTGTTCCTTCAGCACGTGGTTCGTTTACACGGCATTCCTGAGAACTTTGTGTCTGACAGAGGAGTCCAGTTTGTTTCCAGATTTTGGAGGACTTTTTGTTCTAAACTGGGTGTTCAATTATCTTTCTCCTCGGCATTTCATCCTCAGACCAATGGTCAAACTGAGAGAACAAACCAGACATTGGAGACTTATCTAAGATGCTTTGTGTCTGCTGATCAGGATGACTGGGTCTCTTTTTTGCCTTTGGCTGAGTTTGCTCTTAATAATAGGGCTAGCTCTGCTACTTTGATGTCTCCGTTTTTCTGTAATTCTGGGTTTCACCCTCGATTTTCTTCAGGACAGACGGAGGCTTCTGTCTGTCCAGGTGTTGACTCTGTTGTGGAGCGTATGCAACAGATTTGGGACCAGGTAGAGGAGAGGTTGTCCTCTCTCAGGAGAGGGCCCAGCGGTTTGCTAACCGGCATAGGACTGATGGTCCTCGGTTTAAAGTGGGGGATTTGGTCTGGTTGTCCTCAAAGAATATTCCTATGAGAGTAGCATCTCCTAAATTTAAGCCTAGGTTCATTGGACCTTATAAGATCATGGAGATTATTAATCCTGTTTCTTTTCGTTTGCTTCTTCCAGGGACATTTAAGATCCATAACGTGTTCCACAAGTCCTTGTTGAAGAGGTTTGTTGAGCCAGTGGTTCCTGCTGCTGTGCCTCCTGACCCTGTTTTGGTTGAGGGCAATCTGGAGTATGTGGTTGAGAAAATATTAGATTCTCGTTTTTCTAGACGGAAACTCAGTATTTGGTTAAATGGAGAGGTTATGGTCAGGAAGACAATTCTTGGGTGTTTGCTTCGGACATCCATGCTAGGAGACTCATCCGTGCGTATCATAGAACTCATCCTGACCGACCTGGTTGCTCAAATGAGGGTTCGGTGACCCCTCCTCAAAGGGGGGTACTGTTGTGAATGGGTTTGAGATGAGTTCTGAGCAGAGGCTCCCTCTGGTGGTTACAAGCGGTGCTAGTCTGTCCAGTGAAGATTGTAAGGACTGGGAATCAGGTGTTACTGACTGGTCTTATATAAGGGAGTCACCTTCCCATCAGGGTTGCCGGTGATCAATTGTTCTGGTCTGAATCCTTTATTCCAGTTTCCCTTGTAGCCTGCTGTGTCGTGTCTGCATCTCCTGCTAACAGATAAGACATTTTCTTCTTTTGTGTTTGTGCTATATTTTTGCATTTTGTCCTGCTCTTCTGTGGGGGCCTTCAGGGTTCCCTCCGGGGGCTTCTGCCCTCTCAGTTTTGTTCAGCCACTGATGTTTGTACTTTTGCTTTTTCCAGTTTTTTCAGTGGCTGCTGTTTTGATTTTGTTACACCAGAGAGCTAATTTAGGTGGTAGAGGTCGTGTGATCTCAGGTGTTTTTGAAATTAGTAGAGTTGGTGCTTTTCACGGTTTTCTGGGATTGCAGTAAGTACCCTTCCTATCCTTTTCTATTTAGTTAGTTTGGGCCCCAGCGTTTGCTCATACTATTTTCTTTCTGTGTCAGTATTTCATCTTGTCTAACCGCCATTACATGTTTGGGGGCTTTCTGTTGTCTTTGGGGTTCTGCTCCGGGGCAGATAGCTTTCCTATATCTATCTTTAGGTGTAGTTAGTTTCTCAGGCTGTGACGAGGCGTCTAGGACCAACGTAGGAACGCTCCACGGCTGCCTCTAGTTTTGGTGGTTAGTCAGGGTACTGCAATCTCATAGATTTCAACTGCTCTGGTGTATTGCCTTTTTTTGCCTGCACTCCTCAGCTACCGAAACATAACAGTCAGAGTTGTCAGAGATTTTTTATTTTTTTTTTCCCTCTGTATCTCTGGGTGCTGAGGATTTTTTTTTCTCTCAATGGAGTTTGCACAGTTGTCTGGCCGTGTGGATCAGCTTGCCACTGATGTTCAGAGTATCGCTACCTATCTTGCGAGGTTGCCTGTTGTGGAACCTAGGATTCCCATGCCAGATTTGTTTTTAGGGGATCGAGCTAAATTTCTGAATTTCAAAAATAACTGTAAGTTGTTTTTTGCCTTGAAATCTAAGTCCTCAGGGAATGCAGCACAGCAGGTTCAAATTGTCATCTCTCTCCTGCACGGCGATCCTCAGGATTGGGCTTTTTCCCTGACACCTGGGGATCCTGTTTTGAGTAATGTTGATGCATTTTTTCAGGCTCTGGGGTTATTGTATTATGAGCCTAATGTCACTGATCAAGCTGAAAAAGCCTTGTTGGCATTAAATCAGGGGCTTGAGGACGCTGAGTTATACTGTCAGAGATTCCGAAGGTGGGCAGTCCTGACTAAATGGAATGACGATGCTTTGGCAGCCCTTTTTCGGAAGGGTCTGTCAGAGAATGTAAAGGATGTTATGGTGGGATTCCCTGTCCCCTCTAGTCTCAATGATTCTATGTCATTAGCGATTCAATTTGACAGACGTTTGCGTGAGCGTAGAGGTATGCGTGGAATAGTGTTGCCTTGTGAACCAGCTTCTGAACCCATGCAGTGTGATAGAGTGGCTTCTGGGGCACAGTGTCATGAGTTTCGAAAACGCAATGGGTTATGTTTCTACTGTGGTGATGCCTCTCATGCTATTTCAGTCTGCCCTAAGCGGGGAAGACGTTTTGCACGCTCAGTTGTCTTGGGTAGTGTTCAGACTAAATTTTTGTTGACTGTTACCCTGATTTGCTCCCTGTCCACATTTTCTGCTCAGGCTTTCGTTGATTCGGGAGCAGCTATTAACCTGATGGATTTTGATTTTGCTAAACGTTGTGGGTTTCCCTTGATACCCCTACGGAAGTCTATTTCCCTACTGGGGATCGATTCTACCCTTTGGCTGAGAATAAACCTCAGTTCTCTACTCAGGTGATAATGAGGGTTGAACCTGATCATCAGGAGAGTTGCAAATTTTTGGTGCTGTATAATCTGCATGACATTATCGTACTGGGTTTCCATTGGTTACAGTCTCATAATCCTGTTTTGGATTGGAAATCTGTGTCTGTAACCAGTTGGGGCTGCCAATGTGTTAATACCAACACTCCTGTTTTTTCTGCCTCCCCCCAGGCTCAGGATGTCCTGACTTTTTGATTGATTTTTCTGATGTGTTTAGCGAAAGTAAATCTGCATCCTTGCCTCCCCATAGGAGCTATGACTGCGCTATTGAATTAGTGCCGGGTAGTAAATTCCCTAAAGGTCGCCTTTTTAACTTGTCTGTACCTGAACATGACGCTATGCGGTCTTATATCAAGGAGTCATTGGAGAAGGGTCATATCAGACCATCCTCTTCACCCTTGGGTGCCGGTTTTTTCTTTGTGGCCAAAAAGGATGGTTCATTAAGGCCGTGTATTGATTATCATCTCTTGAACAATATCACTGTGAAATATCAATATCCGTTACCCTTGATTTCTGACCTGTTTTCCAGGGTGAAAAGTGCTACTTGGTTTACCAAGCTTGACCTCAGGGGGCGATGTAACCTTATTCGCATTAAGCACGGGGATGAATGGAAGATGGCATTTAATACCCCAGAGGGGCATTTTGAGTACCTGGTGATGCCCTTTGGGCTCACTAATGCTCCTTCTGTCTTCCAGTCCTTCATGAATGACATTTTCAGGGATTTTGTGGATAAATTTCTGATTGTTTATTTGGATGATATCTTGATTTTTTCCAATGACTGGGACTCTCATGTGAAGCATGTTCGGACTGTGTTCCAGATTTTGAGAGAGAATGCTCTGTATGTGAAGGGATCAAAGTGTCTTTTTGGCGTACAGAGGATCTCATTTCTGGGATTCATTTTGTCCCCATCTGTTATTGAAATGGACCCGGTCAAGGTTCAGGCCATCTGTGATTGGGTCCAACCTACTTCATTAAAGGCTCTTCAAAGATTCTTGGGTTTTGCCAATTTTTATCGTAAATTTATTGGTAATTTCTCTGTTATTGTTAAACCATTGACTGATTTGACCAAAAAGGGTTCTGATGTGGTGAATTGGCCTCCTGAGGCAGTCTCTGCGTTTCAGGAACTTAAGCAGAGATTCACTTCTGCTCCTGTTCTACGGCAGCCTGATGTTTCTCTGCCATTTCAGGTGGAGGTTGATGCCTCTGAAATTGGGGCAGGTGCCGTTTTGTCCCAAAGAGATCCAGAGACCTCTAAAAGTAACCCTTGTGCCTTTTTCTCTCGAAAATTTTCTCCAACTGAACGTAATTATGACGTGGGTAATCGGGAGTTATTGGCCATGAAGTGGGCTTTTGAAGAGTGGAGACATTGGCTGGAGGGAGCCAAACATCAGGTGTTGGTCCTCACGGACCATAAGAATCTGGTTTATCTGGAATCAGCCAAGCGACTTAATCCTAGACAGGCCAGGTGGGCCTTGTTTTTCACACGTTTTAATTTTGTGGTTTCCTTTCTTCCTGGCACTAAGAATGTTAAGGCGGATGCCCTCTCGAGGAGTTTCCTTGCGGACTCTCCTGAGTTATCTGATCCTGCTGTTATTTTGAAAGAGGGTGTAGTTCTTTCCGCCATCTCGCCCAATTTGAGACTGGCTCTGGAAGGGTGTCAGGAGGATAAACCCGAGCGCTGCCCTATTGGGAAATTGTTTGTCCCAGACCGATGAAAAAGAATGTGATGTCTGAGATTCATTGTTCCGCATTGGCCGGTCATTCCGGAATTTTTGGTACCAGAGACTTGGTTAGTCGGTCCTTTTGGTGGCCTACTTTGTCTCGTGACGTCAGGGAATTTGTGCAGTCCTGCGGGACTTGCTCTCGCTCCAAGCCTTGCTCTCGCTCTAGTGGTTTGTTGATGCCATTGCCTGTGCCCAAGAGACTATGGACCCATATCTCTATGGATTTCATTTCCGACTTCCCTGTTTCTCAGAGAATGACCGTTATCTGGGTGATTTGCGATAGGTTTTCCAAAATGATACATCTTGTGCCATTACCTAAATTGCCTTCCTCCTCTGAATTGGTGCCTTTGTTCCTTCAGCACGTGGTTCGGTTACACGGCATTCCTGAGAACATTGTGTCTGACAGAGGAGTCCAGTTTGTTTCCAGATTTTGGAGGACTTTTTGTTCTAAACTTGGTGTTCAATTGTCTTTCTCCTCTGCTTTTCATCCTCAGACCAATGGACAAACTGAGAGAACAAACCAGACATTGGAGACTTATCTGAGATGCTTTGTGTCTGCTGATCAGGATGACTGGGTCTCTTTTTTGCCTTTGGCTGAGTTTGCTCTTAATAATAGGGCTAGCTCTGCCACTTTGATGTCTCCATTTTTCTGCAATTTTGGGTTTCACCCTCGATTTTCTTCAGGACAGACGGAGGCTTCTGTCTGTCCAGGTGTTGACTCTGTTGTGGAGCGTATGCAGCAGATTTGGGACCAGGTAGTGGAGAGGTTGTCTCTCTCTCAGGAGAGGGCCCAGCGGTTTGCCAACCGGCATAGGACTGATGGTCCTCGGTTTGAAGTGGGGGACTTGGTCTGGTTGTCCTCAAGAAATATCCCTATGAAAGTTGCATCTCCTAAGTTTAAGCCTAGGTTCATTGGACCTTATAAGATCATGGAGATTCTTAATCCTGTTTCCTTTCGTTTACTTCTTCCAGGGACATTTAACACTAGGACTACTGGACTCGTGACCGCCTAGAACTACTGAAAGGAGTCATTTTGACTCCTTGCTTGTTTTCGTTTATTTTTAGAGTTTCATTTGTGGTTATTTATTAATAATTATATTTTTTGCAATGTATTATTATTGTGAGATCCAACAGTAATGCTTTGATTGTTTTTTTTCTGCTTTTCTTATTTTTCTACAGAAAATAACAATAATTATAATAGACGTTTTTCAAACATGTTTTTTTATTCAAGTGCACACATATAAACAACAACTGAAGAACAAAAAGCAGAGAAAATGTAGGTGGAGGAGCATAAAAATGAAAATATGGCGCAGAATTCACCTTCTAAACATTTGGTGTTTCGCATTTTAGGCATTGCCTTTGATTTATGGCAGTACATTGCCCACACAAAGACTTACCACAAGGCTTACAATTGCCAACAGATCTATTTTTCTTGCACTTTTCTTTGATCTGGCAAAATTTTGTTTGAACCATCACTTCTGAGCATTTAGAAACTTGGGACTTGGAACCCTTTTCCCTATCTGTGACATAAGGACCACTCAACTCTCTCACAAGCGTTTGCAAAAATGCCTTGCGTGACATTTTTTGGTGGGTTATCTCATTGAATATTATCCATGCATTTATACCCGCAAAGTCTAAGGCATTTTCAAATGCATGAACAGGCCATCTCCTTGTGCATGTTCGTGTGGTATATTTTCGTGCCATCTGATCACTACATCTACTCCATATTTTGTTTCATTGTAAAACTTTACCGTTTCTGGAGTTTTTTTAGCGGAATCAGACGCAACAACAACATCTGGATGGACGGAACTCAAAATGACAACATTTTTGTTGGGCTTTCCTTGATATACTGTAAGTGTAAAATTGTCTTCATTTCTAAACACTTTAGTGTTGTACAATTCCTCTTTCATGGATTTTATTTCTTTAAGCACTTCTCGCCTTATCTTGTTCAGTGTTCCCACGATGGTTGTTCCTTTGCTTTTTAGCTGTTTAGCTAATTTTACTGAAGTAAAATAATTATCGGTTGTAACATTGCGACCTTTTTTCAAAAACGGGTCCAATAACTTCATTACCACATGGTCAGCTAAACGGTCCTCAGCACGGCGTGTGTCATCTTTGCCTAGATAAGGGAAGCCATTTGCCAGATATTTGCTCTCCTTATCAACTGCTAGCCAATATTTGTGGCCATATTTATCTGGTTTGGAAGGCATGTACTGCGTGAATGGACACCTAGTTTTGCTTGGGAAAAGTTGCTCATCCACCGTTATGTATGGGCCAGGTTTGTAACACGCAATACAATTTTCAATAAACCTGTCCCACACAGTAGAAAATAGAGCAAACTTGTCCGTTTGCAGTCTCTCCGATCGAGTAGATTTCTCATCAAATCTGAGAAACCTCATAATTTCAACAAAGCGGTCCCTAGACATTGTCGCTTTGCAAAACGGTATTTCCCAGTCATTACACCAAATACTGATAATCGAGTGACGGTTCGTGCCAGATATTCCACGAGCATAGAATATCGCAATGAATGCATCTAGCTCCTCATCAGATAGAGTAAACTGTAAATTATTGTTCCTGCATGCTTCTGCAAGCGTACAGTTCTTTATATGTGTCAATATATATGAATCAAAAATTAGCATAAGATAAGAGCCTAGAGTAAACAAGCTATTTTGTTCAGCATTACACAGTAATACAAGCAGGTAAAACACAAGGAAAATGTGAAAAGTTGACATGTAAATTGAACTACATCTATATGAACATCAGGGTAAATAAGACAGAGTGAAAAAATTATGCACAAAACTTTATAGCAACATTTAGTGACAAAAGGACCTCAAAATATAGTAGGGAGTCAAAATGACTCCCTTCAGTAGTTCTTGGTAAATTTTGAAAAAAACGCGCAAATTTTTCACCAAAATTATTTATTCTCACAAAATCTTTTTTCACATCATATTTGAGGAAAAGTCACCGAGTTTCAAGCCGGAATTCTGAAAAATGTAGTCACAGAAGAGAAATAAAAAACGAAAGGAGTCAAAATGACTCCATCAGTAGTTCTAGTGTTAAGATCCATAACGTGTTCCACAAGTCCTTATTGAAGAGGTTTGTCGAGCCAGTGGTTCCTATGGCTGTGCCTCCTGACCCTGTTTTAGTTGAGGGCAATCTGGAGTATGTGGTTGAGAAAATATTGAATTCTCGTTTTTCTAGACGGAAACTCCAGTATTTGGTTAAGTGGAGAGGTTATGGTCAGGAGGACAATTCTTGGGTGTTTGCTTTGGACATCCATGCTAGGAGACTCATCCGTGCGTATCACAGAGCTCATCCTGACCGACCTGGTTGCTCAAATGAGGGTTCGGTGACCCCTCCTCAAGGGGGGGGTACTGTTTTGAATGTGCTAGAAATTAATTCTGAGCAGAAGCTCCCTCTGGTGGTTACAAACAGTACTGAACTATCCAATGAAGATTGTGAAGATTGGCGATCAGGTGTTACTGACTGGTCTTATATAAGGGAGGTTCCCTCCCATCAGGGTTGCCGGTGATCAATTGTTCTGGTCTCATCTTTGATTCCTGTTCACTTTGTAGCTTGCTGTTTCGTGCCTGCATCTTCTGCTAACAGATAAGACATTTTCTTCTTTTAGTTTTTTGTGCTTGCTTTTTGCATTTTGTCCTGCACTTCTGTGGGGGTCTGCCGGGTCCCCTCCGGGGGCTTGTGCTCCTCTCAGTTTAGTTCAGCCACTGTTGTTTGTTCATTTGCCTTTTCCAGTTTTTTCAGTGGCTGCTGTT
This sequence comes from Oophaga sylvatica, assembly GCA_033576555.1. Taxonomy (NCBI): domain Eukaryota; kingdom Metazoa; phylum Chordata; class Amphibia; order Anura; family Dendrobatidae; genus Oophaga; species Oophaga sylvatica. Next base: position 91,730,408 of record JARQOD010000001.1, read on the forward strand.
TAGTTTTTGTTACACCAGAGAACTAATTTAGGTGGTAGAGGTCGTGTGATCTCAGGTGTTTTTGTAATTAGTAGAGTTGGTACTTTTCAGGTTTTTTTGGGATTGCAGTAAGTGTCCTTCCTATCCTTTTCTATTTAGGAAGTTTGGGCCCCAACGTTTGCTCATACTATTTTCTGTCTGTGTCTGTATTTCTTCTTGTCTAACCGCCATTACATGTTTGGGGGCTTTCTATGTTCTTTGGGGATCTGCTCTGGGGCAGATAGTTTTCCTCTTTCTGTCTTTAGGTGTAGTTAGCTTCTCAGGCTGTGACGAGGCGTCTAGGACCAACGTAGGTACGCTCCACGGCTGCCTTTAGTTGTGGTGGTTAGTCAGGGTACTGCAATCCTGCAATAGATTCCAACCTCTCTGCTGTATTTCCTTTTTTGCTTGCTCTCCTCAGCTACCAAATCATAACAGATACCATTAATAAATTACATACGGTGTATATCAATTAAAACAGGCAGACCCAATAATATAATACTAAGAATATATCTCATATTCCTCATGTGTAAAAAGGAGAAAACCATTATGTGCAATACTGAAAAACAAAAAAAGTCAATTGTTTAAAATTGAAGATGTATCAAATACAATGATCACATTAAAGTGCATGTGCTCAGTTCAATAATGTGCTCAATTGTAAAAGTGTGTAAAAAAATGAACTAATATACCAAAATCAAGAGAATTGCAATGCCCCACACAAAGTGCTAAGTGCAAATAAAGGAAAAATACAAGGAATAAGATATGAGGGTGATATACCTTTAAGGGTCGCCACGTGAAATCTTTGGCATTGTATTTGATACATCTTCGGTTTTAAACAATTGGCTTTTTTTGTTTTTCAGTATTGCACATAATGGTTTTCTGCTGTTTACACTTGAGGAATATGAGATATATATATTCTCAGTACTATATAATTGGGTCTGCCTGTTTTAATTGATACATATGCAATTTATTAATGGTAACTCTCGTCCTAATACGCACACATTGTTTTTAATGTTATATATTTTGCCACTTTTTACTCAATAAAGGCATATTATTATTTATTCTCTGCTTGGTTACCTTTGGCAATTCATGGTGATTCGGTTGTTTTGGTTGGGTCACTTACTTTCAGTAGTTTCACTGTTTTCACAGAGCACCGGGGCTATTTTAAATAAATAAATAAATAAATTATATATATATATATATATATATATATTGTTTTTATATATAGATATATTATTTCTATCTATTTCATATAGTTTTGTCCCTATACAAATATTGTTTCTGGTGTCTCTGTTTCAACTGAATCTTACAAAATCAGCAAGGGATCAAATACTTATTTCCCCCACTGTATACTAGGATGGGGGCATATTTGCCATATATGCCAGCCAAGATGGGGGGCCATATATATCAGAATGGGGGGACATATGTACCAGGATAGGGGGGCATATACCAGAATGGAGAGTCATAAATGCCAGGATGGGGGGCCATCTATACCAACCAAGATGGAGCCATATATGCCAGGATGAGGGGGCATATTACCAGGATGATGGCGCCATATATACGAGTCATGATGGTGGGACCATATATACAGGTGCTTCTCAAAAAATTGCGAAAAGTACCAATACCTGGTTTAAAAACAACTGTATCACTGTGCTTGATTGGCCAGCAAACTCTCCTGATCTTAACCCCATAAAGAATCTATGGGATATTGTCAAGAAGAAGATGAGAGACACCAGACCCAAGAATGCAGATGAACTGGAGGTGGCTATCAAAGCAACCTGGGCTTCCATAACACCTCAGCAGTGCCACAGGCTGATCGCCTCCATGCCACGCCGCATTGATGCAGTAATTGATGCCAAAGGAGCCCCGACCAAGTATTGGGTGCATTTACTGAACATACATTTCAGTAGGCCAACATTTCGGATATTAAAGTCATTTTTCAAGCTGGTGTTATAAAGTATTCTAATTTACTGAGATAATGACTTTTGGGTTTCCATTGGCTGTAAGCCATAATCATCAATATTAACAGAAATAAACACTTGAAAAAGATCACTCTGTTTGTAATGACTCTATATAATAAATGAGTTTCACTTTTTGCATTGAAGAACTGAAATAAATTAACTTTTTGATGATATTTTAATTTTGTGAGAAGCACTTGTACCAGCCGGGATGGGGACACATTTACCAGCCAGGATGGGGACATATATACCCGAATCGGGGGCCATATATACCAGTATGGGGCCATCTATACCAGGATGGGGCCCATGATAAGGGACATATATAACAGGATGGGGGATATATATACCTGGAAAGGGCCCAGGACGGGTAACATTAGTACAGAATTGGGGGACATTACCCCTATAACAGTGTCAGCAGCAGATCTCCCCATGGTATAGGCCATGGTTCATAATGGAAGGTGGTGTAACGGTTATAGCTGCATTAAAGTGTGGAGGCCAAAAACTATAGGAGGCTTATTTAGGTCAAAATGAGGACAGATATTTTTTATTCAGGTGCATTTTAATAACACTGTTATTTTGAAAGGGCCCTGTTGAGGGTATGTGCTCAGGAAGACCGGAGAAGAGGGAATCTGGAGAGAGTAGCTGTGGATGTGAAAAGTCATCATGGCTTCTGGAGAAGATGAAGCCGAAACGAAAGAAAAGACTAAATCAGAGAAGAGGTCACCAACAAGGTACCTGGATGTAAATGTTTATATATTGATACTGACTACGTCTTGTCAGTACTGAGGTTTCTGTATGGTCTGCATTCTGATAAAGACTGATAAAAGCTCCCAGCAGCTCCTTACCATTGCTAAGGACAAAATGAGAGTTGTAGGTTCATAAGATACAAATGTAAATGGGTCTGACTTAGAAGGAGTCAGCCCATCTGATATTAATCACATAATATCATAGACCTAATGTAAAAGGGAAGATTTAACTGGGTAGAAAGGCAAAATGAGCAATTGTAAGTACACAGTGTTATATAATATGATGACTGCAATATATTAAAGGGTATATCTGGGGCTTTCTGAAAAAAAAACAAAAAATGTGCTTAAATACTAACAGGCAGGTGGTTGCTACTTACCTGCCTGTTGTACATGGCGCTATTCTTCCCCGACATAGGGCGGTCACAGACTAGTCCTGCCGGCGATTCAGCTGCCTCTGTTGTCATCACGCCGACAAAGCAGTGGATTCTTTTCCTCTCTGCTCAGTTAACAGGGCAGGACTTCTAATGTCATTCTGATTGACAGCTGGATTCCAGCTGCCTAACTGTCCCACTCAGTTAACAGAGCAGAGCGGAAAATAATTCCACCGTTGCATCGATGGGATGTCAGCAGAGGCAGCTGAATCTCCGGCAGGAGTGGTCTGTGACGCTCTGTGCTGGGGAAGAACGGCGCCGGGCACAACAGACAGGTACATAGCAACTACCTGCCTATTAGTGGGTAGGCACATTTTTTGTTTTTCAGAAAGTCCCGATATACCCTTTAGGCCACATTCACACGTTCAGTGTTTGGTCAGTATTTCTCATTAGTATTTGTAAGCCAAAACTAGGTAAGGAACAATCAGAGGAAAAGCATAATAGAAACACGTCATCACTTCTGCATTTATCACCCACTACTGGTTTTGTCTTACTAATACTGATGTAAAATACTGATCAAATACTGATCGTGTGAACGTGGCCTTAAGAGGATGAAAATTTTGATGGGAGCACCTATTTAAAAACTATCATACGTATCCATATCCCTTTATCTATAATGGGGTCTGTTTAGATTCTATTAGGGAATCTGCCAAATGCTAGACACTTTAATTGAAACCAGCCTCCATTATAGTTAAATCATATAAGTTTGCATGACAATCCTTGGGTTTGACATATAAAATTTAGGATGTCAGGGATAAAAATCGCTATTTAGCGTTGTATTGTGTATATGGTTCACAACAATGACTGATTCAATATCTAACTTTGAAAACGCAATCTCTGTTGAGCCTCAACCCTACAGTACATCACTTTTATTTTATTTTTGCATTTTTGGGTGAAAAAGGTTACTTTAGAGGTCCCTTTACCATAGTTTCTGACTCATTCCTTTACTTGGGGGAAGAGCGTTGATCTGGGTGGGGGCCATGAGCTTCATCTGCCTAGGACAACAAAATGCCTGCTCTTCCAGTCTTCGGTCTGTGACCGTTACCTCTGACTTCTGGTTAGTCAGGAGTTGTGGTCCCAAGATGGCGGATCGGGACCAGAGAGGTGGCAGGAATAGCAGAAAATGAAGCTAGTATTTTACTTGGGGCAGGGAGCAGACATTACTGATACCACTACAGCAGTGGAATAAAAATGACCTCCGGAGTGGTGCTTTAATAGAATTCTATATTATTTTATGGTGTGATTGAAATAAACTACAGTGTAGCTTATGACTAGATCACAGGTTTGCTACAATTTTTCATTACTGAGTATATATTACTTCTAGTTGATTTATTCTTGAAATGTGGAAATGGTGCCCTGTGACTGAGAACACAAATAGTCAATCACCATTCTGTAGTTTTCATGTCTCCTAAGAAACTCAACACCAGACTCCGCAGTCCTGTTTCAATTACCCTCATCCTATGCACATGTACATTTAAACTTCACATTCTTTGAAGAAAATTTCTGTTTGATTTCACTTGGACAAACTACTTCATGCTGGTCTGTGTTTTCTGATCTATTATTTCTGCCTCACTGTTCTCTGAAGTACTGTAGCCTATTGCATTCTCCATTTTTCTTTGTGACATGTACCATGGTTTTCTCAATATTTTTCCAATAAATTTAGTTGTGTTGCGAAAACACAGACTTCAAACATGTTCCTCCTGTCAATGGCCTTCAGCCAAAATTACAGTGGTATCTGCAGCCAAAATGTTATCGTCTCCTAAAAATTAGCTGTTTATTGTTTTTCCTTATAACCTGATATAAATTCTGATTCATAAACCACAAAACACAATAGCCTAAAACGACTATACTTGTACTTGTATGAGGACAGGTTAGAATACCAGTTCCCCACAGGATACAGACAAGTCAAAATGCTATGAAAGCAAAGTGACAGAGGTGCAAATTTCTGAAGAACATGTTCTCACACTGCTATAATCAGTGAACTGAAGAGTAAATGCTTTGTAATCTAAAGCAGGGTTCCCCAACTCCAGTCCTCAAGGCCCACCAACAGGTCATGTTTTCAGGATTTCCTTAGTATTGCCCAGGTGATAATTGCATCACCTGTGCAATACAAAGGAAATCCTGAAAACATGACCTGTTGGTGGGCCTTGAGGACTGGAGTTGGGGAAGCCTGATCTAAAGCACAGAAATAGGGGTATATTCACATAGCAACTGTGTCACGGATTTCATGAACTTTATAGTTGCTTGCCAGAAAACCAGTTTATTCATCAGGCAATAAAACTACCGGTATCATAAAATATTGTATATATGATACTATACTACATCTACTGTGTGCTATCCCATGTGTGACCCCAGACTGCTATATTCACTAAGAAGGAAGAGTCATAGAATTATGAAAATCTCATTATCAATAGAAATGTAAATGATGAAATAATGGATATACAATTTTAATAACATCTCAATTTATTTAGTAATACGTAAGAGGCCGAGTGCAGAAATCCCCACACTTTCACACTCTGGCTGCCATCAGTGAGATTATTAATGGTTATCGGGGGAATATTCTGCCACGCTGAATGCAGTTGGGTAAATCATCCAGATCTGGCTGCACCATTTGCAATCGCTGGCCAATAATGTCCTAGATGTGCCTAATGAGAAACAAGTCTTGATACTGAATAAATTGTGCTTGCCAACAATGGTTTTGCCAGTATTAAGTCTTGTTTGCCAGAGGGATCAAATACTTATTTTTCACTGCAAAATGCAAATAAATTTATATAATTTATACAATGTGATTTTCTGGATTTTATTTTTGATATTCTATCTCTCAATGTTACATAGTAACACCGTTAGCAAGGCCAAAAAAAGGACATTTGTCCATCCAGTTCAGCCTATATTCCATCAGAATAAATCCCCAGATCTACGTCCTTCTAAAGAACCTAATAACTGTAAGATACAATATTGTTATGCTCCAGGAAGTCATCCAGGCCTCTCTTGAACCCCTCGACTGAGTTTGCCATCACCACCTCCTCAGGCAAGGAATTCCAGATTCTCACTGCCCTAACAGTAAAGAATCCTCTTCTATGTTGGTGGAAAAAACCTTCTCTCCTCCAGATGCAGAGAATGCCCTGTTGTGAATGTGTTAGAAATGAATTCTGAGCAGAAGCTCCCTCTGGTGGTTACAAACAGTAATGAACCATTCAATGAAGATTGTGAAGATTGGCAATCAGGAGTTACAGACTGGTCTTATATAAGGGAGGTTCCCTCCCATCATGTTTGCCAGTGATCAATTGTTCTTGTCTCAACTGTGGTTCCTGGTTCTCTTTGAAGCTTGCTGACTCTTGCCTGCATCTTCTGCTATCAGATAAGATATTTTCTGCTTTTATTTTTGTGCTTGCTTTTTGCATTGTTCTCTGCACTTCTGTGGAGGTCAGCCAGGTCCCCTCCGGGGGCTTGTGCTCCTCTCAGTTTATCTGAGCCACTGTTATTTGTTCATTTGCCTTTTCCAGTTTTTTCAGTGGCTGCGGCTTAGTTTTGTTACACCAGAGAACTAATTTAGGTGGTAGAGGTCGTGTGATCTCAGGTGTTTTAGCAATTAGTAGAGTTGGTATTTTTTAGGGTTTTTTTGGATTGCAGTAAGTGTCCTTCCTATCCTTTTCTTTCTAGGAAGATTGGGCCCCAACATTTGCTCATACTATTTTCTGTCTGTGTCTGTATTTCCTCTTGTCTAACCGCCATTATATGTTTGGGGCTTCCTATGTTCTTTGGGGATCTGCTCTGGGGCAGATAGCTTTCCTCTTTCTATCTTTAGGTGTAGTTAACCTCTCAGGCTGTGACGAGGCGTCTAGGACCAACTTAGGAACGCTCCACGGCTGCCTTTAGTTGTGGTGGTTAGTCAGGGTACTGCAATCCAGTAGATTCCAACCTCTCTGGTGTATTGCCGTTTTTGCCTGCTCTCCTCAGCTACCAAATCATAACAATGCCCCCTTGTGACCGTCACCTTCCTTGGTATAAACAGATCCTCGGAGTGATATTTGTATTGTCCCCTTATATACTTATACATGGTTATTAGATCGCCCCTCAGTCGTCTTTTTTCTAGACTAAATAATCCTAATTTTGCTAATCTCTCTGGGTATTGTAGTTCCACCATCCCCTTTATTAATCTTGTTGCCTTCCTTTGTACTCGCTCTAGGTCCATTATATCCTTCCTGAGCACCGGTGCCCAAAACTGTACTCAGTACACCCTGTGCGGTCTAACCAGGGATTTGTACAGGGGCAGTATAATGCTCTCATCATGTGTATCCAGACCTCTTTTAATGCACCCCATGATCCTGTTTGCCTTGGCAGCCGCTGCCTGGCATTGGCTGCTCCAGGTAAGTTTATCATTAACTAGGAACCCCAAGTCCTTCTCCATGTCAGATTTACCCATTGGTTTCCCATTCAGTGTGTAATGGTGATATTGATTCCTTCTTCCCATGTGTATAACCTTACATTTATCATTGTTAAACCGCATCTGCCACCTTTCGGCCCAAGTTTCCAACTTATCCAGATCCATCTGTAGCCGAATACTATCTTCTCTTGTATTGACTGCTTTACATAGTTTTGTATCATCTGTAAATATCGATATTTACTGTGTAAACCTTGTATCAGATCGTTAATAAATATGTCGGAGAGAAGAGGTCCCAACACCGACCCCTGTGGTACCCCACTGGTCACAGCGACCCAGTTAGAGAATATACCATTTATAACCACCCTCTGCTTTCTATCAATAAGCCAGTTACTTACCCATTTACACACATTTTCCCCAGACCCAGCATTCTCATTTTGTGTACTAACCTCTTGTGTGGCACGGTATCAAACTCTTTGGAAAAATCAAGATACACTACGTCAAATGACTCACCTTGGTCCAGTCTATAGCTTACCTCTTCATAATAACTGATTAGATTGGTTTGACAGGAGCGATTCCTCATAAACTCATGCTGATATGGAGTTAAACAGTAATTGTTATTGCAGTAATCCAGAATAACATCCCTCAGAAACCCTTCAAATATTTTACCAACAATAGAGGAGTACTGGCCTATAATTTCCAGGTTCACTTTTAGAGCCCCTTTTGAATATTGGTGCCACATTTGCTATGCGCCAGTCCTGTGGAACAGACCCCGTCGCTAAAGAGTCCCTAAATATAAGAAATAATGGTTTGTCTATTATATTACTTAGTTAAAATTAACCTACCCTTAAAATTATAGACTGTTCAAGTCTTTGTCAGTGGGCAAACTTACAAAAAGATTTTTTATACATGCAGTTTAAATAGCTGTAAAAAATTGTTTGGGTATTCAGATAACTCTTACATCTATTTATCGTGATATGTGGGGCTTCATTTATTTTTAATGTTATTTTCATACCCTTTTTTAATTTTTTTACGATATTGGTGGGTAAATGAAGGAAATATGTGTTTGCTTTTCACATTTTTTTTAAATCTCCACAAAGTACCACTAAATTACTTATTAACATTTGTTCCCCTTTCTGTAAGGATTATTTTTAAATATCGGACACATTTTCCTTTCTATTGTAGAGAGGCTAGTAACGATTTGGATTGGCAGCTACTTTTTCTTATTTAATTTCATTTTTACTTGTTTTTATTAATTCACTTATTTTTATTTGCTTTGTTTTTTTCATTTCACATATTGTGCATTTCACCATTTTTATCCTTTTTTAACCTTATTTTCTCTGTAACATGGCCTGGTATATTATCCCCAGTTGCAGTGGAAATGCAGCCTCTGTGCTGCATAGGAGAGCTGACTGGGTCTTCAAGAGGCCAGCAGCTCTTTCTAGCACCCAACACTTATTGTTCACATGATCGTTAGGCAGCACTGACACAACCGAATTGCTGAAAACACTGGTCCACGGGTTGTACCATGTGTCTGACCTTCAATACCCGTTTCACGATTTCACCGCTATCTACAGCCTCAGGATGCAGATAGCAGTGAGTACTATGGTGGAGGAGGGAGCCGCCGGCTCATTCTCCCAATATTAAGAGTGTGCATCTGAGACTGCAGAAACGATGACTTCACTACATTGCGTCTGTTGTGTGCAGCGACAGTGCACACAGCAAAGCCCGGAGCAGAATGCCAGGGGAAAGGGAGCGGGGTGAGTATATGGCGTGAATATATGTCTGTATATAGGTGGGCTATGTGGGGGCTCATACTGTATAAAAAGAGTGATGTGTGTGGACTCATACTGTATATAGGAGGGCTGTGTTAGGTCTCATACAGTATATAAGGGGGTGTCAGCATACTTAATCTTGCTGAATATTAAGTGATACAATTAATATTAATATAAAATAATAATTACAACTAATATGCTAATATTCATATTGAGCAGAAATAATTTTAGCCTATTGGTTTGGCCCTCCACAACAGTCACGGATTCTTACTTGGCCCTCGGGATAATGAATTGCACATCCCTGCTCCAGATAATGACTTTAAATTAAAAAAAATGAATAATTAATATTGCTGCTTACAAATAATTCCTATTTCAAATAATATGTAAATGTTTAATATATTAGGTCCTATGCAGACTGAAGCATGCTGTCTTGTAGACACGATAGCCTAGTTTTTCAGAAGTCCTAAACATTCACTCTGAAAACAAAGGGGCAGAGGCAGCCATCATCCCTATTAGAGTTGACAAGACTAGGTTGTTCCTTAGCGGATGTACAAGGAAACGCTTCTCACTGCCTCAACTAGAACTAATCTGTTTGTTTAACTGAATTTGGTTTTCAATAGTCCTGATCCGAAAACCCAGATATGACAGAGATTTGGAAAAATAAGGCGACGGCTATTGTCTGCACACTACACATACAGGATTGTTCCACACACTGGTTCTGTTGTGGCACTTGTCACCCCTCATTGGCCTGATGCTTCTGCAATGCTCATCAGGGAATAATCCTCATGTCGTGTTCTCCAACTGAAAATATCCCTATCCCTTCTCAGCTTTGCCATGTGGATGTAGAGACGCATACCTCCTAACCAGATCTACTACACGGAGAAGGCATAAAATAATTTTCTACAGGGTGTTTATGCGGTAAAAAAAAATGTATTATGAGCTTACGTTCCAGCACATGTGCAACAATCTAATGATCAAGAATAATTGTCTTATTTGTCTTTAATCCCCTCATCTATGATGACTGAAAACGTATCATTTGTTGTTAGTGCATCACTTGTGTAAACAGACATGTGTGGATGTTAGTAATAGAAACAGCAGAAGAGGAGAAGTACAAATGATCTCAATTCTGAAAAATTGTACCGGGTAAATGTAAGATCAGGTGCAGATGGCCATAGATTCTCGAATCCGAGAGGATCGGGTCCATTATGCAAATGATCAGAGTGCGATTATAGTGTGATCTGATTCTCTCAGACGAGGAGATGGAGAAAAAAAATTCTCCATCTTCTCCATTCTGTCAGTCCGTGCAGCCTGATGTTTTCCACAGACTCTTTGAGTGTGATCTCTGTTCAAGGAAAATATGAGACATGTGGCAGCCCCATTCACTAACACTGGTATTTTCGGTCCAAGTGTGATCCGATGAAACATCAGATAACACTCAGACCGAAAATACTCTTGTCTTCCCCTGCCCTGAGTTCGACAAATATTAACAATTTGATCAGCGCAATCTTTTGACTAATTCATTTGACTCTTTATTAAGTGGATGACTTGGTAAAGGTGTCAATTGGAAGAGCAGCACAATAAATATCTTGCCATGTTAATATCTTTTCATCAAAATTATTGCTCAGTATGAAAAAAGACATGACAGCTGTAGATGATAAACTGACCACTAAGGGGCACTGTTACCTCCTGTATATATGACCGAGGACTTATCAGCAAGCAATCTATATTGGAGCAAGCTCTAATCTGGCTTGTGGGTGCAAAAGTACCTTCTGAATTAGGAATTTTCTGCTAATTTTCTGTTGGGGACTCACAGCCAGAACATGATGATGCATTGGCTTTACCACTGGACAAAGGTCAAACTGATATGTACAATGTATCTTTCATTTACCCAATATAACACTACAATAAGCACAAAATGAGTCCATTATGTTTCCAAATGAAAGAGAGAAATCGCTCCGCAGTATATAAAAAATTGAACTCGAAACTGAGTACCCAGTTGCTCTTCATCATTAGAGGACACATGGCCAGTAAGGTCGTCCTCAGGGTTGAGAAGCACTCGTCTAAATGATCTTTGGTTTTCCAGGTATACTGGTATGTACGACCATAGAAGAGTGAAGGTAGTCTGTAACATGTACAAAGGGCCAAGATAAGAGTAATGTATAAACTCCAGGTCCAAAGTACAACTAAGGAAGAAGAAGGAGCCTCCAGCAGAAGTGGTGGTTTGTTACTAAGGCAGTCTGGAGAGTAGATGTACATATTTCACAAAAGAGGGGCACACAGACAGAAGAGACCCCTCACATCATAATTCACCTGCTTGCATCCTTGGAAATGGAAGTGGCTCCCTCACCTCATGGGCCTCTTTCTAGGCTGCACTACTCATATGTCCCCCCATGCATCAATTACTGCCTTGTCCCCAGTCAATGTGAAGCAGAGCTCTGCTTTGCTGGGCAGAGACAACATATGCACAACATGTTAGAACCAACAGCAAGTCTTCTACAATTCTGAGCTAAAAGAACGTCCTAGCCAGGATGGCAAAGGAAGAAGGACACACAAATAGGAGAGTGAGTGATGGCAGGTACTCTCACTTTTCCCCCAGCCATCTTGTATTTCATCCTGCTGTACCCACCCTTCACCGAGTTGTTGCCATCTGGTCTCTCAACCCTTTTCTGCTCAGGGGTGGACATATCATTGGTGCAACCTGTGAGGTCGTACAGAGGCCCAAGAGGTAGGGGGGCCCATTTCTATCTCCGAAATAGGTGAAATTTTGCATTTTTAGGAGCTTTTGGGCTACAAAGGGCCCATGTATTGTTTTTGCACAGGGGCCCTTTTCTGTCTGTGTCCGCCAGTGTTTTTGCTGACAAAGCCCCTGGCACCCTGTGTCTTCCTATATTAAATTTCATATCCCTCTTGAAACCTCTTCTAATCCAGCCATTTTATTTTTCCTCAGCTTGTTTTCTGGGCCCCTGCACTTACTGTCTCCACCATACCCTTCTATAGGGCCATTGCCAAGTTGTGTTTCCCATGGAACTTAATTCTTGTTGTGACACTCTCATTCTCTGCCATTGCAACATCCTCAGAGTCCTCATTTTGTTTTCCCCCAAATCCTCTAGCAACATGTCTCCCTCCTCTCCACCCCATGTCCCTGACTGACCCTGGCAGTCTTTTCTCTAGACTGGTGGCATCCAGAGCAGGGGACTGAACTGATCTTCTCACTCTTCTTTCCATTAAGTATATCTTATCAGTTCTCTATCATTTATTTTTATGTTTTACTTTATGCTCCTTCCTTTCACTGTCTCCACAATCACACATTTAGTTTTTTGATATTTTTACCCCTTGTTTAAATCTTCATTTATTTCTTCACTTTGAGCTTCTGGTTTTGCTCTTCCTCTCATTGCTTCCCAACCAATATGTCATTTTCTTGATGATTTTTAGTTCAAAATTTCCCCCTTGGCCTTTTCTTCATCTCCATAATCCATGCCCTAAATGAACCTTTTACTGTCTCGTCTAGTTCATGCACTCGATCAGTTAACTTCAGCTTAAGATTTTCCTTCTGTTTTGACATTATCTTCAAAACTCCATCCTTAGTTTTCTTCATGTGGGTCATAGTTCTCTGTAACAGCGACTGGCCTGATCATTCCATGTCACACACCACAGTTCTAGGTACTTATGTAAAGGTCACAAGTTCAGGGGTCCTTAGGGCCTTGGTAGGGCTAAACTGGTAGTGAATCCTGACAATCTACAAGACATTTGATCATTCACAATAAAAGCATGGTTCAGAACTGGGACTATGGTCCTAGTCTCTCTGAAGAGAGTAATATCCCTGATACATTGAATGATCACATCTTTCACTGAAGTTGAAAGCCTACCTCAAATGCTCATTCATTGGCTGATTGGATCGTGGATGCGGAACATTAAGTTATCAATTTGACGGTGGCTCAGTGGATAGCACTGCTGCCTTGCAGCGCTGGAGTCCTTGGTTCAAATCCCACCAAGGACAACATCTGCACAGAGTTTGTATGTTCTCCCCATGTTTGCGTGGGTTTCCTCCAGGTTCTCCGGTTTCCTCCACATTCCAAAGATAGGGAATTTAGATTGTGAGCCCCATCGGGGACAGCGACAATAATGTCTGTAAAGGGCTGTGGAATTAATGGCGCTATAAAAATATGTAAAATAAATAAAACAAATACATATCACCTCATTTAAACAGAAGATATGCTGCTGACAACATGCATTATACAGTGACAGATGCTGTATCTTACTCCCTTGGGTGTCAGCGCCCTCTATTCCTCTGCAAAAGTTGGGTTGTGAACCTGACATATCTCTGTAGCATCACTCTCCTGACCTATGTAGTCCAGTTCAGAAGTTGAGCTACTGCCTGAGTATTTAAGTACCGTAGTCATCCATTGCATTCCTGTAAACTGGTTTATTGTTCCCAGATTCCTAGGTCTGCTATATTACAGGGTCAACACTGCTGTGCCATTGCTAACTCTGCATTAGACGCTGGGAAAATCTTACCTCTGCTACATCATCGAGTCAACTCTGCTGTTCTACTGCCAGCTCTGCATTTGATTCTGTAATAAACTCACCGCTACTATATCGCTGAGTCAACTCTGCTGTACCGCTGCTAGCTCTGATTTTAATTTTATGACAATCTCAGCTGTGCTACCTCACTGAGTCAACTCTTACAACTCTGCAGTGGACTCTGTTCCAAACTCAGCTCTACTTTATTGCTGAAATCTGCTGTACTCTTGCCACCTTTGGATTGAACTCTGTTCCATTGATTCCTTTCACTTGAGTATCCTTTGCTTCCTTGTAGTTTACATCCCTGCTTCATCATTCATCCTATTGAATGAATTCTGTTTTCTCCTCTTGTTGCCATTCCACTACAACAGTGTCTGTTGTTCTGTGTAGCCCTGGTGTGAAGGCACACGCAGTACTCTGGAGGATGTGTGGAGAGGTAACAGTTTAATGCTCAATAAACATTCACTCCATCACACACTTAGACACACCCATAGGTTATAAGAGCTAGTGAGATCTAGCCAGTGAGAGAGTCTAGCCCGGGTGGCTCCTGAGTGAGTCATTCCACCTGTGTGCAGTCTGTGCAGGAAGAAAGAGGAGTCAGCAGCAGAACCTTCAGTCGCCTGTCCCAAGGACAGTGGAGTTCAGTCGACGTGCTCCTGAACTAGAAGATTACTGAGCCTCTGTTAGCGAGCTCTGGGAAGAAGCAAGAAGGGATTAACCTGCATAGCCTTTGGAAGTGTGGAGTGCTTATGCTACAAGCGCGAACAGGGCGAAAGGCACAGTGGAAGGGAATCTAAAAGTGCCTTAAGGATTGAACTATCCGGCATTGATCACCGGTCACTGGGGACCGAAGTGTCACTATAGCTTTAGGCATAGTGATAGAAAAACCAGAGTCTTACTGGACCTTAGGTCGCAGAAAGCAGCCCTTGGAGTGTCAGTACGTAGCAGGGGTCAGGTGGAATAGGGACTTTGAGCCTGATCAGCAAAAACAAGAACCTAGTTCCATCACTGGAAGACTCCGACCACAAAACTGACCGGGCAGTACAGCTTTGAAGAAGCTGGAGTTCTTGGAGTGAACTAAGCTTTATGCTAGTTGGACTCATCATATGGAAAGTGAAGGAGGCCCATAACCTGTTCAGCTGTTATCTCAAAGCACATCCTCCACCCGACCAGCCTCCCTGGGACCTGCCTTATCTTCTGACAAGTAAAAGGTATGGAAAGACGCTGGATGGTGTGAGACTGATTTATTTACCTGCACCCGACATCATTAATTCCATAGACTTTGAGGGACCAGTCCCACCTGTAGGGGACCCGACATCTAGCTGCCACACCATCCCCTCAGAGATCTACAGCAGCGCTGGTCTTAGTGATCAGAGAACTACAGGTGGCGTCACGAACTGTATATATACCTATCCCCTGTAAATATACCCCCCAACATACGCCTGACCGCCAGGGCCACAGACCGAGCCACCGCTACCTGTGACAACCCCATAGCCTTCCATGGGCTCGGCTCTGAGTACCCCATTGCTCTGGTAAACCACAATTGTGGTGCGGGTCACACAACTTGGCGTCACGAACAGGATACGAAACTCGCAAAATTGCGAGCCCTGTGTGCCTGTGGAGGTGTTTTTGTGAAAAAGGACTGTTTGCTATTTTTGGCGCTAAAATCCGCCATTTTGCCACCAAATTCGCACCCTCAGGCGCTGGAGAAGAAGGTGGGCGTGGATTCGTGGGCGTGTGCCCCCCTGTGGCGCGAAGAGAATGCCTGCCCTCTCAAAGTGCTATTACAATATGCGATCCTGCCCTACAGCAAAGGAGGTCCGCCTCCTCTTCACCTTCCCTGCGAAGAGGAGGAGACGCAAACCCCGCCTCCACGGAAGAGACCGGACAGCTCTGGTAGAAGAAGAGGGTCTGTTCTGGAACATCATGGAGGCAGGACGTGTGCAGCCGAGCAGGGAAGCGGTGGAAGGCAGGCCCCGTTCCCCAGCCAAGCTGCCACTAGAACCAGAACCATCTGTGGTCCTGCACCTGCAGCAAGCCTTGCTGGAGATTGGAGAGGAAAATGCAAGATTGAAGAAGATGATTTTGCAACAACCTGGCATGGAGGAGATCGAGAGACGCCGGTGTACCCTGATACAGCGGCGGCTGTGGGATGCGGTGCTCTCTCCCCTCGACGACCCCCCACGATTTGAACTACCAAGACTTCTGCTGCCCAAGGCTAAGGAGCAACCGGAGGCTACCCCCAAAAGGACCGACCCTGATCCTACCGATGGAGCGGTGGAAGCGAAGGAGGTTGAGGAGGTACCGCTAGTTCCGGAATGCCCGCCCGGCCAGGAGGCCGCAGCAGATGATCGACCCCCGGTAGGGACACCGGAGGGGTCCTGTCCATCCTTACCAGACGTCGACTGGGATGAGATGGCGCGCCTGGATGACGTCGCCTACACCGCCCAGTGGGAACGTGAGTGGCAGCATCGCGAAGAGGAACAGCGACGCCGGCAGGAGGAAGAGCGGGAAGTGCAGCGGAACCGGCAGCGGCAGTACGAGCAGCTGATTGCGGATAAGGAAAGTGTCCGCCGGGAAAAAGGTACTCTAAGGGAACCGCGGCGGCAGGGGTGTGTGACAGAGTTCCAGCTCCGGAAGGGCTGGGGCTTCATTAGAGAACCGGGCCTCTACCCAGGGGTCTTTGTCAGTCACAGGGACGTAGAATCCCACCTGCCCATCGGCCATCCCGGGAGGGACCTAATCAATGGGGACATAGTAACCTATACACGGCACTGGGGTATGAAAGGATGGTATGCCTTAAATGTCGCAGTCGTCAGAGACCCCGTCCCCGACGCAGGTAACGTCACCATTGCCAGCGCATCCCAGTCTCAATCTACCGCTGCATCAGGCCGTGCCCCGGCATCGCCCCAGGAGAGAATATCACAGTTGGAAGCGCCCCCTGCATACTCTACTCTGCCAGTATCTCGCGCCAAATCACAAACCGCGACCCCGTTTAAGTCGCAAGTTATACCGCCGGACGTGACGGCACCAGCAGAGATGCCATCAGAATCTTGCAAGGAGGACATACCCGTTGCGCCCCTAGTGGTTCGCACGAGGACTGTAGCGACCCAAACCCTGATAGCAGGTCACGACTTGTTGGTCATGGGATCTAAGGATCATCGTATTGTTCCAGCCCCCGGGATGGAAAGTATAATGGAAGCCTGCAAGAAAATGTGAAGAACGGTAGGACCCAGACAGGGTTTACCGCAACAAAGAAAATGTAGAAAGTTTTGATAAAAGAAATAATTGCTGTTTTGCACTTTATTGCTATATATAGGGTTTACGTAGTTTTATATATAACGAGTAGAATACCCGGCTGGGTACAAAGATGAAAATTTTGAAAAGTTAAAGAATTTTGAGAAATAAAGAGTAAGAGTTTTACATATAGAATACTCTAGTTGAGTAAATAGAATCTGATATAATGTGAATTATTTGAAAATGTGTCTTATAAGAGACTGCGTGGCTGAGGACTGAGCCAGCCCAAAAACTGTATCCTGTAAATAGTTGCACCAAGGTGCATTATATTGGTTTTACATGAAACCACCAACTACCTCTGAATATAAAACCCGTGTGGTGTGGCACTGAGCGAGGTCTGCATTCAGATGTCCTGCAGCCCACCCAGGACCCACGTTGAAGGTTTGGTGCGGGTCCTTCACAAGAATACAGTGTATATATTGAATGCCTTGATGCTTTAATACTTTTTGTATTTTCTTACTGTACATATGGCAACGTTTAAGAAATCCTTACCTCCCGGATGGGAAGAGTTAATGTTTATTGTTAATATAAAACAAAATGTCTTCTTGTATTTCACAGCCCGGGAGTGCTGTATTTTACCATGGGGGAATGTGTAGCCCTGGTGTGAAGGCACACGCAGTACCCTGGAGGATGTGTGGAGAGGTAACAGTTTAATGCTCAATAAACATTCACTCCATCACACACTTAGACACCCATAGGTTATAAGAGCTAGTGAGATCTAGCCAGTGAGAGAGTCTAGCCCGGGTGCTCCTGAGTGAGTCATTCCACCTGTGTGCAGTCTGTGCAGGAAGAAAGAGGAGTCAGCAGCAGAACCTTCAGTCGCCTGTCCCAAGGACAGTGGAGTTCAGTCGACGTGCTCCTGAACTAGAAGATTACTGAGCCTCTGTTAGCGAGCTCTGGGAAGAAGCAAGAAGGGATTAACCTGCATAGCCTTTGGAAGTGTGGAGTGCTTATGCTACAAGCGCGAACAGGGCGAAAGGCACAGTGGAAGGGAATCTAAAAGTGCCTTAAGGATTGAACTATCCGGCATTGATCACCGGTCACTGGGGACCGAAGTGTCACTATAGCTTTAGGCATAGTGATAGAAAAACCAGAGTCTTACTGGACCTTAGGTCGCAGAAAGCAGCCCTTGGAGTGTCAGTACGTAGCAGGGGTCAGGTGGAATAGGGACTTTGAGCCTGATCAGCAAAAACAAGAACCTAGTTCCATCACTGGAAGACTCCGACCACAAAACTGACCGGGCAGTACAGCTTTGAAGAAGCTGGAGTTCTTGGAGTGAACTAAGCTTTATGCTAGTTGGACTCATCATATGGAAAGTGAAGGAGGCCCATAACCTGTTCAGCTGTTATCTCAAAGCACATCCTCCACCCGACCAGCCTCCCTGGGACCTGCCTTATCTTCTGACAAGTAAAAGGTATGGAAAGACGCTGGATGGTGTGAGACTGATTTATTTACCTGCACCCGACATCATTAATTCCATAGACTTTGAGGGACCAGTCCCACCTGTAGGGGACCCGACATCTAGCTGCCACACCATCCCCTCAGAGATCTACAGCAGCGCTGGTCTTAGTGATCAGAGAACTACAGGTGGCGTCACGAACTGTATATATACCTATCCCCTGTAAATATACCCCCCAACATACGCCTGACCGCCAGGGCCACAGACCGAGCCACCGCTACCTGTGACAACCCCATAGCCTTCCATGGGCTCGGCTCTGAGTACCCCATTGCTCTGGTAAACCACAATTGTGGTGCGGGTCACACAACTCCATCAAGATTTCCCTGCTTCATCAACCTCATCTCTCTCTGCTGCTCATCCGGACCAAGAGCTTTGATGATTCACTTCGCCAGGTAAGACGTTACAGATTGTTCTTAACCCATACAGATAGTATTGATCTCTGTGAAATTACTTTAAAGAAGCACTGATGTACTTGTATATAGTGGATCAACACTCATTATGGTCAGAAATCGGCCTGTGTACATGTAGCGTATGGAAGGGTCATACACGAAAGTGAAGGCCCCCCCTTGTAAGAGTTTTGTCTGCCCCCCATCTGTCATGCCCCACCTGCGTAAACACACATTTATATAAATATTTAAATGAGAAACAATATAATAAAATTGGGCGCATGCTAATGCATAATAAATGCTCATTTACACATTAAACACAAATATACATACAATATATATATACATAATTGCATAGGAAAATCTTTTAACTTTTATTTTACCTCTAATATACAGGTATAGAGAAATTCACTGGCGTATAGAGATATATTTCTAAGTACCAATACAATATGCCTGTAAAGAAGAAAAACACCATTTAGCTTATAGCGCTTTACACAAATACAAAAAAATCCCCTTATATTTTGCAAAAATATTTAGACTTGATAGTCCTCAGTGGTTGATACCTTTTTTAATGGCTAACTGAAAAGATGGTAACAAATTGCAAGCTTTCAAGACTACTCAGGTCTCTTCATCAGGCATAGACTAATACAAAATCTGAAGAATTTGTATTAGTGTAGCCTGATGAAGAGACCTGAGTAGTCTTGAAAGCTTGCAATTTGTTACCATCTTTTCAGTTAGCCATTAAAAGTATCAACCACTGAGGACTCTCAACTCTAAATATTTTTCTATCTACTGGCTAATACGGTACGAAGATACACATCTTTCCTTATATTTTGCAGTAAGGCCTGTGGCTCATTGCTTTTGGTCCCGTCTGCCTTGCAAAAGCTTGTGACTTTGAATCCTGGGCGCCTGTGCAGCTGTACATGCAGTGTGTGTGCCTCTAGCTCATAGGGCCTTTTAGGCTGTGGTTCCACGGTCCGGAACCACAGCGCATTTGACTGAGCGGAAATTCCGCTCCGTCCTAAGCCCCGCCCCCTTTCTGACGCGCGTTCTTTCCGGATGTGTTCAGGACACCTCAGGAACACATGCGGAAAGAACGCAGGACTGCATAGCCCTGTGTTAAATTCCGTTGCGGAATACGCTAGGACATGTCCGGATACGCAGGTCTTCCGCCTGCGTGTTGTTACGCATAGTGGAGACGGGATTTCTTGAAATCCCCTCCACTATGCTGTAACATCTGGACGCTGCGTGTTTGGCGCTGCGCCAACGCACAGCGCCAAACACGCAGCATTTCCTGAAGGAATACTGATCGTGGAAACTCACCCTTACATGGATTTCTAACGTTTATAAGATCCCTCATTCAAGATCATTGGCTTGAGTAAACATGACCGCAACCAGTTCATTTACAGGCTGAGCGCAACTTTTATGCAGCCTAAAAAGAATCAATGTCAGCAAAACTTCTTCTGTAAATGGGCTATGCTTCTGACAATATGCAAATAGTTTGGGGAAGGTGGCATCAGTCCATTTAAAAAAGTTTTTAAATGAGTGCAGATCTAATGGTAATGATAGGAGCTCACTTGGTGCATAAAATAAGTGTAATAAGGCAACCACTTTTCAATAAAAAGATTTAAAATTATTTTCTACACTCTAAATAATGGGGCCATCAGTAGGAACTTTAATTCTCTGCTCCATTGTGATACATTATTAGCATTGTGCAATCACATTGTGCAATCACATAGTGAGAATAGCCGCCAATTACAGCATGTACAGCAGTGTAATTTTTCCAGAGTGAAGAAGAAAACTTTTACAAAAAGTAGCATAATATATGGCAAATGTTACACAGACCTTATTCCTCTGTGTATTCTCTAGATTTGTGTTCTCTGTTGGCTGTTTCCATGAGGTTATCTGAGGGTAATCTAAAAGCTGCAGGACCTCCTACAACCCCCTTGTAATTATATTCACATGTTACTAGTAAAATCATGGTTTTACAGATGCCAGCAGTGGCCAGGATGAAACTATTAATTGTTTAGCAGCAGAGCACTAGAGGGCAGTAAATGCCAAGATAGTCCGTGCCAATCCCAGCAAAATGGACCCTCCAGTTTCCAGTCCAGTTATAGCACATAGTGAGATAATAAATAATTTCCAAGAACACAATGTATAATCCGAGCAGCACAGAGATCTGCTATGGTTACATTGTTCTAATGCGATCATGTAGAATAAACATGAACAAATGTAATAAAACTTAATGCAACATATCATTGATTCCATGGTGCTGTACATGAGAAGGGGTTACATACAAATTACAGGTATCACTTACAGTAAACAAACTATCAATGACAGATGGACACAGAGGGGAGAGGACCCTGCCCTTTCGGGCTTACAGTGTATATATATATATATAAAATGAAAAAACACGGCACTCAAAGAGACTATGGGGATATTGGTGCACAAGTAGGGTCTCCAGCCCAAATAGCAATGTATACATATATATATATATATATATATATATATATATATATATATATATACAGGGGCGGAACTATAGTGGAAGCAGGGGAAGCAGCTGCCACAGGGCCCGGGCTAGAAGGGGGCCCGTCCCTGCTGCAGCTGCCCTGTGATTTAGGAGCAAAAAGGGGGGCCCGAGCACGCTGGCAAATGGATCCGCGCTCGGGCCCCCTCCCGACATTTTGTTCAGGCTTCTGACTCTGAACGCTGATGCATAACAACACTGTGTTGTTTTAAAGAGACACTACAGTGTTGTAAATGCAGACAGCGAACAGAAATGAGCACTGTAGCTTTAAGCTGCGGCCCAGTGCATTATGGTCCGTCTGTCACAGCGTGTGTGCATGTGGGGGCGGACAGCAGACGGCCAGGCAGACCACATGAAGCAGCAGGCTGACTGGACAAGCAGGTGGAAGCCCGGCGAGCAGGGTGAGTACCGTGAGTCTCTCAACAGTGAGAAGAGGCTTGGCTGCTCAATGGTGACTGGGAGGGCAGGTGCAGGCAGGATCTAACAGGGCCCACATTCAACAGGGCCCAGGCCCCAGGCTGCAGTGCAGGGGGCCCACATTCAACACAGGGCCCAGGTAGCAAGGGGCCCGCATTCCAACAGGGCCTCGGGCTCCTGGGCCCTGTTTGACGCAAGCCTCAAGTCACCACTAACCTCCCCCTGGGCCCTGTTGGGCACGGGACCTCAGTCACCAGTAGCCTCCCCCTGGCCCAGTAACAGCCTCATGGTTGCTACAAGTGACGAGTGACACCCTGATCTCTGCTACATGTGACAAGTAACAACCTCAGCTCTGCTACATGTAACAAGTAACAACCTCAGCTCTGCTACATGTGACAAGTAGCAACCTCAGCTCTGCTCATGTGACAAGTAACAACCTCAGCTCTGCTACATGTGACAAGTAGCAACCTCAGCTCTGCTCATGTGACAAGTAACAACCTCAGCTCTGCTCATGTGACAAGTAGCAACCTCAGCTCTGCTCATGTGACAAGTAACAACCTCGGCTCTGCTACATGTGACAAGTAACAACCTCAGCTCTGCTACATGTGACAAGTAGCAACCTCAGCTCTGCTCATGTGACAAGTAACAACCTCAGCTCTGCTCATGTGACAAGTAACAAACTCAGCTCTGCTACATGTGACAAGTAGCAACCTCGGCTCTGCTACATGTGACAAGTAACAACCTCAGCTCTGCTACATGTGACAAGTAGCAACCTCGGCTCTGCTACATGTAACAACCTTAGCTCTGCTACATGTGACAAGTAGCAACCTCAGCTCTGCTCATGTGACAAGTAACAACCTCAGCTCTGCTCATGTGACAAGTAACAACCTCAGCTCTGCTACATGTGACAAGTAACAACCTCAGCTCTGCTACATGTGACAAGTAACAACCTCAGCTCTGCTACATGTGACAAGTAGCAACCTCAGCTCTGCTACATGCGAGGAGTGACAGCCTCATCTCTGCTACATGTGCGGAGCGACAGCCTCAGCTTTGCTATACAAGTAGCAGAGCTGAGGCTGTCACTCCTCACATGTTGCAGAGATGAGGCTGTCACTCCTTACATGTAGCAGAGCTGAGGCTGTCACTCCTCGAATGTAGCAGAGCTGAGGCTGTCCCTACTCACATGTAGCAGAGCTGAGGCTGTTCCTCCTCACATGTAGCAGAGCTGAGGCTGTCACTCCTCACATGTAGCAGAACTGAGTCTGTCACTCCTCACATGTAGCAGAGCTGAGGCTGTCACTCCTCACATGTAGCAGAGCTGAGGCTGTCACTCCTCACATGTGTAATTGGTGAGGGCGTGGTGCAGAAGTACGGTATACAGAACAATCTTAGATTATTCTGTATACCGGACTGTTGTTCTACTGAATAAATCATCCGTTTTGAAAGCAATTTGCAGGCTGGATTACAAGTTTCTTCACATATTTACTCTGGAGAAAGCCTACCTTCGTCACTACCTCAGTTGCTTCCTGGGAGTTGGTTCTTTTCTGTTATTTCACTATCATTACTCCAAAAACCTCTAATTTTGGATAATAAAGGTATCTTTCTTAACACAACTTGGGTAGACCGGGATTGGCAACGCGCGCGAGGGGGGGGGCACCATTGTGAAGTTTGCTGTGGGGCCCTGCCGTTCCTAGTTACGCCCCTGTATATATATATATATATATTCTTTGTTTATTTGTTTTTTTAGCATCAAAGAACTGAATCTGGGAAAAAAATTCTACAAAAAATCCGACCTATGATATTTTTTTCATTTTTTTCATTGATTTTTGTTGAAGAAGCTATCAATAGCAATATGGGGATTTGATACAAGTCCCGTGGTACCATAATCTGAGATGTTACCACTTATTCAGACAGGCATATTGTATCCATATTTAACAACTCATATTCTGGACTCCATTACAACAGTATTAGGAAAGTCTGGAAATGAGATACTGTCCAGATACAAGCAAGTTTTATGTCTCAGGTGCTCTACACTTTCGTGCCAGCGTGGGGCGCTAGACTAATGTCTATTTTTTGGGGATTGGAGAAAATATTTAACTCTTGCGCTGCTGCCTGTCCCAAGCTTAATCTACAGAACAAAGTGGTTTGCATTTAGGTTACTCAGACTTTTAAATTCTATAGATAATGATTATGCAGGTTTGAAGTTAAAAGTGAAGCTCTTGATATTAAGTGGAGGATGGTACTGATAAAACCTTCAATTTTTCAAATATTTATAATGCCCCCCATGCACCAGGGCAGGCTACAAACTACCTCTGCATAGCAATCTCCTGTGCACATAATACATATAGGCTCCAATGCCAACTATTTTGAGTTCTTTTAATATGTCTTTATTTTGGCTGGTGTCTTATAATAAATAAATATATATTTTAGTCAGGTGATCATTGTCTGTGCATGCCTTCTTTTTCCTTATGTTTTCTAGCTTTGGCATTTCAGTAAAAAAAACCTTATTTTTAAACCCACCAGGTAGTGAACCGCATGGGAGACTAGCGGACAGGTGGGTTGCCAGTGGCCTGTCACCGACAGCAGCCAATGACTGTCAGGTTTCTCCCTAGAAAAATATTTAGAGTTGAGAGTCCTCAGTGGTTGATACCTTTTAATGGCTAACTGAAAAGATGGTAACAAATTGCAAGCTTTCCAGACTACTCAGGTCTCTTCATCAGGCGAAGACTAATACAACATCTGAAGAATCACATATTTATACACAACACAGCACAGAAAAAATGCAATAAGACAAGACAAGTGACGTGAAGCAGAACTGTCATTATGGAAGAGGGATGAACATAAATATTGGAACAGTTCATAGATAAGGAGTGTGAAAGTTTTATTACCCTCTGATTGGAGTCTGCTATTGTGTTTTGATGCCCCTAGAACCCATATGTCAAAGTCAAGGCCCGCGGGCCAGATCCGGCCCGCAAATTGATTATCTATGGCCCCCTGGCAGGCGGGGCCCTGAGCAGGCGGGGGGGCCCACTCGCAGTCTGGCACCCCCGCGCCCGTTAGCGGAGGAGAGGCGGTGTCAGCGCCGCCACTGGGCCCCCCCGCCTGCTCAGGGCCCCGGCAGCAGCTGGCAACAATACTTACCTCTCCCGTGCCTCCGCTGCCGCAGCTCCGGGCTCCAGGGGGCGCCGGCGCTTCCTCTCACAGCCGGCCGCTGAATGACGTCATCATTCAGCGGCCGGCTGTGGCACAGAGCGCGGGGACGCTGAACAGGTAAGACGTCTCTGTGTGTGTGTCTCTGTGTGTGTATGTAGTGCGGTGCTTTGTGTGTGTATGTATGTGTGTGTGTGTATGTGTGTGTGTATGTATGTATGTGAGAGAGTGCTTGTGTGCTGTCTGTGTGTGATGATGGCAGGCATTGCTGATAATGGGGAGGCATTGATGATGGGGAGAAGATGATGATGGGCAGGCATTGCTGATAATGGGGAGGCATTGATGATGATGGGGAGAAGATGATGATAATGGGCAGGCATTGATGATGGGGAGAAGATGATGATGGGCAGACATTGATGATGATGGGGAGGAGATTATGATGGGCAGGCATTGCTGATAATGGGGAGGCATTGATGATGATGGGGAGAAGATGATGATAATGGGCAGGCATTGATGATAATGGGCAGGCATTGATGATGATGGGGAGGAGATGATGATGATGGGCAGGCATTGATGATAATGGGGAGGCCATGATGATGATGGGGAGGCAATGATGATGATAATGGGGAGTCTTTCCACAGCGCCCTTTCCTGAGCTGTAACAGTGCAGAACGCAGTACAGCACAGAGGAGAGCTCCATATTTTGTATGGAGCATTATATGGGGACCAGTATCCTGTATGGAGCATTATATGGGGACCAGTATCCTGTATGGAGCATTATATTGGGTCCAGTATCCTGTATGGAGCATTATTTTGGGTCCAGTATTCTGTATGGAGCATTATATGGGGGGTGACATCCTGCATGGGGTATTATATGGGTGATGAGGGGGAGACTGTGGTGCCCATAATATTGTATGGAGGACTGTACTGTCCAGTCTGTACTGTGCGCTGTGAGGATTTGGCGGTTTTTGAGCTATTGTACAATTTACAATAGATATCACTCATGTAATGGAAGAAGAGAAGTATTTGGCATTGTACTGTACCCATATTTCTCTGCTGTATCTGTGCATCATGAATCGTGGTCTGTGTTAAAGGGGCCCACTGAGGCTCTTTCGCCCGGGGCCCATAAAAACCTGGAGCCGGCCCTGGCACCAACACTACATTTCCCACAAAGCACCGGTAGCAGGGCCGGCGTCAGTCCGGCCCTCGGCTTGTAGCAAATTTTTTTTTTTGGCCCTCGGTGTGTTTGACTTTGACATCCCTGCCCTAGAAGGTCAGAGAAGCAGATTCCTTAATTGATGTACACAGACATGAATCCGTGTGATATATTCATTCCAGCACTAAGAGTGTCAAAGGTCATCATAAGTTTATATTCCCAAACCTTTCTATCTTTCTCAGATTTGAAGTTAGATTTTAATACCAGTAATTCCATATCCATCATGCTATGACCGGGCATACAAAAGTGTTTTGCCACAGGTAAATCCATTCTTTTTTCTCTTATTGTGTGGCGATGAGAATTCATCCTTGTTCTCAGTTTTTGCCTGGTCTCCCCCACATACAGACCCCCAGTTGGACATTTCGTACAAATAATTAGGTACACCACATTAGATGTGATGCAGCTGAAAGTACCTGGTTTCTCCCTATACACACACAAGGAGAAGTCTTTCACTCAAGTGGAGTGAACGGGAAGAAGACATTGAGGACCAATATTTTCGACTAGTTGCAGCTCAGCCCCTAGCCGTTTTTAAAGAGTTTCAGAGTCAAAAATCCATGGCTGGAAAAGATACATGTGCATATGAGGCTGCTGAGGTTTGGTTAGCAGACCCATGGCCAGTCAGTGGATTGCGGTCCTTGCATGAACCAAATTTCACAAACGTCTGAATTAACCCTGTTTTTTAATGTATGTATTTTTCTTTTTTAATGAATCAATAGATTTTTAATGTTTTTACTATGATTTTTCTGTAGACCGAGTGCTGAACTATTTTCATGTCTTTCTCAGAATACACTTAAAAGCTTCAATGGATCAACAGACAGCAATTAATGTCTCCATGAACAGCTTATATAAATAATATCTTCTCTGCCCCAGGTCTGTGTATTCTGGTCTAAGGGATCATACCCACTTGCGATAAATACGGACGAGTGCAATCCGATAAAAAATCGGATTGCACTCAGACCAATGTTATTCCATAGGTGACATCTCATTTGCGAGTTTTTTCTCAGCTGAAATCGGACTGAGAAAAAAATTGCAGCATGCTGCGTATTGCTGCGATTCTCGAAAGAGACTAACCAATACAAGTCAATGGATGAGAGAAAAAAATCGTACAGCACTCGCACCATGCACTGGTGTCCTTTGAAAAGCCGGCAATTCATCCCTGGCTACTGTTAAATCACACTGACAGTTCACAAAACACTAGATATATACACATAGAATACATAAATAAATATAAACACATGTCAGTGAGACACACACAAATATATATATATATATTTAGATCTCATACAGAGGTAGATAGCAGAATAGTCGATAATTCAATTGTCGGCTTCTGTAAAATCATTACAGAACCTGACAGGATGTGAGACATCGTTTACGTACAGTAAACCATTGCATATCCGTTAGATTTATATGTCCCTCACTAATAATGTTAGTAGTGTCTGTGTGTAAAATTTTGGAGCTGTAGGTGTTAAAGGATTAATTCACGAAAAAAACTTGCGTGGGCTCCGTGCAATTTTCTCCACCAGAGAGGGCAAGCCAGTGACTGAGGGCAGAAATTAATAGCCTAGAGAGGGACAATTGTTTTTGGGCCCCCCTAGCTAAAAAAATCTGCCCCCAGCTAACCCAGAAAAGGCGCATCTATAAGATGGAATATTCCGGCACTTACCATCTCTCTTCCCATTGCCCTGTAGCGGTGGCATATGGTGTAAAAAGGGGTTAATGTCACCTTGCTATTGTAAGGTGACATTAAGCCTGGTTAATAATGGAGAGTTGTCAATAAGACAAACTGACCGGTTTGACTCTACGGCGGACAGGTATGGGTATATAGTTGCTTTTTTATTTTGGATTTTGTCTTTTTTCCAGGAGAATGATGGCTTCGAATGGATTGGGAGTGTAATAAAGATGGAAAAAATGTGTGTTTATTTCATTAAAAGTCTTTATTCTTAATGTGTGTGTTTTTTTAACCCCTTTCAGACTAGTGGATTAATAATGGATAGGTGTCATATTGACAGCTCTCCATTATTAACCAGGCTTAATGTCACCTTACAATAGCAAGGTGACATTAACCCCTTATTACCCCATATGCCACCACTACAGGGCAATGGGAAGAGAGAGGGTAAGTGCCGAAATAGGCGCATCTAACACATGCGCCTTTTCTGGGGTGGCTGGGGGCAGATTTTTTAGCCAGGGGGGTCCATAAACAGTGGTCCTTCTCTAGGCTATTAATTTCTGCCCTCAGTCACTGACTTTCCCTGTCTGGTGGAGAAAATAGCGGGAGCCCATGCAAGTTTTTTCTGTGAATTAATTCTTTAATTTAACACCTACTGCTCCAAAATTTTACACACAGACACTACTAACATTATTAGTGAGGAACATATAAAAAATAACTGATATGCAATGGTTTACTGTAGCATTGATCCACTCCCGCCTGGACTACTGCAACGCTCTATTACTTGGCCTCCCCATTACTCGACTATCCCCTCTCCAGTCCATCCTTAATGCAGCAGCCAGGGTCATCCATCTGGTTAATCTGTACTCGGACGCGTCCGCTCTTCGCCAGTCCTTACACTGGCTGCCCATTCATTATAGGATCCAATTCAAAGTACTTGTTCTCACCCACAAAGCTCTCCACAGTGCAGCACCCCCCTACATCTCCTCCCTCATTTCTATCTATCGGCCTAACCGACTGCTGCGCTCTGCAAACGACTTTTGACTAACCTCTGCACTAATCCGTACCTCCCACTCCCGACTCCAAGACTTCTCCCGCGCTGCGCCAATCCTCTGGAATGCTCTACCCCAAGAAATTAGGACTATCCACAATTTGCATGGTTTCAGGCGCTCCCTCAAAACACATTTGTTCAGAGGGGCCTATCACATTCACTAATCAAAGTCATTCTATGTGTAAGTGTGTGTGTGTGTAGCCCATTCACTATCTCCATCCATCCCTCACTCCCTCAAGATGGCTGGACCATCATTGTAAATGCACCATTGTATATACACACCTGTACTTTGTATCTCCCCCACCTCATTGTAGATTTTAAGCTCTCAAGAGCAGGGGCGGCTTATTTTGCTTTAATTATTGTATTGTTAATGTTGTTACTTATGACTTGTGTTTTGAAACTGTAAAGCGCTGCGGAATATGATGGCGCTATATAAATAAAGATTATTATTATTATTACTGTATGTAAACCATGTCTCATATCCTGTTGGGTTCTGTAATGATTTTACAGATGCCGACAATTGAATTAGCAGCTATTCTACTATCTACAGTATATCTCTATGAAATATAAATATTTATATATACTGTATATATATATATATGCATATATATATACATATACATGTATGCTGAGTGACAGTGCAATTCTGGCAGAGGCCAAATATACTAGGGGAACCCGCCCAGTGTTGCAAGCCAAATATACTCAGCCAGTGGGCCAGCGTTTCACATATGTGAACTAGGGGCAGGGAACTTATATTAGAGGCACCGCTTCAGCGCTTAAATAAAACTCGCTGGGGTGGTGTTTTAAAGCACTTTAAAATGAAAGTCATCCAGAAGACAACGTTTACAATGTTCTGTGTAATAATGCAATAAAATAGATCCAGTATGAAGGTAATTAAAGAGTAACTAACATGCATCTGTACTCTAAATGAGTATGTTCTGATATCAATGCAGCTGAAGTCAGGCGAATAGACTGGGGAGAAGCCGGGTTTGGAAGCCATTCACATGTCATTTTCTTTTACAGGAATAAAGACAAATCCCCTGATAAAGTGATTTGCAAAGTTCCATAATTTTCCAAACTGGACAAAATTATTAAAAAATAAAAATAAATGAATAAAAGTTTAGTTATTCTTCAATTTGGGACTTCATTTGTACATATATTTGTCAGTAGATATTGATGCCAAACTATATGGCCAATTCTAAGTGTCATTTCCAGATATCAATTCCAAATGATCTCCCCAAAGTTTAACACTTTTGGTAATCCACCAGGATTTTAATATAGACCAGCTGATTCTAAGATTACGCAATTTTTTGCAAGCAGATGTGATTTCTGGCCCCTGCTTCTGTCAGAACTGCCTCCAAGTGACCTTGTCCTGTCACTCACAAGTTGGCATGTCACCACCAGCATCTTCTAGAGCTATTTCCTTTGTTTTTATTGAGACACTCTGGAATAATTCTGGTCCAATTCTTTGAAGAGGATTTATGACATTTCTTGTCAATTGTCAGCATGAAAACCTTAATCTAAATGGGTATCAAGGTTTCAGCAACTAAAATGTATTATTTATATAATGAAAAGATGTACAATTTTCTAAAATATGCTCTATATTAAAAAAAAGTCTTTTTGAGACTTTTGCTTGTTGAAATTTAGTACAAACCTTCCTTGATCACTTCCTGTGAATAATCTAACCTAGTAATATGATGGACAGACTTTATCCACAGGAAGTAAACAATGATTTGAATGGATGAAAATACAGATCTTAAAAAACAAAGTGAAGAATTGACACAAAATAAAAATGGAAAATTGCACTTTTTTTATTGGTCAAACAATAAACATTGGACCTGATTCATCAAGACTGGCTATTCATCATGGCTCTGGACTGATGGTCCAGCCCAGTCCTGGTCAGGTCAGGGTTAATGCGAGTCTGCCTCTCTCTGGTTCTGGGGATGCTATTTAATGCCAGTGGTTCCTGGGTCTGGTGTCGGTGATCAGTGGCGTACCGTCAATAGGAGCAGACCACGCAGCTGCTATGGGGCCCGGACAGGTGAGGGGGCACGCGACCAGGGCCGGCGTCAGCACCCGGCATACCCGGTCTGTGGGCAAGTGCCGGGGCCCTGAGCAGGCGGGGGGGCCCACTGCCGTAGGGCACCCGGCACCCGTTAGCGGTGCCAGCTCCGTGTCACGCTGTATAGCAGATATATATATATGTGATGACAGTAATCTATATCAAAAGGGCAACATACAATATAACATGCGCATAGATATATGATAACATAGAATTACCTGACAGAAAGTCCAGTGGGTCAATACGGAATCCGTTATACGCTGTCTCCGGCTAGAGGGTGACCGGGGTCTATGCTGACCCTAAACTGGGGTCCTAACTAATCCC
>JARQOD010000001.1:91761894-91959481 GCA_033576555.1 Oophaga sylvatica
GTCTGTAACCAGTTGGGGCTGCCAATGTGTTAGTGCCAACACTCCTGTTTTTTCTGCCTCCCCCCAGGCTGAGGATGTTCCTGACTTTTTGTTTGATTTTTCTGATGTGTTTAGCGAAAGTAAATCTGCATCCTTACCTCCCCATAGGAGCTATGACTGCGCTATTGAATTAGTGCCAGGTAGTGGAGAGGTTGTCCCTCTCTCAGGAGAAGGCCCAGCGGTTTGCTAACCGGCATAGGACTGATGGTCCTCGGTTTAAAGTGGGGGACTTGGTCTGGTTGTCCTCAAAGAATATTCCTATGAGAGTAGCATCTCCTAAATTTAAGCCTAGGTTCATTGGACCTTATAAGATCATGGAGATTATTAATCCTGTTTCTTTTCGTTTGCTTCTTCCAGGGACATTTAAGATCCATAACGTGTTCCACAAGTCCTTGTTGAAGAGGTTTGTTGAGCCAGTGGTTCCTGCTGCTGTGCCTCCTGACCCTGTTTTGGTTGAGGGCAATCTGGAGTATGTGGTTGAGAAAATATTGGATTCTCGTTTTTCTAGACGAAGACTCCAGTATTTGGTTAAATGGAGAGGTTATGGTCAGGAAGATAATTCTTGGGTGTTTGCTTCGGACATCCATGCTAGGAGACTTATCCGTGCGTATCATAGAACTCATCCTGACCGACCTGGTTGCTCAAATGAGGGTTCGGTGACCCCTCCTCAAGGGGGGGGTACTGTTGTGAATGGGTTTGAGATGAGTTCTGAGCAGAGGCTCCCTCTGGTGGTTACAAGCGGTACTAGTGAGGATTGTGAGGACTGGGAATCAGGTGTTACTGATTGGTCTTATTTAAGGGAATCATTTTCCCATCAGGGTTGCCGGTGATCAATTGTTCTGGTCTGAATCCTTCTTTCCAGTTTCCCTTGTAGCCTGCTGTGTCGTGTCTGCATCTCCTGCTATCAGATAAGACAATTTCTTATTTTGTGTTTTTGCTATATTTTTGCATTTGGTCCTGCACTTCTGTGGGGGCCTTCTGGGTCCCCTCCGGGGGCTTTTGCCCTCTCAGTTTAGTTCAGCCACTGTGTTTTGTACTTTTGCTTTTTCCAGTTTTTTCAGTGGCTGCTGTTTTTGTTACACCAGAGAACTAATTTAGGTGGTAGAGGTCGTGTGATCTCAGGTGATTTTGAAATTAG
Organism: Oophaga sylvatica; assembly: GCA_033576555.1. Lineage (NCBI taxonomy): Eukaryota > Metazoa > Chordata > Amphibia > Anura > Dendrobatidae > Oophaga > Oophaga sylvatica. The sequence goes on from JARQOD010000001.1 coordinate 91,763,072, forward strand.
TAGAGTTGGTGTTTTTCAGGGTTTTCTGGGATTGCAGTAAGTACCCTTCCTGTCCTTTTCTATTTAGATAGTTTGGGCCCCAGCGTTTGCTCATACTATTTTCTTTCTGTGTCAGTATTTCCTCTTGTCTAACCGCCATTACATGTTTGGGGGCTTTCTATTATCTTTGGGGTTCTGCTACGGGGCAGATAGCTTTCCTATTTCTATCTTTAGGTGTGGTTAGTTTCTCGGGCTGTGACGAGGCGTCTGGGACCAACGTGGGAGCGCTCCACGGCTGCCTCTGGTTGCGGTGGTTGGTCAGGGTGCTGCAATCTCATAGATTCCAACTGCTCTGGTGTATTTCCTTTTTTGCTTGCACTCCTCAGCTACCGTAACATAACAGAGAGGCGTACAAGCCACATTGTCTTGCACCCACTGCGAAATTTGGTGGAGGATCGGTGATGATCTGGGGATGCTTCAGCAAGGCTGGAATTGGGCAGGTTAATCTTTGCGAAGGACGTCTGAATCAATCCGCATACAAGGTTACCCTGGAAAAACAATTGATTCCTTCTGCTCAGGCAACATTCCCCAACTCTGAGGACTGTTTTTTCCAGCAGGACAATATGCCATGCCACACAGCTAGGTCAATCAATGTGTGTGGATGAAGGACCTCCACATCAAATCCCTGTCATGGTGAGCCCAATCTCCAAACCTGAACCCCATTGAAAAGCTCTGTTATGTAAAGAAGATGGATAGTCACAAGCCATCAAGCAAAGAAGAACTGCTTAAATTTTTGTACCAGGAATGGCATAAGGTCACCCCAAAACAATATGAAAGACTGGTGGAAAGCATGCCAAGAACCATGAAAGCTGTGATTAAAAATTATGGATATTCCACAAAATATTGATTTCTGAACTCTTCCTGAGTTAAAACATTAGTAATGTTGTTTCTAAATGATTATGAACTTGTTTCCTTAGCATTATTTGAGGTCTGCAAACACTGCATTTTTTTGTTATTTTGCCCATTTCTCATTTTCTGAAAATAAATACAAAATTTATTGCTTGGAAATTCGGAGACATGTTGTCAGTAGTTTATAGAATAAAAGAGCAATTTACATTTTACTCATAAATATACTGTAGCGATACTAATGGCCGCATAGTTAATGGGTGGTATGTATCACATGGATGGCAGCTCCCTGTGATATAGCCGGAGTGTTTTTTCCGAAGTGTAAGTGAATTCTAAGTAGTTGTTGTTCACATTTGTGTCAGGGCTATGGGTAGCTTTGAGAGTTGGGAGGGTCTGGCTACCCAATGTATCTTGCTGCGTGGTGAGGGGGCTCACTGTACCCCGTTTTGCCTGAAGATATGTGTGTGGTTGTGAGTTTTGAGGACCTGTGATGAGGTCATGAGCGTGTGACTAGCCAGGTGATAGGTAACTGGGAGTGGTTACAGCTATCTAAGGAAAGTGTGTTGCACATGTGAGAGAGTGTGGTGGGAGTCTGCCAGTCTGGACAGAGCTCCCATGTTTTCCAGGCTGGACGTTGCACAGACTGGGGAAGCAGTCTTGGCAAGTATGAGCAAGAGGAATGGACGGTCTTGAAAACCGTAAGTGATACTGATCGGGATCAGTGAGAAGTGTTTATTTGATTCCTCTGAGGTTAAGAGGGAATCGGGAACCTGCGTGGCCAACAGGTGACAGACAGGAGTCTGTGGTATGCTGACCGGGGTGTCAGTATTCCGGGTTTTCTAGGTAACTTTGTCAATGCCCTTTGTTAAAATGGAGTTTGCTGTTTTTGTGTGCCCTACTTCCTGTTCGTTTGTTTAAAACCGGCTCAGGTGCTGGCTTCCTTGCTGGAGTATTCTGCTTCCGTTTCCCAGCTGCTTTGTTCCTCCCAGATCTTTTGTGTATTTATGGGGTGAGTTATAACCAGGTTATCTTCAGGTGGTTCTCAGCCACAGCAGCTTCTACCCATGGCTCTGGACATTCTCTGCATATGAACGCTGCACTTACCGTGTTATCACTAACCTGTTGACTTTGGAATTTAACCCTTAGTTCACTCCACCTGGTAAGAACCGTGTTTCTGAACTGTGTTGCTGTTTAACCCTTCGTTCACTCCCTCCGGTGAAGGCTGTTGGAACTATTACTGGAATATTACTTAGATATGAACTTGTTGCTGGACTGAACTGAATTATGCCACAACTGGGTTTAACTTGTTCCTGGACCTCCCTGTGTCTACTGCGTACCTGGATCTGACTCTTAATACACCAGCAGTGTGTGAATCCAGCCACGTTACCTGTGCATTAGACCTACTTTATGGTCACATTTGTGTGAGGACTCCGTCGTAAGAACCTTACCGCCCTTGCTATATAGGTTCAAGGACTTATATGCTGGACTCATATAACTGGACTTGTATATATATGGACTTGTTTCATTGCATGTCACTACGGGTTGTTTGTATATTGTTTTTAGGTGTTTTGCTGTTGCACAAATACACTACTTGCATTTAAAGAAACCCGTCTCTGATTGTTCATTTCCCCACGCTATCAGAATCCTCGAGTTCCTACAATAGTATAACACGGGGTCAGTGAGAAGTATTTGTGAGAAAGAGACTGTGTTTTAATTGATGCTTATGGGATACCTCTGAGGACAAGAGGCGTCCAGGAACCTGTGTGACGATCCGGCAGGTAACGGTCTTGACAACAGTGTTATATTGATCGGGATCAGAGAGAGAAGTATTTGTGAGGAAGAGACTGTATTTTGTGCTATGTTTACTGGATACTTCTGAAGCTAAGAGGGATCTGAGAACCTGTGTGGCCGACACCAGCAGGTAACGAACAGGAGTCCATGTTATATTGATCGGGATCAGTGAGAGACTGTGTTCATTTGTTAAAGCTGAATGTGTAATGGACAATGTAATGGCTGCTGAAACTGGTGAATAATAAACCGAATTGACTCGTTTTAACCTGAATGTGCCAGTGTTTACCTCCAGGACCTGCAATGCGAGTAATCCCCGTCCACAGACAGTGTGGAACGTTACAATACCTATATAGAGAAAAATCAGAAAAACTGAAAATTTTGCAGTGGTCTCTTAACTTTTGCCAGAGCTGTATATACAGGTCCTTCTCAAAAAATTAGCATATAGTGCTAAATTTCATTATTTTCCATAATGTAATGATTACAATTAAACTTTCATATATTTTAGATTCATTACACACCAACTGAAATTTGTCAGGTTTTTTAATTGTTTTAATACTGATGATTTTGGCATACAACTCCTGATAACCCAAAAAACCTGTCTCAAAAAATTAGCATATCAAGAAAAGGTTCTCTAAACGACCTATTACCCTAATCTTCTGAATCAACTAATTAACTCTAAACACATGCAAAAGATTCCTGAGGCTTTTAAAAACTCCCTGCCTGGTTCATTACTCAAAACCCCCATCATGGGTAAGACTAGCGACCTGACTGATGTCAAGAAGACCATCATTGACACCCTCAAGCAAGAGGGTAAGACCCAGAAAGAAATTTCTCAACAAATAGGCTGTTCCCAGAGTGCTGTATCAAGGCACCTCAATGGGAAGTCTGTTGGAAGGAAACAATGTGGCAGAAAACGCTGTACAACGAGAAGAGGTGACCGGACCCTGAGGAAGATTGTGGAGAAGGACCGATTCCAGACCTTGGGGGACCTGAGGAAGCAGTGGACTGAGTCTGGTGTAGAAACATCCAGAGCCACCGTGCACAGGCGTGTGCAGGAAATGGGCTACAGGTGCCGCATTCCCCAGGTAAAGCCACTTTTGAACCATAAACAGCGGCAGAAGCGCCTGACCTGGGCTACAGAGAAGCAGCACTGGACTGTTGCTAAGTGCTCCCAAGTACTTTTTTCTGATGAAAGCAAATTTTGCATGTCATTCGGAAATCAAGGTGCCAGAGTCTGGAGGAAGACTGGGGAGAAGGAAATGCCAAAATGCCTGAAGTCCAGTGTCAAGTACCCACAGTCAGTGATGGTGTGGGGTGCCATGTCAGCTGCTGGTGTTGGTCCACTGTGTTTCATCAAGGGCAGGGTCAATGCAGCTAGCTATCAGGAGATTTTGGAGCACTTCATGCTTCCATCGGCTGAAATGCTTTATGGAGATGAAGATTTCATTTTTCAGCACGACCTGGCACCTGCTCACAGTGCCAAAACCACTGGTAAATGGTTTACTGACCATGGTATTACTGTGCTCAATTGGCCTGCCAACTCTCCTGACCTGAACCCCATAGAGAATCTGTGGGATATTGTGAAGAGAAAGTTGAGAGACGCAAGACCCAACACTCTGGATGAGCTTAAGGCCGCTATCGAAGCATCCTGGGCCTCCATAACACCTCAGCAGTGTCACAGGCTGATTGCCTCCATGCCACGCCGCATTGAAGCAGTCATTTCTGCAAAAGGATTCCCGACCAAGTATTGAGTGCATAACTGAACTTTATTATTTGATGGTTTTTTTGTTTGTTTTTAAAAAACACTTTTATTTTATTGGATGGTTGAAATATGTTAATTTTTTGAGACAGGTTTTTTGGGTTATCAGGAGTTGTATGCCAAAATCATCAGTATTAATACAATAAAAGACCTGACAAATTTCAGTTGGTGTGTAATGAATCTAAAATATATGAAAGTTTAATTGTAATCATTACATTATGGAAAATAATGAAATTTAGCACTATATGCTAATTTTTTGAGAAGGACCTGTATACAGCAGAATCACCAATATAATGTGTATACATTTGCAGTATCACGTGTATAATGCATAGACTACTGTATATGCGTTAGGTGATACTGTTGTGTGTGTGTATATATATATATACATATATATATATGTATATATATATATACTGCGACTATATGTAAGCAGGTTGCAAGATGCAGTAACGGACCAAATGCAGAGCAAGGGTTAATGTGGGGTTTAATTTAACCCCTCTCTGACATTAGACGTACTATCCCGTCCATAAAACCCGTGCCATTCTGCCCATGGACGGGATAGTACGTCATAGGCGATCAGCTGCGCTCCTGAGGGGAGCGCAGCTAATCGCCGCCGGGTGTCAGCTGATTATCACAGCTGACACCCGTGACTGTGTGTCAGGAGCGGTCACGGACCGCTCCCGGCACATTAACCCCTAGCACACCGCGATCAAACATGATCGCGGTGTACTGGGGGCACAGGGGAGGATCGCGCAGGGTGGGGGCTCCCTGCGCGCCCCCCTGAGACCCTCAGACCAGCGCGATGTGATCGCGCTGTTCTGAGGGCTTCCTCCCTCCCAGGACCCAGATCCAAGATGGCGCCGGGGTCCTGGAGGGAGGCGGCTACCTCAGTGCCTGCCGAGAGCAGGCACTGAGAAGCCTGCATCTATGCCTGTGCGATCGCTGGTGTGACAGAGTGCTGTGCACACTGTCACACCAGCGATCTGATAAAATACTGTGATGTCCCACCCTGGGACAAAGTAAAAAAGTTAAAAAAGTAAAAATAAACATGTGTAAAAAAAAAATCCAAAATAAATAAAAAAAAAAAAAATATTCCCCAATAAATTCATTTCTTCCTGTAAATAAAAAAAACAAAACAATAAAAGTACACATATTTGGTATCGCCGCGTCCGTAACGACCCCCCTATAAAACTGTCCCACTAGTTAACCCTTTAGTGAACCCCTTAAAAAAAAAAAACGAAGCAAAAAATCAATGCTTTATCATCATACCGCCGAACAAAAAGTGGAATAACGCGCGATCAAAAAGACCGATATAAATAAACATGGTACCGCTGAAAACATCATCTTGTCCCGCAAAAACGAGCCACCATACAGTATCATCAGCGAAAAAATAAAAAAGTTATAGCTCGCAGAATAAAGCGATGCAAAAATAATTATTTTTTATATAAAATTGTTTTTATTCTATAAAAGCGCCAAAACATAAAAAAATGATATAAATGAGGTATCGCCATAATCGTACTGACCCGAAGAATAAAACTGCTTTATCAATTTTACCACACGCGGAACAATAAAAACGCCTCCCCCAAAAGAAATTCATGAATTGCTGATTTTTGTTCATTCTAACCTCCCAAAAATCGAAATAAAAAGCGATCAAAAAATGTCACCTGCTCAAAAATGGTACCAATAAAAACGTCACCTCGTACCGCAAAAAATAAGACCTCACATGACTCTGTGGGCCAAAATATGCAAAAATTATAGCTCTCAAAATGTGGCGATGCAAAAAACTATTTTTGCAATAAAAAGCGTCTTTTAGCGTGACAGCTGCCAATCATAAAAACCCGCTATAAATAGTAAATCAAACCCCCTTTATCACCCCCTTAGTTAGGGAAAAATAATAAAATTAAAAAAATGTATTTATTTCCATTTTCCCATTAGGGTTAGGGTTAGGGTTGCGGCTAAAGTTAGGGTTAGGGTTGGCGCTAAAGTTAGGATTAGGGTTAGGGTTGGGATTAGGGGTGTGTTAGGGTTAGGTTTGTGGTTAGGGTTGGGACTAGGGTTAAGGGTGTGTTGGGGTTAGGGTTGGAGTTAGAATTGAGGGGTTTCCGCTGTTTAGGCACATCAGGGGCTCTCCAAATGTGACATGGCGTCTGATCTCAATTCCAGCCAATTCTGCGTTGAAAAAGTCAAACGGTGCTCCTTCACTTCTGAGCTCTGCCATGCGTCCAAACAGTAGTTTATCCCCACATATGGGGTATCAGCGTACTCTGGACCCCAAGAGTTATTGTGCAATTTGTCCTATTTCTTCTTTTTACCCTTGGAAAAATAAAAAACTGGGGGCGAAAATATCATTTTTGTACAAAAAAAATTATTTTTCTGTTTTTACGACTGTACATTATAAACTTCTGTGAAGCACTTGGGGCTTCATAGCGCTCACCACACACCTAGATAAGTTCCTTGTGGGGTCTATTTTCCAAAATGGGGTCACTTGTTGGGAATTTCCACTGTTTAGGCGCATCAGGGGCTCTCCAAATGCGACATGACGCCCCCAGACCATTCCATCAAAGTCTGCAATCCAAAACGTCACTACTTCCCTTCCGAGCCCCAATGTGTACCCATACAGTAGTTTTCTCTCCACATATTGGGTATCAGCGTACTCAGGACAAATTGGGCAACAACTTTTGGGGTCCAATTTCTCCTGTTACCCTTGTAAAAATAAAATATTGGGGCGAAAAAATCATTTTTGCAAAAAAAAAAAAGATTTTTTATTTTTACGGCTGTGCGTTATAAACTTCTGTGAAGCACTTCGGGGTTCAAAGTGCTCACCACACATCTAGATAAGTTCCTTGTGGGGTCTATTTTCCAAAATGGGGTCACTTGTGGGGGGTTTCCACTGTTTAGGCGCATCAGGGGCTCTCCAAATGCGACATGACGCACCCAGACCATTCCATCAAAGTCTGCAATCCAAAACGTCACTACTTCCCTTCCGAGCCCTGACGTGCGCCCATACAGTAGTTTTCTCCCACATATTGGGTATCAGCATACTCAGGACAAATTGGACAACAACTTTTGGGGTCCAATTTCTCCTGTTACCCTTGTGAAAATAAAATATTGGGGGCGAAAAAATCATTTTTGTAAAAAAAAAAAGATTTTTTATTTTTACGGCTGTGCGTTATAAACTTCTGTGAAGCACTTCGGGGTTCAAAGTGCTCACCACACATCTAGATAAGTTCCTTGTGGGGTCTATTTGCCAAAATGGGGTCACTTGTGGGGGGTTTCCACTGTTTAGGTGCATCAGGGGCTCTCCAAATGTGACATGATGCCCCCAGACCATTCCATCAAAGTCTGCAATCCAAAACGTCACTACTTCCCTTCCGAGCCCCGACGTGTGCCCATACAGTAGTTTTCGCCCACATATTGGGTATCAGTGTACTCAGGACAAATTGGACAACAACTTTTGCATTTTAATTTCTTCTGTTACCCTTGTGAAAATAAAATATTGGGGGCGAAAAAATCATTTTTGTAAAAAAAAAAAAAGATTTTTTATTTTACGGCTGTACGTTATAAACTTTAGTGAAACACCTGGGGGTTCAAAGTTCTCACCACACATCTAGATAAGTTCCTTGAGGGGTCTAGTTTCCAAAATGGTGTCATTTATGGGGGTTTCCACTGTTTAGGCAGATCAGGAGCTCTCCAAACACGACATGGCGTCCAGCCAATTCTGCGTTGAAAAAGTCAGACGGCGCTCCTTCCCTTCCAAACTCTGCCATGCACCCAAACAGTGGTTTACCCCCACATATGGGGTATCAGCGCACTCAGGACAAATTGCACAATAACTTTTGGAGTCTTGTTACCCTTGGAAAAATAAAAATTGGGTGTGAAAAGATCATTTTTGTGGAAAAAATATGATTTTTAAATTTTACGGCTCTACGTTATAAACTTGTGTGAAGCACTTGGGGGTTCAAATTGCTCATCAAAAATCTAGATAAGTTCCTTAGGGGGTCTAGTTTCCCAAATGGGGTCATTTGTGGGGGGTTTCCACTGTTTAGGCACATCAGGGGCTCTCCAAATGCAACATGGCATCCAAACTCAATTCCAGCCAATTTTGGTTGGAAAAAGTCAAATGGTGCTCCTTCCATTCCGAGCTCTGCCGTGCGCCCAAACAGTGGTTCCCCCCCCACATATGGGGTATCATCGTACTCAGGACAAATTGTACAACAACTTATGTGGTCCAATTTCTCCTGTTACCCTTGGGAAAATAAAAAATTAGTGACTAAAAGATAATTTTTGTGGGAAAAAAATAGGATTTTTTATTTTCATGCCCGGGCATTATAAACTTGTGTGAAGCACTTGGGGGTTCAAAGTGCTCACCAAAGATCTAGATAAGTTCCTTAGGGGGTCTAGTTTCCAAAATGGGGTCACTTGTGGGGGGTTTCCACTGTTTAGGCTCATCTGGGGCACTGCAAACGGAACATGACCCCCATTAACGTCTGCATTCCAAAACGTTACTACTTCCTTTCCAAGCCCTGCCGTGTGCCCAAACAGTTTCCCCCCCCCACATATGGGGTATCAGCGTACTCAGGACAAATTGGACAACAACTTTTGGGGTACAATTTCCTTGGGAAAATTCAAAAATTTGGGACTAAAAAAATCATTTTTGTGGAAAATTGATTTTTTTTTTTCACACCCAGGCTTTATAAACTTTTGTGAAACACTTGAGGGTTCAAAGTGCTCACAACAGATCTAGATAAGTACCTTAGGGGGTCTAGTTTCCAAAATGGTGTCACTTGTGGGGGGTTTCCACTGTTTAGGCGCATCAGGGGCTCTCCAAACGCGACATGGCATCCAATCTAAATTCCAGCCAATTTTAGTTTGAAAAAGTCAAACGTCGCTCCTTCCCTTACGAGCTCTGCCGTGTGCCCAAACAGTGGTTTTCCCCCACATATGGGGTATTGGCGTACTCAGGAGAAATTGCATAACAACCTTATCTGTCCATTTTCTCCTTTTACCCTTGTGAAAATAAAAAAAAAGTTTGTAAAAGATTTTTGTGGCTAAAAAGTAAAATATTCATTTTTTCCTTCCACGTTGCTTTAGTTACTGTGAAGCACCTGAAGGGTTAATAAACTTCTTGAATGTGGTTTTGAGTACCTTGAGGGGTGCAGTTTTTAGAATGGTGTCACTTTTGGGTATTTTCTGCCATATAGACCCCTCAAAGTGACTTCAAATGTGAGGTGGTCCCTAAAAAAAATGGCTTTGTAAATTTTGTTGTAAAAATGAGAAATCGCTGGTCAACTTTTAACCCTTATAACTTCCTAACAAAAAAAAAATTTGGTTCCAAAATTGTGCTGATGTAAAGTAGACATGTGGGAAATGTTATTTCTTAACTATTTTGTGTGATATATTTCTCTGTTTTAAGGGAATAAAAATTCAAAGTTTGAAAATTGCAAAATTTTCAAAATTTTCGCCATATTTGCGTTTTTTTCAAAAATAAACGCAAGTTATATCGAAGAAATTTTACCACTAACATGAAGTACAATATGTCACGAGAAAACAATCTCAGAATCGCGAAGATCCATTGAAGCGTTCCAGAGTTATAACCTCATAAAGAGACAGTGGTCAGAATTGTAAAAATTGGCCCGGTCATTAACGTGCAAACCACCCTTGGGGGTGAAGGGGTTAAAAGTGGATACTCCACGCAGGGAGAAGTAAAGATAGGGTTGAAATGAGAAGGGGTTTTGCAACTTGGGAAAAACAGGTGCGGGTAATTGAGGCACAAAGTAAAGAGGTAATAGACTTATCACTTCGGCGACATCAGAAGTTGGGCTTCTGGATGCAAATGGTAGCGCCAAGGCCTTGGCGCGTGAGGGGTCCGGTGTAGTCATGGTGAAGATGGCGTCCTGGATTCTGGCTGCGGCGGTGATTCCTCGTTGTCCTGATGGGGGTCCTGGGTCCGGAAGGTGAAGAGACGGAAAGGACAAAGTCTTTAACCCTGGCAGAGTCTAGCGCAACTCGGCGGTTGTATGCGGGCTTGTCAGGAAACAGTTCACAGCGTGTCACCCGGCTTCCCTGCCGGAACGGGAGCGCATCTGTATACTGACCATGGACCTTGTCACTCACGGTCAGCTGGCACGGGACGAGTCTCTATCGACAAGCTCTGGTCGTGGATCTGAGGCCCCTCAGGCTTAGGCCCACTCCATCTCAATAATCAGAGGACGGAGCGCTGACACTGTCCTCCTGGGCACTGCATGTTCCCGCCAAGACTGACTGGTTTCCTCCTCGCCACGGCTTTTTTAGCTTAGTCGCGCCCCCTATCACTGAGTGCAAAGGTTGGTCTATGACCTTAAGCTTTCCCCCGTTCAACAGAGGTGACAGCCCCGACAGTTCTGTATCCGGCACGGCAAAGGTATGCTTGACCCGGTTCTTCTCCTTACATTCCCCCTCTCTTTGTGCTCGCCATTCCATGGGCGAGAGCTCTCATAGTATGCGTTGACACTCTCCGATTCCTTGAACGATTTGCCGCCAAACAAAACATTCCTGATCAAATCGGTTGGAGGGTCTTCCTGCTGTTGAACGTTCAGAGCAGCTTCATAACCTAGAAGTATCCATTGAGTCAGGTTGGGTAGTTGAGTCAGGTTGGGTAGTTGAATCAGGTTGGACTAACGGGGGCGGGGATGTGCCCAGCTCTGGATAAACAGCCATTTCAGGAGCCCCAGAGGCCTCAGGTATCGGCTCTTCTTCTGCACCTACCTGTGGTGGCTCAGGACATTCTTCTTCTTCATAATCACTGGAGACTGAGGGAAGGTTCTCAGGAACACTGGTCTCTCTTACTCTTTTCGCACAGGGTCTCTGGATAAACAGGGGCATAGCATATTTCGGTGCACAACACGAGTAGGAGCATTTTCTTCTCTTTCAGGCTGAACTTCATAGACGGGCTCTTCAGAGTTGAATCGTTGCTTCACACAATACGGTGTTTTCTCCCATCGGTAATCTAGTTTGTCTCGAGGGCATTTTTTTTGTACTAACACCCGATCTCCGGCCTGCAGAGCTTTCCCCCATAGAGGAGCCATCTCCGGATGTTCCAACTATCGAAACCTCGTCTGCACCAGACGATGTAGTTTCTGTAGTCGATGGCGATGTTCTTGTACCCAGGTGGACACCCCTGTTCATGGGTAGTCCTCCTCTGGGTCCAGTTCCAGCTCTGTGATCTCTTTTCCTGGCCTGCCAAAGAGGAGGGTGTAAGGCGTGTACCCCGTGGTGTGATGTACTCAGTTATTATATACCCACACCAACTCTGCTACGAATTCTGGACAGCGCACCTTACGGTCCTCCTCCAAGGTTCTCAACATCTGGATGAGAGTTCGGTTGAATCGTTCACTTGCCCTATTTCCCTGAGCGTGGTAAGGCGTCGTCCAAGATTTCTCAATTTGATACAAACGGTGCAACTCCTCCATGACTCTTCCAAAAAAACAGGCACCCTGGTCTGAGTAAATTCTCTTCAGACAACCGTACACCTGGATGAATTTTTTACAGATGGCATGGGCTGCAGATTTGGCAGTTTGATCCCGATTCGGAATCACGACGTCAAATTTAGTGAAATGATCCATCATTACTAAGCAATGTTCGTGCCCTGGATGGGCCGGTCCTATTGTCAAATAATCAATCAACACTTCTAGTATGGCTGAGGTCACAATGGTTTGTGTGGGTGCTCTCTGCTCAGGAGGTTTGGACAGTTCACAGCTCCTACAATGCCGGCACACTTCTTCAACTACCGTTTTCAGCAAGCCGTTCGTGGGCTCCATGCTTCAGAAACACATCCGTAGACTCGCTGATTAGAAGACTTCCAAACTTCTTAAGCACATTCATTCCCAGTGTGACAGTAGGTCCATGTTCTGTGTCGCCCACGGTTAACACCACACCTTTGCAGCCCAGGTCTTTGCCGCAGACATTTATTTGCATCCATGCCACCCCTGCGCCCGTGATTGGTAGTTGATTGGCGGCTGTCAACTTGATCACTCAGGCCTCATTGCTTCAGGGAAGTGTCTTCTAAAGTATGTCTCATTTTCACTTGTGAGCCTGTATCTAGTAAGCAGCAAATGGCCTGACCATCCATTTCGGCTCAGACTAGAGGACACACAGAAACTAAATTGGTGGGACTTCTGATTCTCCTTGCTGGCTTTTCTGGCCCCGGGCGGCATCACCCAGCCTCGGAGCCTCCTAGTTTAACGGGCGCTTCTGAAGAGGCCGTCCTCATTGTGGGAAAACCCGGGCCATATGTTCCGGCTCTCTGCAGAGAAAACATGTAAGGAATTCTCCCCGAAGAGACGCTCGTCCGCCCCGTCGCGGTTCTGAGAAAGTTTTGCCCCGGGTGAGCTTAACGAAGTCATCTTCTTTTTAGTTTCAGTCAGGACTTCCCTCATGACTAGGATATCCTTCCGCAAATCTTCCACCCATCCTGGTTCCGCGATTACATTCACAGACACCTCTCCGCTCCTGACCTTCGCTGCCAGGACCGTCACACACTGCTCTTGCTCAGGCACGCGCCTTGCCTCCAACTTCTGCAAAGTTCATGCGTGTGTTCACCCGCAAGCGCTCCCGCAGGGCCTGTTTCAACAGTGCATCTCTCATACCGGTCACTAACTGGTCTCGCAGCACTATGTGTAACGAATGGAAGCGGAGGCAGAGGTGGTGAAGTTCACATTCGTTTTTATTTTTTAATGTGAAACCTCGAGACCACGGTCCGGGGGGCTCCGAAGGGGGCGTAACTAGTGAGCCCCGGGTACCCGTAGTAAGGCCCCTCGAACAGGACCAGAATGGAATACCCGGAGGACACAGGTGCTACCTCCAGTTAGACCCCGGACACGTGGCAGCTGTCCCACAGGGACCAAAAGGGTAACAGGTATTTACAGAGTCCGTGGAAAGTTCTTCACAGAGAAGGGTAAGGTCCTAGTCCAGAACGGATGGTAGAAGGCTGGCTTCAGTGACCTTGTCACGGTCCACGGGTACGGATGACTGATGGCGGAACGGGTTGACACTTGCGCCAGTAATAGCCGAGATAGTCCAAGATAGCCAGATACAGGTTAGCAATGATCTGAGGAGACAAACAGTATCAGCGAAGCACAGAGACTGCAGACGCAGCGCATACAGATCAGGAACAGAACCGGATGTAGCAATGATAGAACACGTTGCTCCGGCACTCCCATAATGGTGGAGTGACCAGATATAGTACTGAGTGCGCAGCCATTGGTTAATTAGCTATTTCAAAAAATGCACGCTGCCCCTTTAAGAGAGACGGTGGGCGCGGCCTCGCGTCCTAAGCAGACTATCTGGAGGCCTGCCAGCAGCGTGCCAGGAAGTGGAGGAGGACACAGGACGCCGAGGAGCAGATGGGACAGGTGAGTGAGCAGAACGGAGTGCAGAGCCAGCGCTGGGACCGAGTGTAACAGTATCCCCCTCTTTACTCCCCTCTTTTTCAAGCCTGCGTGAAATCTTTTAAGAAGAAGAGGAGCCTGGATGTTCTCTTTAGGCTCCCAAGATCTCTCCTCAGGACCAAAACCTTTCCAGTCCACCAGGTAATAGATCCTACCTCTTACTCTCTTAGAGGCCAAGATATGTTTTACCTCAAAAACATCATCCTCAGAGACCGGATCAGGAGTGGTACCCGGGTCCTTAAAGAAGGAGCTTAACACTACTGGTTTGAGGAGGGAAACATGAAAGGAGTTAGGTACTCGTAGAGAATTAGGCAATTTCAGTTTATAAGAGACCGGGTTGATTTGTCTCAAAACTTCAAAGGGACCAATGAAACGGGGACCCAATTTGTACGATGGTAACTTCAGACGGATGTACTTGGAGGAGAGCCATACCTTGTCTCCTGGACGAAAGATGGGAGCCTCCAAACATCTTTTGTCCGCATGCGTTTTCATACGTTGAGAAGCTTTCTCCAAAGCCGACCTGGTCTCTCTCCAAATGTCCGAGAAATTCTTAGACAAGGTATCGACTGCCGGAACATCAGACAATCCCGAGACAGGAAGAGGAATTCCGGGTTGCAGTCCAAACACAATCTGAAAGGGAGACTTTCCAGAAGATTCACTTACTTGGTTGTTGTAGGAGAATTCCGCCCAGGGCAGTAATTCTACCCAGTCATTATGATGAGCGTTGACGAAGTGACGCAGGTATCCAGCCAGGATTTGATTGATCCTCTCCACTTGCCCATTAGACTGGGGATGATATGCAGAAGAAAAATCTAGTTCAATTTTTACCATTTTACAGAGTCCTCTCCAGAACTTAGAGGTGAACTGGACGCCCCTGTCGGACACGATGTGGAGAGGAAATCCATGTAGACGGAAGATATGCTGAATGAAGTGAGTGGCCAGTTCTGGAGCATACGGGAGGCCAGATAGCGGAACGAAGTGGGCCATTTTAGAGAAGCGGTCCACCACAACCCATACCACTGAGCAGCCAGAAGAAATGGGAAGATCCGTGATGAAATCCATCGCGATGTGCTGCCAGGGAGCGGACGGAATCGGAAGAGGCAGAAGCCTGCCGGCTGGTAGATGTTTAACAGTTTTGTTACGGGCACATGAAGGACAGGCTGCGACGAACTCCTGGATATCCTTGCCCATGGTAGACCACCAGTAATAACGGGAGATGAGTTGCTGCGTCTTTCTCTGACCAGCATGGCCAGCCAACTTAGAAGAATGACCCCAGCGCAGAACACGACTACGATCAGAGGCGGACACGAAAGTCTACCCAGGAGGAAGCCGGGCCAGATCAGTGGAGGCAACAGAGACTAACTTAGAAGGTTCAATAATGTGCTGAGGTTCCTCCTCCAGTTCAGGAGGCAAGAAGGCTCTAGAGAGTGCGTCTGCCTTGATGTTCTTGTCAGCTGGACGGAAATGAAGTACAGAATTGAAACGGGCAATAAATAATGCCCAACGGGCCTGACGGGGATTCAGTCTTAAAGCAGATTGGAGATAGGCAAGGTTTTTATGGTCGGTGAATATGATTACCTGGTGATGAGCTCCTTCAAGAAGATGTCTCCATTCTTGCAGAGCCAATTTGATGGCCAACAGTTCGCGATCACCGACAGAGTAGTTCCTTTCTGCAGGAGAAAAAACCTTGGAAAAAAAACCACACGAGATCATCCGCCCTGTAGACGACTTCTGGGTCAGAACTGCTTCTGCACCTATGGAAGAAGCGTCAACTTCAAGAAAAAATTGCTCACTTGAATTAGGACGATGGAGAACGGGTGCGGAAGCGAAGGCTTTTTTGAGAGAAACAAAGGCCTCTTCTGCCTCGGAGGACCATTCCTTAGAGTTTACACCTTTCCGGGTTAAGGCTGTGATTGGAGCCACTCGGGTGGAAAAGTGTGGAATAAATTGCCGGTAGTAATTGGCGAACCCGAGGAACCTTTGTATGGCTTTTAGCCCCGACGGACGAGGCCAGTTGAGAACTGCAGACAACTTCTCCGGATCCATCTTTAATCCTGTGGAAGATACAATGTACCCAAGGAAAGGTAAAGAAGACTGCTCAAAGAGGCATTTCTCATATTTGGCATATAGCCTGTTCTCTCTCAGTCTTTGTAAGACCAGGCGTACTTGCCTCCGGTGTGACATCAAGTCAGCAGAAAAAATCAAAATATCGTCCAGGTAAACCACGACACAAGTATAGAGCAAGTCCCTGAAAATGTCATTAACAAATTCCTGAAAAACCGCAGGTGCATTGCTTAGGCCGAATGACATTACCAGGTATTCATAGTGGCCGTCACGGGTGTTGAAGACTGTTTTCCATTCGTCCCCCTCTCTGACTCGGATCAGGTTATAGGCCCCTCTGAGGTCCAATTTGGTGAAGATCTTGGCCCCTCAGAGACGATCAAACAGCTCTGAAATAAGAGGTAATGGATACCTGTTTTTTACCGTGATTTGATTTAGACCCCGATAGTCAATGCAGGGCCGCAAGGATCCATCCTTTTTCTTCACAAAGAAGAATCCAGCTCCTGCCGGTGACGATGACTTTTGGATAAATCCTCTAGCCAGATTCTCTTGGATGTAGTCCGACATGGCCTGAGTCTCTGCCAGTGAAAGGGGATAAACTCTCCCGCGAGGAGGAGATGCTTCAGGAAGAAGCTCTATCTGACAGTCATACGACCTGTGTGGAGGTAGTCTCTCAGCCTCCTTTTTCCCAAAGACGTCAGAGAAGGACCAATAGGCGGCAGGCAACCCTGGCAGGGTATCAGGCTGGACTGGAGGCGAAACAGGTTGAATCCGGGTTAAGCAACGATTCATGCAGGTATCTCCCCAACGCAGAACTTCTCCAGTTTTCCAATTAAGGACTGGTTCATGCATCTGGAGCCAAGGTAAACCTAAAAGCATGGGATGGGATAAACCGGGATATACATAAAATTGCATTTGTTCAGTATGCATTAGACCTACCCGGAGTTCCACCAACTCGGTTTGAAACTGGACGGGCTCGGTCAGCGGTTTGCCATCCACGGCGGACACCTGTAACGGATCAGGAAGACGCTGGACTGGTAAGCGGTAATTATCCACCACCGCCTGCTGGATGAAGTTCCCTGCAGCTCCAGAATCCAATAGACATTGTTCGGAGAATTTTATTGCTCCATAGGACACGGAGACTGAGATGTGTAAAGAGGGAGAGGACTGTTATCTACCTAGGTTGGCCCCTCCTACCGGACCTAGGCACTGGAGTTTCCCGACTTTTTAGGACAGAAATGGATCAAATGTTCAGAACTACCGCAGTAGTAACAACTTCCCTCCTTGCGACGTGCCTCCCGGCGGCGGGTGGCCAAACTTACATGGTCCACCTCCATGGCCTCGGAGGCAGAGGGCGAAGTACCTGTTTTGTACAAACTAGAGTCCAGGTGATAGGACCTTTTGTCTCGCTTGATCTCCATGGAGCGCTCCTGAAAACGCAAGTCAATTCGGGTTGCCAAGGATATTAGCTCTTCCAAGAGGGTAGGTCTGTCCCGTCCCGCCAGCTCATCCTTGATTCTTCCGGATAGGCCTTCCCAGAAATTAGCAACCAGGGCCTCATTGTTCCACGATAATTCAGACGAGAGGGTGCGGAATTTAACAGCATACTGAGCTACCGTGAGAGTACCTTGGCGCAGGCGGAGCAGAGCTGAGGCAGTCGAAGTGGTGCGACCAGGTTCATCGAAAGTCCTGCGAAAAGCCTCTAGGAAAGATTGAAGATCGTTAACCAGCGGATCCCCTCTCTCCCATAGCGGGTTTAGCCAGGCGAGGGCCTCTCCTCCCAGGTGTGACATGATGAAGCCCACCTTGGCTCGGTCAGAAGCAAACATATGCCCCAAGATTTCGAAGTGTAGAGTACACTGATTGAGGAAACCCCGACACAGAGTAGGGTCACCCTGGAAACGGGTAGGAGCCGCCAGACGGGGACCTTGACTTGCCATGGGAACTGGTACCTGATTATTGATAGAAGAGTCAGGTGCAGACGAGGACCCTAAGGAATCCATGCGGGTAGACAAGCTGCGTAGATAAGTCGTGATCTTGTCCTGTTGAACTCCCAAACGGGTCACCTCCTGGCACAGATCCGTGGTCGGAGATCTCTGGGATCCAGCGGGTTCCATGGCCGGAGCAATCTGTAACAAATGGAAGCGGAGGCAGAGGTGGTGAAGTTCACATTCGTTTTTATTTTTTAATGTGGAACCTCGAGACCGCGGTCCGGGGGGCTCCGAAGGGGGCGTAACTAGTGAGCCCCGGGTACCTGTAGTAAGGCCCCTCGAACAGGACCAGAATGGAATACCCGGAGGACACAGGTGCTACCTCCAGTTAGACCCCGGACACGTGGCAGCTGTCCCAGAGGGACCAAAAGGGTAACAGGTATTTACAGAGTCCGTGGAAAGTTCTTCACAGAGAAGGGTAAGGTCCTAGTCCAGAACGGATGGTAGAAGGCTGGCTTCAGTGACCTTGTCACGGTCCACGGGTACGGATGGCTGATGGCAGAACGGGTTGACACTTGCGCCAGTAATAGCCGAGATAGTCCAAGATAGCCAGATAGAGGTTAGCAATGATCTGAGGAGACAAACAGTATCAGTGAAGCACAGAGACTGCAGACGCAGCGCATACAGATCAGGAACAGAACCGGATGTAGCAATGATAGAACACGTTGCTCCGGCACTCCCCTAATGGTGGAGTGACCAGATATAGTACTGAGTGCGCAGCCATTGGTTAATTAGCTATTTCAAAAAATGCACGCTGCTCCTTTAAGAGAGACGGTGGGCGCGGCCTCGCGTCCTAAGCAGACTATCTGGAGGCCTGCCAGCAGCGTGCCAGGAAGTGGAGGAGGACACAGGACGCCGAGGAGCAGATGGGACAGGTGAGTGAGCAGAACGGAGTGCAGAGCCAGCGCTGGGACCGAGTGTAACACGATGTCAGTCGGCCATATTCCCACGCCGTCTTTTCTGAATATGGCAGTGTGAATCTCCTGTAATACATTCTTGTACTGCGTCACCGTCTCCCCCTCGCTTTGAACCCGGCTAAATAGTCACATGCGCAATTCCCCTACATCTATGGAGTCCCCATGGGTCTCTTCCAGTATGTGCAACACTTTGTCAAGCATATCCCACTTTTGGTCTGCTCCCTCCGTGCTGGTAGACTGCATTCTGCCGACTACGCCAAGTGTGAACAGGTTGCAAGATGCAGTAATGGACCGGAGGCAGAGGAAGGGTTAATGTGGAGCTAAATTTAACAGTGGATACTCCACACAGGGAGAAGTAGAGGTAGGGTTAAAATGAGAAATTGGGAAAAACAGGTGCGGGTAAATGAGGCACAAAGTACTGAGGTAATAAACTTATCAGTCCGGCAATGTCAGAAGTTGGGCTTCTGGATGCAAATGGTGGCGCCAAGGCCGTGGCGCATGAGGGGTCTGGTGTAGTCCTGGGGAAATTGGCGTCCTGGATCCTGGTGGCGGTGGTGATTCCTCGTGGTCCTGATGGGGGTCCTGGGTCCGGAAGGTGAAGTGTTGTGAGCATGTTGGAAATGACTTCTGAGTTGGGGCTCCCTCTGGTGGTTGCTGAGGGTATTGAACCAGTGTTGAATAGTAGAAGTCCATCACCTGCGAGCGATGATTGGCAATCAGGAGAGACGAACTGGGCTGATATAAGTGAGCTGCCTTCCCATGATCCTCGCCGGTGATCAATTGTTGTTTCCTGGTTCATTTGGAAGTCAGCTGTTGTCTTGCCTTCATCTGCTACTTTCAGATAAGATATTTTCTGCTTGTTTCTATCGTGTTTGCTATTTCCATTTTTTGTCTACACTTTTGTGGGAGGTTAGCCGGGTTCCCCTCCAGGGGCCTGTGCTACTTTCTGTTTTTCAGTAGCCACTGTTTATTTGTTCCATTGCTCTGTCCTTTCTATTTGAATGGCTGCGGGTTAGCCGCTTGTTCACATCGGAGATCTGATTTAGCGGGTGGCGAGATCGTGTGATCTCAGCATTTTTTAAATCAGAAGTGTTGGAAGTTCTTCTAGGGTTTTGCTAATTTCTACCGTAAATTTCTAAGTAATTTCTCTGGTATTGTGAAACCACTGACTGATTTGACCAAAGAGGGTTCTGATGTGGTGAATTGGTCTCCTGAGGCAGTTTCTGCATTTCAGGAGCTCAAGCAGAGATTCACTTCTGCTCCTGTTCTACGGCAACCTGATGTTTCTCTACCATTTGAGGTGGAGTTAGATGCTCCTGAGATTGCTGCAGGAGCCGTTTTGTCCCAAAGGGATCCTGTAACCTCTAAGATTAACCCTTGTGCCTTCTTCTCCCGAAAGTTTTCCCCAGCTGAACGTAATTATGATGTGGGGAATCGGGAATTATTGGCTATGAAGTGGGCATTCGAACACTAGAGACATTGGTTGGAGGGAGCCAAACATCAAGTTGTGGTCCTCAATGACCACAAAAACTTGATCTATCTCGAATCAGCCAAGCGATTGAATCCCAGACAGGCCAGGTGGGCCTTGTTTTTCACGCGTTTTAACTTTGTGGTCTCCTTCCTCCCGGGTACTAAGAATGTTAAGGCGGATGTCCTCTCTAGGAGTTTCCTTGCAGATTCTATTGATGTGACTGAGCCTACGGCCATTCTGAAGGAGGGTGTCATTCTTTCAGCTATCTCACCCGATTTGAGACTGGCCCTGGAACAATTTCAGAGGGATAAACCTGAACGTTGCCCTGCGGGGAAATTGTATGTCCCAGACCAATGGACAGAAAAAGTTATGTCTGAAGTCCATTGCTCTGCATTGGCTGGTCATCCCAGTATTTTTGGTACTAGAGAATTGGTGAGTCGGTCCTTTTGGTGGCCTACTTTATCTCGTGACGTCAGGAACTTTGTGCAGTCCTGTGGGACTTGTTCTCGGTCCAAACCTTGCTCTCGCTCTAGTGGATTGTTAATGCCATTGCCTGTGTCCAAGAGGCCATGGACCCATATCTCTATGGATTTTATTTCCGACCTCCCTGTCTCTCAGAGAATGACCGTTATCCGGGTGATCTGTGATAGGTTTCCAAGATGATCCATCTTGTGCCACTGCCGAAGTTGCCATCCTCTTCCGAGTTGGTGCATTTGTTTTTTAAGCAGGTGGTTCGGTTGCATGGCATTCCAGAGAAACATTGTGTCTGACAGAGGAGTCCAATTTGTTTCCAGATTTTGGAGGACATTTTGTTCTAAACTGGGAGTTCAGCTGTCTTTCTCCTCTGCGTTTCACCCTCAGACCAATGGGCAGACAGAGAGAACAAACCAGACCTTGGAGACTTATTTGAGATGTTTTGTGTCTGCTGATCAGGATGACTGGGTCTCTTTTTTGCCTTTGGCTGAATTTTCTCTGAATAATAGGGCTAGTTCTGCCACCTTGATGTCTCCTTTTTTCTCCATCCACCAACGTCACGTTGCACCACAGACTGTCCAGGAGTTGACGGATGCTTTAGTCCAGGTCTGGGAGGAGATCCCTCAGGAGAACATCCGCAACCTCATCAGGAGCATGTCCAGGCGTTGTAGGGAGGTCATACAGGCACGTGGAGGCCACACACAATACTGAGCATCATTTTGACTTGTTTCCACTTTAATTTTGTCTTGTTTTGATTTTCATTTTGACTTGTTGTCACTTTCATTTTGGGGGTCTCTTCAAATCCAGACCTCCATTGGTTCAAAAATTTGATTTCCATTGATGATTTTTGTGTGATTATGTTGACAATGACAGCACATTCAAATTTGTACAGAACAAAGTTTTCAATGAGAATATATGTTTTTCATTTAGATCTAGGATGTGTTATTTGTGTTATTTGAGCATTTGAGTATTTTTTTGAGCAGTATATATATATATATATATATATATATATATATATATACAGTACGGACCTAAAGTTTGGACACACCTCATTCAAAGATTTTTCTGTATTTTCATGACTATGAAAATTGTACATTCACACTGAAGGCATCAAAACTATGAATTCACACATGTGGAATTATATACTTAACAAAAAAGTGTGAAACAACTGAAAATATGTCTTATATTCTAGGTTCTTCAAAGTAGACTATGGAGGCCAGGTCATCTGGCGTAGCACCCCATCACTCTCCTCCTTGGTCAAATAGCCCTTACACAGCCTGGAAGTATGTTTGGGGTCATTGTCCTGTTGAAAAATAAATGATGGTTCAACTAAACGCAAACCGGATGGAATAGCATGCCGCTGCAAGATGCTGTGGTAGCCATGCTGGTTCAGTATGCCTTCAATTTTGAATAAATCCCCAACAGTGTCACCAGCAAAGCACCCCCACAACATCACACCTCCTCCTCCATGCTTCACGGTGGGAACCAGGCATGTAGAGCCCATCCGTTCACCTTTTCTGCGTCGCACAAAGACACAGTGGTTGGGACCAAAGATCTCAAATTTGGACTCATCAGACCAGAGAACAGATTTCCACTGGTCTAATGTCCATTCCTTGTGTTCTTTAGCCCAAACAAGTCTCTTCTGCTTGTTGCCTGTCCTTAGCAGTGGTTTCCTAGCAGCTATTTTACCTTGAAGGCCTGCTGCACAAAGTCTCCTCTTAACAGTTGTTGTAGAGATGTGTCTGCTGCTAGAACTCTGTGTGGCATTGACCTGGTCTCTAATCTGAGCTGCTGTAAACCTGCGATTTCTGAGGCTGGCGACTCGGATAAACTTATCCTCAGAAGCAGAGGTGACTCTTGGTCTTCCTTTCCTAGGGCGGTCTTCATGTGAGCCAGTTTCTTTGTAGCGCTTGATGGTTTTTGCAACTGCACTTGGGGACACTTTCAAAGTTTTCCCAATTTTTCTGACTGACTGACCTTCATTTCTTAAAGTAATGATGGCCACTCGTTTTTATTTACTTAACTGCTTTTTTTCTTGCCAGAATACACATTCTAGCATTCTATTGAGTAGGACTATCAGCTGTGTATCCACCAGACTTCTGCACAACACAACTGATGGTCCCAACCTCATTTATAAGGCAAGAAATCACACTTATTAAACCTGACAGGGCACACCTGTGAAGTGAAAACCATTTCCGGTGACTACCTCTTGAAGCTCATCAAGAGAATGCCAAGAGTGGGCAAAACAGTAATCAAAGCAAAAGGTGGCTACTTTGAAGAACCTAGAATATAAGACATATTTTCAGTTGTTTCACACTTTTTTGTTAAGTATATAATTCCACATGTGTTAATTTATAGTTTTGATGCCTTCAGTGTGAATGTACAATTTTCATAGTCATGAAAATACAGAAAAGTCTTTGAATGAGAAAGTGTGTCCAAACTTTTGGTCTGTACTATGTGTATATATATATATATATATATATGTATAGATATATATATATATATCTATACATATATATATATATATACTGTATATATATATACGGGTGGTCCAAAAGTAGGTGGACAGAAAATAACATGTTGTTATTTTCTGTCCACCTACTTTTGGACCAGTGTGCGTGTGCGTGTGTGTGTGTGTGTGTGTGTGTGTGTGTGTGTAGCCCATTCACTATCTCCATCCATCCATCCCTCACTCCCTCAAAATGGCTGGACCATCATTGTAAATACACCATTATATATACACACCTGTACTTTGTAGCTCCCCCTCCTCATTGTAGATTGTAAGCTCTCACGAGCAGGGCCGGCTTATATTGCTTTAATTATTGTATTGTTAACGTTGTTACTTATGACTTTTGTTCTGAAACTGTTAAACTGTAAAGCGCTGCGGAATCTGTTGGCGCTATATAAATAAAGATTATTATTATTATTATTATAGAGGCCCACTCAGTAGTGGTGAAGTGTGAACGGCGCAAATTGCGAGTTGATTGCGCCTGATGCAGCTGATACTCCATTACTGTTGGCTGCTGCTCACACAACCGCTCCAACATATGTAACGTGGAATTCCACCTGGTGGGTACGTCACATATGATGCGATGTTCAGGAAAGCGAAATCTGCGTTGCAGAGCTGCAATGCGCGATCTGACCATGCTGGAACGTCGCAAGTGAGCGCACTGTAGGCGGACCTTCTGCAGCAGTGCATCAATATCCGTATAGTCCCTCAAAAAACTTTGCACGACCAAGTTGAGCACATGTGCCAGACATGGTATGTGAATTATTATTATTACAACCTCATGCATGTTTTGCAATATTTTTTAAATTTTATTTTAGGATATTTGTTTCTTGTTTTTTGTTATGTTTTTAATTATGTACATTAACTGTATCCTCCTGTGTTCCCTTGCCTTCCACAAACATCGCCCCATCCCCCCTTCATCACGACTCATACACATGAGCCCCTCCATACTTCCCTCTCCCATGTACAGTTCCCATGCACTCATGACCTTCCTGAGAAACCTCAGCCCATCTAGCCGAAACACATCACTGAAAAAACCAACTTACAACACCAACAACTACCTGCTCTTTATCTTCCTACTCCTATTGATTTCAGGGGACATCTCCCCCAACCCTGGTCCACCATCCCCCAACCTCAATCCCTACCCTACCTCATATCGAAACCATAATAATCTTATTAATATTAATTGCACTCCCTCATCTCCTTCGTTTAACTGTGCCCTCTGGAATCCACGGTCTGCATGCAACAAGCTAACCTTCCTGCACAACTACTTTCTGAACAACTCTCTTCATCTGTTGGCCCTGACTGAAACCTGGATTCAGGATTCTGACACGGTTTCCCCTCCTGCCATTTCCTATGGTGGCTTATAGTTCTCACATTCCCCGAGACCCTCAAACAGACATGGTGGTGGAGTCGGCATACTCCTGTCCCCACAATGCACTTTCCAGGTCATCCCCCCAATTCCATCACTCTCATTCCCTTCTTTTGAGGTCCACACCATCATGCTCTTTCATCCCCTCTCCCTCAGAGTAGCGGTCATATATCGGACCCCAGGCCCAAAGTCATTCTATGTGTAAGTGTGTGTGTGTAGCCCATTCACTATCTCCATCCATCCCTCACTCCCTCAAAATGGCTGGACCATCATTGTAAATAGACCATTGTATATAAACACCTGTACTTTGTAGCTCCCCCACCTCATTGTAAATTGTAAGCTCTCAAGAGCAGGGGCGGCTTCTATTGCTTTAATTATTTTATTGTTAACGTTGTTACTTATTACTTGTGTTCTGAAACTGTTAAACTGTAAAGCGCTGCGGAATCTGTTTGTGCTATATAAATAAAGATTATTATTATTATTAAGCGTTCACTGGTCCATGTGGAGGTAGACCGTGACGGCTCCTGCAGCAATGTTTCTGAGGAACTGGAGTAGGAGGAGGAGTCAATGTGTACAGACTTGATTCCTGCAATCCTTGGAGTTGGCTGAACACGTACAGCGCCACTCGCAAGATCTGTACCCGGCTACACAACATTGACCCAATGGGCAGTGAGGGAAAGGTATCGTCCCTGGCCATGGGTACTGGTCCACGCAGCGGTGGTCAGGTGGACATTGCTACTGACGAAGTTTAGTAGCGCATGTTTAATTTTTCGAATGCTTTTGCAGACCAGGGACGGCTTGCCTGCTGAAATAAAATCGGCTTGGCACATTGTATTGTGGGACTGCCAATGCCATTAAGTTACGGAAACTGTCAGTCTCCACCAGGGCTGCCACTAGGAATTTCGGGGCCCCATACTGGCAAAATTTATGGGGCCCCCTTGAGACTCCGCCCAGGCTCCACCCCCAGCTCCGCCTCCACCCTAGCTCCTCCTCCACCACGTGAACCTCCCAAAATCCCTCCGCCCTTTCTTGGAAAAACTCCACTTCTTGACTCAATGGTGACAAGAACGAGTGGAGGTGCTGCTGCTTAACTCCGCTATGCAGTGCAGTCATTTTGACAGGGCAAAAATAAATATTGTGCGGACCATTTTTTTGGCCTGTCAAAATGATGAGTCCCTTAGATTGATTTCTGCCCTGGTTCCAGGAGAGGGATTCATGGAGCCAACAAAGGTCTGTGGACAGAAGTAAGTGGGAAGCACCACATACACAGCAGAACAAGGGATACTGTCTAATAGTCATATGACAGGGAGAGGTTAAATCATATTTAAGTAATTAATCTTTATTGGAAATAAAGAATTGCCTTTATTGATATCCCGTAACAAGTGATCTCCATACATATCACAGTATTCTCTATACCAAGAGCAATAATATGACATACAAGGAACAAATACCACCACACCATGATCAGACCACATATTACCATCACAGTGACCAAAAAATACCACATACAAGGAATACATACCACCAATTCATGAAGAGATCATATATTACCACTACATAGTACCATATTAAAGGGAGAGATATCATCATACCATGACCAGATCACATATTCCCACCACACAGTGGCCGAAAAATACTACATACAAGGGACAAATACCATCACACCATGACTACACCACATAGATAAATACCGTAACACCATGACCAGATCTAATCTATGAGAACATTGTTGAAGCTCTCATATACTTGCATTGAGAGCTAATGACTAGAGATGAGCAAATTTGTTCAGGTCCCCACTTATTCGTCAAGCTATAGCACTTACGAATAAGCTACAGCGGGAACGCGGATACCTGGAGTGTGATGGCTGATGGGCACCGCAGCTGCATGTGACACAGTACATGGAAGGAGAGCTCAACACACAGGCTCTCCATGTATGTGTTGTGACTGTAACACAGCCGCGATACATGCAGCTGTGGCGCCAAACAGCTGATCATCGGGAGCGCTCCAGGTATCCGGGTTACTGCTGCAGCTTAATCGGTAAGCGCTACAGCCTGCAAAATAAGCAGGGACACAAAGAAATACGCTCAACTCTACTTAAGACATAGCTTCTGATTTCTTGCCAGTCAGAAGCTGCGCTTACAAGATGGCGCTGAAATACCAGAGTGATGCTGAAAATTGATATGTCGGACGGTATGAGAGAGAACTTAGGTTTAAAGGGACTCTGTCAGCATAGAGTGACTGTTCTGTTCAAAAAAGTCCCTACATTCTGTTTCACATTGAGGCCAATCCTTTAAATCCACCTTGCCACCTGCTTGTTTTCCCTCCATGTCCATCCCTCTCCTTCAATAGACAGCTCTGGCTTCATATCAACAGAGAAGGATGGAGACAGAGGAAAATAAGCAGGTGGGAAGATGTATTTCAATGATTGTCCACTGTGAAGCACCAAGCACCTGAACTTGAACAGTCATTTTTTGCTGACAGAGTCCTTTTAAAGCAACACTCCAGTGATGGAAAAAATAAAAAACAAGCATAGAGACACCAGCTCTAAACAAAATGTGTGCACCTTGATGGATCCACGGCAGGCTGGCAGCGCTTTTGCTTCACGGATACAGGTGCAGCTCCCCAGACATGCAGACTAGAGGAACCATTGGTGAACATCGGTCTGCACTTGGACCACTTTGCATGGACCGGCCACGGGTCTCCTGACCTGAACTCAGCAGCCTTACAGCATGTATGAGGATGCTGGTCAGGAGATTGGCGCCCAGTTGAGGCACTGCTGTGCGAGCGCAGACTGGTTTCCCCCTTTCAAAAATTACACTGCCATAATAATAAAGATTTTTCCCAATCATATATACTCACTTCCATCAATAATTCCTCACCCCCCTTCCAAACCCCAAACAAAACTTAGAAGCTACTGGATTATCCTGAGCACTGCAGCCTGATGTTATAATTGGGCATTTGGTTTTCCAGCAGGTCAGGATCATCCAGTAGCTTATATATACATTGCTATTGGGTAGTCGAAGGGGAAGGGGTAAGGAATAATTATACAATCATTCCTTACCCTCCCCCCCTTTGACTCCTCAATAGCAATGTATATATAAGTAGAATCACGTACTGAAATAGTGGACAAACGAATACATGGACTTGTTATTTACTCACACAGCCGATGTTGCCACCGCGCCCACCACCCAGTCAAGAAGAATTTAATGGTCGTCTCACCCTGCCCACCGCTGCCGCCTTAGCCTGCCCAACAAATAAAAGGAAAGTTTATATTACAGCATATATAATCACTGAATATACACTACAAAAAATTCTTTACTGGTATTTATTAAGCACCTATAAATTATAGAACATAAATACCTCAAAATGTAACTCTAAAGGGTATGCCACACTAAACAACATCGCTAACCGGATCGCTAAAAAACGTCACTATTTAGCGATCCCGTTAGCGATGTTGTTGTGTGCGGCATCTGCCAGCGACGAGCTTCCTGCTGTGATCTCGCTCGTCGCTGGAATCGTTCCGGACCCTATTTTCTCGTCGGCGCTCCCGCTGGGTAAGTATATATCGCTAGTGTGGCACCTTTTCTTAGCGATTTAGCGGTACTTTTGTACCGCTAAAGTCGTTAAGGAGATCGCTAACCGCGATAGCGTCGTTAACTATATCGCTAAATGTGGCCGACACTAGCGATATAGAAACAATCCCGCTAGCGATCTCATTAGTATGCGACGCTAACGACATCGCTAGCGGGATTGTGTAGTGTGGCAGTACCTTAAGTGATTATGTGAAAGAACAAAAATAAATAAATAAAATAGGAGTCAAGAGTAAAAGGGTGATCACCCCATTTATTTATTTTACTCACTTTTATAGCAGTAATCTTTCCAAAACACTTTAGGGTATGTTCCCACAGTCACTAAATGCTACGGTAAAGTAGACCTCTTACGGAACTTATCTAGATGTGTGGTGAGCACTTTGAACCCCCAAGTGCTTGACAGAAGTTTATAATGTAGAGCCGTAAAAATAAAAATTTTTCACAAAAAATATGTTTTCACCCCCAATTTTTTATTTTCACAAGTGTAACAGGAGAAACTGGACCCCAAAAGTTATTGTGCAATTTGTCCACAGTGTGCTGTGGCCGGGGCCCTGCTGCGGCCGTGTGCTGGTGGCCGGGCCCTGCTGCGGCCGTGTGCTGGTGGCCGGGGCCCTGCGGCCGTGTGCTGGTGGCCGGGGCCCTGCTGCGGCCGTGTGCTGGTGGCCGGGGCCCTGCTGCGGCCGTGTGCTGGTGGCCGGGGCCCTGCTGCGGCCGTGTGCTGGTGGCCGGGGCCCTGCTGCGGCCGTGTGCTGGTGGCCGGGGCCCTGCTGCAGTCGTGTGCTGGTGGCCGGGGCCCTGCTGCGGCCGTGTGCTGGTGGCCGGGGCCCTGCTGCGGCCGTGTGCTGGTGGCCGGGGCCCTGCTGCAGCCGTGTGCTGGTGGCCGGGGCCCTGCTGCTGTGCTGGTGGCCGGGCCCTGCTGCGGCCGTGTGCTGGTGGCCGGGGCCCTGCTGCGGCCGTGTGTGCTGGTGGCCGGGGCCCTGCTGCGGCCGGTGTGGTGGGTTGCTGGTGGCCGGGGCCCTGCTGCGGCCGTGTGCTGGTGGCCGGGGCCCTGCTGCGGCCGTGTTGGTGGCGGGCCCTGGTGGCCGTGCGGTGCCGGCCTGCGGCTGTGCTGGTGGCCGGGCCCTGCTGCGGCCGTGTGCTGGTGGCCGGGGCCCTGCTGCGGCCGTGTGCTGGTGGCCGGGGCCCTGCTGCGGCCGTGTGCTGGTGGCCGGGGCCCTGCTGCGGCCGTGTGCTGGTGGCCGGGGCCCTGCTGCGGCCGTGTGCTGGTGGCCGGGGCCCTGCTGCGGCCGTGTGCTGGTGGCCGGGGCCCTGCTGCAGCCGTGTGCTGGTGGCCGGGGCCCTGCGGCTGTGCTGGTGGCCGGGCCCTGCTGCGGCCGTGTGCTGGTGGCCGGGGCCCTGCTGCGGCCGTGTGCTGGGGCCCTGCTGCGGCCGTGTGCTGGTGGCCGGGGCCCTGTTGCGGCCGTGTGCTGGTGGCCGGGCCCTGCTGCGGCCGTGTGCTGGTGGCCGGGGCCCTGCGGCTGTGCTGGTGGCCGGGCCCTGCTGCGGCCGTGTGCTGGTGGCCGGGGCCCTGCTGCGGCCGTGCTGGTGGCCGGGGCCCTGCGGCTGTGCTGGTGGCCGGGCCCTGCTGCGGCCGTGTGCTGGTGGCCGGGGCCCTGCTGCGGCCGTGTGCTGGGGGCTGGGGCCCTGCTGCGGCCGTGTGCTGGTGGCCGGGGCCCTGTTGCGGCCGTGTGCTGGTGGCCGGGCCCTGCTGCGGCCGTGTGCTGGTGGCCGGGGCCCTGCGGCTGTGCTGGTGGCCGGGGCCCTGCTGCGGCCGTGCTGGTGGCCGGGGCCCTGCTGCGGCCGTGTGCTGTTGGCCGGGGCCCTGCTTCGGCCGTGTGCTGGTGGCCGGGGCCCTGCTGCGGTCGTGTGCTGGTGGCCGGCCCGGGGCCCTGCTGCGGCCGTGTGCTGGTGGCCAGGGCCCTGCGGCTGTGCTGGTGACCGGGGCCCTGCGGTTGTGCTGGTTGCCGGGGCCGGGCCCTGCGGCTGTGCTGGTGGCTGGGGCCGGGCCCTGCAGTGCTGCCTGATGGTGGCCGGGCCCTGCTGGTGGCCGGGGCCGGGCCCTGCTGCCTGCTGGTGGCCGGGCCCTGCTGCCCGCTGGTGGCCGGGCCCTGCGGCTGTGCTGCTGGCCGGGCCCCCCCGGGGACAAACTACTCACCCGGCTGCTGCTCGCCGTCGCCTGCACGTCCCGACGGTCCCGGTCCGCCGCTCCTAGCCACGTGGCACGCACGCTGCTCGCTCTGCTCCGGAATGAGGAAGTGGAGCAGAGCAGAGTGTGACGTCATGTCCGGCTGGCTGATGCACCTGGGCGGGCCATAGCTTCAAGCTACAGTGCCTGCCCAGCAGCCAGCCAGCCAGGCCCAGCCCAGGGGCGTTTCTGATTTTGTGTGGGGAGGGGGAGGGACAGACAGTGAGTGGAGAGAGTGTGGTGGGGAATATTTAGCAGCGAAGTGCTGCGAGCCTGCGTGCGCTTCGCCTGGCTGCCAGCGACGCGTGCTGGGGGGGCGGCGCGGGCGGGCGGGCCCCCCTAAGTCACCGGGCCCGGGCGGGCCCCATACACTAGTAATGGCTGTAATGCCCTGATGGCGGCCCTGGTCTCCACCAGCCTGAATGACAGCATTTCAAGGGACAGGAGTTTTGCAATGCCAGCATTCAGAGCCTGTGCTGTGGATGGTTTGCCGAGTATGGCCGTCTTTTATCCCATGCCTGTGGTACCGATGGCTGTTTTGTGGCCTGGGTGTGTGAGGATGACAGGGAACTTGCTGCTGTGGGTGGAATAACACTTTGTCTCTGGACAACATTGACCGAGGTTCTTCCATGGCGATCCTGTGAGAAAGCCGAACCAGCTGTGTGTCAGCTGGAGGAAGAGGCTCCGACACGACCTGAAGATGTAGGTGCTGCTGTAGGTTGGCCTACATCTCCAGTGTGTCTTTGTAACTCAACTACGTGCTTTGTACCCACATGTTTGCACATATTTCCCACCTCTTCCGACAAGCCTACAACCTGCAATGATCATCAGTCTACTGAACCACCACACGATCAGCTCTTCCCTCTCCTAGTGTATCCTCAACCACCCCTGTAGATTGTGAGCCCTCGCGGGCTGGGTCCTCTCTCCTTCTGTACTTGTGTGTGCCTTGTATTGCTCATGTTTACTGTAATTGCCTATATTTGCCCCTCTTCACATGTAAAGCGCCATGGAATAAATGGCGCTATTAAAATCTATAATAATATTACTGGTATTGGCGTTACTGACACTTTTACCTGTTTTTACTTTTAGATTACACAGCTTGCATTTCACATAGCAAATATCATCTGCAAGTGTGTCAAAAAAGGACCACGCAGTGCAAGTCCTGGGAGCGCCCGTTTTGACTTTTGGAAGAGAACTGCTCCGAACAGGTTCCAAACTGGAGGCTACAGTCAACCGAGTCTGCAGCCTAACTCTCCCTCCTGTTTGTACCGTTGGGGCAATCTCTTCCTCAGAGCTGCTCCCACCACCTTCCTGTTCCTCACGCCATGTTGGGACTTGGACCTCATCATCTCCACTACCCTCTTCCAAAACCTGCTGCTGTTGGGTGGTCTGGCCAGCACCATGCTCAACAGAAACTGGCACCTGAGTCTCATTATCATCAGATGTGTTCTGCGGTGTGCTGAGCATCGGCACTGGCTCACCCGCCTCTTCAGATTCTGACAGACACAGCTGTTGCGCATCACTGCATACTCCCTCTTTTTCACATTCCAGAATGCTGCTTGGCTGGGCCCCTGTTTGCAAGCCAACAGATTCTGAGAACAGAAGCAGAGACTCAGCTGGATCCTGTACAGAACTGTCTGACTGCCTGGGCAATTTGGCAGGCGGTGAAGAGACAGATGGTTGCTCAACAGTGCTGTGTTCCTGAGAGGAGGTGGAAGCAATTGAAGTCGATGCATTGGCTGCCATCCAAGCAACAACGGCTTCAATTTGTTCTTCCCGCAGCAGGGGGGTACGCCGACCTCCTACTAAAGTGCACATAAAGGAACGCTCTGAAGTGCTGTTAGCACAGTCAACACTTGCTCCTATGTTACTGGGGTTCAGTAATGTCAGCTGTTCCCCTGCTGTGTGTACGCCAAAAAGTCATGCTGCCTCCACCCTGTCCTCCTCTCATCCCTGGGCTCCAACACCGCCAGTTGTTGCTCGGAAGTAATTGGCACGGGTACTGACTCCTGCCCAGCCTGGTTACAGCACGACAGCTGTTTACTGGCAGTGTCAACGTTAATTAGCCTCCAATAAGTTGTCCTGTCGTGTTGCATTCGGGTTAGCCGACTCTATGGTGCCTGCAGTTTAGGTGATTCCTATGTGTGCTGTGGGATATCTAAATAAAGTCTGTTTCCGTTGTGACAATAGGACAAGCACCCACTGTAGGACTGTGTGATTCGTTAACTGCGGACAGCTTGCGGACTGTCAACTTACACTTTCATGGGTGCCTTATGGTACCTGTCCGGGTTCCAGTACCGTCAGCTGGTTCTCCGCAGTGCCTTTGGCCTCGGTGCCTCCATGTCGGTATCCGAGTTCCAGCAACGTCTGCTGGTCCTTGGTAGTGCTTTTGAGCACAGGTACCTCCTGCTTAGTAACCGTGTCCCAGTAACGTCAGCTGGTCCTCGGTTGTGCCATTGGCTCTTTTCCTTCTGCTGCCCCTCCGGGTTCCAGCTCAGTCAGCTGGTCCTCGTTACTTGCATTGGCTCTTGTACCTTCTGCTACCCGTCCGGGTTCCAGTACCGTCAACTGGTTCTCCGCAGTGCCTTTGGCCTCGGTGCCTCCAGTTCGGTATCCGAGTTCCAGCAACGTCTGCTGGTCCTTGGTAGTGCTTTTGAGCACAGGTACCTCCTGCTTAGTAACCGTGTCCCAGTAACGTCAGCTGGTCCTCGGTTGTGCCATTGGCTCTTTTCCTTCTGCTGCCCCTCCGGGTTCCAGCACAGTCAGCTGGTCCTCGTTACTTCCATTGTCTCTTGTACCATCTGATACCCGTCCGGGTTCCAGTAACATCAGCTGGTTCTCGGAAGTTAGACAACCGTAAAGACCACCCCGAAGAAGATGACAACCCCAAGGACGACCAGCCTGAACACCATCACAAAGAGGAAATAAAAGATTACCCAGAAGAAGATCACCAACAGGACAAAGAAGGTTAAGACAAACTACAAGATACAGAACAAGAGACAGAAGAACAATAAGCAGAAGATCAAAAAGCAGAAGAACATGAAAAATAAGACCAAAATGAAGAGCAAAATATATGCTGTAAATTATAAGCAGAAGAAGACTAAGCAGTGTATGGGGGTGAGTCCGTTCCTCCTCGTGGTGCCCCTGGAAAATGCCTGCTGCTGCAGGCTAAACTGAACACGAACAAATTCTGTTGTAATTTAAATCTTTTGTGACAGCAAGAACGGAAGGAAGAAAAATTCATACTTTTACAGATTACAAGTACAGGAATCTCTGTCACAAATAAGAATATGATGAAGAAGATGAAGAGGAAGAAGATGAAGAAGTAGAATATGAAGAAGAATAATAGTTTAATAAGAACAATATGAGTAATGTTAACAAAAAGATGAATAACAAGAAGTTTAAGAAGAAGATAAAGAAGGTGAAGATGAAGAATAATTAGATGACAAAGATGATGCTGCTGAAGATTATGAAGGTGAAAGTGTGGCAAAAGTTAAAAAGGTGAAGAGCATGGAAGTTGTGAAACATACATATTTGCCAAAATAGAAAAAAGGTTAACAACATTGTCAATTTCTTCGTCAATCCGAACGTCTTTAAAAAAAAAATTATTAATGCTATTCCATTGGATTGGGTTAACCATCTATGCCTTTAATGTCTCCTCAACCTCCCCCAATACATTCTACATTACTCTTTGTTGTTTTCCTTCATGTACAATTATCCAACAAGCCAAGAATGTTTTTTTTTTAATTACGATATTTTGTTCCCATAGACTTACATTGGATTTCCGGTATCGGTATCGGGTATCGCCGATATTTTGTGGATATCGTCGATACCATTCCGATCCGATATTTTTGGATATCGGAAAGTATCGCTCAACTCTATATGTGACTCATCCCCTTAAAGAAAGATAAATTAAAATATAACAAAAAAGAGTATTGGGTATTTTAATAAATGTTTAATAGGTTACAGTAGAATAGGGCCCTACCAAAAAAAGTATACGTTGTCATGGTGGCTGTTTAAAAAATCTTTTGACCAAAACAAAAGCGGCTCATTATGTGTGTGATATGCTGTTTGATGGGAACTGTTAATGTGTGATTGGCAAGGTCGTGGTGCAGAAGCGGAGTTTGTCCAAGAGTGAACGGTGGGAATGTGGAAGGTCTGTGGGGTGAAGGCAGAGCTGGGGTGGAGCCTGGGTGGAGTCTCAAAGGGGGCCTGAAAATTTTGCCAGTGTGGGACCCTGATATTCCTAGTGGCAGCCCTGGTCATCATACTTCATATATGGAACTGTGGGACCATAATGCCATTTATAAAGGGCTGTTAGGTCATAATAAAGTACATAGGAGGCTGTGGGGGCTATCATACAGCATAAAGGGAGCTGTGGGGGCTATCATACATATTTGGAGCTGTGGAGACCATCATACTATACAGGAGATGGGTCATGATACAGTATATAAGGGGCTCTGGGGGTTATGATACAATATATAAGGGACTGTGGAGACCATCATACTATACTACGTTCTATGGGACACTTGTATTTTTATAGGTCCCTTCTATCCGGCACACTGTCTTTGTAGCATTAATTGGTGGAGCGGTAATCATAGTAATTACATAAATTTTGAAGTTTTGGGTTCACTGTTCCACGCTTGAAGAGCAGGCAGGATGAGGAGTTTGTGCAAGTTGAGAATAGATTGCGACGGTGCTGGAAATGCGAGAAGTCATACAGGTGCTTCTCACAAAATTATAATATCATCAAAAAGTTAATTTATTTCAGTTTTTAAATACAAAAATTGAAACTTATATATATTATTACAGTGTGATCTATTTCAAGTGCTTATTTCTGTTAATGTTGATGAATATGGCTTACAGCCAATGAAAACATAAAAATCATTATCTAAGTAAATTAAATTAATTAACAAACAACACCTGCAAAGGCTTTCTAATTGTTTAAAAGGTCCCTTAGTCTGTTTCAGTAGGCTCCAGAATCATGGGGAAGACTGCTGACTTGACAGATGTCCAGAAGGTCATTGACACACTCCACAAGGAGGGTAAGCCACAAAAGGTCACTGCTAAAGAAGCTGGCTGTTCACAGAGTGCTGTATCCAAGCATATTAATGGAAAGTTGAGTGGAAGGAAAAAGTGTGGTAGCAAAAGGTGCACAAGCAACGGGATAACTGCAGCCTTGAAAGGATTGTTAAGAAAAGACCATTCAAAAATTTGGGGGAGATTCACAAGGAGTGAACTTCTGCTGGAGTCATTGCTTCAAGAGCCACCACACACAGACGTATCCAGGACATGGGCTGCATGTGTCACATTCCCGTGTCAAACTACTCATGACCAATAGACAATGGCAGAAGAGTCTTACCTGGGCCAAGGACAAAAAGAACTGGACTGTTGCTCAGCGGTCCAAGGTGTTTTTTTCAGATAAAAGTAAATTTTGCATTTCATTAGGAAGTCAAGGTCCCAGAGTCAGGAGGAAGAGTGGAGAGGCACACAATCCAAGCTGCTTGTGGTCTAGTGTGAAGTTTCCACTATCAGTGATGGTTTGGGAGCCATGTCATCTGCTGGTGTAGGTCCACTGTGTTTTAGCAAGACCAAAGTCAGCGCAGCCGTCTACCAGGAAATTTTAGAGCACTTCATGCCAACAAGCTTTTTGGGCATGGAAATTTCATTGTCCAGCAAGACTTGGCACCTGTCCACACTGCCAAAAGTACCAATACCTGGTTTAAAAACAACAGTATCACTGTGCTTGATTGGCCAGCAAACTCGCCAGACCCTATCCCCATAGAGTATCCATGCGGTATTGTCAAGAGGAAGATGAGAGACACCCAGTGCCGGTTTTAGATAAAGTGAGGCCCTGGGCAGAAGTTTAAAGTGGAGCTCCAAATGCTCACATATTGCACCATCTCACAGAAACATTTCTGTTTTATTTACATGCACTGATTTCATGTCGCTAAACGAACGTGATCAACAATATTGAAGTTGTTCAATGCTTGTTTCCCGTCCTCTTTAGGGTAGGTACACCTTTTCAGTAATTGGCAGCACTGGACGCAGCACACGTCTGCTGCTGGCTATGAACGCAGGTGATTCCGCATGTGTTCCCTGAACCGTGCGGATTCACCGCGTCCAATATATTGTACGGATGAAATTTATCTTGTGGAGACTTGCGTCTCAGCAAGATAAATAGGCATGCTGCTGTTTGGAAAAACGCGCCGCTTGTCCGTCTCCGCAGGTGATCCGTGGTCGTCTGTGCACACATAGTGGGCATAGGATTTCTTGAAATCCCATCCACTATGCTGTAACATCTGGACGCTGCGGGCTGGACGGTGCACAAGTACACAGCGTCCAATCCGCAGCAATTAAAGACAGTGTGTACCTACTCTTACTCCGACTGAGGAAAAATGATGGGTACAGATATTCCTCGATACAGTATAGTGTAGGTCCCATATAGTACATATAGTAGAATGCACTCCCCATGGTTCTTGATAGAGTATACTGCAGCCTCCCTCACAGCGTATACTGCAGCGCCACACATACAGTATAATGCAGCCCCTCACAAACACACACATACAGTATAGTGCAGCCCCCACACACAGTATAATGTAGCCCCCACATACACACACAGTATAGTGCAGTCACCCTACACACAGTATAGTGCAGCCCCCAGATAAACAGTATAATGCAGCCCCCCACATACACAGTATAGTGTATTCTCCATACACATAGCATAGTGTAGTCCCCCCCACACAATATACTGTAGCCCCTTCTCACAGAATAATGCAGCCCCCTCACTCACACAGTATAGTGCAGCCCCCCACACAGAATAGTGCAGCCCCAAAACACAGTATAATGTAGCCTCCCCACTCACATTATAATGCAGCCCCCACACACACAGTATAGTGCAACCCACCACTCGCAGTATAATGCAGCCCCCCACTCATAGTATAATGCAGCCCCCATACACACACACTGCAGTGCAACACACACAGGCTGAGGCAGAGGGGGAGTGTCATATGACGTGCTCTCCTCCATCACTGCTTTCAATTATATTGGCATCTTTGATTCCAATAAGTTGAATGCGAGTTGTGAGGGGAGGGGTGGTGCCGTGCCCCTCTTACTCAGGGCCCATAGTGGCCCTTAGCGGCACACCACTGGCTAGGGGCCCCTGTAGGAGCAGGGTCCCTAGGCAGCTGGCTGGTCTGCCTGCCCCTAACGCCGGCCCTGGAGACACCAGACCCAACAATGCAGATGAGTTGAAGGCTGCTATCAAAGCAACCTGCACTTTCATAACACCTCAACAGTGCCACGGGCTGATCGCCTCCATGATGCAGACCAATTTTTACAATTCTGACCACCGTCTCTTTATGAGGTTATAACTCTGGAACGCTTCAACGGATCTTTGCGATTCTGAGAATATTTTCTCGTGACATATTGTACTTCACGTTAGTGGTAAAATTTCTTCGATATAACTTGCGTTTATGTTTGAAAAAAATACAAATATAGCGAAAATATTTCAATTTTCAAACTTTGAATTTTTATTCCCTTAAAACAGAGAAATATGTCACACATAGCCTTCTTTTCTGCTCGCTTTCTCAAACTGAACATGGACAAAACAGAATTCATCATCTTTCCCCCACCTCACTCTACCCCTTCACCAGACCTGTCCATCAATGTCAATGGCTGCTCGCTTTCCCCAGTCCCACATGCTCCGTGCCTTGGGGTGATCATCGACTCTGCCCTCTCTTTCAAACCACATATCCAAGCCCTCGCCACCTCCTGCCGCCTCAAACTCAAAAATATTTCCCGGATCCGCTCATTCCTCAACCATGAAACCACAAAAACACTAGTGCACGCCCTTATCATCTCCCGCCTCGACTACTGCAACCAGGGGCGTAACTAGGAACGGCAGGGCCCCACAGCAAACTTCACAATGGGGCCCCCACCCTCGCGCGCGTTGCCAATCCCGGTCTACCCAAGTTGTGTTAAGAAAGATACCTTTATTATCCAAAATTAGAGGTTTTTGGAGTAATGATAGTGAAATAACAGAAAAGAACCAACTCCCAGGAAGCAACTGAGGTAGTGACGAAGGTAGGCTTTCTCCAGAGTAAATATGTGAAGAAACTTGTAATCCAGCCTGCAAATTGCTTTCAAAACGGATGATTTATTCAGTAGAACAACAGTCCGGTATACAGAATAATCTAAGATTGTTCTGTATACCGTACTTCTGCACCACGCCCTCACCAATTACACATGTGAGGAGTTGACAGCCTCAGCTCTGCTGCATGTGAGGAGTGACAGCCTCAGCTCTGCTACATGTGAGGAGTGACAGACTCAGTTCTGCTACATGTGAGGAGTGACAGCCTCAGCTCTGCTACATGTGAGGAGGAACAGCCTCAGCTCTGCTACATGTGAGTAGGGACAGCCTCAGCTCTGCTACATTCGAGGAGTGACAGCCTCAGCTCTGCTACATGTAAGGAGTGACAGCCTCATCTCTGCAACATGTGAGGAGTGACAGCCTCAGCTCTGCTACTTGTATAGCAAAGCTGAGGCTGTCACTCCGCGCATGTAGCAGAGATCAGGCTGTCACTCCTCGCATGTAGCAGAGCTGAGGTTGCTACTTGTCACATGTAGCAGAGCTGAGGTTGTTACTTGTCACATGTAGCAGAGCTGAGGTTGTTACTTGTCACATGTAGCAGAGCTGAGGTTGTTACTTGTCACATGAGCAGAGCTGAGGTTGTTACTTGTCACATGAGCAGAGCTGAGGTTGCTACTTGTCACATGTAGCAGAGCTGAGGTTGTTACATGTAGCAGAGCCGAGGTTGCTACTTGTCACATGTAGCAGAGCTGAGGTTGTTACTTGTCACATGTAGCAGAGCCGAGGTTGCTACTTGTCACATGTAGCAGAGCTGAGGTTGTTACTTGTCACATGAGCAGAGCTGAGGTTGTTACTTGTCACATGAGCAGAGCTGAGGTTGCTACTTGTCACATGTAGCAGAGCTGAGTTGTTACTTGTCACATGTAGCAGAGCCGAGGTTGCTACTTGTCACATGTAGCAGAGCTGAGGTTACTTGTCACATGTAGCAGAGCTGAGGTTGCTACTTGTCACATGTACAGAGCTGAGGTTACTTGTCACATGTAGCAGAGCCGAGGTTGCTACTTGTCACATGAGCAGAGCTGAGGTTGTTACTTGTCACATGAGCAGAGCTGAGGTTGTTACTTGTCACAAATAGCAGAGCTGAGGTTGCTACTTGTCACAAGTAGCAGAGTTGAGGTTGTTACTTGTCACATGTAGCAGAGCTGAGGTTGCTACTTGTCACATGTAGCAGAGCTGAGGTTGCTACTTGTCACATGTAGCAGAGCTGAGGTTGCTACTTGTCACATGTAGCAGAGCTGAGGTTACTTGTCACATGTAGCAGAGCTGAGGTTGCTACTAGTCACATGAGCAGAGCTGAGGTTGCTACTTGTCACATGTACCAGAGCCGAGGTTGCTACTTGTCACATGTAGCAGAGCTGAGGTTGCTACTTGTCACATGTAGCAGAGCTGAGGTTACTTGTCACATGTAGCAGAGCTGAGGTTGCTACTTGTCACATGAGCAGAGCTGAGGTTGTTACTTGTCACATGAGCAGAGCTGAGGTTGTTACTTGTCACATGAGCAGAGCTGAGGTTGCTACTTGTCACATGAGCAGAGCTGAGGTTGTTACTTGTCACATGAGCAGAGCTGAGGTTGCTACTTGTCACATGAGCAGAGCTGAGGTTGCTACTTGTCACATGAGCAGAGCTGAGGTTGCTACTTGTCACATGAGCAAAGCTGAGGTTGCTACTTGTCACATGAGCAGAGCTGAGGTTACTTGTCACATGAGCAGAGCTGAGGTTGTTACTTGTCACATGAGCAGAGCTGAGGTTGCTACTTGTCACATGTAGCAGAGCTGAGGTTGTTACTTGTCACATGTAGTAGAGCCGAGGTTGCTACTTGTCACATGTAGCAGAGCTGAGGTTGTTACTTGTCAAATGTAGCAGAGCTGAGGTTGTTACTTGTCACATGTAGCAGAGCTGAGGTTACTTGTCACATGTAGCAGAGCTGAGGTTGCTACTTGTCACATGTAGCAGAGCTGAGGTTGCTACTTGTCACATGTAGCAGAGCTGAGGTTACTTGTCACATGTAGCAGAGCTGAAGTTGCTACTTGTCACATGAGCAGAGCTGAGGTTGTTACTTGTCACATAAGCAGAGCTGAGGTTGTTACTTGTCACAAATATCAGAGCTGAGGTTGCTACTTGTCACAAGTAGCAGAGTTGAGGTTGTTACTTGTCACATGTAGCAGAGCTGAGGTTGCTACTTGTCACATGTAGCAGAGCCGAGGTTGCTACTTGTCACATGTAGCAGAGCTGAGGTTGTTACTTGTTACATGTAGCAGAGCTGAGGTTGTTACTTGTCACATGTAGCAGAGATCAGGGTGTCACTCGTCACTTGTAGCAACCATGAGGCTGTTACTGGGCCAGGGGATGCTACTGGTGACTGAGGTCCCGTGCCCAACAGGGCCCAGGGGGAGGTTAGTGGTGACTTGAGGCTTGCGTCAAACAGGGCCCAGGAGCCCGAGGCCCTGTTGGAATGCGGGCCCCTTGCTACCTGGGCCCTGTGTTGAATGTGGGCCCCCTGCACTGCAGCCTGGGGCCTGGGCCCTGTTGAATGTGGGCCCTGTTAGATCCTGCCTGCACCTGCCCTCTCAGTCACCATTGAGCAGCCAAGCCTCTTCTCACTGTTGAGAGACTCACGGTACTCACCCTGCTCGCCCGGGCTTCCACCTGCTTGTCCAGTCAGCCTGCTGCTTCATGTGGTCTGCCTGGCCGTCTGCTGTCCGCCCCCACATGCACACACGCTGTGACAGACGGACCATAATGCACTGGGCCGCAGCTTAAAGCTACAGTGCTCATTTCTGTTCGCTGTCTGCATTTACAACACTGTAGTGTCTCTTTAAAACAACACAGTGTTGTTATGCATCAGCGTTCAGAGTCAGAAGCCTGAACAAAATGTTGGGAGGGGGCCCGAGCGCGGATCCATTTGCCAGCGTGCTCGGGCCCCCCTTTTTGCTCCTAAATCACAGGGCAGCTGCAGCAGGGACGGGCCCCCTTCTAGCCCGGGCCCTGTGGCAGCTGCTTCCCCTGCTTCCACTATAGTTCCGCCCCTGACTGCAACCTCCTACTGTCTGGCCTCCCCTCTAGCACTCTGGCACCACTCCAATCCATCCTGCACTCTGCTGCACGACTAATCCACCTGTCTCCCCGCTATTCCCCAGCCTCCCCCCTATGCCAGGCCCTTCACTGGCTCCCTATTGCCCAGAGGCTCCAGTTCAAAACCTTAACCATGACATACAAAGCCATCCACAACCTTTCTCCTCCATACATCTGTGACATGGTGTCCCGCTACCTACCTACACGCAACCTTCGATCCTCTCAAGATCTCCTTCTCGACTCCCCCCTCATCTCTTCTTCCCATAAACGCATACAAGACTTCTCCCGGGCTTCCCCCATACTCTGGAACTCCCTGCCGCAAAACATCAGACTTTCACCAACAACGGAGACCTTCAAGAAAAACCTGAAGACCCACCTGT
This sequence comes from Oophaga sylvatica, assembly GCA_033576555.1. NCBI lineage: Eukaryota > Metazoa > Chordata > Amphibia > Anura > Dendrobatidae > Oophaga > Oophaga sylvatica. The sequence continues at coordinate 91,805,145 of JARQOD010000001.1, forward strand.
TCCGACAAGCCTACAACCTGCAATGATCCTCAGTGTACTGAACCATCGTACGACCAGCTCTACCCTTTCCTAGTGTATTCTCACCCATCCCTGCAGTCTGTGAGCCCTCGCGAGCAGGGTCCTCTCTCCTTCTGTACTTGTGTGTCCCTTGTCCAGCACATGTTTATTGTACCTGTCTATATTTTTCCCCTTTTCATATGTAAAGCGCCATGGAATAAATATAAATGTATAATAATAATAATAATAATAATAACATAATAGTTAATAAATAACATTTCCCACATGTCTACTTTACATCAGCACAATTTTGGAACCAAAATTTTTTTTTGCTAGGAAATTATAAGGGTTAAAATTTGACCAGCGATTTCTCATTTTTACAACAAAATTTACAAAGCCATTTTTTTAAGGGACCACCTCACATTTGAAGTCACTTAGAGGGGTCTATATGGCAGAAAATACCCAAAAGTGACACGATTCTAAAAACTGCACCCCTTACGGTACTTAAAACCACATTCAAGAAGATTATTAACCCTTCAGGTGCTTCACAGGAGCTGAAGCAACCTGGAAGAAAAAAAATTAACATTTAACTTTTTAGTCACAAAAATGATCTTTTACAAACTTTTTTTCATTTTCACAAGGGTAAAAGGAGAAAATGGACAGATAAAGTTATTGTGCAATTTCCCCTGAGTACGCAAATACCCCATATGTGGGGGAAAACTACTGTTTGGGCGCACGGCAGAGCTCGTAAGGGAAGGAGCGCAGTTTGACTTTTCAAAACCAAAATTGGCTGGAATTGAGATTGGACGTCGTGTCGCGTTTGGAGAGCCTCTGATGCGCCTAAACAGTGGAAACCCCCTACAAATGACACTATTTTGGAAACTAGACCCCCTATGGAACTTAGCTAGATCTGTTGTGAGCACTTTGAACCCCCAAGTGTTTCACAAAAGTTTATAATGCCTGGGTGAGAAAAAAAAGCAAAACAATTTTCCACAAAAATGATTTTTTAGTCCCCAATTTTTGATTTTCCCAAGGAAATTGGACACCAAAAGTTGTTGTCCAATTTGTCCTGAGTACGCTGATACTCCATAAGTGGGGGGGGGAACTGTTTAGGCGCACGGCAGGGCTTGGAAAGGAAGTAATAACGTTTTGGAATGCAGACGTTGATGGGGGTCATGTTCCATTTGCAGTGCCCCAGATGTGCCTAAACAGTGGAAACCCCCCACAAGTGACCACAGTTTGGAAACTAGACCCCCTAAGGAACTTATCTAGATTTGTGGTGAGCACTTTGAACCCCCAAGTTCTTCACACAAGTTTATAATGCCCGGGCATGAAAATAAAAAATCCTATTTTTTTCCCACAAAAATTACATTGTAGTCACCAATTTTTTATTTTCCCAAGGGTAACAGGAGAAATTGGACCGCAAAAGTTGTTGTCCAATTTGTCCTTAGTACGCTGATACCCCATATGTGGGGGGGGACCACTTTTTCGGCGCATGGCTGAGCTCAGAATGGAAGGAGCACCATTTGACTTTTTCCAACCAAAATTGGCTGGAATTGAGATTGGACGCCATGTTGCATTTGGAGAGCCCCTGATGTGCCTAAACAGTGGAAACCCCCCCACAAGTGACCCAATTTTGGAAACTAGACCCCCTAAGGAACTTATCAAGATCTGTGGTGAGCAATTTGAACCCCCAAGTGCATCACACAAGTTTATAACGTAGAGCCGTAAAATTAAAAAATCATATTTTTTCCACAAAAATGATCTTTTCACCCCAATTTTTATTTTCCCAAGGGTAACAAGACCTCAAAAGTTATTGTGCAATTTGTCCTGAGTACGCTGATACCCCATATGTGGGGGTAAACCACTGTTTGGGTGCATGGCAGAGTTCAGAAGGGAAGGAGCGCCGTTTGACTTTTTCAACGCAGAATTGGCTGGACGCCATGTCGTGTTTGGAGAGCTCCTGATGTGCCTAAACAGTGGAAACTCCCCACAAATGACACCATTTTGGAAACTAGACCTCTCAAGGAACTTATCTAGATGTGTGGTGAGAGCTTTGAACCCCAGGTGTTTCACTAAAGTTTATAACGTCCGAGCATGAAAATAAAAAATCATATTTTTTCCACAAACATGATATTTTAGTCTCCAACTTTTTATTTTCCCAAGGGTAACAGGAGAAATTGGACCCCAAAAGTTGTTGGCCAATTTGTCTTGAGTATGCTGATACCCCATATGTGGGAGAAAACTACTGTATGGGCACACGCTAGGGCTCGGAAGGGAAGTAGTGATGTTTTGGATTGCAGACTTTGATGGAATGGTCTGTGGTCGTGATGTCGCGTTTGGAGAGCCCCTGATGTGCCTAAACAGTGGAAACCCCCCGAAAGTGAACCCATTTTGGAAAATAGACCCCCCAAGGAACTTATCTAGATGTGTGGTGAGCACTTTGAACCCCGAAGTGCTTCATAGAAGTTTATAACGTACAGCTGTAAAAATAAAAAATCTTTTCTTTTTACAAAAATGATTTTTTCGCCCCCATATTTTATTTTCACAAGGGTAACAGGAGAAATTGGACCCCAAAAGTTGTTGTCCAATTTGTCCTGAGTACGCTGATACCCAATATGTGGGAGAAAACTACTGTATGGGCACACGTCGGGGCTCGGAAGGGAAGTAGTGACATTTTGGATTGCAGACTTTGATGGAATGGTCTGCGGGCGTCATGTCGCATTTGGAGAGCCCCTGATGTGCCTAAACAGTGGAAACCCCCACAAGTGACCTCATTTTGGAAAATAGACCCCACAAGGAACTTATCTAGATGTGTGGTGAGCGCTATGAAGCCCAAGTCCTTCACAGAAGTTTATAACGTATAGCCGTAAAAAACAAAAAAAATCATTTTTTTTTTACAAAAATGATATTTTCTCCCACAATTTTTTATTTTCCCAAGGGTAACAGAAGAAATTGACCCCAAGAGTTATTGTGCAATTTGTCCAGAGTACGCTGATACCCCATATGTGGGGTAAACTACTTTTTGTGCGCATGTCAGAGCTCAGAAGTGAAGGAGCACCGTTTGACTTTTTCAACGCAGAATTGGCTGGAATTGAGATCAGACTCCATGTCACATTTGGAGAGCCCCTGATGTGCCTAAACAGTGGAAACCCCCCAATTCTAACTCCAGCCCTAACCCCAACAAACCCCTAACCCTAGTCCCAACCCTAACCATAACCCTAACCACAAATCTAACCCTAACACACCCCTAACCCTAATCCCAACCCTAACCCTAATCCTAACTTTAGGCGCAACCCTAACTTTAGGCGCAACCCTAACCCTAACCCTAATGGGAAAATGGAAATAAATACATTTTTTAATTTTATTATTTTTCCCTAACTAAGGGGGTGATAAAGGGGGGTTTGATTTACTATTTATAGCGGGTTTTTATGTTTGGCAGCTGTCATGCTAAAAGACGCATTTTAGTGCAAAAAATAGTTTTTGCATCACTACATTTTGAGAGCTATAATTTTTGCATATTTTGGCCCACAGAGTCATGTGAGGTCTTATTTTTTGCGGTACGAGTTGACATTTTTATTGGTACCATTTTTAAGTACGTGACATTTTTTGATTGCTTTTTATTTCGATTTTTGTGAGGTTAGAATGAACAAAAGCCAGCAGTTCACGAGTTTCTTTTGGGGAGGGCGTTTATACCGTTCCGCGTGTGGTAAAATTGATAAAACAGTTTTATTCTTCTGGTTAGTAAGATTACAGCGATACTTATTTATATCATTTTTTTTATGTTTTGGCGCTTTTATACAATAAAAACAATTTTATATAAAAAATTATTATTTTTGCATCGCTTTATTCTGCGAGCTATAACTTTTTTAATTTTTCGCTGATCATGCTGTATGGCAGCTCGTTTCTTGCGGGACAAGATGACGTTTTCATCGGTACCATGTTTATTTATTTCGGTCTTTTTGATCGCGTGTTATTCCACTTTTTGTTCGGCGGTATGATGATAAAGCATTGATTTTTTGCTTTGTTTTTTTTTTTAGGGGTTCACTAAAGGGGTTAACTAGTGGAACAGTTGTATAGGGCGGGTCGTTACGGACACGGCAATATCAAATATGTGTACCTTTATTGGTTTGTTTTTTTTATTTACAGGAAGAAATTAATTTATTGGGGAATATTTATTTTTTTTTCCTTTATTTTGGAATTTTTTTTTTACTTTTTTACTTTGTCCCAGGGTGGGACATTACAGTATAGGGTCAGATCGCTGGTCTCACAGTGTGCACAGCACACTGTGAGACCAGAGATCTCACAGGCAGTGCTGCAGGCTTCCTCAGTGCCTGCTCTCAGCAGGCACTGAGGAAGCCGCCTCCCTGCAGGACCCGGTGGCCATCTTGGATCCGGGGTCCTGCAGGGAAGAGGCCTACAGAACAGCGCGGTCACATCGCGCTGTTGTGAGGGCCTCAGGGGAGCACGCAGGGAGCCCCCTCCCTGCGCGATGCTCCACTGTGCCCCCGGTACACCGCAATCATGTTTGATAGCGGTGTGCCAGGGGTTAATGTACCGGGAGCGGTCCGCGACCTCTCCTGGCACATAGTGCCGGGTGTCAGCTGTGATAAACAGCTGACACCCGGCTGTGATCAGCTGCGCTCCCCCCGGGAGTGCAAGCTGATCGCTTCGACGTACTATCCCGTCCATGGTCAGATTGTCACGGGTTTCATGGACGGGATAGTACGTCGGATGGCAGAGAGGGGTTAAAATATTTTTTCAAGCTGGTGTTATAAAGTATTATAATTTACTGAGATAATGACTTTTGGGTTATCATTGGCTATAAGCCATAATCGTCAACATTAGCAGAAATAAACACTTGAAATAGATCACTCTGTGTGTAATGACTCTATAGAATATATGAGTTTCACTTTTTGTATTGAAGAACTGAAATAAATTAATTTTTTGATGATTTTCAAATTTTGTGAGAAGCACCTGTTATGTGTTTTTGTTGTAATCTCTGCAGTCAAGTCCTGGCTGGGGAAGTTGTCGTGACGGTCTGGGCCAAATGAAAAAGACAGGAAAAGAGAATGACTCACCAGAAAGAACATCATTTGTTAGTCTCTATAATGTATATATCTGTACTGTAATCTCTGTAATATGATTGGCAGGACTGGTATCTACCAATATATTGTCGCACTATGGTTGCAATATCAGTGTTTTTAATAGCGTTTTTCTTTTCTTTTTCTTTTTTTTTATTTAGTAACAGCTTAATGCATTTTAGTCATTATGTAGTGGTAGGTGTATGGTGGGATAGTGTGTTTGTTATGGAGATGTAATGGCCATATTATAGTATTATGCACTCACTGTAGTGGTGATGGTAGAGGACATTGTGTATGAGTATAATTTTGGACTTGTATAATAGTAATTTTGTTAATAGTGGTCTTTGCATTGTTTTAGGGTTAGTAAAAGAGGTGTACTGTAATTATATAAGTATAGATCCTCTTTTAAAGTGGTGGGGAGGTCGTATTGGTATACATGTATTTTAGTGCTTGCGACCCTGATCATTTAGGACCCTAGCAACACCCCTCGTATGTTCTAAAAATATATAATAATGATATGTACATCCAGATTACGTTTATATCTGGATTTTAACTGACCAATTATTGTGGCCATGGAGAGTAGTGTAATTGAGTAGTAGTAATAGTAGTAGTAGTGAAAAGACAGCAGCGGTGTAGGCTGCTATGGCTAAAAGCCGCAACGTTTTAGTTGAGTGTGAATGCAGCCTAAGGTTGCCAAGTTGAAATTGTGCTGGCCAGTTTTTATGATACATGCAGAATTTGTAGTGCAGATTTTAGATAAAGGTTCAGTGGCTTGTAGCGCCGTGTATGAACAATGACATAAGTTCAGCACAGCTATACCAAGTGAATGTGAATGCAATTATGACTTGGTCTGAGTCATAGAACTGCAACCCTTTTCCCACAATTGCTAAAAGTCAAATCTTCCTTTAAGAATATCTAAATAGTATAAAAAATATCATAAATTAATTAATTATACATGTACATAATTATAGCAGTATAGTTTCTATGAAAACTTTAAAGACATCTGTTCTGGTGGGTTCCATAGGGATTCTCTTGAAAATTATGAACATGAACTGCCGGGAAAGATGACTCAACCGTCTGCTCATGAGTTACCTCCTTCTTATCAGATCTTGTCAGTGCTGGATAACCCTGAACACTTGTTCAGATACATGCATATTGATCAGGGGTCTCAAACAGGGGGCCCACTGGCCACATGTGACCCCTGAAGCTGCATTCTGTGACCTGTGAGCACTTCACCTCCTGAGACGATGATGACCTCGCCATTGCCAGTGCTTTTTTCAGAAGAATGTGTGTCCTTGAAATGTATTGCAGCACAGAGATCAACTCAAGCACCACAGTAACTATACCAGACACTAGCCACACTGGCGGACACAGTCAGGAAAGGGCCCCTGTGTAAGACCAATACATGGGCCCTTTGCAGCTCAAGCTCTCCTAAAAATTGTACCTGCTTTGGAGGTATAAATGGGCCCCCTCACCTCTTAGGCCCCTGTGCGGGTTCACAGGTTGCACCAATGATATGTCTGCCCCCTGACTAGCCAATCAGAGGCCAGCAGCTGATATCGGCGTGCCTGTAGAGAGCAGCATATGACATTACTGCTATGTGCCGCCCCGGCTGTAGAGGAGGAAGGGGACACTGTTCGTTGCGGCAGTGAGAACAGATGAGAATTGTTTTGTTTTTTTGCTTTTTTTTAATATGAATTTGAAGAGCAGCAGAATGGGGGACATTACTATAAAATGGTAACCAGGATGGGGACATTATTACAGGACAGGGAAGGAATTTTATGGTGGCTCAGTGATTAGCACTTTTTTGTTACAGTGCTGGGGTCCTGGGTTCAACTCCCATAAGGGACAGCATCTGCAAGGATGGGTGGCTTTCCTTCCAGGTACTCTGGTTTCCTCCCACACTCTAAATACATATTGATAGTGACAGCTATAATAAAGTCTGTAAAGCACTGTGGCGTTAATGGCGCTTTAAAAGTGTGTAAAATAAAATAAATTAAAAGATACGGGACATTATTACAGGATGGGAGACATTATAGGATGGGGTCCAGGATGGTGGACATTACTACAAGAAGGGGACAGGGATAGGGGACATTACTACATAATAGGAAATGGGATGGGGACATTACTGCAACATGGGGACCAGGCTGGGGGACATTACTACACGATGGGGCCAGAATTGCTACATGATGGTGACCAAGATGGGGCCAGAATTGGGACATTATTACAGGAAGGGGGCAGTATTATAGAACAGAGGACATTATTATGAGATGAGGGCCATTAATACTGGAAGGAGGACATTATTACAGGGCTGAGGACATTATTACAGTATGAGGGCCAGGATGAGAGACATTATTATAGGAAGGGGGACATTACTACATGATGGGGACTTTATTACATGATGGAGGACATAATTACTATATGGCGCTATTATAAGACAATATTACTGTATGGGTCAAAAAATAAATAAAAAACACACCAAAAATGTTAAAAAAAAAATCAAAAAGTCGTAAAAAAAATGCTGTCACTGAAAAAGTCATCTCATCCGGCAAAGAATCCAATCCGGCCTGTGAAATTTAAATGTTTTCTATGTGCGGTCCATTTATCCAGTGGAATTTGGGATGGGTAAGAATGGAATATGTAATATTTCATAAGTAAAAAATCCAAAACCTTGCATCCTATAAATAATAGCACATTTCCAGATTTAAGCTAGTATTATTCTATGTCTAAAAATTCTACAGTTACAGTGGGTACGGAAAGTATTCAGACCCCTTTACATTTTTCACTCTTTGTTTCATTGCAGCCATTTGGTAAATTCAAAAATGTTAATTTTTTCTCATTAATGTACACTTTGCACCCCATCTTGACTGAAAAAAACAGAAATGTAGAAATTTTTGCAAATTTATTTAAAAATAAAAACTGTATACTGAACCAAACTTAGATTATGGACCTTTTTTTGCAGCCTCTTGACTTGTTAGTGCCTAGTTTAGAGTGGATTCCATCCGGATTCAATTAAAAGAAGTAACAGTAACTTTTTTAACTAGATATTTTACAAAACTTCTTCAGAAAATATAGCTTAAAAAACTACTAGAGGTCCTCTTCTTCCTTCTGTGAGCACTCTTTTTTGAGAGTATCATTTGATTTTTCTTCTTTCTGTCTTCTAAATGTTGCTGTTGGGGTTCCTAAGGGATCAGTCCTAGATCCCCTCCTATTTTCTCTATACACTACCCTTATTGGACAAACCATCAGCAGCTTTCAGTATCATCTCAATGCTGATGGCACCCAAATTATACCATTGTCTCCTGACATCTCCCCCCACATTACTACAAAATAGAAGTGCTTGTCTGTCTATCTTTAACACTATGTTTTGCTTGTATCTGAAAATTGATCTTTCCAAAACTGAACTTGGATCTCATTCCCCTATTAATTTACCTAAACCTGATATTTCCATTTCTTTGTATGGCTTTATCATAACTCACAAGCAGCACACTTACAGATTTGGAGTTATATTTAACTCAGATCTCTGCTCTTCAGACTATATCTAATCATTCACTTGCCAATGTCACCTGCAACTCAAAAGCATTAATTAGTCTTCCTTTCATTAAAATATGCTATCTCCAATGCATCTTGAATGCAGCAGCCCATCATATTTCTGTCCAGCTGTATAATCCCAGTAGTTTGCATTAAAGATTTTTTTGGTAAAACAAGTTATGACCTTTCTTCATGATAGGTGATAACTTATCTGACCACTTGGAACAGCACACATCAGAAGAGTGGGGAACTTTTCTCCCTGAGTGGGCACTTTTATTCCTGTTTCAAAAATGGAATGGCAAGTCAGATGTCTGACCACAGCGCCAATCATCCTTTATAGGGCTGCCAGAAAAAGTTAAGAGCATATATATGTAAAACAGTGATCATTGGGCAAATTATACACAGGAGCTTTTCAAGTAGAATATAATGTAGAGGTAATATAGTGATCATTGGTGAAATTACAAGCAGGAGCTCTGTAGATAGTATATAGTGTAAAGATACTACAATACTACATACCACAATAGTCCGATGATCACCTATGACATTATACACAGGAGCTCTATAGATAGCATATAACATGTAGTATCCAGGTAATACAGTGATATTGGGTGATATTATAGACAACAGCTCCATAAATAGTATCTAGTGTATAGTGTAAGGATATACACCGGTGATGTTTCCAATTAAAGTACCGTATATACTCGTGTATAAGCCGAGATTTTCAGCACCTTTTTTCGTGCTGAAAATGCCCCCTCGGCTTATACACGAGTCATAGGGCAGAAACCAGCGGGGGAGGGGATGCCGCGGCAGGAGCCGGTGGCTGGGATCATACTCACCCCTCCCCGTGCCATCGCTGAGCGTCCCTGCAATCCTGCGTTCTCCCCGTCTTCCTGCAGCTCTGCAGCACTGAGCGGTGATGTAATACCCGCTCATTAAGGTCATGTAATATGGACGCGACGCCACTCCCATGGGCGTGGCCTCCATATTCATGGCCTTAATGAGCGGTATTACATCACCGCTCAGTGCTGGAGAGCTGCAGGAAGCCGGGGAGAAGGCAGGATTGCAGGGACGCTCAGCGATGGCACGGGGAGGGGTGAGTATGATGGAGGAGAGGACAAGGAGCACGAGCAGGACGGGGGGGGAGAGAACGGTGGACTGGGGAAGCATGGAGGAGGAGGGGGGGAGGACGGGGTAAGCATGGAGCAGGACAGGGGGAGAACGGAGGACGGGGGAAGCATGGAGGAGGAGGGGGGGAGAACGGAGGACGGGGAAGCATGGAGGAGGACAATGGGCACGGAGCAGGACGGGGAGGATGGAGGGCACAGAGGAGCACGGAGCAGGACGGGGGGAGAGGATGGCGGGCACAGAGGAGCACGGAGCAGGACGGGGAGGATGGAGGGCACAGGAGCACGGAGCAGGACGGGGGGGCACAGGAGGACGGAGAAGGAATGGGGGAGCACAGCGGAGGACGGAGCAGGAGGGGGGGAGTACAGAGGAGAATGGGGGAGCACAGAGCTGGATGGGGGGAGCAAGGAGCAGGACGGGGGCAGCACAGAGCAGGAGGGCAGTTTATACACCCGGCTTATACACGAGTCAATAAGTTTTCCCAGTTTTTTGTGGCAAAATTAGGGGTCGGCTTATACACGGGTCGGCTTATACACGAGTATATACGGTAACTAATCTTCACTTTTTTCTGTGTGTGATGCAGATCATTTTGATTTTTTCCAGCCATAACTCGTGTCTAAAAATTGAAACACACAGACCCTTAATGCTGATCGCTTCTAGAGTAACGTCCCCACTATTTCCCCAGTTGTACACTGACCCAGATGAAGAAAAGTGCCATAGAGCCAAGCTGGTACCTCGCACAGTAACAATACCTCCCTTTTAGTTCCCTCATATAACAGTACCTTCAAGAATGAAATATTCTACAGTACTGATGTCCTCCTGAGTAATCCTCTCACAATACAACCCCTCCCATGGCTCCCATGCAAATATTAATGCATACGACCTGTGACAAATTCACTGGCAAGGTGCTGAAGGGGAGATATGTTTCGCTGAGGTTAATGGCTTAAATGATGTAAAACGTAGAAGTTTTCCTCCAGCACATTAAGTGTTGTGAGGGGTTAACAGCCAATTTGTTTAAGAGTTGTTTTTTTTTGTGCTTTGTGCTACCTCTTTGTTTTTGTTTGGCTGTTTTTGCCCAGAGGTCCCTGTTTACTTTTTGCTTTAGCTTGGCTTATACTGCATCTAATAAACCAAGGAAGATATTAAAGAGACAGTGCTCCCGTGTCTACCTCCGTGTACAGCTGAGTGAACAGATCTACCACAGTCCCTTTGTGAGCCCTGTGCAGTAATAAATTCATCTTTGTGTCCCCATACAGTAATAATGTCAGTCTTTATCTTCAAATACAACAGTAATTCCCCCCTCCCCATTGGAACTCATACAGTAAAATCATCTATTTTTTTTCCTTGATACAGTCAGAACATTGGACATTTTTGACATATAAAATAATAATAAATAATTTATGAGCTCACAAGGGGGACTTTGTTGATGTATGATGCTACAATGGGGGCTTTTTCTTATCCCCATTGTGGCCTCATACATTAATAAAGTTCCCCATATAGTATAATGTTCACCATTCTGGCCTCCAATTTAGTAATAATGTCCTTCTCAGTGGAGCCAGTGCACTGTAATATCCCCATCAGGGGTCTCCATAAAGTAAGACTGTTTCCATCTGTAGCCCCCATACAGTTTAAGGCCCCCATTCTGGCATTCATAGTGTATAAAGTCTCCCATTGTTGCCACTATATCATATAGTGTCCCCTATTGTGGCCTCAATATTGTATAATGACCCGGTTTCTGGCTGCCATATATTATAATTCCTCCATACAGTATGACATCTCACTATTTGTTCTCCATATAGTATAATGTCCCCACTTTAGCCCCCTTATAATATAATGTCCCTCTCTCTGGACCTCATATAGAACAATGTCTCTTTATCTCTCTGGCCCATATATAATAATATGATGCTCCCTTCTTTTACTCCAAAATAGTATAATGTCACTCATTGTGGCCTCCATACTGTGTAATGTCCCTCTCTTTGGCCCTCATGCAATATAATGTCCTCTAAATTGGTGCCCTTATAGTAAAATGTCCCACTTTATGGCCCTCATATATTAAAATGTCCACTTCTTTTGCCCCTATACTGTATAATGACCCCCTCTTTGACCCCCTATATAATACTATTCCTGGCACTTTTATAGAATAATGTACCACTCTTTGGTCCCATATGTTATAATGTCCCCCTTTTTATCTCTCTCATCCACAAAGCTGTCCACAGTGCTGCACTGCCTTTTCCTCCCTTAATTGTATCTACCTCTCTACTTGTTTTTTTCAATTCTGCAACGATCTAAGACTAACATAATACTTACATCTTACATAATCAGAACCTCCCAATCCCATCTTTTAGACATTTTTTCATTCTTTGGAAAGTACTACCCCAGAAAATCTAGTCATATCCCAATGTCTTCAGTTTTAAACATATCTCTTTAGTCAGGCATCAGGCATCACCTTACTAACCGAACTGTTATCAGTACTCCCTACCTACTTTATCCTCCTTTTCCCTCCTTTCATTTGTTTCTCCACACTCACTGACACTGAAAGAAGCACTTCCATCAAAGTTTTTATCCTCTCAATATATATTTCAATCATCATATTATTTAGCACTGTGCACTTACAATTGCTCATTTTGCCTTTCTACCCAGTTAATTCATTTCTTTTCCATTAAGTTTATCATCATGTGATTAAAATCAGACTAGGTGAATCCTTCTAAGCTCCATGTAGAGACAGGAAGTCTTCATTAGAACTAAAATTGCACACCTCTGTCAGAGGGCAGGAGCGGAGCAGCTGGGTCAGGAATTGAAGAGCGGGTGGAGCTGGGCTGCCAAGGACTTTACAGTGATGTAGAATTGTAGTTCTAATGATGATTCCTGCAGGGAAAAGAGACTTCCTGTTTCTACATAGAGTTTAGAAGGATTTAGTGAGTCCGTTTTTTAATCATGTGATGTCATAGACCTAATGGAAAACAGAAAAATTAGCTGAGTAGAAAGGCAAAATGAGCAATTGTAATTACACAGTGCCATATTATATAATGGGTAAAAACTTGAAATGAGTGCTTATTTAATATTTGTACACACACAGAAACTGACTAGTGAATGCTTCATCAATTTTTGTATGAATATTCAGGGCATAACTATAGTGAGTGCAGGGGTTGTAGTCGCACCCGAGCTCAAAAGGTTCCTTTTGCCCAGATGAGAAGACCATTACTATTAAAGACCCGTATAGGGCCTTGTTGAACATTTTCCATTGGGGCCCACGAGCTTCCAATTACATCACTGTGAATAGCCTTTTATTTTAAAAGGTGAACATAAACTACCAGTACTTTTTTATTAACTCTTGGTTTACCGCTATTGCTTTATAGATTGTAAGTAGTGATGATCGAACACTAAAATGCTTCAATGCTCGGTAATCGAATCAAGCAGGTTCGACTGAAGTGGCAATCATAATGGATGTCAATTGAAAACTCAAGCATTTTTTGGAAAATCCTAAGAAGAGGGTTAGGGAGGCAGGAAAATCGCTGAGATTGATGGAAACAGTACTCAGTTGGAATGGGAACAGCATGTGGAAGACACCTGGATGCATTTCTAACTCCCAGGTCACTGCTGTGAAAAATATATATCAAAAAACTGACCGGCACATCCAAACATAGATCCAGTGTGAACACGTGCTAAACCTAGAGTCACCAACTCATGCACATACAAGAAAAAAAGGTAGCACACTGTAGCGCTATAGCTTGCAAACACGAAATATGAAAAATGAATTGCATCACTGCCTTAGAAATATGAAAAATTGAGAAATCTTAGCGCATAAGATGGCCAAATTATGTGTACCTGATAGCCACTTTAAGGCTCTTCTCGTATATCAGGTCCTAACTAATGCCAATCCTCATTGGCATTAGTTAGGACCTGATATACGAGAAGAGCCTTAACGTGGCTATCAGGTACACATAATTTGGCCATCTTATGCGCTAAGACTTCTCAATTTTTCATATTTCTAAGGCAGTGATGCAATTCATTTTCATATTAAGTATTTGCAAGCTATAGCGCTACAGTGTGCTACCTTTTTTTCTTGTAACTGCTGTGAAAAATGTCAGAGTATTACTCCACTTTTATGGACTAACAGTGAGGCCCCTCTCTTTTATGCCATTTTTGATCAAAAACAGTGTTACTAAGAATCCCATGTTATTTAAACGCAATTTTGCTGTTCAGTTATTAGTTACAGCAGGGTTTATATTCATTTTGCTTCTTGTGGGTTTTGTATGCTTTATGGCTAATGTGAACATGCGTTTATGTGCTGCATGTATACCAACTTTAATCAAGCTCAACTTTTTTTAGAGATTGTAAGTAGTGATGATCGAACACTAAAATGCTTGAGTGCTTGATATTCAAATCAAGCAGGTCAGACGGGCTCCACTTGAGTACCAATTATAATGGAAGTTAATGGGAAACTCAAGCATTTTTCCGGAAGACCCTGAGAGGAGGGCTGGAGAGACAGGAAAATCACTGAAATAGATGGAAACAGCGCTCAAATTGCATGGGAACAGCATGGGAAAAATGCTTGGATGCATCTCTGACTCCCAGGTCACTGCTGGGAACAATGTTGTCAGAGTATTAGTCAGAGGTGTATCTAGGCTTTCTGGCACCCGGGGCAAGAATTCAGTTTGGCGCCCCACCCCCCGCACACATGCGATTTGCACACTTAGTCATGTACCGATGAGCTGCTCTCCCTAATGCTCTCAATGTTCAGTGAAAAACTTAGAGAAGCTGGAAGAGAAGCTCATTGTCTCAGGACCATAAGTATGAAAATCGCATTTGAGTGAAGTGTCCATGTGATGACTACTGGAACCTGCAGAGTGGAATCCTGACATTGCAGCTTCTGAATTCTCACAACGAATGCACTGCACACTTTTAGGATTCTCCCTTACCGGTGACAAGAGTACACGGTCATGTCAGCACAAGCATGTGATTTATATACTTCTGGCCACATTCTGACTAGATGTGCCCGGCCTCACTCTGTTCATTTTCATTGAGTGAGGCCACACACGTCTAGTCAGCATGTGACTGCATGTATGTAAATCACCGGCACGAGAGAATCCTAAGAGTGTGCAGTGAGCGCTGTGAGAATTCAGAAGTCTGCAGTCACAAAGAATGACTGCAGACTCAGCACAAACCTGAACAACCCCTTTAATGCTCCTAACATAAATAAAAACATGAGAATTAGTCAGTATCACAAATAATATTTACATCCAGGTACCTGATAGATGTCGTCTCTGGAGTCGGTCTCCTTCTTGTCTTCATCTTGTCCAGACCCCATGATGAGTTTTCTCATCCACAGCCATCTCTGCAGACCTCCATCTTCTGCAGCACATCCCACACGATGCCCTTAAAGATAGAAGTGTCATTATAATGCTCCTAAATAAAAATATCTGCAATATACTGTTGCCTCACACTATTCCCCTCCCTCCCTCCTCACACTGTCTCCTCTCACATACCCCCTGTTCACCATACTGTCTCCTCTTATATTTACCCCCTCACTCTCTATTCTGTCTGCTCACACATACCCCTGACTCCCCATACTGTGTTTGCACACATCCCATCACCCTCACTCCCCATACAGTGTCCACATACATTCACCCGTTTGCTCCCCATACTATCTGCACCCATCCCCCCACTCACCATACTGTGTCTGCACCCATCCCCCCATACTGTTTCCTCATGCATGTGTGTAGCCCAGCTGCGCTTGGTGCCACATGTACCCAGGAGGATGCACGGAAAGGTAAATCCAAGTGGACTGTTTTTGTGCAAAAAGACTGTGTTACTGTTTTTGAGATTTTTGGCGCCAATTGTCCGCCATTGCCCGCCAAAGTACAGCGCTACAGCGCAAGGAGAAGGGGCGTACCTGCAGAAAGCGCGCGGAGTCCCGGACACGCCCCCAACGCTGACGCGGTGGCAGGTCCTTCCACATCGCTGTGCCTGGCAGAGCTGCAGCCTTCAGGAGAAGGTAGGCCACGCTTAACTAGGGGGGCGCAGACATGTCGCAGCTGCAAGCTGACAGCGCGGCCCAGGGCGACCGCTCCGGTGACTTACCCGCCGGCGCTGCGGTGCGGGATGGAAACGCTGGCCCCTCACCAAGTCCGGTGGCCCCGATAGTACCGCTGACGCTCCCATACCTGCCTGGAGCAAAGTGGCTCCCTCAGTATAGCGGTAAGCCAGACACCCTGTCAGGGTTTAAGCGTAAAATACGCAGCATAATGGACATGTACCCTATGACAGAGAAACAAAGAGCTGCAGTGGTATTAGGACAATTGACTGGTGCTGCAGAGAGGGAAGTAGAGACTTGGACAGCTGCAGACCAGGAATCAGTGCTTTCAATTTCTTAAAGCTACAGACTATTTTTGAGGACCGCATTGAAACAGATCTCCGGATGAGGTTTTACCAATGCTCCCAGAGACCAGATGACAGTATTAGGGACTACGCCTGCCGACTACAGGGGGCCCTGCGAGCTCTCAAACAGGTCAACCCTATAAGTGCCATTAATGAAAGCAAAATGTTGAAGGAACAATTTGTACGGGGACTGAGGTCCCAAGCTGAAAGCAGAACTGTGCACTGGTGGTCCTTGGATCATCCTGACGCTACCTTTGATGCCCTAAAAGATATGGCTATAAAAGGACTGCGAGTCTGCGACCCCTGGAGAAGCCCGAGGTGTCGACCCAGTGTCACCCGGGTGAAGCCACTCTAAAGCCAGCAGCATCCACCTTTTTCCCGCTGGTGGCGGAAGCCAAAACGCAGGTGGTGCCCCCTACTGAGTTGGACTGTCTGCGCTCAGAAGTGCGCCAGCTGACTAAAAACCTGGCCGCTGTAATGAGTGCCCTGCAACTGCGGAAGGAAGAGGGAGGAAAGATCCTGCTAGCTGACTGCCCAGAGGATGTCCCTTGGATGAACCGGAGGAAAAGGAGAACGTCGCCCCACCGGAGGAGGACAATGCCACCCCCAGGAGCAACCCCTGATCAGCACCATCCTCGCCGAGAGATCATCTGCTACCGTTGCAACAGAGAAGGTCATCTAGCCCGACAGTGTCCTTTAAACTAGCAGATCCTGGGTCCAAGGGCCAACACCCAGGAATAGACTCATCAGGCCCCTCAGACTGGAACAGCAGGTTTGTGGGAGGAAGACCTTACCTGTCCATCATCCTGGACGGGTTTGCAATCCCTGCCCTGCTGGACACTGGATCTCAGGTGACCATCATACCTGATGTCCTGTATAATAAGTTTTGGTCCATGGACAGCCTCCAGCCCCCGAGCCCTGACTTTGCTGTGTATGCCTCTAATGGTCTCCTTGTTGATAAACTCGGAGCCAAAAATGTGGACGTAAAGGTGGGCAGAGTGGAGCTGAAGGACCAGGACTCTTAGTAGTAAAGACTGTAAATGAGGAAAATGGCTTAAATATGGTTTTAGGTACAAACATTATTAGTAACTGTCTGGGAGAAGTTGTGTTTTTGCTCCAACAGCTCGCCGAAGTTGCCAGGCCAAAGCAAAAGGAGTGATCCAGAGGGAGATCCGGGCCCTGATGTTGCCAGCAGCAAGCGAAGCTGACAGATGGTGAAATTGGTAATGTACGGGTGACAGACCCGAACCCCATTGTGATACCCCCAATGAGTGAAATGCTTATATGGTGTAGAGCAGCAATAGGTCTGAGAGGACAGAACTACCAAGCAGTAGTAGAGCCCCATTGTTCAGAGCACAGACCTACACTCTTGACTGCTAGAGGGGTAGTAGAAGTACGAAATGGGAGAGTACCAGTACGTCTTCTCAACTGGGGAGAAGATGAAGTGAATTTACCACGATATGCCACTGTTGCTAAATTACATACCGTAGTGTTATGTTTCGGTAGCTGAGGAGTGCAGGCAAAAAAGGCAATACACCAGAGCAGTTGGAATCTATGAGATTGCAGTACCCTGACTAACCACAACAACTAGAGGCAGCCGTGGAGCGTTCCTACGTTGGTCCTAGACGCCTCGTCACAGCCTGAGAAACTAACTACACCTAAAGATAGATATAGGAAAGCTATCTGCCCCGGAGCAGAACCCCAAAGATAATAGAAAGCCCCAAACATGTAATGGCGGTTAGACAAGAAGAAATACTGACACAGACAGAAAATAGTATGAGCAAACGTTGGGGCCCAAACTAACTAAATAGAAAAGGATAGGAAGGGTACTTACTGCAATCCCAGAAAACCCTGAAAAGCACCAACTCTACTAATTTCAAAAACACCTGAGATCACACGACCTCTACCACCTAAATTAGTTCTCTGGTGTAACAAAATCAAAACAGCAGCCACTGAAAAAACTGGAAAAAGCAAAAGTACAAACATCAGTGGCTGAACTAAACTGAGAGGGCAAAAGCCCCCGGAGGGGACCCTGAAGGCCCCCACAGAAGTGCAGGACAAAATGCAAAAATCAAGCACAAAAACAAAAAGAAGAAAATGTCTTATCTGTTAGCAGGAGATGCAGACACGACACAGCAGGCTACAAGGGAAACAGGAATCAAGGATAGAGACCAGAACAATTGATCACCGGCAACCCTGATGGGAAGGTGACTCCCTTATATAAGACCAGTCAGTAACACCTGATTCCCAATCCTCACAATTTTCACAATCTTCACTGGACAGACCAGCACCGCTTGTAACCACCAGAGGGAGCCTCTGCTCAGAACTCATATCAAGCCCACTCACAACACCGTAGATAACAACTCCATTCTCACGACAGAGTCCTTAGCCTCCCGCCAACCAGCGGAGGATAATGACTCAGCAATCCAGGTGGAGGATTGGTGTCAGCAGCTCCATGTCGGACAGACACCACTCCCGCCCACCAGAAACAGGGAGTACATACGGGTGGTACAGGAGTACACACAGGTATTTAGCAAACACCCACTTGACTTTGGGACAATTAAGGGAGTACAACATCATATCCCTACAGGCAGCCATACTCCCATCAAAGAGCGGTACAGGCCTATACCTCCAGCACACTACCAGAAAGCTAAGGAAATGTTGCGTGACATGAAGGAAGCAGGGGTGATAAGGGATAGTTGTAGTCCCTGGGCAGCACCTCTAGTCCTAGTTAGGAAAAAGGATGGAAGCATGAGAATGTGTGTAGATTACAGACAAGTAAATCGCATTACACATAAAGATGCATACCCTTTACCAAGCATTGAGGAATCCTTAGCTGCCTTAAAAACTGCTAACTACTTTTCCACCCTCGACCTCACTAGTGGGTACTGGCAAGTAGCTGTGGCTGAGGAGGATCGGGAGAAGACGGCTTTCACCACCCCGATGGGACTCTGTGAGTTTGACAGAATGCCGTTTGGACTCAGCAGTGCCCCGGGAACGTTCCAGAGAGTGATGGAGAGTTGCCTGGGACATCTCAACTTTGAAACCGTGTTGCTGTACCTGGACGACGTAATTGTGTACTCCAAGACGTATGAGGATCATCTGAAGCACCTGGCAGAGGTATTCGAGTCACTGTCCAAATACGGGATGAAAACTGAAGCCTTCAAGTGCCATCTGCTCAAACAAAAGGTACAGTACTTGGGACATATTGTCAGCTCAGAAGGAGTAGCGCCAGACCCCGAGAAGGTCACTGCCATCCAGAAATGGCCGGAGCCAAAGAATCTTAAGGAGGTGCGCCAGTTCCTGGGACTGACAGGTTACTACCGGAGGTTTGTAAAGGACTACACCAAGAAAGCAGCGCCTCTGCAGGACCTTCTGGTAGGACATTCCCTCAAGAGCAGAAATCCTCCATTCCACTGGGGTAAAGAACAAGCTGAGGCATTCAAGGAGATGAAGGAGATCCTGACAGGCGATGAGATCTTAGCCTATCCTGACTACAGCCAGCCGTTCCTGCTGTATACTGATGCCAGCAACGAAGGATTGGGAGCTGTCCTCAATCAGAAGCAAAATGGCCTGGAGAAAGTCATCGCATATGCAAGCAGGAAGCTCCGGCCGACCGAGAGAAACCCAGAGAACTATAGCAGCTTCAAGTTGGAGTTCCTGGCGCTGGTCTGGGCCATTACAGAAAGATTCCAGCATTACCTAGCCTCCAGCAAGTTCACTGCTTACACTGATAATAACCCCTTGACACATCTTGAAACAGCCAAGCTGGGAGCCATGGAGCAACGTTGGATGGCTCGGCTGTCGAACTATCAATTTACCATCAAGTACAAGGCGGGCCGTAAGAACGCCAATGATGACGCCTTGTCCAGAATGCCGCATGAGTCCGACACGGAAGAGGAATTGGATGATCTAGAAGAGATTGAGCTACCTGCATTCCACAGAAATGGGATGATCCATGAGCAACGAGCCTACAGGAGGCAGCGTGGTAAGACGTTAAACCCTTTACCTCACCACAGCTGGAAGGAGACCCAGAACAGTGACCCGGTTGTCAGCCGCATCAAGGAGCTGATAACTCAGGAAGGTTCCTCCTTGGAGAAGGATGCGTCTCAACAAGCAAAGCAGCTGTGGAATGAGAGAAGCCGGCTGTTCATCTACCGAGAGAAGCTGTGCCGAAGGTACGTCAACCCCAGAACCCATGAGATGGTATGGCAGATAGTAGTCCCAAGAACAGACATCCAGATGGTGTTGGAAGCCTACCACGATCGAGCGGGGCACTTTGGCTGGAAGAAGCTGGAAACCCTGCTGAAGTGTCGTTTCTACTGGGTGGGAATGCGCAGTTCCATTGAGAAATGGTGCAAGAACTGTGCGTCCTGTAGCCTCCGAAGAAAAGACTACAGCAGCCAGAAAGCACCCCTGCAACCCATCAAGACGACTCGTCCCTTGGAGATCGTGGCATTGGACCATGTCAAGTTGTCACCCAGCCGGTCAGGATACTCATATGCCCTGACCATGGTGGATCGCTACTCCAGGTTCCTGGTGGTCGCCCCTGTCAAAGATCTGACAGCTGAAACAGCAACAAAGACGTTTCAAGCGTATTTCTGCAGACCCCATGGATATCCAGAGCAAGTGTTAACTGATCAGGGTCCTGCCTTTGAAGTCGAATTGTTTAAAGAATTCTGTCACTTGTACGGGTGTAAGAAGATAAGAACCACACCGTACCACCCCCAAACAAATGGTCTTTGTGAGAAGATGAATCACATAGTCATCGATCTGCTGAAGACGGTACTACTTGAGGAGAGAAATCGGTGGCCAGACCTACTACCTGACCTGGTAGATCTGTACAATCACATACCGGTGAGTTCCACCAACTGCACTCCAGCCTACCTTATGCGAGCAAGACCAGGAAAATTGCCCATGGATTTGGAACTTGGTGTTGTAGAACCAGAAGCTGATGTTACTACTGAAGATTGGGACACGAATCGACAGGAACAGTACAGGAGAGTACAAGCCTGCGTGGAAGATAGTCTCAATAAAGTAAGGGACAAGCAAGAGGAGAACTACAACAAAAGTGCGCCAGCTAAGCCTTTTATGCCTGGAGAAATTGTGCTAAAAAGAAAAAGAAGAATGCACAAATTGGATGATCAGTGGGAAAAAGAGCCATATGTCGTGCAAAATTCCAAGTTTGACAACAGGAAAACCTGTACCATTAGCAAAGATGGAGGAAAGACAACCACCACGGTATCAAGAGACCACCTAAAACTGTGTCCAGACATGTTAAAACTTCCCGAGGAAGAACTTGTTATGGAAAAAGAGAAACCAGGTGAAGTCATACACACGGACCTAGGAGATTTTCCTGCAGATTGGCCTTGTATCGGGGATGCTGTGATTATTCCAGTACTTCAATTTTACCAACCACAAGAAGCGCTTCAACGTCCAGTTGAGCCAGTTGCCGCAGCAGAAGAAATAGTTCAAGAGGAACCTGCTTCTGTAGCACCTCTAGAAGTAGAGTCTCAAGAAATGGAACCTCAAGACGTGGAACTACCAAAGAATCCCCTGGTGAAACAGAACCGCATCGCCCAGCCACCAGTATGCTTGCCAGATCCCTAGAGAGGTTAAGGCAGTATTACAGTTTGCCAGCACGCAGGACAGATAGGCCAGATGCTACTATAGCTGAAACCACACCACGTAGGTCAGTACACACAACGAAGGGAAGGTTACCTGTTAGGTACCAAGAGTAGTCCTAGCAAATTAATCCAGTATGACCCAGACAGGGTTTACTGAACTGTACAAAGTTATGAAGAAAATTGCACTTTAATGAGAATGTTATATGATGATAATGTTTACATGCTGAAGTAGTATACCCCAGTTGGGTAATGTGATATGTGAAATGTGTTTCTTTTAAAGGACTGCGTGGCTGAGGACTTAGCCAGCCCAAAAACTGTGTTGTAAATAGTTTGGCACTCAGTGCCCCATCTTGGTTTTACGTAAGCCAATCTACCTCAGAAGAAAAACCCGTATGGTGTGGCCTTGAGTGAGGTTTGCAGCAGAGAAGTCCTGCAGCCCACCCAGGACCCCCGTGGGAGGTTTGGTGCGGGTCCTCCACAAGTATCCTGTATTTATTTGCACTGTGAAAGTATTTGATATTTTTCTATTGCATTTTGTACATATTGTAACGTTTGAAGTGTCCTTACCTCCCGCAAGGGATGAGTTATGTTTATTGTTATGTTATAAAAATTGTTTTCTTTTTCAGCCCGGGAGTGCTGATATTAACTAGGGGGGGATGTGTAGCCCAGCTGCGCTTGGTGCCACATGTACCCAGGAGGATGCACGGAAAGGTAAATCCATGATAATCTATAAGCACACAACACTTGACATTTTTCCTGGTTCCACCAGAGGAGCCCTTGAGACAGCAGTGAGATGAAGGCAGTCTAGCTGCGAGTTAGCTAGTCATTGGTGTTACCTCAGAGAACATCTCAGAACGCAGTTACTCAGACGAGCTGTGAGGGAGAGATAAGAACTCCTCAGAAACACCGGGGAGAGACTCCTGTCAGATTAGCCTGAGGCTGAGGAAGTTTGAGAGAGAAGCTGACATCTACTGCTGCCTGTGCTTATGTTAAGTGTGCGAGTAGGACGACAGGCAAGTGGAGAAAGGAAAAGAGAGAGTGACCAGCATTGATAGCTAACCTCCACTCTGCACTACCGGACACCGGGTCCGAGCTTGCTAGTATCTTCACAGCTAGTGGGAAAAACCGAGACCCTGGACTTCAAGTCGCAGGGGCCCAGCAGTGCTGATACTGAGGTTAGGAAGACGGGGGTCTGGCAGGTACCGCCACAGAGACACTGTTCTGTCCACAAGAAGACCTCACCACAAGATCAGCCGGGCGTAGCAAAGAGAAGGAGTTAAACTCTGTTTTATGCAAGTTAGAAACTCACACACATAAGGACGTAAGGAGGCCTTACACCTACTGAGTGGATTGCTGGATGTGCATCCTCCACCCTGAGCAGCTTCCCGGGACGTGCCTGCAAATATCACCAGTAAAGGTACCGAAAGAGACTGTCTTGTATGTGTCTGCATTATTGCTCCTTCACCCCCTGCACCGCCATATACCTCGAGGGATCAGTCTTAATTGTGGAAGACTTAACACCTTGCTGCCCAGTAACAACCCCTCAGAGGATTCACCCTGCAGCGCTGGTCACCCTGACCAGGAACCACAGGTGGCGTCACGAACATTTCTAAATCCCCTGTAAATATCCCCCTTGAATGAGCTCCCAGGGCAACGGACCGAGCTGCGCTACCCGTGACATTCCCCATTGAAGTTAACGGGCTCGGTGCCGAGTACCCCATAGCCCTGTTACGTGCGACTCATCTAATTTTGGCGTCACGAACAGGATAAGAAGCTCTCTATATGTGAGTCCTGTGTGCCTAAGTGGACTGTTTTTTGTGCAAAAAGACTGTGTTACTGTTTTTGAGATTTTTGGCGCCAATTGTCTGCCATTGCCCGCCAAAGTACAGCGCTACAGCGCAAGGAGAAGGGGCGTACCTGCAGAAAGCGCGTGGAGTCCCGGACACGCCCCCAACGCTGACGCGGCGGCAGGTCCTTCCACATCGCTGTGCCTGGCAGAGCTGCAGCCTTCAGGAGAAGGTAGGCCACGCTTAACTAGGGGGGCGCAGACATGTCGCAGCTGCAAGCTGACAGCGCGGCCCAGGGCGACCGCTCCGGTGACTTACCCGCCGGCGCTGCGGCGCGGGATGGAAACGCTGGCCCCTCACCAGGTCCGGTGGCCACGATAGTACCGCTGACGCTCCCATACCTGCCTGGAGCAAAGTGGCTCCCTCAGTATAGCGGTAAGCCAGACACCCTGTCAGGGTTTAAGCGTAAAATACGCAGCATAATGGACATGTACCCTATGACAGAGAAACAAAGAGCTGCAGTGGTATTAGGACAATTGACTGGTGCTGCAGAGAGGGAAGTAGAGACTTGGACAGTTGCAGACCAGGAATCAGTGCTTTCAATTTTCTTAAAGCTACAGACTATTTTTGAGGACCGCACTGAAACAGATCTCCGGATGAGGCTTTACCAATGCTCCCAGAGACCAGATGACAGTATTAGGGACTACGCCTGCCGACTACAGGGGGCCCTGCGAGCTCTCAAACAGGTCAACCCTATAAGTGCCATTAATGAAAGCAAAATGTTGAAGGAACAATTTGTATGGGGACTGAGGTCCCAAGCTGAAAGCAGAACTGTGCACTGGTGGTCCTTGGATCATCCTGACGCTACCTTTGATGCCCTAAAAGATATGGCTATAAAAGGACTGCGACCCCTGGAGAAGCCCGAGGTGTCGACCCAGTGTCACCCGGGTGAAGCCACTCTAAAGCCAGCAGCATCCACCTTTTTCCCGCTGGTGGCGGAAGCCAAAACGCAGGTGGCGCCCCCTACTGAGTTGGACTGTCTGCGCTCAGAAGTGCGCCAGCTGACTAAAAACCTGGCCGCTGTAATGAGTGCCCTGCAACTGCGGAAGGAAGAGGGAGGAAAGATCCTGCTAGCTGACTGCCCAGAGGATGTCCCTTGGATGAACCGGAGGAAAAGGAGAACGTCGCCCCACCGGAGGAGGACAACGCCACCCCCAGGAGCGACCCCTGATCAGCACCATCCTCGCCGAGAGATCATCTGCTACCGTTGCAACAGAGAAGGTCATCTAGCCCGACAGTGTCCTTTAAAACTAGCAGATCCTGGGTCCAAGGGCCAACACCCAGGAATAGACTCATCAGGCCCCTCAGACTGGAACAGCAGGTTTGTGGGAGGAAGACCTTACCTGTCCATCATCCTGGACAGGATCGCAATCCCTGCCCTGCTGGACACTGGATCTCAGGTGACCATCATACCTGATGTCCTGTATAATAAGTTTTGGTCCATGGACAGCCTCCAGCCCCCGAGCCCTGACTTTGCTGTGTATGCCTCTAATGGTCTCCTTGTTGATAAACTCGGAGCCAAAAACGTGGACGTAAAGGTGGGCAGAGTGGAGCTGAAGGACCAGGGACTCTTAGTAGTAAAGACTGTAAATGAGGAAAATGGCTTAAATATGGTTTTAGGTACAAACATTATTAGTAACTGTCTGGGAGAAGTTGTGTTTTTGCTCCAACAGCTCGCCGAAGTTGCCAGGCCAAAGCAAAAGGGAGTGATCCAGAGGGAGATCCGGGCCCTGATGTGCCAGCAGCAAGCGAAGCTGACAGATGGTGAAATTGGTAATGTACGGGTGACAGACCCGAACCCCATTGTGATACCCCCAATGAGTGAAATGCTTATATGGTGTAGAGCAGCAATAGGTCTGAGAGGACAGAACTACCAAGCAGTAGTAGAGCCCCATTGTTCAGAGCACAGACCTACACTCTTGACTGCTAGAGGGGTAGTAAAGTACGAAATGGGAGAGTACCAGTACGTCTTCTCAACTGGGGAGAAGATGAAGTGAATTTACCACGATATGCCACTGTTGCTAAATTACATACCGTAGATAACAACTCCATTCTCACGACAGAGTCCTTAGCCTCCCGCCAACCAGCGGAGGATAATGACCCAGCAATCCAGGTGGAGGATTGGTGTCAGCAGCTCCATGTCGGGACAGACACCACTCCCGCCCACCAGAAACAGGGAGTACTATGGGTGGTACAGGAGTACACACAGGTATTTAGCAAACACCCACTTGACTTTGGGACAATTAAGGGAGTACAACATCATATCCCTACAGGCAGCCATCCTCCCATCAAAGAGCGGTACAGGCCTATACCTCCAGCACACTACCAGAAAGCTAAGGAAATGTTGCGTGACATGAAGGAAGCAGGGGTGATAAGGGATAGTTGTAGTCCCTGGGCAGCACCTCTAGTCCTAGTTAGGAAAAAGGATGGAAGCATGAGAATGTGTGTAGATTACAGACAAGTAAATCGCATTACACATAAAGATGCATACCCTTTACCAAGCATTGAGGAATCCTTAGCTGCCTTAAAAACTGCTAACTACTTTTTCACCCTCGACCTCATGTACTCAAGTAGCTGTGGCTGAGGAGGATCGGGAGAAGACGGCTTTCACCACCCCGATGGGACTCTGTGAGTTTGACAGAATGCCGTTTGGACTCAGCAGTGCCCCGGGAACGTTCCAGAGAGTGATGGAGAGTTGCCTGGGACATCTCAACTTTGAAACCGTGTTGCTGTACCTGGACGACGTAATTGTGTACTCCAAGACGTATGAGGATCATCTGAAGCACCTGGCAGAGGTATTCGAGTCACTGTCCAAATACGGGATGAAACTGAAGCCTTCAAAGTGCCATCTGCTCAAACAAAAGGTACAGTACTTGGGACATATTGTCAGCTCAGAAGGAGTAGCGCCAGACCCCGAGAAGGTCACTGCCATCCAGAAATGGCCGGAGCCGAAGAATCTTAAGGAGGTGCGCCAGTTCCTGGACTGACAGGTTACTACCGGAGGTTTGTAAAGGACTACACCAAGAAAGCAGCGCCTCTGCAGGACCTTCTGGTAGGACATTCCCTCAAGAGCAGAAATCCTCCATTCCACTGGGTAAAGAACAAGCTGAGGCATTCAAGGAGATGAAGGAGATCCTGACAGGCGATGAGATCTTAGCCTATCCTGACTACAGCCAGCCGTTCCTGCTGTATACTGATGCCAGCAACGAAGGATTGGGAGCTGTCCTCAATCAGAAGCAAAATGGCCTGGAGAAAGTCATCGCATATGCAAGCAGGAAGCTCCGGCCGACCGAGAGAAACCCAGAGAACTATAGCAGCTTCAAGTTGGAGTTCCTGGCGCTGGTCTGGGCCATTACAGAAAGATTCAAGCATTACCTAGCCTCCAGCAAGTTCACTGCTTACACTGATAATAACCCCTTGACACATCTTGAAACAGCCAAGCTGGGAGCCATGGAGCAACGTTGGATGGCTCGGCTGTCGAACTATCAATTTACCATCAAGTACAAGGCGGGCCGTAAGAACGCCAATGCTGACGCCTTGTCCAGAATGCCGCATGAGTCCGACACGGAAGAGGAATTGGATGATCTAGAAGAGATTGAGCTACCTGCATTCCACAGAAATGGGATGATCCACGAGCAACGAGCCTACAGGAGGCAGCGTGGTAAGACGTTAAACCCTTTACCTCACCACAGCTGGAAGGAGACCCAGAACAGTGACCCAGTTGTCAGCCGCATCAAGGAGCTGATAACTCAGGAAGGTTCCTCCTTGGAGAAGGATGCGTCTCAACAAGCAAAGCAGCTGTGGAATGAGAGAAGCCGGCTGTTCATCTACCGAGAGAAGCTGTGCCGAAGGTACGTCAACCCCAGAACCCATGAGATGGTATGGCAGATAGTAGTCCCAAGAACAGACATCCAGATGGTGTTGGAAGCCTACCACGATCGAGCGGGGCACTTTGGCTGGAAGAAGCTGGAAACCCTGCTGAAGTGTCGTTTCTACTGGTGGGAATGCGCAGTTCCATCGAGAAATGGTGCAAGAACTGTGCGTCCTGTAGCCTCCGAAGAAAAGACTACAGCAGCCAGAAAGCACCCCTGCAACCCATCAAGACGACTCGTCCCTTGGAGATCGTGGCATTGGACCATGTCAAGTTGTCACCCAGCCGGTCAGGATACTCATATGCCCTGACCATGGTGGATCGCTACTCCAGGTTCCTGGTGGTCGCCCCTGTCAAAGATCTGACAGCTGAAACAGCAGCAAAGACATTTCAAGCGTATTTCTGCAGACCCCATGGATATCCAGAGCAAGTGTTAACTGATCAGGGTCCTGCCTTTGAAGCCGAATTGTTTAAAGAATTCTGTCACTTGTACGGGTGTAAGAAGATAAGAACCACACCGTACCACCCCCAAACAAATGGTCTTTGTGAGAAGATGAATCACATAGTCATCGATCTGCTGAAGACGGTACTACTTGAGGAGAGAAATCGGTGGCCAAACCTACTACCTGACCTGGTAGATCTGTACAATCACATACCGGTGAGTTCCACCAACTGCACTCCAGCCTACCTTATGCGAGCAAGACCAGGAAAATTGCCCATGGATTTGGAACTTGGTGTTGTAGAACCAGAAGCTGATGTTACTACTGAAGATTGGGACACGAATCGACAGGAACAGTACAGGAGAGTACAAGCCTGCGTGGAAGATAGTCTCAATAAAGTAAGGGACAAGCAAGAGGAGAACTACAACAAAAGTGCGCCAGCTAAGCCTTTTATGCCTGGAGAAATTGTGCTAAAAAGAAAAAGAAGAATGCACAAATTGGATGATCAGTGGGAAAAAGAGCCATATGTCGTGCAAAATTCCAAGTTTGACAACAGGAAAACCTGTACCATTAGCAAAGATGGAGGAAAGACAACCACCACGGTATCAAGAGACCACCTAAAACTGTGTCCAGACATGTTAAAACTTCCCGAGGAAGAACTTGTTATGGAAAAAGAGAAACCAGGTGAAGTCATACACACGGACCTAGGAGATTTTCCTGCAGATTGGCCTTGTATCGGGGATGCTGTGATTATTCCAGTACTTCAATTTTACCAACCACAAGAAGCGCTTCAACATCCAGTTGAGCCAGTTGCCGCAGCAGAAGAAATAGTTCAAGAGGAACCTGCTTCTGTAGCACCTCTAGAAGTAGAGTCTCAAGAAATGGAACCTCAAGACGTGGAACTACCAGAAGAATCCCCTGGTGAAACAGAACCGCATCGCCCAGCCACCAGTATGCTTGCCAGATCCCTAGAGAGGTTAAGGCAGTATTACAGTTTGCCAGCACGCAGGACAGATAGGCCAGATGCTACTATACCTGAAACCACACCACGTAGGTCAGTACACACAACGAAGGGAAGGTTACCTGTTAGGTACCAAGAGTAGTCCTAGCAAATTAATCCAGTATGACCCAGACAGGGTTTACTGAACTGTACAAAGTTATGAAGAAAATTGCACTTTATTGAGAATGTTATATGATGATAATGTTTACATGCTGAAGTAGTATACCCCAGTTGGGTAATGTGATATGTGAAATGTGTTTCTTTTAAAGGACTGCGTGGCTGAGGACTTAGCCAGCCCAAAAACTGTGTTGTAAATAGTTGGCACTCAGTGCCCCATCTTGGTTTTACATAAGCCAATCTACCTCAGAAGAAAAACCCGTATGGTGTGGCCTTGAGTGAGGTTTGCAGCAGTGAAGTCCTGCAGCCCACCCAGGACCCCCGTGGGAGGTTTGGTGCGGGTCCTCCACAAGTATCCTGTATTTATTTGCACTGTGAAAGTATTTGATATTTTTCTATTGCCATTTGTACATATTGTAACGTTTGAAGTGTCCTTACCTCCCGCAAGGGATGAGTTATGTTTATTGTTATGTTATAAAAATTGTTTTCTTTTTCAGCCCGGGAGTGCTGATATTAACTAGGGGGGGATGTGTAGCCCAGCTGCGCTTGGTGCCACATGTACCCAGGAGGATGCACGGAAAGGTAAATCCATGATAATCTATAAGCACACAACACTTGACATTTTTCCTGGTTCCCCCAGAGGGAGCCCTTGAGACAGCAGTGAGATGAAGGCAGTCTAGCTGCGAGTTAGCTAGTCATTGGTGTTACCTCAGAGAACATCTCAGAACGCAGTTACCTCAGACGAGCTGTGAGGGAGAGATAAGAACTCCTCAGAACACCGGGGAGAGACTCCTGTCAGATTAGCCTGAGGGCTGAGGAAGTTTGAGAGAGAAGCTGACATCTACTGCTGCCTGTGCTTATGTTAAGTGTGCGAGTAGGACGACAGGCAAGTGGAGAAAGGAAAAGAGAGAGTGACCAGCATTGATAGCTAACCTCCACTCTGCACTACCGGACACCGGGTCCGAGCTTGCTAGTATCTTCACAGCTAGTGGGAAAAACCGGAGACCCTGGACTTCAAGTCGCAGGGGCCCAGCAGTGCTGATACTGAGGTTAGGAAGACAGGGGTCTGGCAGGTACCGCCACAGAGACACTGTTCTGTCCACAAGAAGACCTCACCACAAGATCAGCCGGGCGTAGCAAAGAGAAGGAGTTAAACTCTGTTTTATGCAAGTTAGAAACTCACACACATAAGGACGTAAGGAGGCCTTACACCTACTCAGTGGATTGCTGGACGTGCATCCTCCACCCTGAGCAGCTTCCCGGGACGTGCCTGCAAATATCACCAGTAAAGGTACCGAAAGAGACTGTCTTGTGTGTGTCTGCATTATTGCTCCTTCAACCCCTGCACCGCCATATACCTCAAGGGATCAGTCTTACCTGTGGAAGACTTAACACTTTGCTGCCCAGTAACAACCCCTCAGAGGATTCACCCTGCAGCGCTGGTCACCCTGACCAGGAACCACAGGTGGCGTCACGAACATTTCTAAATCCCCTGTAAATATCCCCCTTGAATGAGCGCCCAGGGCAACGGACTGAGCTGCGTTACCCGTGACATTCCCCATTGAAGTTAACGGGCTCGGTGCCGAGTACCCCATAGCCCTGTTACGTGCGACTCACATGCACTCATACATACACTCAGTGTCCTCAAATCTCCCCATCATTAAATCACCCATCCCCCCACACATAGTATCCCCATCCCCACTCAAAATCCCCCCCCACAAAGTATCCCCATCCCCACTCCAAAATCCCCCTCACCCAAAGTATCCCCCATCCCCACTCCAAAGCCCCCTCACCCAAAGTATCCCCCATCCCCACTCCAAATCCCCCCACCCAAAGTATCCCCATCCCAACTCCAAATCCCTTCCACCCAAAGTATCCCCCATCCCCAATCTAAATCCCCCCACACATTATATTCCCCCTCCTTCCCTTACTCTTCGGTGGTTTCTTCAGCTCTGGACGCCACCGGCGAGTGACGTCAGCAGCGTGATCACATGACCTGATCATGTTGCTGGCGTCGCTTTGATCCGGCGGTCAGAGCTACAATTGTACTGGCGTCTGTATAGACGCCAGTACAATTGGTCCCTGGGAGGCGGCACGCAGCAGCTTCTCTGCACCGGCTGTCAGCTTGACAGCCGGTGCAGAGAACCGCCGACTCACAGGCCGGGAGCGGCAGAATGCAGCTGCGGGGGAGGCACTGCGGACGGCAGCAGGTGGCCCGACTGCGCCCCCCTGCCGGCTGTGCCCGGGGTACATGCCCCGGCTGCCCCCCCTGGATACGCCACTGGCATTACTCCACTTTTATGGACTGACAATGAGGTCCCCTTCAAAAGTCAATGTATCCTGTAAGTGTAGGGACAGTTTTCACACATACTGGAGACACACAGGCACACCCATTATAATCTATGGGACTGCGCACATGTTCGTGTTCACACGGACCGTTTGTTCATATAACCTGGCTCTTGCAGATTGCCCTGGTGTGGAGGCAATCGGGGTAATGATAGTTGGGGTTTATCACAGCTGTGATTTGTCAGACACTCCTATTACTAACCCGGCAAGAAAAAATAAAACACACAGAGAAAAAAACATTTTATTTGAATAATGACTCTCCCACCTTATCCCTTGTTCATCAATTTATTTAAAAAAATATTCCATAAAGGTCCACAGTAATCCACCGAATCTGTAGTAGTCTAGAAATGGATACGTGAAAAATGTAAGAGAAGAAATATAAGACAGAAATACACACAATAGACAGTCCCTCATTCACCATGAATAGCATTAAAGTGACAGTTATTCACAGGCGCCAACAAGTGATGTCAACCCTCATCATCGTTGCCGGGTCTTGCGGATTGCAAAGAAACTCAGTGGCTCTGATTCGTAGTCCCAACTCAACACCTTAATGCTATTCACAGACCCTGGAAGGATTGGGGAACATCGGACATGTGTGGTAATATTTTGAGTAATAAATTGGTGAACGAGGGACTATCTATTGTCTTTATTTCTGTCTTTTTATATTTTTCAGGTATCCATTTCTGGACTACTTCGAATTCGGTAGTTTACCTTAGACTAGCTTAGATATGCTGGTCCTTCTTTTTGTCTATTTGTATTAAAGCCTTTTGGACATGTGCACTCCCACAGGTGATTTTAAGCAGATTAGCTGGTCCATTCCTGCCAGATAAATTGTACGCTTTTTTGCCCAAGAGAGGTAACATTACAGGACAGGGACACAATTTACGACGCCTTGACATGGCAATTGGGCACACATGTATTGGCCAATCTATGCACTAAGAACCTTCCTTTTTCATAGCAATTTTTGCAGATGCATATTTTATATATATGCTATATAGCGCTTTTTTCAATTTTTACTCCTATTTTCTATGGCAGCAATGCAGTTCTTATGCTCTAGAGTAATCATTCTTGGTAAGTTATGGTACAAAACTTAATCTTTTTTACTTATATTCTTTCTTTGGTTGGCACCTATTCACACTAGCTTAGATGTGCTGGTCCTTCTTTTTGTCTATTTTTACTAGAGAACTGCTTGCATAGGAAAGTGTGCAGGGCATCGCATCACCGAGTCTTATATAAGACCCCATGACGCGATGTGGCCGGCCAATCACAGTAATACCAGTAGCCAACATGGCCACGGCATTACCGTGTATGGCAGGCAATCCCTGCATCTTTATTGGATTCGGGCGGGGACTCAAGTATGGCACTAAAGCACCCACAATACTTGATCGAGTAACGAGTGTGCCCGTGCTCCCCGAACGGTGGCGAACCCTCACGATCATCACTAATTGTAAACTCTTCTTGTTTGAGATAGCCAGGGCAACGAAGGAGTGGCTTCGTAAGAAGCATATGAAGGTCTTGGAGTGGCCTAGCCAGTCTCCAGGTCTCAACCCCATAGAAAACCTTTGGAGGGATTTGAAAGGCCATGTTGCCCAGCGACAGGCCCAAAACATCACTGCTCTAGAGGAGATCTGCATGGAGGAATGGGCCAATATAACATCAACAGTGTGTGCCAACCTTGTGAAGACTTACAGAAAACGATTGACCTCTGTCATTGCCAACAAAGGATATATACCGTATTTTTCGGACTATAAGACGCACCGGACTATAAGACGCACCCAGGTTTTAGAGGTGGAAAATAGGGAAAAATATATTTGAAGCAAAAAATGTGGTAAAATATTTAATAACATAAATAACATACTATTATATGTGGTGTTATTATATATAATAGTATGTTATTATGTAGGAATCTACGGGTAGAAGATGGTGCTGCGGGACCAGTGTGGTGTCTGTAAACTACTATGTGAAGACGCTGGAGGGTGAGTATATGGCCAGGGTCACACATGCGAGAAATTTGCACGATTTTTGTGCGAATCTCTCTCATGAACACCTGGCACTGCCGCTGGCACTCAGACTGGAGCGTGCGGCTGCATAGAAATACATGCAGCATAGAAATACATGCAGCCGCACGCTCCGGTCCGAGTGCCAGCGGCAGTGCCGGGTGTTCATGCGAGAGATTCGCACAAAAATCTTGCAAATTTCTCGCATGTGTGACCACGGCCTAAGAATGGGGGCACGGGGCTTATATTTAAAGCCACACTCCATCACTGATAACACTGGAGTGCTGCTTTAAGATCCCATGGGAGAACTATAACTCCCAGCATGTCCTGCAGATCCTATGGCATGCTGGGAGTTATAGTCCACCACAGGATGGCAGAGTGCTTTTTAATGTGCTGTCATTACTAACCTTTTAATTATTTTTTTTTTGTACAGTGTGTCTGCAGGACCTGTGATGACATCATGAAGAGGCAGGGCTTTGTGTGGTCATGTGATGCTCCAGCCCTCCCTCTTCATGACCTCATCACAGGTCCTCCACAGGAGCATTCAGCATCGCATCAGCACAGCCCCTGTGCTGTCAGGTATGTGATGCCTCCTGCTGCTCTCTGCTCCTGCCGCCTCCTTCTACTTCCCACACAGATCCCCAGCTGCTGCAGGAATCAGGCGCTGGGGAACCCTGTGGCTCTGTCATCTGCTGCTCCCCGCTCACTGCTCAGCTGATAGGTGGGCGGGGAAGTGGCTAATGAATATTCACTGCACTTAAGTATCGGGACCAGTGGTTTCCCCAGCGCTGGATTCCTGCAGCAGAGGGGATATTTTCCTGCCTCCTGCAATCTCACTCCACCGCTGCCCCCTGCCACCCTCCCCACATGTTACATTCCGACCATAAGACGCACCCACACTTTCCTCCCAAATTTGGAGGAAAAAAAGTGAGTCTTATGGTCCGAAAAATACGGTAACAAAATATTGAGATGAACTTTTGTTAATGACCAAATACTTATTTTCCACCATAATTTGCAAAATAAATCTTGCCAAATCAGACAAGGTGATTTTCTGGATTTGACTTCTCATTTTGACTCTCATAGTTGTATTCTACCCATGATGTTAATTACAGGCCTCTCTCATCTTTTTAATAATAATAATAATAATTTTATTTCTATAGCGCCAACATATTCCGGAGCACTTTACATTATAGAGGGGACTTGTACAGACAATAGACATTACAGCATAACAATAAACACAGATCAAAGTAGATACCAAGAGGAATGAGGGCCCTGCTCGCAAGCTTACAATCTATGAGGAAAAAGGGGAGACACAAAAGGTGGATGGTAACAATTGCTTTCATTGTTCGGACCAGCCATAGTGTAAGAATCGGGTGTTCATGTAATTCTGCATGAACCAGTTAACAGCCAATGTATGTAACAGTACAGACACAGAGGACTATTAAATGCATAAAGCGGGTGAGAACATAATAAGAGATACCTGATTATGGTAGAACATTTTTTTTGAATGGGCCAACAGGGATAGTTAGGTTAAAGCGTTGAGGCAGTATGCCCGTCTGAACAAATGCGTTTTTAGGGCACGCTTAAAACTGTGTGGATTAATCATATTAACCTGGGTAGTACATTCCAAACAATTGGCGCAGCACGTGAAAAGTCTTGGAGACGGGAGTGGGAGGTTCTGATTATTAAGGATGCTAACCTCAGGTCATTAGCAGAACGGAGGGCACGGGTAGAATGGTAGACTGAGACGAGGGAGGAGATGTAGGGTGGTGCTGAGCCATGGAGTGCTTTGTGAGTGAGGGTAATAAGTTTGTACTGAATTCTGTAGTGGATGGATAACCAGTGTAATGACTGGCACAAGGTAGAGGCATCAGTATAACGACTGGTGAGGAATATGATCCTGGCTGCAGCATTCAAGACAGATTGGAGAGGGGAGAATTTGGTAAGAGGGAGACCGATTAGTAGAGAGTTACAATAGTCCAGACGAGAATGAATAAGAGAAACAGTAAGAGTTTTTGCAGAGTTGAAAGTAAGAAAAGGTCGAATTCTAGAGTTGTTTTTGAGGTGCAGATAACAAGAGCAAGCCAGTGATCGAATATGGGGGGTGAATGAAAGCTTAGA
This sequence comes from Oophaga sylvatica, assembly GCA_033576555.1. NCBI lineage: Eukaryota > Metazoa > Chordata > Amphibia > Anura > Dendrobatidae > Oophaga > Oophaga sylvatica. Next base: position 91,840,626 of record JARQOD010000001.1, read on the forward strand.
ATCAAGTATGACCCCAAGACAGCGTGCATGTTGCTGGGGAGTAATGGTGGAACCACACACGGAGATGGCAATGTCAGGCAAAGGTAGGTTAGTAGAGGGAGAAAACAAGAGGAGTTCAGTTTTTGACAGGTTCAGTTTCAGATAGAGGGAGGACATGATGTTAGAGACAGCAGTAAGACAATCACTGGTGTTTTCTAAAAAGGCAGGCGTGATAACGGGTGAAGAAGTGTATAATTGGGTGTCATCAGCATAGAGATGGTACTGGAAACCAAATCTACTGATTGTTTGTCCAATAGGGGCAGTATACAAAGAGATGAAGAGGAGGGGGCCTAGGACTGATCCTTGAGGAACCCCAACAATAAGGGGAAGATGAGAGGAGGAGGAACCAGCAAAAGATACAGTGAAGGAACGGTCAGAGAGATAGGAGGAGAACCAGGAGAGAACGGTGTCCTTGAGGCCGATGGAGCGGAGCATAGTGAGGAGGAGCTGATGGTCCACAGTGTCAAATGCTGTGGAGAGATCCAAGAGAATTAGCATGGAGTAGTGACCATTAGATTTAACTGTTAGAAGATCATTAGAGACTTTAGTGAGGGCAGTTTCAGTAGAGTGTAAAGAGCGGAAACCAGATTGAAGAGGGTCGAGAAGAGAGTTATCTGAAAGATAGCGAATAAGACGGGTGTGGACCAGGCGTTCCAGGAGTTTAGAGATGAAGGGAAGATTAGAGACAGGTCTATAGTTAGCGGCACAGTTTTGGTCGAGGGACTTTTTTAAGTAATGGATGTATGATGGCATGTTTAAATGAGGAGGGAAAGATACCGGAAGAGAGAGAGGTTGAATATTTTTGTTAGGTGAGAGGTGACAGCAGAGGAAAGGGACTGGAGGAGATGTGACAGAATGGGGTCACTGATGCAAGTGGTAGGGCGAGAAGATGCAAGGAGCCTGATTACTTCTTCTTCTGTGACTGGTTCAAAGTCAGAGAGTGAGCTGGATGCAGTGGGGGAGGGAGGACAGTGCATGGTATGAGGGGATTGGGAGATAATTTCCTGTCGGATGAGGGCAATTTTTTCTTTTAAATAATTGGCCAGATCGTCAGCGGGAGATCCATGGTTGGAGCCTGCACTTTTGGGTTCAGTAGGGAGTGAAAAGTGTCAAAGAGACGTTTTAAATTATTGGATAATGAGATGATGAGGGTGTTGAAATAGGTTTGTTTGGAGAGGTGAAGGGCCGAGTTGTATGTTTTAAGCATAAACTGGTAATGTATGAAATCTTCGGATAGATTCGATTTCCTCCACAGACGTTTGGTGCACCTGGAGCACCGCTGAAGGAAACGTGTTTGCAGCGTGTGCCACGGTTGTCGGCGTCTGTGTTGTATTGTTTTTAAGTGGGAGAACTTGCACAATTGGTGGCTGACTAAATACTTTTTTTCCCCACTGTACCTCCTGATCTATAAAGTGCTGCAGAATATTTTGGCAATACATAAATAAAAAATAAAAATAGCTTATTTATTAAAATTACACCAGTCTGCGTAAGACCCATTAAATCATTGTGTATTGTTATGTTTTTCCTGGAATACTGTATGAACTGTAATAATTTTATTTTTATAGCGCCAACATATTCCACAGTACTTTGATTACTGATTATTGAAGAGCTGTTGTTTCGCTATCACACTTTTGCCTATTCTGACTGCCCTGCATGGTGGTTAAGTGGTCAGTGCAGCCACCCACCAGATTGGAGAGGATGTGTTTCATATTAGTGACTTTCAGAAGGGTCATACCCTTTGGGAAAGCTTTATTCCACAAACAGGCAGTGTGATTAATGGTTTATTTACAACACTGACATCCAGACTGTCAGAAGCCTTCAGCACACTTTGATGTAAAACACACTCAGAGGCGCAGGGTCATCCTTATCAGAGAGCAGGACTGGACTCAGACATGAAGAATGACATGTTAGGATGAACCTTCAGCTGCTTTGCCTCTCTGTGATGCCAAGAAATGGAGACAACAAATGCTCTTAGTATGTGACTCACACTTCTACTATACACAATGTCATCATCTACCATAGCATTATGCACTGTCGTCTCTATTTATTATGCCAGAATTAACAGTCCAGTGCTGAAGGTGACTTATAGGGGTCTTCAAATGTCACAAATTTTATTATCATATCTAAAAAATGTCACAGCAAAACAAGGAAAGAAAGTAACGCAAAGCACAACCATTAACAGTTAATAAGATTTGTGGATAACAATATAAAAAAGAAAAAGCCACGCGGCACCAGAAGCTTGGACGATTATTCAAACACGTTCCTCCTTATGTAGGGTATGGTGAGTGTATCTGAAACCAGCTGGTCCTCTGCAGATCAAAATAGTTGCTCATATAGAAAAGAGAAATGCGGCATTCAACATGTTCTTGCTTAAAAGTCCTTTATTCCAACATTCGTGCGGTATACAGGGGGTATATGCGGGAGAAAAACTGGACGACGGCCGTTTCACGTCTTCACGGGTCCATAGTAAAAGATGACGTAGTACTACTTCCTTTATAAAGAAAAATATCAAAAGAATATAAAAATTGAAAATTAACAATGATGATGAAACATTCCATGCACAAGCCAAAGATTTGACAAACACATTCTTCAAAAGAGGATACTCTTTACCTCTACTAAATGATGCATTAAAAAGAGCACAAATTAAGACACAAAGGGAAGTATTAAACAAATGGAAAAAAAGAACCAGAAGGTGACAAGCAAAGAATTGTCTTTAAGCTTAAACATAATTCTATGATGAATATTATATACACAGCTATTAGTAAAAACTGGCACTTGATACAGAATGACAAGGACCTGTGGGATATACATGTCGAAAACCGATGTTCTCATATAAGAGATGTAAAAATATAGGACACATCCTGGTATATACAGTGGGAAAATAAGTATTTGATACACTGCCGATTTTGCAAGTTTTCCCTCCTAAACTACTCAGCAAAGCCACTAAAGAAGACTCAAGGTCTCCAAAAATTCAATTTAAACAGCGAACAAAAAGGCAGTAACACTTACAGTGCCTACAAGTTGTATTCAACCCCCTGCAGATTTAGCTGGTTGACACATGCGGAATTAACTTGGCATTGTGACATTTGTACTGTAGATCAGCCTGGAAGTGGGAAATGCACTGCAGCAAAAATTTTGGTTTTAATTTTTTTTTTTTTTTTTTAAAAACGTTAAAAGTTAATTCAGAGTGTCATTTATTATTCAACCCCTCAAACCACAAGAATTCTGTTTGGTCCCCCTAAAGTATTAAGAAGTAGTTCAGGCACCAAGAATAATGAGCTTCACATGTGTGGATTAATGATCTCTTTTGCCAGCCTTTTCTGACTATTTAAGACCCTCCCCAAACTTGTGAACAGCACTCATACATGGTCAACATGGGAAAGACAAAGGAGCATTCCAAGGCCATCAGAGACAAGATCGTGGAGGGTCACAAGGCTGGCAAGGGGTACAAAACCCTTTCCAAGGAGTTGGCCCTACCTGTCTCCACTGTTGGGAGCATCATCCGTAAGTGGAAGGCTTATGGAACTACTGTTAGCCTTCCAGGGCCTGGACAGCCTTTGAAAGTTTCCTCCCGTGCGAGGCCAGGCTTGTCCGAAGAGTCAAGGCTAACCCAAGGACAACAAGGAAGGAGCTCCGGGAAGATCTCATGGCAGTGGGGACATTGGTTTCAGTCAATACCATAAGTAACGTATGGTCTCCGTTCCAGACGAGCCCGTAAGGTACCTTTACTTTCAAAGCGTCATGTCAAGGCTCGTCTACAGTTTGCTCATGATCACTTGGAGGACTCTGAGACAGACTGGTTCAAGGTTCTATGGTCTGATGAGACCAAGATCGAGATCTTTGGTGCCAACCACACACGTGACGTTTGGAGACTGGATGGCACTGCATACGACCCCAAGAATACCATCCCTACAGTCAAGCATGGTGGTGGCAGCATCATGCTGTGGGGCTGTTTCTCAGCCAAGGGGCCTGGCCATCTGGTCCGCATCCATGGGAGGATGGATAGCACGGCCTACCTGGAGATTTTGGCCAAGAACCTCCGCTCCTCCATCAAGGATCTTAAGATGGGTCGTAATTTCATCTTCCAACAAGACAACGACCCAAAGCACACAGCCAAGAAAACCAAGGCCTGGTTCAAGAGGGAAAAAGTCAAGGTGTTGGAGTGGCCTAGTCAGTCTCCTGACCTTAACCCAATTGAAAACTTGTGGAAGGAGCTCAAGATTAAAGTCCACATGAGACACCCAAAGAACCTAGATAACTTGGAGAAGATCTGCATGGAGGAGTGGGCCAAGATAACTCCACAGACCTGTGCCGGCCTGATCAGGTCTTATAAAAGACGATTATTAGCTGTAATTGCAAACAAGGGTTATTCCACGAAATATTAAACATAGGGGTTGTATAATAATTGACCCACACTTTTATGTTTAAAATTTATTAAAATTCAACTGAGCAACATAACTTTTTGTTTTGTAAGATTTATGCTTCTGTTAATAAATCCTACTCTCGTTTGCAGTTTGAAGGCTCTAACTTATTTGCATCTTATCAAACCAGCTAAATCTGCAGGGGGTTGAATACTACTTGTAGGCACTGTACCTGCCCAGGTCTTGGAACAAATGCACTGCAGGGTGCAGCCAGACCATATAGCAAGATGTTAGCAACACAGGTGCAAAATACCAGATCAACAGCCACTCTCCACCTACCCTTTCAAGGAGGGGGCGACTGCCCAGTATACAATTGCACAATAAAGGCCCACATAGGGTGTTGTTCACACAAGGGTACTGCATAGTGTCTGGTTCACAGTCTATTAGTCACACCGCTACTCTTCGATTAGGCGGGCTGGCCAGCACACTCAGTGAATAACAATGTGAACACCCCTCATGTATTTTTTGCACTATGTTTTTCGGGGTGCAACCAAGCCCAGACAAGTCTGGTCTCGCATGAGGGGTGTTCACACTGTTATGCATTGAGAGTGTGCTGGCCAGACTGCTTAATCGAAGAGTAGGGGCGTGAATAATAGGCTGTGAACCAGACACTATGCAGAAACCTTGTGTGAAAAACACCCTATGTGGGTCTTTATTGTGCAATTGTATACTAGGCAGTCGCTACTATTGTGGGTGACTCTTCTCATGCTATTTCCGTCTGCCCCAAATGGGGAAGATGTTTTGCGCGCTCAGTTGTTTTGGGTAGTGTTCAGACTAAATTTCTGCTGACTGTTATTTTGATTTGCTCCATGTCCACATTTTCGGCTCATGCTTTTGTTGATGCAGGAGCAGCTATAAATCTGATGGATTTTGATTTTGCCAAACGTTGTGGTTTTCCTATGATACCCCTGCGAAGTCTATTCCTTTGCTGGCATTGATTCTACCCCTTTGGCGGAGAATAAACCCCAGTTTTCTACCCAGTTGATAATGCGGGTTGACCCAGGCCACCAAGAGAATTGCAAATTTTTGGTGTTACATAATTTACATGACATTATTGTACTGGGTTTTCCTTCGTTACAGACTCATAATCCTGTTTTGGATTGGAAGTCTGTGTCTGTGGTCAGTTGGGGTTGTCAATGTGTTCGTAATGACACTCCTGTTTTTTCTGCCTCTCCCCAGTCTCAAGATGTCCCTGACTATTTGACTGATTTTTCTGATGTGTTTAGTGAGAGTAAGTCTGCATCCTTACCTTCTCATAGGAGTTGATTGCGCTATTGACTTAGTACCCGGTTGCAAATTTCCCAAGGGTCGGCTATTTAATTTGTCTGTACCTGAGCATGATGCTATGCGATCTTATATCAAAGAGTCTTTAGAGAAGGGTCATATCAGACCATCCTCTTCACCCTTGGTGCCGGCTTTTTATTTGTGGCCAAGAAGGATGGCTCATTGAGGCCGTGTATTGACTATCGTCTCCTGAATAAGATCACTGTTAAATATCAATATCCGTTACCCTTGATTTCTGACCTATTTTCCAGAGTGAAAGATGGTAGTTGGTTTATCAAGCTTGATCTCACGGGGCGTATAATCTTATTCGCATCAAGCACGGTGATGAATGGAAGATGGCGTTTAATACCCCAGAGGGGAATTTTGAGTACCTAGTGATGACTTTTGGGCTCACTAATGCCCCTTCCGTCTTCCAATCCTTCATGAATGATATTTTCCGGGATTTCGTGGATAAATTTCTGATCATTTATTTGGACGATATCTTAATTTTTTCCAATGACTGGGATTCTCATGTGGAACATGTTCGGACTCAGGGGCGTGCTGGCCCACCGGGACACCGGGAAGTGTCCCGGTGCGCCCTCGGAGTCGGCCGGCGCCTCCGAATCCGATCCGGGGTGGGCGCTCCATGACCGCCGCAGGACGGAGGCAGGGCCGGCGTCAGCACCCGGCACACCCGGGCCAGTGCCGGGGCCCTGAGCAGGCGGGGGGCCCACTCGCAGTCTGGCACCCCCGCGCGGAGAGCGGTGTCAGCGCCGCCACTGGGCCCCCCCGCCTGCTCAGGGCCCCGGCAGCAGTTGGCAACAATACTTACCTCTCCCGTGCCTCCGCTGCCGCAGCTCCGGGCTCCAGGGGGCGCCGGCGCTTCCTATCACAGTCGGCCGCTGAATGACGTCATCATTCAGCGGCCGGCTGTGGCACAGAGCGCGGGGATGCTGAACAGGTAAGACGTCTCTGTGTGTGTGTCTCTGTGTGTGTATGTAGTGCGGTGCTTTGTGTGTGTATGTATGTGTGTGTGTGTATGTATGTATGTGAGAGAGTGCTTGTGTGCTGTCTGTGTGTGATGATGGGCAGGCATTGCTGATAATGGGGAGGCATTGATGATGGGGAGAAGATGATGATGGGCAGGCATTGCTGATAATGGGGAGGCATTGATGATGGGGAGAAGATGATGATGGGCAGGCATTGCTGATAATGGGGAGGCATTGATGATGATGGGGAGAAGATGATGATAATGGGCAGGCATTGATGATAATGGGCAGGCATTGATGATGGGGAGAAGATGATGATGATGGGCAGGCATTGATGATGATGGGGAGGCAATCATGATGATAATGGGGAGTCTTTCCACAGCGCCCTTTCCTGAGCTGTAACAGTGCAGAACGCAGTACAGCGCAGAGGAGAGCTCCATATTTTGTATGGAGCATTATATGGGGACCAGTATCCTGTATGGAGCATTATATGGGGACCAGTATCCTGTATGGAGCATTATATGGGGACCAGTATCCTGTATGGAGCATTGTATTGGGTCCAGTATTCTGTATGGAGCATTATTTTGGGTCCAGTATTCTGTATGGAGCATTATATGGGGGGTGACATCCTGCATGGGGTATTATATGGGTGATGAGGGGGAGACTGTGGTGCCCATAATATTGTATGGAGGACTGTACTGTCCGGTCTGTACTGTGCGCTGTGAGGATTTGGCGTTTTTTGAGCTATTGTACAATTTACAATAGATATCACTCATGTAATGGAAGAAGTGAAGTATTTGGCATTGTACTATACCCATATTTCTCTGCCGTATCTGTGCATCATGAATCGTGGTCTGTGTTAAAGGGGCCCACTGAGGCTCTTTCGCCCGGGGCCCATAAAAACCTGGAGCCGGCCCTGGACGGAGGACAAGGACCTGCGGCTGCGGTGATGCGAGACGGCGAGAGGGCGGGCGGGGAAGAGGCTGCGGGAGCAGTGGCGAGGGTCACATGACGGGAGTGGGCGGGGCTCCTGCGCTGTGCCCGTTGCCATGGAGAGACTTCTCCTGTGTGAGGGCGGGAAGCGCGAGGCGGCTGTGAGTCACCTCTGAGGAGCTGAACCCTGTAAAGCACAGTCAGGGGCTGTCTGTGTGAGGTCAGGTGTATTATAGAGGTGGGGGTCATTCCCAACTTTAAACCTTTGATTCAATCTTATCGCTCATTTTACATTTTTATATCATATTACCAACAGTTTAGTTTTAGGTATAATTGTATGGAGATACTGTGCAGGGGGGGGGGAGAGATACTGTGCAAGGGGGGGAGAGATTACCGCCTCCTCTTCCTCCTCTTCTTCTTTTCCACCTCCTCCTCCTCTTCTCCTTTTCCATAAGTGTGGCACATGTAAATTGTGAGGTCTGAAGACTGCCTATGTAATGCTGATATCTTCTACTATATGGTCAGTGTATGGGGGTGCATTACTTTTGGATGGGGTGGGCGTAAAAAGGTGTATTACTACTGGGTTGGGGTTAAAAGGGGGTGCATTACTACTGGATGTGGATGGTGGTTAAGAAAGGGGTACATTACTGATAATTTTTGTCATTTCATTCCCCCCCCCCTTTGGTTGGGGCAGAGAATAGGCGGGGGAAGGGGCGGAGAATGGGTTGGAGCATGGCGCCCTCATGACTATACTATCCACCGCCCTTTTCATAATCCAGCACGCCCCTGTTCGGACTGTATTCTGGATTTTGAGAGAAAATGCATTGTATGTGAAGGAATCAAAATGTCTTTTTGGCGTACAGAAGGTTTCATTTCTGGGATTCATTTTGTCTCGGTCTTGTCATGATCCGTTCCAGGGTTAAGTCCTGTCTGCCCTTGGTCCGGGCGGATCATGTCAAGGGTTAACTTTGCTCTGCCTCATTCTAGGTTCAGGTTGGCTATTTAGCTCTCACACATCCTGCTAGCAGTGTGAGCTATACTGCTACCTTCGGCTTGTGGGCCTGACTGGTAACCCTTGATTTGTCCTGCTGTTATCCCTGACTTGTCCCGTGTCTGTTGTTCCCCTCTGTCTGCCCTGTTCCCTGCATTTCCCTGTTTGTCTGTTTGATTCTCTGGTTTTTGACTCGGCCTGTATTCGGACTCGCTTCTGCTTTCTGTCTTTGTCTTATCTGCTTCTGACCGTTGCTGACCTCCTGGCTTTCTCCTGACCACGTATATTGCTTATTCCTTTTGTACTGCTGCCTCCGTACGGTTTTGACTTGGCTTGCCTGACCACGCTCCCGCCACTTGGTGGCGCCTGTGTTTCTGCTTTGTAGAGGGCTTGCTGAGACCTGTGATATTTCAGATGACTGATTATTCCTGACTCCGTTTTGGACGTTTTTGCTGCCACCTGGTGGTGGTTTTGGCTGCTGCAGTGCAGGCCTACTCTGGTAGTGTGTAATCCCTTCTCCCCTCTGTAACCTACAGGTGGAGCACACACCAGCCTGCATTACAGCTGCGTGACACGTCTGTTATTGAAATGGACCAGGCCATTTGTGATTGGGTTTAACCCACTACATTGAAGGCTCTTCAGAGATTTTTGGGTTTTGCTAATTTTTATCGTAAATAATAGGTAATTTCTCTACTATTGTGAAACCACTGACTGATTTGACCAAAAAGGGTTCTGATGTAGTTAATTGGTCTCCTGAGGCAGTTTCCTGAGGCAGTTTCTGCGTTTCAGGAGCTTAAGCAGAGATTCACTTCTGCTCCTGTTCTACGGCAACCTCATGTTTCTCTACCATTTCAGGTGGAGGTTGATGCTTCTGAGATTGGTGCAGGAGCCGTTTTGTCCCAAAAGGATCCAGAGACCTCTAATAGTAACCCTTGTGCCTTTTTCTCTCGAAAATTTTCCCTAGCAGAACGTAATTATGATGTTGGAAATCGAGAGTTATTGGCTATGAAGTGGGCTTTTGAAGAGTGGAGACATTGGCTGGAAGGAGCCAAACATCAGGTGGTGGTCCTCACGGATCACAAGAACCTGGTTTATCTTGAATCTGCCAAGCGACTTAATCCTAGACAGGCCAGGTGGGCCTTGTTTTTCACACGCTTTAATTTTGTGGTGAAGGCGTTAAGGCTGATGACCTCTCGAGGAGTTTCTTTGCGGATACTCCTGAGGTAACTGAGCCAGCTGTAATTCTGAAGGAGGGTGTGATTCTTTCCGCATTCTCGCCCAATTTGAGACTGGCTTTGGAGGAATTTCAGGAGGATAAACCTGAACGCTGCCCTGTTGGGAAATTGTTTGTCCCAGACCAGTGGAGGAAGAATGTGATGTCTGAGATTCATTGCTCCACGTTGGCTGGCCATCCTGGTATTTTTGGTTCCAGAGATCTGGTGAGTCGGTCCTTTTGGTGGCCCACGTTGTCTCGTGATGTCAGGGACTTTGTGCAGTCCTGTGGAACTTGTTCTCGGTCCAAACCTTGCTCTCGCTCTAGTGGTTTGTTAATGCCATTGCCTGTGCCCAAGAGGCCTTGGACCCATATCTCTATGGATTTTATTTCCGACCTCCCTGTCTTTCAGAGAATGACCATTATTTGGGTGATCTGTGATAGGTTTTCCAAGATGATACATCTTGTGTCACTACCTAAGTTGCCATCCTCCTCCGAGTTGGTGCCCTTATTTTTTCAACAGGTAGTTCGGTTGCACGGCATTCCTGAGAACATTGTGTCTGACAGAGGAGTCCAGTTTGTTTCCAGATTTTGGAGGACATTTTGTTCCAAACTGGGAGTTCAGCTGTCTTTTTCCTCTGCGTTCCACCCTCAGACCAATGGACAAACTGAGAGAACAAACCAGACCTTGGAGACTTATTTGAGATGTTTTGTGTCTGCTGATCAAGATGACTGGGTCTCCTTTTTGCCTTTGACTGAGTTTGCTTTGAATAATAGGGCTAGTTCTGCCACCTTGATGTCTCAATTTTTCTGCAATTTCGGGTTTCATCCTCGATTTTCTTCAGGGCAGGTGGAGGCTTCTGTCTGTCCTGGTGTTAACTCTATTGTGGAAAGAATGCAGCAGATTTGGGATCAAGTAGTGGATAAGTTGTCTCTCAGGAGAAGGCCCAGCGGTTTGCCAACCGGCATACGACTGATGGTCCTCGGTTTAAAGTGGGTGACATGGTTTGGTTGTCCTCGAAAAATATCCCTATGAAGGTTGCGTCTCCAAAATTTAAGCCAAGGTTCATTGGACCTTATAAGATCGTGGAAATTCTTAATCCCGTTTCCTTCCGTTTGCTTCTTCCAGGAACATTTAAGATTCACAACGTATTTCAAAAATCTTTATTGAAGAGGTTTGTAGAGCCAGTGGTTCCTATGATTGCGCCTCCTGATCATGTTTTGGTTGAGGGCAATTTGGAGTATGTGGTTGAGCAGATATTGGATTCTCGTTTGGCTAGGCGGAGACTCCAGAACTTGGTGAAGTGGAAAGGCTATGGTCAGGAGGACAATTATTGGGTGTTTGCTTCTGACATTCATGCTGAAAGACTGGTCCGTGACTATCACCGAGCTCATCCTGATCGGCCTGGTGGCGCACGTGAGGTTCGGTGACCCCTCCTCAAGGGGGGATACTGTTGTGAACGTGCTGGAGACGATTTTGGAGCTGAGGCTCCCTCTAGTGGTTGCTGAGGGTATTGAACCTATGTTGAACAGCAAAAGTCCACCACCTGCTATTGATGAATGGTTTTCAGGTGGGACGGACTGGCCTGATATAAGTTAGCTGACCTCCCATGATCTTCGCCGGTGATCAATTGTTTCTTCCTGGTCTTGGTTGGAATTCAGCTTGCTTTCTGCTGTCTCCTGCTAGCATTCAGATAAGTTCCTTTCAGTTTTTTTTGCTGTGGTTTGATTTTCCTTGTTTTTGCTGCCTTGCTTTTTGAGTTCAGCAGGGTCCCCTTTGGGGGCTTGTGCTGGTCTCTGTTCTCCTTTTGTATTTGTTCATTTGCTCAGTTCTTGTGATTTTTGTCTGCTGGGTAGCTGTGTGTTCACACCAGAGATCTGATATAGGTGGTAGAGATGTGTGGTCTCAGCGTTTTTGGATTCAGAAGTGTTGGAGTTTTTCCTAGGGTTTTTCTGGGTTGCAGACAGTATTCTCTCCTGTGCTGTCCTATCTAGACAGTTTGGGCCCCAGCGTTTGCTCATTCTATTTTCTGTCTGTGTCCGTGTTTTCATCTTGTCTAACCGCCATTATATGTTTGGGGGCTTCCTATTCTTCTGGGGCTTTACTCCGGGGCAGTTAGCTTTCCTCTTTCCATCTTCAGGGATAGCTAATCTCTCAGGCTGTGACGAAGCGTCTAGGGCACCGTAGGAACGTCCCACGGCTGCTTCTAGTTGTGCGGTTAGTTTAGGGGTCTGCAACCTACCAGTTACCAATCTCTCTGGTGTTTGCCTGCCTTTGTGGTTTTTTTCTCCTGCCTCCTCAGCTACCAAAACATAACAGGCGGTGTTCTTGGGGTTGTAGTCATCCTTCTTATTCCTCCAAACACAGTGAATGGAGTAGATACCAAAAAGTTATATTTTGGTCTCACCTGACCACATGACCTTCTCTGGATCATCCAGATGGTCATTGGTGAACTTCAAACAGGCCTGGACATGTTCTGGCATGAACAGGGGGACCTTGCATGCACTGCAGGATTTTACTCCATGATGGCGTAGTCTGACACTTTTGATTATGCTAATAACCAAATTTATGAGTGGGGGAGATGGGAGAGATTTAGTCCACACCCCAAATCCATTCTGAAGAAACGCACACGTACTTTTACTAACTCTTTTCACAAAAACCAGGTCACGTTTTCCTCTTCAGATCCAGAGTCATCTGACGTTTCCACTGATAATTTAAATGAAAGTTCTTTTCATTCTGCACAAGATAACAGAAATATTGGCTCTCAGGCTCAATCCAATTATTTTTGTCGTCCAAAGAAATACAAGTCAAAAAACGGCCAAGGAGGTCAGGCAGGAAACATCATAGAAGTCACCACTTTCTTCAAACATTGACTGAGGAGTCACAACAGGAACAGTCATTAGATGTAATTAATTTATCCTCTACAGTATTTTCTGATATTGAATATAAATTATTATCCAGAGGTTTGAATTTTTTTCCCACAAATTCACGTTTGGATATTTTTTCTACACTCAAAGATGTAAATAAATTTGTTAGAGATCTTGCAGTACGTCAACATTTTGTTGAGGATAATGCTTCTTGTGAGACTATTAATGTCCCTATCAATATTAACCATTTTTCTCAACAGAATTTTTCTGAACCATGTGCTCTTTTGCATTTATGTGATTTGGATACTCTTGATAACCAAAACTTAGTCCATTTGTTCTTTTTTTCCATTACAAACAAAACATCCTTTTTTCTATCCTGTTTAGACCAGGATAGATTCAATGGACCGTTTTCAAGAGAACATTGAGAGAGATATTAAGAATCTGTTGAAATCTCCTGTTCAATCCAATCATAATTTATCAGTGCCTGAAAAAGAAGCATTATCCAAGTTACAATCTAATTCTGATATTACCATTAAAATGTCTGACAAGGGGGGATCAGTTGTTGTTTTAAATACTATTGATTATGTACATGCTATCAATGAAATGTTGTCTGATGACAAAATTTATTTCAAACTCGATCATGACCCCACTTCAGCTTATTCCCTTGAGATCAAAATTGTCATTGACAGCGGTGTAACACAGGGATTTTTTACTACTAAACAATCTGATTTTTTATTTGTAACAAATCCAGTTGTTCCGATAATACATGCTTTACCCAAGACTCACAAACAGATTTTTCCTCCTCCAATGCGTCCCATTGTCTCAGGGATTGGTTCATTATGTGAACACCTGGGACAATGGTTAGACTCCATATTGCAACCTTTTGTGCAATGCATTCCTGGATATCTGAGGGACTCCAGGGATGTTTTACAAAATTTTCATAATATTCCTTGGGATCCCATGTGGTCATGGTTATGCTGCGATGTTACTGCATTGTATACCAGTATACCACAAAACATTGCGGTTCTAGCGGTCTCTTTTCATCTCAATAAATATGGTCATTTCAATTTGGAATTTCAAGATTACATCATTAGGGTTTTGAGATTTTTATTAACCCACAATTATTTTTTGTTCAACAATCGATTTTTTCTGCAAGTTTCTGGTGTTTGTATGGGGGCTAAATTTTCTCCATCGGTCGCTAACCTTGTCATGGCATGGTGGGAAGAATTATACATATTCAATGTTGACAATCCATTTCTAGATAATATTCAATATTATTTTAGATATATTGACGATTTATTACTAGTCTGGAAAGGAGATACTAATTGCATTTCTCCCTTTATTGATTACCTCAATTCCAATTCAATTAACCTTACTTTTACTTACAGCTTTGACAAACAAACCATTTGTTTTTTGGATCTTTCCCTGGAAGGTATTCCCTTCAACATTATTACTACTTCCACACATCGTAAAAAAGCTGCCGGTAACACTATCTTACACGCGGACAGTTTTCATCCTGCCCACACCATTAAATCTATCCCAGTCGGGGAACTCACTCCAGCTAAATGAAATTGTAGTGCTGAGTCTTCTTTCAAACAGGAAAGTAAACACATTTGCAATAGATTAAGGAAACGCAATTACCCTGATTGGAGTCTGAACGGAGCACTAAAGATAGTAGATAACAAATCACACACTGCTTTATTGGATATGGACCGTTCTGTCCCCAGAAATAAAGCACAAAACAAATGCCCTACCCTGGTCCTTACTCACAGTGTTTATTTCAAATCTATTTCCAATATTATTAAAAGCAATATTAACATTTTGAGATGTGATCAAACAATGGATAAAATTTTAGAACAAGGCATCAAATTGTCTCCAGAAGAGCTCCCACTCTTGGCAATTTTTTGTCACCGAGTTTTTTTCCTTCTAAAAATAAAAACAAATCTGGCAATGCCAATTGGTTATCATTCAAAGGTTTTTTCTGCTGTGGACAATTTCCGTGCAAGACTTGTTCTCACTCATCAAAAACTGTTAGTTTTTCTAATCTTATCACAAACAAAATTTTTCATATCAATGAATTTTTGAATTGTAATGTGGATCATGTTGTTTATATTATTGAATGTAAACATTGTCATTTAAAATATGTCGGTTCCACCATCAGAAGTTTAAAAGATCGTATACGTGAACATCTCTACGATATTGTGCATCCTACTACTCGCAATATATCTAATGTATCGAAACATTTTATTGCTGTCCACAATAGAGATATTTCTTTTTTTAATACCTTTGCAATTGAACATGTTCCAAGACCATCACGTGGAGGCAACTACGAAAGGCTTCTACGTGATAGGGAAGCCTTGTGGATTCTTTTGTTAGATTCCAGGGTACTCACGGAGTTAAATTTAAGTAGAGAGTTCTTGTTATATTATTAATTGTTTTTAATCTGTCTATTGGTTTTTTTTCTTTTCTTATTCTGTTCAGGTTGTATTACTAAGTGATTTGTAATCATTTTCACCTGTTCTGTGTGCATATATACTTGCCCTTTATGTGCTAGAGACATACTGAAGTCTAAGAACACCTGTTCAAAACGCGTTCAGTCTTTCACTAGCAACCTCTCCTCCAGGTATTTTTCTCATTGTTATTTGGATCTTGAATAAAGAATTTTGGATTTTATCTTCTTGAGCTGGATCATTTTGTTTCAAGGTAGTCTGTTACTAACAGAAATGTTTGAGACTGTGGTCTCAACTCTTTCCAGGTCCTCCCATATAGTTCTGGGCTGATTCCTGACCTTTCTCAAAATCATCCTTATCGCATGAGGTGAGATCTTGCGTGGAGCCCCAGACCAAGGAAGATTGACAGCCATTTTGTATTTCTTTCATTTACTTGTAATTGTGCCAACAGTTGTTACCTTCCCACCAAGCTGCTTGACTATTGTCCTGTAGTCCATCCCAGCCATGTCATAATCACAGACGCAGATTCTTTACTGTAAGAGCAGTGAGACTATGGAACTCTCTGCCGTATAATGTTGTAATTATTGATTCCCTACTAAAATTTAAGAAGGGACTGGATGCCTTTCTTGAAAAGTATAATATTACAGGCTATATTCACTAGTTTCCTAGATATTGCGTTGATCCAGGGAGCTAGTCTGATTGTGGTATGTGGAGTCGGGAAGGAATTTTTTTCCCCAATGTGAAGCTTACTGTTTGCCATTTGGGGTTTTTTTTTGCCTTCCTCTGGATCAACATGTTAGGGCAGGTTAGGATAGGATATGGGTTGAACTAGATGGACTTAAAGTCTTCCTTCAACCTTAATAACGATGTTACTATGTTACTATATCATCTGCTGGTGAAGGTCAAATGTGTTTTATCAAGACAAAAGTAAGTGCAGCCATCTACCAGGAAATTTTAGAGCACTCATGCTTCCCTCTGCCGACAAGCTTTTTAGAGATGGAAATTTCATTCTCCAGCAGGATATGGCACTGGAAATTTCATTCTCCAGCAGGACATGGCACCTGTCCACACTGCCGAAAGTACCAATACCTGATTTAAAAACAACAGTATCACTGTGCTTGATTGACCAGCACATTCTTCTGACCTTAAACCCATGGAAAATCTATGGGGTATTGTCAAGAGGAAGATGAGAGACACCAGACTCAACAATGCAGATAAGCTGAAGGCTGCTATCAAAGCAACCTGGGCTTCCATAACACCTCAGCAGTGCCACAGGCTGATCGCCTCCATGCCACGCTGCATTGATGCAGTAATTGATGCAAAAGGAGCCCCGGCCTAATATTGAGTGCATTTACTGAATATACATTTCAGTAGGCCAACATTTCAGATTTTAAAATAATTGTTCAAGCTGATGTTATAAAGTATTCTAATTTACTGAAATAATGACTTTTGGGTCTTCATTGGCTGTAAGCCATAATCATCAACATTAACAGAAATAAACATTTGAAATCAATCACTCTGTAATGACTATATAATATATGAGTTTCACTTTTTATATTGAAGAACTGAAATAAATTAACTTTTTGATGATATTCTAATTTTGTGAGAAGCACCTGTGTATATATGTATATATATATATATATATATATATATATATATATCTACTATATAATCGTCTAATTCTGTCTGTCTGTAATGGAAATCCCGCGTCGCTGATTGGTTGCGTCTGGCCGCGAATTGGCGCAGGATTTGAACCACGCACGCCACAGCTATCATCGGGAAATCGGCGGCGCTAGCCACGGGTCATCTCCTGCCTCATGGAGGTCAGCGCGATGCAGCAGGGAGATGACCGGCGCCAGCCAGTCATCTCCCTGCTGCTCGCATCGGAAGTACCCCGACCGGCGGCCTCCACGTAAACCCCAGCAGCAGCCTCCACGTACACCCCACCAGCAGCAGCCTCTATATACCTTAGCAGCAGCCTCCACATATACCCCAGCAGCAGCAGCCTCCACATATACCCCAACAGCAGCAGCCTCCACATATACCCCAGCAGCAGCCTCCACGTACACCCCACCAGCAGCAGCCTCTATATACCTCAGCAGCCTCCACATATACCCCAGCAGCAGCAGCCTCCACATATACCCCAACAGCAGCAGCCTCCACATATACCCCAGCAGCAGCCTCCATGTACACTCCAGCAGCAGCCTCTATATACACCCCAGCAGCCTCTATATACACACCAGAAGCCTCTATATACACCCCAGCAGCAGCAGCAGTAGCCTCTATATACACCCCAGCAGCCTGTATATACACCCCAGCATAATTTCGTTCAGTTGTATTAAGTTCTATGAGCAATAACATTTAATGATAATGTATATATTTTACACGGAAAATCCTGTGTATTCATTGCATTATTCTTAAATCTTCATAAATAAACTACATACATATTCTAGAATACCCGATGCGTTAGAATCAGGCCACCATCATATATATATATATATATATATATATATATATATATATATATATATGCAGTTATATGAAAAAGTTTGGGCACCCCTATTAATCTTAAGCTTAATGTTTGATAAAAATTGGTGTTTTTGCAACAGCTATTTCAGTTTAATATATCTAATAACTATTGGACACAGTAATGTTCCTGCCTTGAAATGAGGTTTATTGTACTAACAGAAAAAGTGCAATCTGCATCCAAACAAAATTTGACAGGTGCATAAGTATGGGCACCTCACCAGAAAAGTGACATTAATATTTAGTAGATCCTCCTTTTGTAAAAATAACAGCCTCGAGTCGCTTCCTGTAGCTTTTAATGAGTTCCTGGATCCTGGATGAAGGTATTTTTGACCATTCCTCTTTACAAAACAATTCCAGTTCAGTTAAGTTTGATGGTCGCCGAGCATGGACAGCCCTCTTCAAATGATCCCACAGATGTTCAATGATATTCAGGTCTGGGGACTTGGATGGCCATTCCAGAACATTGTAATTGTTCCTCTGCATGAATGCCTGAGTAGATTTGGAGCGGTGTTTTGGATCATTGTCTTGCTGAAAGATCCATCCCCTGCGTAACTTCAACTTTGTCACTAATTCTTGAACATTATTGTCAAGAATCTGCTGATACTGAGTGGAATCCATGCGTCCCTCAACTTTAACAAGATTCCCGGTGCCGGCATTGGCCACACAGCCCCAAAGCATGATGGAACCTCCACCAAATTTTACTGTGGATAGCAAGTGTTTTTCTTGGAATGCTGTGTTTTTTTGACGCCATGCATAACGCCTTTTTGTATGACCAAACAACTCAATCTTGGTTTCATCAGTCCACAGGACCTTCTTCCAAAAAGAAATTGGCTTCTCCAGATGTGCTTTTGCATACCTCAGCCGACTCTGTTTGTGGCGTGCTTGCAGAAACGGCTTCTTTCGCATCACTCTCCCATACAGCTTCTCCTTGTGCAAAGTGCGTTGTATAGTTGACCGATGCACAGTGACACCATCTGCAGCAAGTTGATGCTGCAGCTCTCTGGAGGTGGTCTGAGGATTGTCCTTGACTGATCTCACCATTCTTCTTCTCTGCCTTTCTGATGTTTTTCTTGGCCTGCCACTTCTGGCCTTAACAAGAACTGTCCCTGTGTTCTTCCATTTCCTTACTATGTTCCTCACAGTGGAAACTGACAGGTTAAATCTCTGAGACAGCTTTTTGTATCCTTCCCCTGAACAACTATGTTGAATAATTTTTGTTTTCAGATCATTTGACAGTTGTTTTGAGGAGCCCATGATGCCACTCTTCAGAGGAGATTCAAACAGGAGAACAACTTGCAAGTGGCCACTTTAAGTAGCTTTTCTCATGATTGCATACACCTGGCTATGAAGTTCAAAGCTCAATGAGGTTACAAAACCAAAAAAGTGCTTTAGTAAGTCAGTAAAAAGTAGGTAGGAGTATTTAAAACAAGAAAAGGATAAGGGTGGCCATACTTATGCACCTGTCAAATTTTGTTTGGATGCAGATTGCACATGTTCTGCTAGTACAATAAACCTCATTTCAAGGCAGAAACATTACTGTGTCCAATAGTTATTAGATATATCAAACTGAAATAGCTGTTGCAAAAACACCAATTTTTTATCAAACATTAAGCTTAAGATTAATAGGGGTGCCCAAACTTTTTCAAATAACTGTAGATATATATATACAGTATATGCACAGTATACATGTTAACTTCAGCTCCACGACTCCACAAATTGGAGGATTTAGTGGGAATTTTAAGTAGTCATGTGTTGTAAAAAAGAAACAAGAAACTCTAGAGCAAACTTGCTGGACTGCTAAATAAAATGATATTGTATAGAATAGGTATGAATAAGCAAGGCTGAGGATAAATGTCAACTTTGGCTGCAATTCCAGGTTGCACAGCCAAAGTTCGATTTGTGTTGCTGCTACATTGCAGCACAATACAAGTGAACGGGGTGGTATTGCAAGTAAGTTGCAAAAAGTTCAATAGGGTCTGTCCTTTTGGGACTTTATTTGCATTGCAGTACTGCAGTGACATGGATTGTTTGCCCCTTTTATATCGTTGGTTGATGAGCTCCCTTCTGATACATCTAAAAAGTTTGGATTACCATTTGGTATCTACAGCTGGTATGTCACTCTGTGCATCTCCAAGATAATAGATTACAAACAAACATACAGAATGATGCAACATTCACACTCTCTCACACTGGATCCTGACTTCTTGATAAATTACATTAGGTTAGTAAGTTGTTGGGTACAGGTGGAGGTGGGTTAAACTGCAGGATCAGGCTCCACAGAGATTGCAGTCTGTAGACATGGGAACACATAGTTCTTAATAGTAGCTATAGACATAAACCTATATTTATATATTTCATGCTGCTTTATTTTTATTGGGTTGGTAAATGAGAGCTGCACAGAAGAGGTATGTTAGGGTCCTGGCTCCTCACCATTGTTATTTTGGTATAGACTTAGAGAAAACCGTCACAAGTAAATGTAACTTTTATTATTTGTTATAAAAATGCAATATTAAAACTGTAAATAATGTAATAAACAATATAAACCTGGCCACTAATAGCACAGTAGTATTCTAGCTTCCCCTTGTAATGATGTTTGGATACTCAGCTACTGGAATGGCCAGTGTCTGTTTTATATAATGTAACTCTTATTGGTGGCTTCATTATTAACAAAATCAACTATTTACTCTCTCCGTAAACAGGAACCTGACAAATATTTTCTTTTTACTGCCCACCTGCATAAATAAGACATATATACGTCTTCAGGAAATCTTATTTTGTTCCTGCTGTTGATTCCCACTTCTTGTATATACTATGTCTCCAAATATGTTCATTTTGTTTTGCTTTCTCCTCTCTTTCCAGCCTTGTGCTAAATAATCACCGTTAATTATACCACAAGTGTCCAGATGTTGTCATGTTTTCATTAAACAATTTCTGAAAAGACGTTCCTAATGCGGCACATTACCGTAATATCTTTTAAAATGAAGACTTGCGGTATTAGACAGGAAAGAGCAGTGGGCGTTCATGCTCTCATCTTTGTCCAGAAGACATTGGAAGAGGTCTCTGTGCAGGTTTGTAAAACATCTGTGAAGATCTATGGAAAATGATGGATTTGATGCAGCTATTTTGTGTTTTGTCGATGGATATATTCAGCTATACCCAATGAGCCTTGAATTTGTGTGTTTACTTAGGTGGCTTGGTACACCCCTTGACCTCTTTTCTGTCCAAAGGCCTCAAAAAAGTCAATTTACAAGTCACCGTGCTTTATTATGGTACAGGTGGCAAAAAACATACACATGAGTGCATTCTTCACATTAACTTTCCTTCTGACAAGTTAGAGTTCATTGAGACGTCCATTTTTTATGTACATGTCCTATCTGTATTTTTCACGGATAGAACATTTACCCATTTTAATATATGGAGCTGTTCACAAGTCCATGTGTTTTTTTTTTGTCAAGGAGACATATTCGTTTTTGAGTGATGACCCTTACTAGTCTATGGAACGAAGATCCAGTGAGGCAGCAGGTATGTGCAGTAAAAAACAAGTTTATTAGGGAAAAATATGATAAACGTACATGGCGATTCCAATGGTGTCTAAGATCTACGCGTTTCAGCCTTGTGGAACGCCCATGAGAACATGTCTTTTATCATATTTTTCCATAATAAACTTGGTTTTTACTGCACGCACCTGCTGCCTCACTGGATCTTCGTTCCTTTGTCTTTGTTCCAGCCATCCCTGGGCTTATCTATGCAGAATCCATGCTGCAACGATGTGGTGAACTGACTCTCCTTTCCCGCTCTCCCTTTCTGTGAACTTACTAGTCTATGTGTCTATGAACAATCCCTTTGCCATCATTGCGCTTTACATGTGCTGTGCAATTTTTAAAATTGTAATGGGTAGGAGAAGATCTGTAATTTTTCCTTCTTTTTTTTGCATTTGACAAGATTGCTGGTTAAACCTTTATGACAAAAACTGACACGCTGACCAAATAAAGAGGAAAATCCGATCCAAAATACTGATGAAAAACTGTGTTTTTACATATGAGAGAAAGCACTGGCCTTCTTGTGATTGAAATCAGTGGGAATCCACCTATTTCCAGCTATGATCCTCAATGGTTTTCTTGTCAGATGATAACAAACTGATGATGATCAACGCTGAAATAAGAGTTTTCTGTGTTTTTATCTTAAGGAGTCACTGAAAAATTAATTTACAGACTAAGTAAACACAAATCATATTGTATATTTATTACCATTAGCATCTCTTGATCCAGAATAGGCACAATTAGGAGATGTAATCTCAGGGCTATCTTTTTTCATAGGGCATACCCTTCAATCACCACTCTCTACCACTTAATCTTTCCATATGGCTTCTATGATTATGAGCTCCCAGATACACAGCTTAGAGCTCCTCCATTTTCCATGCACCATTTGTAATGTCTTGTTCCTTGGCTTTGATTTCCCCAGGCACAAGGTCACTAGTTGGACTGCCGCTTCTGCACCTCGATGAGCTTCGAAAGTGATGCAACCAGGTAACATCCTTCTCATGAAATCATAGGAGGATAGGTTAGTGCTACATTGCGTGGTACAATAAACCTCACTCTATGGATGTAGAACACATTTCACAGTAAATGGGCATGACATGACCTCTAGATTAGAGGTTAGGAGTTTTACAGGAAAATTGTCATCTGGTGGTCTTTGACCTTACATCTGTCCTTGTAAGTCTGGTTATAGACAGATTAATAGCCCATGCTGGAAGTAATAGATATGGCGTATGGCTTGTACAACAAAATATAATGCGGTATTGTGTAAGCCATTAAAATCCATATTGTCATCACATAGGCTTAGTTACTTGGGAAAACAAATTCTGAGGATGATAGTTGTCTTATTTACAGTGGGGAAAAAAAGTATTTAGTCAGCCACCAATTGTGCAAGTTCTTCCACTTAAAAAGATGAGAGGCCTGTAATTGACATCATAGGTAGACCACAACTATGAGAGTCAAAATGAGAAAGCAAATCCAGAAAATCGCCTTGTCTGATTTGGCAAGATTTATTTTGCAAATTATGGTGAAAAATAAGTATTTGGTCACCTAAAAACATGCAAGATTTCTGTCTGTCACAGACCTGTTACTTCTTCTGTAAGAGGCTCCTCTGTCCTCCATTCATTACCTGTAGTAATGGCACCTGTTTGAACTTGTTATCAGTATAAAAGACACCTGTCCACAACCTCAAACAGTCACACTCCAAACTCCACTATGGTGAACACCAAAGAGCTGTCGAAGGATACCAGAAACAAAATTGTAGCCCTGCACCAGGCTGGGAAGACTGAATCTGAAATAGGCAAGCAGCTTGGTGTGATGAAATCAACTGTGGGAGCAATAATAAGAAAATAGAAGACCACTGATAATCTCCCTCGATCTGGGGCTCCACGCAAGATCTCACTCCGTGGGGTCAAAATGATCACAAGAACGGTGAGCAAAAATCCCAGAACCACACAGGGGGACCTAGTGAATGACCTGCATAGAACTGGGACCACCGTAACAAAGGCTACCATCAGTAACACACTACGCGGTCAGGGACTCAGATCCTGCATTGCCAGACGTGTTCCCCTGCTTAAGCCAGTATATGTCCAAGCCCATCTGAAGTTTGCTAGAGAGCATTCGGATTATCCAGAAGAGTATTGGGAGTATGTCATATGGTCATATTGTGAGATTTTGAGTGCAAACCTCCTTCCATCAGCAAGGGCATTGAAGATGAAACATGGATTGGTCTTTCAGCATGATAATGATCCCAAGCACACCGCCAGGGCAACGACTGAGTGGCTTCGTAAGAAGCATATGAAGGTCCTGGAGTGGCCTAGCCAGTCTCCAGATCTCAACCCCATAGAAAACTTTTTGGAGGGAATTGAAAGTCCATGTTTCCCGGCGACAGGCCCAAAACATCACTGCTCTAGAGGAGATCTGCATGGAAGAATGGGCCAATATACCACCCAACAGTGTGTGCCAACCTTGTGAAGACTTACAGAAAATTACCTCTGTCATTGACAACAAAGGATACATAACAAAATATTGAGATGAACTTTTGTTAATGACCAAATACTTATTTTCCACCTTAATTTGCAAAACAAATCTTGCCAAATCAGACAAGGTGATTTTCTGGATTTGTTTTCTCATTTTTACTCTCATAGTTGTGGTCTAACTATGATGTCAATTACAGGCCTCTCTCATCTTTTTAAGTTGGAGAACTTGCACAATTGGTGGCTGACTAAATACTTTTTTCCCCACTGTATATACTGTATTTTGTGTTATTCGCACATTTTTGCAATTTATTCATAGTTTGCATAAAAACGCAAAATCATAGTTTCAGTCACTGCTTAAATCAGTTTATTTGTGTCTCAAGTTTATTAAGAAAGCAGAAAAAACTATTTGCACATTGGCCACTGGCAATATTTTATACTCATACTTGCTGCATTTACAAGAAGAGTTGTCAGCAGGCTCGTTATCAGCAGAGGCAGCATTACAAAAGCCTTACAACTGGTATATACAGTATATGCTACCTTGACAAGTTAAGTATAAAACCTTATAACAAATATAAGGAAATATGCAGACCATTATATGAATATAATGAAAACTTGATGTTAGAATTATGCAAAAGATTCAAACGAAAAAAATATTAAATACAATGTAAAGCACAGAGAGGGGGCAAAAGATAGAAGAAAAGCATCCTTAACACGGTAGACACCTCCCACATAAGAAATCACATAAATATTAGATAATCATTAAGGTGCACAAAAGTAAATATTAAGACAATGGCACGGTATTAGTAATGATCGAGCACTAAAATGCTCTAGTGATTGGTACACGAATTGAGCAGATTGGATGCTAGGACGAGCTCAACTCGAGTACCAAGTATAATGGAAGTCAATGGGAAACTCAATATCATGGAGTGACTGACCCAGTGTGACACGACCCAATGGTTGTTTGGTCATCAAACAGCACAACACACACAGGCTGGTTACCAGATAGGACCTGTATCACCAACAGTCAGCTGATGCATCAGGTGACCTTTTAAAATACGTGGGAGTGGTCACCAGCAACATCAGCTCACCCAGCAGCACTGTAGTAACACCAGCTTGCCAGCCGGTAAAAACTGCATTTAAACCACGCTGGCTCGAAAGGAAAAAAGTTTTAATGTGATTGGAATCAGAGCTGCCACAAATCCAAAAATGGATTGTGACAGTACCCCATTTTCAATGAGGGGCCTCTGGACCCTCAAAACTGGACCTCACCAGTCAACAACATGCGGTTAAGATGCCTCGATCCACCAGAGTTCACCTCTGCAGACACCTGACCCTCAGGTTTATGGCAAACGCAGCCTGATGGAAATGACAACAGCGTAGGCTCCAGAGGTGCCACAAGTCTCCAGAGTGCCAACCTGGGGAATGAGTTGTGTACCTGCATTACTAGGGGTAACTCTAGCTGGAAAGTCCCTGGGCCGAGAATGGCCGACACCCAATACAGCCCGATCATCCTGGAACTCCAGGCCCCAGTAGCACACTTCCACCGGATGTTTTTGGTGGACACCTGTTATGAACTGCTACAAGCACTAAGGAAAGATGGGAACTCTGTCCCTACAATAAAACTGAGCTTGATCCCTACGATGTAACGGGGAACCTGATCCTGCGACCAGACCCGCTAAAGTCCTCAGCTAGTCTGAACGAAGACCTATAGTTGCGAGGGAGGAATCCCTACAAGATCTAGGGACTGGAGAAAAGGTGGACACCTCCTAACAGAAATTGTAGCAGGGAAAATTAAACAGAAAACAAATTACTACGAGATCCTAAGATTAAGCAAAACTGACAGAGTAAGGCACCTAAGCACCCGGCTAGCTTAAGAGTAGATAATACAATGAAGTCCAGCAAAGCCAGAAGGGCGGAGCCAGACTAAATAGGGAAAAAAGGTCATGTGACCAGCAAACTGAAACAAAATCTAACAAGAGGGTTCTAACAGTACCCTCCCTTCTAAGAGGATCCTCCAGATCCCCTAGGACTTAGGCTTATCCGGAAACCTCTTGTGAAACGCTCTGACAAGTCTAGACGCAGAAACATCATCCGCCCTCACCCATGAGTTATCCTCGGGTCCATAATCCTTCCAAGCGACGAGGTACTGCAAACCCCCTCTATACCGTCTAGAATTTAGGATGCGGAAATCTCATATTGCCCGTCCTCCACCACCAGGGGAACAGTGGCCGAGACGTCTCCATCTGAGACCTCAGCTTTTTTCAAGAGAGAAACATGAAACACCGGATTAATCTTCCAGGAGGTGGGAAGCTCCAACTTAACAGCAGATTGGTTAATAACCTGAAGTACCTTAAAGGGCCCTACAAACTTGGGACCCAATTTCTTAGACGGAATCCTCAAGCGCAGATTCTTAGAGGACAACCAGACCATGTCACCAATAGCAAACAAAACCTCTTGTCGTTTTCTATCAAAATACACTTTGGATCTTTTGTTAGCCTCCTGAAGATTACCACGCACATCAGTCCAAACTCTCTCCAACACACCAGAAAAATTCTCCTCTTCAGGTACAGCCGATCCCAACTTGGAAAATGACCCAAAAGACGGATGTCTCCCAGTACAACAAAAAAAAGGCGAACAACCAGCAGAAGCGGATGTATGATTGTTAAGAGCAAACTCAGCAAGTGGCAGAAACTCAGACCACCCCTCTTGATTATCAGTCACAAAACAACGCAAGAACTGCTCAACATCCTGGTTTTTCCTTTCTGTCTGGCCATTAGACTCAGGATGATATCCGGATGAAAACGACAAATGAACTCCCAACCTGTCACAAAAGGCGCGCCAAAAACGAGCCACAAACTGAGGTCCCCTATCAGAAACAATGTCAGTAGGAACACCATGTAGTCTGACTATTTCCTTGACAAAGGCCTTAGCGAGAGTCTTAGCGCAGGGCAATTTGATGAAAGGAACCAAGTGACACATCTTGCTAAAACGGTCCACGACCACCCAGATGACAGTGAAACCCTCAGAGGGGGGAAGGTCAGTAATAAAGTCCATAGCCAAATGTGTCCAAGGTGCACTAGGGACCTCCAGAGGGCAAAGCAACCCTGCAGCAGGAGTATGAGAAGACTTAGATCTAGCACACACAGTGCATTGACGCACCCACTTAATGACTTCCTTCTGCCATCCAGGCCACCAAAAGCTGCGACCCACAAGTCTCTTGGTCTCAGAGATTCCAGGATGACCTGCCAACCGAGAGTCATGACATTCAACAAACAAATCTCTCCTCAGGGTACCAGGCACAAACAACCTCCCATGCGGCGTGTTAGATGGGGCATTCTCCTGTGCTTTAAGAATCTCATCTTCCAACACGGAGTCCAAAACCGCAATAACAACCCCCTCTTGCAAAATGTTTTCCTCCTCCTCAGTACCCACCATAGGAGAAAAACTGCGAGACAAAGCATCAGCTTTAACATTTTTAGTACCTGGGATGTAAGTAACGGTAAAATTAAAGCGTGAGAAAAACAGTGCCCACCTAGCCTGACGGGCATTCAAGCGTTTGGCAGCATCAAGGTAGATCAGATTTTTATGATCGGTGAAGACTTGAACGGGAAATTCCGCTCCCTCCAAAAAATGACGCCAGTGTTCAAATGCGAGTTTAATTGCCAACAATTCCCGATTACCGATATCATAATTTAGTTCAGACTCAGAAAATTTATTTGAAAAAAAGGCACAGGGATGTACTCCATCCGTCTTTTCCTGAGAACACCGCGCCGACCCCCACAGAAGAAGCATCAACCTCCACCAAAAATGGTTTAGTCACATCAGGCTGCGTAAGGATGGGAGCAGAGCTGAACCTCTCCTTTAGCAACACAAAAGCCTCAATGGCCTCAGTAGTCCACTGAACCGCATCAGCACCTTTCCTGGTGAGATCGGTCAGAGGTTTGGCAATCACAGAAATTTTTTTTATGAATTTTCTATAATAATTGGCGAACCCCAAAAACCTCTGTATTGATTTCACACCAATAGGTCTAGGCCAATCCTGCACAGCTTGCACTTTCACAGGGTCCATCTCAAAACCTTCACTGGAGACAATGTAGCCCAAAAAACTAAGTCTCTGTACAGCGAACTCACATTTTTCTAGTTTGGCAAAAAGTGAATTATCACTCAGTAACTGTAATACTTCACGCACACTCCTCCAATGAGACTCCAAATCCGGTGAATAAATCAAAATGTCATCCAAATACACAACCACACTTCTGCCGATCAAAGGTCTAAGGATGTCATTAATAAGATTCTGAAAAAATGCCGGAGCACTGGAAAGTCCAAAAGGCATGACCAGACTCTCAAAATGACCCAGTGGAGTGTTAAACGCAGTCTTCCATTCATCCCCCTCCTTCATGCGCAACAAATTGTATGCCCCTCGAAGATCAATTTTCGAGAACCACTTGGCCCCCACTAACTGATTAAACAAATCAGAATCAATGGCAGTGGGTAAGGATTGCGTACAGTAATCTTATTAATCTCACGAAAGTCTAGACAAGGCCTAAACCGCCGTCCTTTTTTTTAACAAAAAAAAATCCAACCGCCACAGGAGATTTGGAAGGCCTAATGTGACCGGCGGCCAAGCTTGTCTGTATGTATCCTCCAAAGCCTTTCTCTCAGGAATAGTCAAATTAAATAAACGACTTTTAGGAAGAGTTGCTCCAGGGACAAATTCAATCGCACAATCATAATCTCTATGAGGAGGCAATACCTGCGATTCCTTATCAGAAAAAACTTTCCAAAAATCCTGAATAGGTACAGGTAACTCCCCCTTAACTACAGCAGCAATACGCCCGTTACAACACTTGTCATAACACTTAGGACTCCAGGACTTAATTTCATTGGTAGACCAATCCAGTACCGGATTGTGCAATTTTAACCAAGGTAACCCCAAAATCACCGGTGAGGGCAAATTATTCAAAACTACCAAATCCAAATTCTCTTGATGAACACCATTAATAGTAAGAGGAAATTCACAGATATGGTGAGTAACATTTTTCAAGGGAGAGCCATCCACAGACACCACATTAATAGGAGAAAACAGAAGTTTGGGTTTTAATTTTAGTTTTTCCAAAAATTTCCCATCAATCACATTGAGAGTTGAACCACAATCCACAAATACCCGAAACTCCATTAATTCCTCCTCAACACCAGTGGTAGCAGAAAGAAAGACACCTTTATTGTTTAAACAAGCTATGCGGGCGACACTGACCTCATTTTTTTTTTCTCTTTATTCATTCGAAGCGCACAGTTCTTAATGAAATGCTCAGATTTACCACAGTAGAAACACAAACCTTGAGCAAATCTGCGTTCTTTTTCCCGAGAGTGAGGTGCCATTGCTCCAATTTCCATCGGCTCTGCAATGTCAGTACATTCCTTCTCCAAACCTGGAGCTGACAAAGCAGACTTACTCTCATTAACCCTTGCACGCAGTCTCCTATCCACCCGTATGGCCAATTGCATAGCCTCTTGCAAGTTACTAGGTATAGGATAAGCAATCAGCAAATCTTTAACCCTTTCACTTAATCCTGCAAGAAATAAACTTTTCAAAGCTGAATCGTTCCAGCCCACCTGAGTGGACCACCTACGGAAGTGAGTACAATATTTTTCCACATTACCCGATCCCTGTCTCAAACGTCTCAACTCTGTCTCAGCTGATGAAACACGATCCGGATCGTCATACAACAACCCCAAAGCAGAAAAAATACCATCCACTGATCCAAAGCATGGATCACTAGGCTGCAGAGAAAAGGCCCAGTCCTGAGGTTCTTTGCGCAAAAGTGACATTATAAACCCTATGCGCTGTGATTCATCACCAGAGGATCTGGGTCTCAAACGAAAATACAACAAGCAAGCATTTTTAAAAGAAAAAAAATCTTGTTGTTCACCAAAAAATAAATCAGGCAAACGTACCTTTGGCTCCACGAAATGTGCTCCAGAACAACTACTCACGTGTTGCTGGATTTGAGCCACCTCCAGAGAGAGACCCTGCAGGCGTTCAGCCAAATCCCGAACCACACCCATGATGGAAACAGAAAATCTTTCCTTAACTTTTTTTTTTTTTTGGGCTGGACTTACTGTTATGAACTGCTACAAGCACTAAGGAAAGATGGGAACTCTGTCCCTACAATAAAACTGAGCTTGATCCCTACGATGTAACGGGGAACCTGATCCTGCGACCAGACCCGCTAAAGTCCTCAGCTAGTCTGAACGAAGACCTATAGTTGCGAGGGAGGAATCCCTACAAGATCTAGGGACTGGGAGAAAAGGTGGACACCTCCTAACAGAAATTGTAGCAGGGAAAATTAAACAGAAAACAAATTACTATGAGATCCTAAGATTAAGCAAAACTGACAGAGTAAGGCACCTAAGCACCCGGCTAGCTTAAGAGTAGATAATACAATGAAGTCCAGCAAAGCCAGAAGGGCGGAGCCAGACTAAATAGGGAAAAAAGGTCATGTGACTGAAAAACTGAAACAAAATCTAACAAGAGGGTTCTAACAACACCCACACGTACTCATTCACACACAGGTCCGGACCTGAACGTTTATTGTCACGCGTACGTCTGCCATAAGATGGTGAACTCTTCGAGGAACCGACAAAAGAGGTGCCCCTCTTTGTCACCACACTCACACCCCCACAATGCTCAGAGGGAACCACCACCCTCCCCTGACCCCTCCAACCACTTCAGCAGATAGGGTACACTGAGGGGAAAAAAATGGAGGAAATATACACTCCCTGGTCGCCTCCCTCCTCACGACCAGGGGGACGCGGCTTCTTTGATGGTACTGGTATTTTGGCGCGAGCTGGGCAGACACCGATGAAATGACCAGTCTGCCCACAGTAAAAACATGCCCCCACACCACGACAAACCGCAGGCAACCCCGTTTGGGAACCAACTCCTCCCACCTGCATGGGTTCGTCTGCTTGCCCCGGTGTGTCCTCCTAGCCCCCTACAGGGACTACAGGGGGCACATTTGGTGTATGCCTCTCCCTCAAACATCTATCCACCTGGATATTAAGAGACATGGCGGCATCCAACGACCTGGGGGGGCATACTGCACAAGAGTATCCTGCAACCTTGAAGACAGACCCTGAATAAAATGCCTCCTAAGGGCAGGGTCATTCCGCTGTGTGTCAGTGGCCCACCTCCTGGACTCAGAACAGTATTCCTCAGCTGGCCAGCCTCCCTGCTTGATCTTACGGAGTTGGGATTCTGCCAGGGAGATGCCATCAGGATCTCCATACTCCAGTGCCAGAGCAGCGAAATGGTGTTCTAACAGTACCCCCCACTTATAACCCCTCTTCTTCAAGCCCTCAAGGAATTTCTGTAGAAGTGGAGCATGAATATTTTCTTTGGGCTCCATGACCTTTCTTCAGGTTTAAATCCCTTCCAATAAACTAAGAAAAAGGTTATTCCTCTCACCTTCTTTAAGGCTAAGATATTCTTCACCTCAAAGACAGCCTTGGAGCTGATGGGAACAGACGTAGCACCAAGATCCTTGAAGAAGGGACTCAAGATGACTGGATTCAGGAGGGACACGTGGAGGGAAATTGGTACTCGTAAGGAGGCTGGCAGCTTCAACTCAAAAGATACGGCATTAATTTGCTTGATGAACTCAAAGGGACCGATGAAGCAAGGACTCAACTTATAGGATGGGTCTTGAGATTGATGTACTTATAAGATAGCCACACTTTATCCCCTAGACAATAACAAGGTGGGTCTAAGCGTCGCTTGTCTGTATGCCTCTTCATATGCTCAGACGATCTCTCTAGATTGGCTTTAGTGTACTCCTTCGCCAGTCCTTACACTGGCTGCCCATTCATTATAGGATACAATTCAAAGTACTTGTTCTCACCCACAAAGCTCTCCACACTGCAGCACCCCCCTACATCTCCTCCCTCATTTCTATCTATCGGCCTAACCGACTGCTGCGCTCTGCAAATGACTTTCGACTAACCTCTGCACTAATCCCTACCTCCCACTCCCGACTCCAAGACTTCTCCCACGCTGCGCCAATCCTCTGGAATGCTCTACCCCAAGAAATTAGGACTATCCACAATTTGCATGGTTTCAGGCGCTCCCTCAAAACACATCTGTTCAGAGCGGCCTATCACATTCACTAATCAAAGTCATTCTCTGTGTAAGTGTGTGTGTGTGTAGCCCATTCACTATCTCCATCCATCCCTCACTTTAAATGCGACACATTGTAAAATATATACACACCTGTACTTTGTATCTCCCCCACCTCATTGTAGATTGTAAGCTCTCACGAGCAGGGCCGTCTTATTTTGCTTTAATTACTGTATTGTTAACGTTGTTACTTATGACTTGTGTTTTGAAACTGTTAAACTGTAAAGCGCTGCGGAATATGATGGCGCTATATAAATAAAGATATTATTATTATTATTATTATTATTACTCCCATATCTTTGAGAAATCCTTTGTGAGAGCATCGACTGCTGGAACACCAGAAGCGGTTGACACCACAAGGTATTCCTGGTTGTTTCCCAAAGACAATGAAGAATGGAGAACTTGCAGAAGACTCATGTAATTGTTATAGGAGAACTCTGCCCGTGGTAAAATCTTGACCCAGTCATCAAGATGTGTGTTCGTGAAGTGCTGCAGGAAGTTGGCCAGACCCTAGTTGACTCTCTCCATTGGATTGAGGGTGGTAAGGTAGAGTGAAGTCCAGCACTGAGTTTAGAAGTCTGTACAAAGCCTACCAGAAATTTTAATGGGAATTGGACTCCTTGGCCGGACAGAAGTTGAAGAGGAAATCAGTGAAGACGGAAGATATGCTGGATGAATCTCTCTGCAAGCTCCAGAGCGGACGGGTGGCCCGGCAATGGTGTTAAATTAACTATTTTTGAGAAGCAAAACCAGAGGACACAGCATAGGTCCATAATGAAGTTCATGGCGATATGCTGCCAAGGGCACAGGAAATAGTAGGAGACACCCAGATTAGAGTTGCCTGAGACTATTGCTGCAGGCACAGGAAGGACATGTGGAAACAAACTCCATGATATTCTTACGTATAGTAGGCCACCAATAGTGATGTGAGATGAGCTGCAACGTCTTTATTTGCCCTTTATGGCTGGCTTCCTTAGTGGTGTGCTTCCATAGCAGGACTCACCTCTTATCCGATTCTGACAACTTGGCTACTGTTCCGCCTATGAGAGGGCTGATCTGGAGGGAAGACCAAGATATCATCCAGATAAACCATGACACAAGTATGGAGAAGATGGTGGAAGATGTCATTCACAAATTCTTTGAAGATAGATGATGCATTGCAGAGCCAAAAAGGCATAACTCGGTACTCATAATAACAGTTGTTGAAAGCCGTCTTCCATTCATCTCCTTGGCGTATCCAGTTTAGATTGCATGCTCCTCTTAAATCCAGCTTGGTAAAAATCCTGGCACCTCTGAGGCGATCAAACAACTCCGGAATCAACGGCAATGGATATTTGTTCTTAACCATGATCTGATTGAGACTGCTATATTCTATGCAAGGCCGGGGAGTCCCATCCCTTTTCTTGATAAAGAAGAAGCCGGCTCTTGTCTGAGAAGGGACTTCTTATTTAATCCCCTTGCCAGATTCTCCTTAACATATTCATAAATAGCCAGGGTCTCCACCTGGGACAGGGAGGAAGATGTGGCTTCGTGTAGGTGATGATCCTGGAAGCAGGTCTATAAGGCAGTCATACGGGCTATGTGGAGGTAGCGTCTCTGCTTCCTTCTTGTTGAAGACGTCAGTATGAGACCAGTAGGCTGGTGGCTGAACAGTTCGTACAGTTACAAGACACTTCTCTAGACAAGACTGTCCCCGACATAGCACCTCTCCAAATCTCCAATTAAGGACGGGTTCATACATGCAGAGCCACGGAAGACCCAGGAGAAGTGGATGAGACAGACTAGGGAGCATGTTGAAGGCAATCATCTCAGAGTGTAGCATTACTATCCATAGCTCTACTTGCTCGGTGACCACCCGAATGACTTCAGATAGGACCCTCCCTTTGACAGATGACGCCAACACTGGATTCTGGAGTCGTTGAACATGGATCTGGTAACAATCTACCACAGCTTTGTAAAAAAAATTTGCAGCACAGTGTACGCCGTCTCAAAGAGCCGGAAACCTCCACATGTCGCAGATATGGTCAGGATCAATGGTGGAGAGGAATTATTCTCACCCAGGGTAGCCTCTCCTACCAGACGTAGGCTTGGGAGTTTCCCAACTTCATGGGACAAGAGTGAATGAGGTTTCCTGTGCCTCTACAATAGAAGCACAAGCCCTTGGCTTGACGGATTTCCTGCCATTGCTCAGCCAGCTCCAAGCTGTCAACCTGCATAAGTTTTAGAGTGACTGCGGCCGTGGAAGACTGAAAATGAACGGCCTTTGGAAGGACTGAGCCAGACGAGGCAGTTTTCTTTCACCTGCTGTCCCTCGGGAGTGCTTCTGGAACTGGAAGTTAACTCAGATGGACAAGAAAACAAGATTACCCAGTGTAGTGGGAATGTCTCAACTCGATAGTTCATCCTTGACCTTCTGGACAATCCTTCCCAAAAAGCAGCTACCAGTGCCTTGTTGATCCAGCCAAGCTCTAAAGCCAGGGTGTGGAATTGGACTGCATATTTGCCTACAGACAGACTGGCCTGGCACAGTCTGAGGAAGAATGAGGCAGCAGAGGTAACTCAGCCGTGCTTGTCAAATACCTTGCAGAATGCCTCCAGGAAAGCCTGCAGATCCAAAATTAAAGCATCTCCTTTCTACCACAAGGAATTGAGCCATGCCAGGACCTCTCCTTCAAGATGGGACTGCAAGGATTCTGGATTTTCCATTGAGCCTGTTTGCCTTTGTCCAAGATAGAGTCTTGTACCTCGCACTGTCCTGGAACTTCCTGTCTGTCCTGCTATTTAAGTCCAGGTTGGGTGTTCCTCCTTGCCAGAGTATTTTGTTTGCTGTTGGCTCCTGAGCTTCTGCCTGTTTGCTTCTGGACTCCGTGCTGCTGCTCATTACTCGGTGCCCTATCTCTCCGCGTTCAGCTGCCTTCAATCCTCTGTGCGGCTTCTTGATCCCGGGTATACCTATTATCCGGACTTCTAGTGAGGAGCTACTCGCCTCTGGGACTGCTGTGGTCAGTAAGAAATTCTGACATCATTTTCTCTTCTTGGACTGTGTCTGTTGGGCTGCAGCGCTGGACTTGTGCGGACTTTTCAACCCAAAAGGTACATTAGAGACCTTCTCCTATTAACGCTCCATCTGTGTATTCCTGGACTCCCACGTTCAAGTGCCATGCGCACTTGTGATCATATTCTTGCTGGACTCCCACATTTAAGTACTGTGTGCATTCTCACTAATATTACTGCTGGACTTCCACATTTAAGTGCTGTGTGCACTCCTGAATCATTACTGCTGGACTGGTCCGTGTTACCGGTCACGCCCCGCTATTCAGTTTGCTTATCATTTCTATATTGTGCTGCGTACTTTGTTACTATTGCAGGAAGATCTCTGTTAGATTTGGTTCAATTTCTTACTTTGTTAAATACACTTGTTTGCCTCAGCTTTGGTCTCAGTTTCATTTTATTCCACACAATAAGGTTCCATAGTACCCACATAATTGTTACAGGAACATTAGAAAGGCTACATTTGTCTGATCGGAGGGGTACTGGTGGGACAGTAGTTCATAGTGCAGAGAGCACTGGTTGATAAACCCTCGGCATTGCTTCGGATATCCATCAAAACGTGATGATGCAGACAGACGGGATCCAGGACCTGGGGCATGACTTGCAGACTGAATAGGTTGCTGTAGCTTAAAGCTGAGAGGTTTCGGCTGCTGATGTCAAAGCGTCCATGCCGGTGTTCACAGTCCACAGATATGGCAAGACATTATCTTGCTGGTATCTCTGACGGGTCATCTCTTGGAAAAGGTCCGAGATTGGAAAATAGAGAGATAAGAAAACACCTGGTACTTCACTAGAGCCCCTGATGGTGTACCCAGGTGGATGACAGATGCCTCTCCAGGACAGACCCCGGAGCCTCAGCAGCTGACCCCCAAAGGGGCAGGGAAAACAGGACCAGCCAGGAACTGGTTAACTGAAGGATGTGCGGCTGGTTGGACAGAACAGGTTCAGGATAATGCTGCATGGCTGGTAGATAGAACAGGTTCTGGATCAGGAACAGACAGGAAAGGTTCAGGAACACAGGGCGGACATGGGTGCAGGATCGCATGTGCTGGTTCAGACTACACAGGTGAAGGTAGCGGTACAGGTGTGGACAAGGTGGATCAGGTTCAGGACTTGGTAGAGACAGGATGGGCAAGACAGACATGATCCAGTTCAGACAGAACTGGCAGGATTAGGTGCAGACAGGATGGACATGATCAGATTCAGAGAGCACAGGTACAGGGACCTTACAACTAGGTAGCAGGGATACACACTGATAGGTAGAACAGAACAGCAGGGTTAAATATCAGACGTCTCCCAGCTATTATCTGGGGACATTTTCGGGAGCTTACACACTGCCCTTTAAGAGGCAGGGAGCGCATGCCGTAAGCAGACTCCCAGGAGACCTGTGTGCCTTGCGTAGGTTTGGGGAGGAAGCAGACACTGCAGAGACTGGAGCAGTACTGGAAGGTAAGTACACACGCCAGAGTCCCTGCTGAGAGGAGGAAGGGTCTCATGCACGGGCATTCGAACACATAATTATTGGGCCCTTACCAGCCTAAAAATACAAGTCCGAAGCCGCCCCATAATTGGCGCATCACATGAGAGTTACCAATTCTGTCGATTTGCCTAGCTGTTCCCAATTGCCCTGGCAATTGGGTTAATTGAAGTTGGGATTTATGACAGCTGTGATTTGTCAAAAATCACTGCTGCCATCAACCTATGGGGTTAGTAAAGGAGAGGTATTTATCAGACACCCTCATTATTATTATTTGGTTAAAGAATCCCCCACACTATTCATCGTTCACCAAATTATTAAAAAACTAACAAAATCCCATGCAGGTGCAAAGTAATCCAACAAATCTGAAGTAGTCCAGAAAAGGATAATTGAAAGACATAAAAAGACAGAAATAAAGAAATAGACAATATATTATTATAGACACTCCCTCATTTATTGCCCAAAATGTTGCCACACAATAGCAGTAAAGTGACCACTATTAACAGGTGCCGCGTAGTGACTATGACGTGCATCAGAGCAGCCGAGTCTTGCTGCTCTCAGCGAAACTTGGGGGTGATAATGAGCAATGACATCACTACCCGGCGCCTGTGAATAGCAGTTGCTATACTGCTATTCACAGATGAACGTCGACTACATCAGAACTGCGGGGAACCTGGGTCCAGAACACTAGTAGTTCTGATAGTGGGCACACAGCCTAAAACCCGATGATGCGATGCAGTCGGCCAATCACAGTAATGCCAGTAGCAAATATGGCTACGTATATGCCAGGCAAACCCCACATGTTTATTGGCTGTCTAACAGCCGCAAAACATGTGGGGCGGGGACTCGAGCATGGCACTGGAGCACCCCGATACTCGCTCCCTCATCATTATATGGTATATAATAAAGTAAATAATGTGTCAATTTACCATGTTGTATATATTTTGTGGCAAAAGACTGTTCTAAGTGCACATGGAAAATAGGACAAATATCTGTATATCATGCTAAATATAAGTTACATATTATGAGTCCATTGTACCATTGAGCAAATAGCAGTATGAAAGATATGAAAAACCGGTCCTATATACCTTGGGACATCCTGCTCCTTGTGTGCGCTAAGCACAGCCTCGATACACATTTCGCAGCTAATCTGCGGCTTTGTCAGGGGACAGGTTAGAGATGAAACGTTTATCAAAGCTGTTTTTATATGCATGTAATGGTCTGCATATTTCCTTATATTTATTATAGGTTTACATCAACTCAAAACTCAGACAAAAAAATCGTAGCATGTACTACGTAGTTCTGTAACTGGATGAGACTTCCTCATTCAAATCTATGGGTTCATAAAAAAAATGACATGTCATACGAAGCCACAGTATAGCATCCATTTATTAAGAATATATTGCAATTCTATAACATAGGAAACTGTAAATGGGCTTGTAAATTACGAATAGCTGCTGGTATAAGAAAAAGGAATACATATGCAATGGCGTAAGTAGAGTCCGATATGCCCCGGTGCAAAATTTTGACTTGGACCCCCACCTCCATGTTGTCCAGATGTATGGGCCTCGTTTTTTCACAGATAACTTTATTTGCAAAGAAGTTATTCTCCATGAATTTAATGTTCGGTATTATGCTTTGGGGTCTTTCTACACTCCATAACATAATAAACGTAGGATGTAAAAGATAGAGAGAAGAATCATTATACTCACCCTCTGCTCACCTCTTCAGCCTCTGTGATATTCATCACCACCCGTCTAGTCTTCATAGCATCTTCTGATACTACTTCTGCGCAGGCACGCGGGAGGTTAACTGCGCCATGATGGCATTATTTGGCCAAATTTTGTGCAAAGCGTCTCATTCATTTTTTTCTAATATTCAAAAGCCATATTGCTATTCATGTTTCATATTTCACATTGACTTGCTTTGGCACGATAGAGTGCAACCTTTTTTTGTATATTGTCTATGGAGGTAGCTGCTCCTGGTTTGCACCTAATTCACACTGGTTTGGATGTGCCAGTCAGTTTTTTTTTACTTCGATATTTAGAAGCCCGACACAGTCCTACAGGCTGAAGACTCCAATATGAGCAGTGTGAGATCAGAAGATGTGGTGACGACCGGATGGGTGGCGGTACATAGCTGAGGGGCCAGAGATGTGAGCAATGAAGTGGGTAAAACAATTTGTTTATTATGTTTATTATGGCCCATTGTAGCTCAGAAAAATTTTGCTATATCCATGCAGAAACAAATTACAAAATATCAGCAGTTTGGCAAATGTCTATTTTTGTGAAAATGAAGTAGAATTCAATTCCACTCAAATTGTTTGCTTATCTATAATATCAATACACACTTCATGAGTTTTTCCATTTTTGTATTAATATAACATATTAATATTTTTATGTGAATGAATGAAAACAATTGTTTTCATGCAGAAGCTGGAAATGTTACACTGCTTGTCCTTATCACACCTGGGAAGCTGATACAATTGTATCTAGACTTAATGACTTAAGGGTATGCCACACTGAACAATATCGCTAACGGGATCGCTAAAAAACGTCACTATTTAGCGATCCCGTTAGCGATGTTGTTCAGTGCGGCAGCTGCCAGCGACGAGCTTCCTGCTGTGATCTCGCTCGTCGCTGGAATCGTTCCGGACCCTATTTTCTCGTCGGCGCTCCCGCTGGGTAAGTATATATCGCTAGTGTGGCACCTTTTCTTAGCGATTTAGCGGTACTTTTGTACCGCTAAAGTCGTTAAGAAGATCGCTAACGGCGATAGCGTCGTTAACTATATCGCTAAATGTGGCCGCACTTAGCGATATAGAAACAATCCCGCTAGCGATCGCATTAGTATGCGTCGTTATCGTGATCGCTAGCGGGATTGTTTAGTGTGGCAGTACCTTTACACCTCATGAACAACAGACTAAAGCCCCCGTCTCACACAGCGATCTCGCTGCTGAGTCACTGTCTCGACCACGCACCACAATTGTGGGTTACCAGGGCAATGGGGTACTCAGAGCCGAGCCCATGGAAGTCTATGGGGTTTGTCACAGGTAGCGGTGGCTCGGTCTGTGGCCCTAGCGGTCTGGCGTATGTTGGGGGAATATTTACAGGGGATAGATATATTTACAGTTCGTGACGCCACCTGTAGTCTTCTGGTAATTTATACCAGCGCTGCTGTAGAGCTCTGAGGGGATGGTGAGG
Organism: Oophaga sylvatica; assembly: GCA_033576555.1. Taxonomy (NCBI): domain Eukaryota; kingdom Metazoa; phylum Chordata; class Amphibia; order Anura; family Dendrobatidae; genus Oophaga; species Oophaga sylvatica. The sequence goes on from JARQOD010000001.1 coordinate 91,880,242, forward strand.
CAGCTAGATGTCGGGTCCCCTACAGGTAGGACTCTTCCCTCAGGTCGGTAGTTAAGGCAGGGTTGTGCAGGCATGCAAGTAAATAACTCAGTCTCACACGGTCAGCGTCTTTCCATACCTTTACTTGTAAGATGGTAAGGCAGGTCCCAGGGAGGCTGATCCAAGGAGAATGTTTTTGAGATAGCAGCTGGACAAGTTAGGGCCTCCTTTACTTTCACAACGATGAGTACAACCAGCATGAAGCGTAGTTCCCTCTATAACTCCAGCTATTCCATAGCTGTACTGCCCAGTCAGTTTTGTGGTCGGAGCCTTCCTGTGAGAGAGCTGAATTCCTATCTTGCTGATCAGGCTCAAAGTCTTCACTCCCCCTGACCCCAGTTACGTACCGACTATTTAGGGGCTGCTTTCCGCGACCTAAGGTCCGATAAGCCTCTGGTTTTCTTACCACTAAGCGTGAAGCTTTAGTGATCCTTCGGTCCCCAGTGACCGGTTACAATGTGCAGGACTTCTTCAATCCAAAAGCACTTTTCAAATATTCCTTTCCACTGTGCCTTTCGCCTTGTCCTCGCTGGTAGCATAAACACTCACACTTGCAAAAAGTCATATAATCACTCCCTTCTTCTCTTCCTTCAGAGTTAGTTAACAGACTCTCAGTTATCCACTAGGCAGGAGCACGTCTCTGAACCTTTCACTGTCCTTGGGACAGGAGACTGAAGTATATCTGCACTAAGCTCTTCTTTCTTTATCAGTGTCTTCAAGTGAGGTACAGCTCTGACCAGGCTGAGGTGATCTATATCTCGCCCTTACTGGCCTCCACTTGCTGAACTGCGGATAGAGCCAGGCTGGACTGCTTCCTCCCTCCAGGTCCCAGCTAGACTCCACACGTCTGCTCTGTCCGAAGACAGGAAACTGACTACTCTTATCACTCAACGAATACACCCTGACCACTCCCTCACAAGTGACTACACTACCCTAAGGGTGTGTCTAGTGTATGTTGAGTGAATGGGTATTGAGCATTAAACTGCTATCTCTCCACACATTCTCCAGGGTACTGTGTGTGCCTAACACCAGGGCTACACATTCCCCCATGGTAAAAGACAGCACTCCCGGGCTGTAAAATACAAAGAGACAGTTTTGTTTATGCATGAAAACATCAACATTAAACATTAATTCGTCCCATCCGGGAGGTAAGGATGTCTTGAACGTTGCAAAACAAAAACATTGAATATAGAAAAATACAAAAGTATTAAGGCATCAAAACATTCAATAAATACACAGTATTCTTGTGAAGGACCCGCACCAAACCTTCAACGTGGGTCCTGGGTGGGCTGCAGGACTTAGGAATGCAGACCTCACTCAGTGCCACACCACACGGGTTTTTGTATTCAGAGGTAGTTGTGATGGTTTTATGTAAAACCAAGATAAAGCACCGAAGCGCAACTATATACAAATAAGTTATGGGCTGGCACAGTCCTCAGCCTCTGAGTCCATTGTGAAACGAAGACATATTATATCACATTATAATAATAATAAAGTGCAAAACTTTTTATCTGATTACCCAGCCGGGCATTCTACTGTTGGCAATATATAAATATATTATATACTCATTTCACTTGTGCAAAAATTGGCAAACATTCTTAAACTTTTTACAACATTACTTATGGTAGACCCCTATCTGGATCTCACCGGTTCTTTTACTGTTTAATTATTTTCAAATACATTTTCCACCCCGGGGCTGGAACAATGCAATGGGCCCTAGATCCCAGGACTAACAAGTCGTGACCTGCTATTGGGGTTTGAGTTGCCACAGTTCTTGTGTGAACCTCTAGGGGCGCAACGGGTACATTCTCCTTGCGAGACACCGATTGCGTTTCAATCTGAGTCACAGTTAACGATATTGATCGTGTCATGGATTGCGATGGAAACTGGGTCGCATGTTGCGATGTAGAAGGATAACGGTATACAGGTGTCGCTTCCACTTGCGAAGTACCTGCAGGGGGCGATGCTGGGGCACGGCCGGATACTGCTTGAGCTGGAGACGGGGACGCTGCGGTAGTGGTGATGTTACCTGCGTCGGGGACGGGGTCACGGACGATGGTGACGTTAAGGGCATACCATCCCTTCATTCCCCAGTGCCGTGTATACGTGACAATGTCTCCATTAACTAAGTCCCTCCCGGGATGACCTTGCGGTAGGTGGGATTCTACGTCCCTGCGACTAACAAAGACCCCTGGGTAGAGGCCCGGTTCACGGATGAAGCCCCAGCCCTTCCGGAGCTGGAACTCAGTCACACACCCCTGCCGCCGCGGTTCCCTCAGGGTACCTTTCTCTCTCCGGACACTCTCCTTGTCCGCGATCAGCTCTGCATGTTGCCGCTGACGATTCCGCTGAGCTTCCCGCTCTTCCTCCTGCTGGCGTTTCTGCTTCTCCTCACGACGCTGCCACTCACATTCCCACTGGGCGGTGTAGGCGACGTCATCCAGGCGCGCCATCTCGTCCCAGTCGACGTCTGGTAACGACGGACAGGACCCCTCCGGTGTCCCTGCCGGGGTTCGATCATCTGCTGCGGCCTCCTGGCCGGGCGGGAGTTCCGGAACTGGCGGTACCTCCTCAACCTCCTTCGCCTCCACCGCTTCACCGGTGGGATCAGGATTGGTACTTTCGGGGGCAGCCTCCGGTTGCTCCTTTGCCTTGGGCAGCAGAAGTTTTGGTAACTCCAGACGTAGAGGATCATCGAAGGGAGAGATCACCGCGTCCCACAGCCTCCGCTGCTCCAGGGTACGCCGGCGTCTCTCGATCTCTTCAAATCCAAGTTGTGGCGAAATCATCTTTCTTAGTCGTGCATTTTCTTCTTTAACCTCCAGCAATGCTTGCTGCAGGTGCAGGACCACGGATGACTCCGGTGCTGGTGGCAGCTTGGCTGGGGCACGGGGCCTGCCTTCCTCCGCTTCCCTGCTCGGCTGCACACGTCCTGCTTCCATGATGTTCCAGAAGATTCTTTCATCTTCCTCCAGAGACGTCCGGTCTCTTCCGTGGAGGCGGGGTTTGCGTCTCCTCCTCTTTGCAGGAAAGGTGAAGAGGAGGCGGACCTCCTTTGCTGTAGGGCAGGATCGCATGTTGTAATAGCACTTTGAGAGGGCAGGCATTTTCTTCGCGCCACAGGGGGGTACACGCCCACGAAGGTACGCCCACCTTCTTCTCCAGCGCCTGAGGGCGCGAATATGGCGACAAAGATGGCGATTTTTGGCGCCAAAAGTGCAAACAGTCCTTTTCACAAAAACAACTCCATAGGCACACAGGGCTCGCAATTTTGCGAGTTTCGCAATCCTGTTCGTGACGCCAATTTGTCTCGACCACGCACCACAATTGTGGGTTACCAGGGCAATGGGGTACTCAGAGCCGAGCCCATGGAAGTCTATGGGGTTTGTCACAGGTAGCGGTGGCTCGGTCTGTGGCCCTAGCGGTCTGGCGTATGTTGGGGGAATATTTACAGGGGATAGATATATTTACAGTTCGTGACGCCACCTGTAGTCTTCTGGTAATTTATACCAGCGCTGCTGTAGAGCTCTGAGGGGATGGTGAGGCAGCTAGATGTCGGGTCCCCTACAGGTAGGACTCTTCCCTCAGGTCGGTAGTTAAGGCAGGGTTGTGCAGGCATGCAAGTAAATAACTCAGTCTCACACGGTCAGCGTCTTTCCATACCTTTACTTGTAAGATGGTAAGGCAGGTCCCAGGGAGGCTGATCCAAGGAGAATGTGTTTTGAGATAGCAGCTGGACAAGTTAGGGGCCTCCTTTACTTTCACAACGATGAGTACAACCAGCATGAAGCGTAGTTCCCTCTATAACTCCAGCTATTCCATAGCTGTACTGCCCAGTCAGTTTTGTGGTCGGAGCCTTCCTGTGAGAGAGCTGAATTCCTATCTTGCTGATCAGGCTCAAAGTCTTCACTCCCCCTGACCCCAGTTACGTACCGACTATTTAGGGGCTGCTTTCCGCGACCTAAGGTCCGATAAGCCTCTGGTTTTCTTACCACTAAGCGTGAAGCTTTAGTGATCCTTCGGTCCCCAGTGACCGGTTACAATGTGCAGGACTTCTTCAATCCAAAAGCACTTTTCAAATATTCCTTTCCACTGTGCCTTTCGCCTTGTCCTCGCTGGTAGCATAAACACTCACACTTGCAAAAAGTCATATAATCACTCCCTTCTTCTCTTCCTTCAGAGTTAGTTAACAGACTCTCAGTTATCCACTAGGCAGGAGCACGTCTCTGAACCTTTCACTGTCCTTGGGACAGGAGACTGAAGTATATCTGCACTAAGCTCTTCTTTCTTTATCAGTGTCTTCAAGTGAGGTACAGCTCTGACCAGGCTGAGGTGATCTATATCTCGCCCTTACTGGCCTCCACTTGCTGAACTGCGGATAGAGCCAGGCTGGACTGCTTCCTCCCTCCAGGTCCCAGCTAGACTCCACACGTCTGCTCTGTCCGAAGACAGGAAACTGACTACTCTTATCACTCAACGAATACACCCTGACCACTCCCTCACAAGTGACTACACTACCCTAAGGGTGTGTCTAGTGTATGTTGAGTGAATGGGTATTGAGCATTAAACTGCTATCTCTCCACACATTCTCCAGGGTACTGCGTGTGCCTAACACCAGGGCTACACATCACTAGTTTTGTGATGCAGCAGCGATCTCCCCTGCGATATCGCTGTGTGTGACATTCAGCGACGATCAGCCCCCCTGCCGGGTATCGCTGATCGTCGCTGAATGTCCTGGACATTTTTTTGATCGCTGGTCTCCCGCTGGCCAGCACGCATCGCTGCATGTGACAGGCGGGAGACCAGCGATCCGCTGGTAACCAAGGTACACAGCGGGTTTCCAGGCGCGGGGCTGTGCCTGGAAACCCGATGTGTACCTTGGATACCAGCTTCCTGCATCAGGGCGCTGGTATCCAATGTACACTGCGGGTAACTAAGTGACGTTACCCGCAGTGTCGCTGTGCTGATCGCTGTCTGAGCAGCCTGTTTGGCAGCTCAGCAGCGATCATGTAGCGACACACCAGCGATCCTGATCGTTGTCGGGATCGCTGGTGTATCGCTATGTGAGACCCAGGCTTTACACGCAGTAACAAACTATCCAAAATACGTTCTTGTGATGGCTGTTACCATAATGTTAACAGCGGTATACTCTCTTCACCAAGAAGGAAAAAACCATGCGTTTATTGAACTCATAGGATGCGTTGATATGTTATGATGTGTACATGAGGAAAATGGTAACAAAATCAAAAAATCTTGATTTATTCAGCACTGAGTATAAGCGTCAGAGGTCTGAAACCTCATACTTACAAACTTTTGCATGTTATTAATGAGGTTGTTAATGGCTGTCTGAGAAATGTTCTGCTGCGCTGAATGTACTTGTACAGCAAATCCCCAAGATCTGCTGCTCGCAGGACTATATGTGATTGCCGACCAATGACATCCCAAATGTGCTCGATGGGAGACAGGGTCCGGAGGCAGGCAATGGCAGCACATTTAGGCCTCTCAGGCTGCTCACAGTAGCACGGGCAACATGCAGTCTGGCATTGTAGAGTTGAAAAGCAACAACAAACAGACAATCCCTGCATGCGTTGTGGCTGTCAAACAGTGATGCAGCCACAAGTCATGCAGCCACGGCAACTTGAACATAGTTTTTGAGCATGCCGAAGATACTCTAATAGCAATCAAGCATGCCGGATAACCCCTTATCCAAGCACGCTCGCTCATCACTAATAATAAGGGTAAAAGTCCAGTATAGACAGCCAAGCTAAAGACTTCACCAATCCAATAGCCAAATACATTTAGTGATCAAAGGTCTTTATCAAAATGATTATCAATAATGCACACTAAAGTTAATTACAACAAATATGTTTTTATCCTCATGCCATATAATACATAATGATATGACATCCCTGGGGCACATTGGTTTCTACAGCTGCCAAGGCTGCAGAGCCACATACGGCAATGGTTGGGGGATACGATGCAGGCTGAGCATAGACATCATTTATAAAGGCTGCATCACCTGGATGTCAGATCAATATTGGATATCTTTCCACACTACGTCTAGAACTCTAATAATCGTGTAAATATTTAGTTAATACTAATAAGAGTAGAAAAGTTTAGAGAACCGCCGCAGTATTTACTCAGCAAGAAAAGCCTTAAGCAGTCTGGTGAAATAATTGTGTGCACGGGAAGCATCGCCTTTTACCACCTATTATAAATATTTATTGTACATGTAAACTGGAGATAACTCTATCTTCCTTTAAAGTTTTGTACCACTTCCTCCTCTTCTTCTATTTGTCATATACTGCAGCCATTAAGGTTTAGTATAAATTGTTGAAGCGGTAACAACATTAATTTCTCCTATTATAAATCTTGTTAAATGGAGCCCAAGGAAAATATCAAACAGGAAATTGGTGTGATAAGAACATGAAGTAGAGCAGATGCTTAATTGATTCTTTCTTTCTTACAATCAAAGAACAACTTGAAAATTTTAGGAGGTTCCCCTTTTGCCATGTACCTTTATAATATTAATATCTTTGTGTTTAAGTGGTGGTCCAGTGCCTAAATGTCCTTTGTAACCCCTTAACCCCTGGAGGTATTTTCATTTTTGCGTTTTCGTTTTCTCTCCCCTTCTTCCCAGAGCCATAACTTTTTATTTTTTGATCAATATGGCCATGTGAGGGCTTGTTTTTTGCGGGACGAGTTTTACTTTTGAACGATACCATTGGTTTTACCATGACATGTACTAGAAAACGGGAAAAAAATTCCAAGTGCGGTGAAATTGCAAAGAAGTGCAATCCCACACTGGTTTTTTGTTTGGCCTTTTTTACTAGATTCACTAAATGCTAAACCTGACCCGCCGTTATGATTCTCCAGGTCATTATGAGTTCATAGACACCAAACATGTCTAGGTTCTTTTTTATCTAAGTGGTGAAAAAAAATTCCAAACTTTGTTAAAAAAAATTGTGCCGGGGGGCGTGGCTTGACCGTCCATCTGACTAGCTGCATGTTGGAGTAGCTCCTGGGGAGAGCTCAGTCTGAGACCCACCACGGCTTCTATTTTCTCCCATTATGGTGCGAAACGGCAGAGATAGACTGGAGGAACACAGCGGGACCCCCAAAAAGCCAAAACCACACAGCAGTTTGCAGCGGTTTGCTCATAAAAGCCAGACTGCTACACCACAGGCCTCTCCTAAGATGGCGGTGGCAGCCGGGACACACAACCAGCAGCAGCAGGACTGGGAGAGTGCAGAGAGTGAAGAGGAGGGGGGTGAGGAAGAGGATGCCCCTCTCACCAAAGCCTTCTTCAAAGCGGCTATCCGTCGCTCGCTTCAGCTGCAGCAGAAGCAATTACAAGCAGCTCTCACTCCACTCACACAGGAGATGGCAGAATTCCGGGCAGACTTTACTGTAATGGGCCAGAGGCTGGATAGTGTGGAAGAAGCCCACACACAGACGAGCGCGACTGTGGCGGACCTGACTATGCAAGTTGAACGGCATGAAGCGCATTTAAACCGTGCCTTTTTAGCTTTGGAGGACCAGGAAAACAGATCGCGTCGCAACAATCTTAGGATTAAAGGATTGCCGGAGACCTGGGCCGCAGAAACCCTCACCAAGGTGGCGACTGAGCTGTTTACTGACCTATTAGGCTCGGATAGGGCCAGTTCCATACAGATTGAGCGAATCCACCGTGCCTTGAGACAGCGTGGGCCGGCATCTTGCCCTCCAAGGGATGTGATCTGTAAAATCCTCTCCTTCACTGACACCAAGGCCATCCTAGATGCAGCGCGTACACAAGGTACTGTACACTATGCAGACGCTCCTATATCGATTTTTCAGGATCTTGCTGCCTCCACTTTGGCAAAGAGGAGGCTGCTTAAGCCGCTGCTAGAGGCCCTAAAATCCCAGAACTGTAAATATATGTGGATGTTCCCATTTGGACTGCGAGCCACTGTGAAGGGTAAATCCATTGAATTACATGATCCAGGGGACTTACAAGCTTTCTGGGAGGCATTGGATATGGAGCCTGTTACTATCCCTTCTTGGCTCCCGATCACTGACTCTGTGTCTGTCCGCAAACCAGGGAAGGTGTCGGCGTGGCAAGTAACTGCTACCAAGAGGAAGAAGGGGCACACACGAGCAGTGGAGTAAGATGTGCCTGCTTGTGTGGCTTTATTCTGCTTTCTGTACTAAGGAGACGTGCTTCACTTGTTTTCCCTGGTGATGATATGCTTTGCCAGATGTAGGGAGGTTCTGAGGATCTTCCCCATTTAATGGTTTTTCCACAGGTCCTTTTTGCTGTAAGTGTTTCCATGCCTCTCTCTCCTGTGATGGGAATGACTGACTAAGAGTTGCATTCATGTTTAGTATAGTCTTGATGCAGTTCGGTTCTCTGTGAGGAAGCTAACTATGCACTGCGCTTAGTTTATAATGTAATTCCTGCTTCTGAACACAGGGGGGAGCACTGAGGGGGTTCTCTCCATATTCTACTTTTTCTCTTCATTTTTTGCTCCTGCATTTCCCTGGCTGACTGAGCTGATTGAAGGGGTTTACTTCTACGCTTGGTTGGCTTCCATGAATGGCTATGAACAGGGAGGTATGGAGATTCCCTTTCATATACATGCTTTTTCTATATGTTTTTTACTCTGAGTTTGCCAACCCTTTCCCTTGAGCGGGGGATGGTATGCTGAGAACTGCATTTATGTTTCTGGGGGATGTGGTGGGGTTGGGTGAGCTGAATGGAACTAGACCTTACAGCCTGTCCAGTTTTTAGCGTATAATTTATGCTCCTGGACACAGGAGGGAGCCCTTGGGTTCTTTCCCATTTAGGTTACCCATTCTTATTTTGCATCTCCTGTTTTTCTCTGAGGTTCATTTGTTCTTTGAACTGATTGAGGGATTTTATGTTGTACTTCAACGTTTACAACCTCAGGCTGCCTGTGATTGTCCCTGCAGCTCATTGGGGGGTTAATCTTCACCAGGCCTTTCGCATCTTGGGGTTTTAAGATGTGTCTTAACTGTTAACTGTTAGGTCTGCGCATACTGCTCAGACCGCCACTGTGGAGTGGGAGGATACTCCCCCCTTTTTTCCTTATTCCGCAATGTTACTGTTTAGTTGTGTTATTGTTTACTTAGGAAAAGGAAAAAAGCAAACCAGCTCACCAACTACCACGGCAGGTGCACGGAACGATGTCTGACGAACGTCCAGGAAGGTCCAAGGAAAAAGAGGGTGTTCCAGCTCCTTAAAATTTCAAAATTTTAAGGAGCTGGAACACATATGTATAGCAGCCTTGATGAAGATCGTCTGATCGAAACGCGTTGCTGTATGCGGCTTCCTTCATGGAGCATTTACCACTTTGTATTTTATACCAAATGGATGAATAAAATTTTGAAATTTTAAGGAGCTGGAACACCCTCTTTTTCCTTGTTATTGTTTACTTACCATTTTGGGTTTATTTCTCATGAGACTGGTGGGTCTCAGCCATGCATGCGACTGCCTAGCATGGGTCAAGCCTTTTTTCTACCATTAAGTCGCCCTTTTTGGAGGAGTTGGTGGTGGAGGGGAGGGTGGGACCTTTTCCAGATCCCTAAGCGGGGTTTGGAACGGGACCTGCTTTCCTATTGGAGCTCCCCGAGTTTGTGTATACTCAGGTGTATACACCAGTACGGCTGCTTTGACAACCTTTTGTTAGGTTCCTTAGGGAATCATCTATGTTCTTTGTTGTGTTTGTGGTGGATGTTATTTATGTCTGTGTGTTTGTTGGTCTTGGACGTCGGGAGCTTTGCACCTTGTTTTCAAATGCTGCAGTTGATTGGGGCCGTTACCCCTTTCTCCCGGTGGTGGCGCTTTATCCCAGGTTTTGCCATTCCCTTTTTCGCCCCTGACAGTGGTTGCTCTGCTCATCTCTTAACCTCCCTCTTACTTTTCATCCTAATGACCCGTTTCACTGTGCTCCTTCACTCTTCTCTTTTTCTTTGTCTCCGTACCCTTTCCGATCGGTTAGGCACGAAGGACTGGTGGGTATTTGGGGGTTATATGCTAAGCTTGTTCTGTATTATTGGATTCTATGATGGCTCCTTTGTCGCTTAAGATAATATCATATAATGTAAAGCAGGGGTGGGCAATTTATTTTGCCAGGGGGCCGCATGAGAAATTGGGATGGTTTTTAGAGGGCCGGACTAATATAATTAACTCCGTTCTACCCAATACTGTATATATACATATATATTATATGTATATATATACTGTATACTGTATATATACATACATGCCCATTATCATCATCTTCTCCCCATCATGATCAATGCCTCCCCATTATCAGCAATGCCTGCCCATCATCATCTTCTCCCCATCATCAATGCCTGCCCATTATCATCAATGCCTGCCCATTATCATCATCTTCTCCCCATCATCATCAATGCCTCCCCATTATCAGCAATGCTGCCCATCATCATCTTCTCCCCATCATCAATGCCTGCCCATTATCATCAATACCTGCCCATTATCATCATCTTCTCCCCATCATCATCAATGCCTGCCCATCATCATCATCATCTTCTCTCCATCATCAATGCCTGCCCATTATCATCAATACCTGCCCATTATCATCATCTTCTCCCCATCATCATCAATGCCTGCCCATCATCATCATCATCATCTTCTCCCCATCATCAATGCCTGCCCATTATCAATACCTGCCCATTATCATCATCTTCTCCCCATCATCATCAATGCCTCCCCATTATCAGCAATGCCTGCCCATCATCATCTTCTCCCCATCATCAATGCCTGCCCATTATCATCAATGCCTGCCCATTATCATCATCTTCTCCCATCATCATCAATGCCTCCCCATTATCAGCAATGCCTGCCCATCATCACACACAGACAGCACATAAGCACTCTCTCACATACATACATACACACACACACACACACACACACACACAGCACCGCACTACATAGACACAGACACACACAGAGACACGTCTTACCTGTCCAGCGTCCCCGCTCTCTGACACAGCCGGCCGCTGAATGATGACGTCATTCAGCGGCCGGCTGTGAGAGGAAGCGCCGGTGGAGCCCGGAGCTGCAGCAGCGGAGGCACGGGAGAGGTAAGTATTGTGCCAGCTGATGCCGGGGCCCTGAGACTGCCGGAGCGCCTCCGCGGGCCGCCCCTTGCCCGGGTCTGATGTAAAGGGTCTCAATTCTGCGCTTAAACGCAGAAAGGTTTTTTCTCTTCTCAGGCCTGATATCCCAGATTTTCATTTTTTGCAAGAGACCCATTTCCGCGACAACGGGATTCCTCAGTTGCCCGCCCGGTTTCGTTATTCACAGTGGCTCCACTCCACGGCGTCAGCTTCCAGGTCAAGAGGGGTAAGCGTTGGTGTACGTGCTGATTGCAGATTTTTGTGCGCTGCTTCACTTATCGACACAGAGGGTAGATACGTGTTACTCAAAGGGACCGTGGATGGCCAACTAATCACAGTATGTAATCTTTATGCCCTAACAAAAATACGACTGCCTGGCTACTTAAGATGCTGCGCATGGTTCAAACGTTCGGAGAGGGCGTGTTGATACTGGGGGGTGACTGGAACATAGCATTACAGCCTCTGCTGGACACATCGTCCGGCCACTCCAAGATTGCTCAGAAAGCTTTGCGCGCCATACATAAGCTCTTGCAGGAACTAAAGGTGGTAGATGGTTGGCGATCTTTACATGCCAACGATAGAGATTACAGCTTTTATTCGCGGGTCCATGATTCATACCATCGGATAGACTTCCTATTTGTTTCACAATCCATACTTCACTGTGTCTCGGAGACTTCAGTGGGTGTGATTTCCCTGTCAGACCATGCTCCGATTTCCTTAACCATGTCACTACCGGACATATGGGCACCAATTGGTCTTGGAAATGAAATCCGACTCTGTTGGACAGTAAAGAGGAGATGGCGTCTATCGCTTCTCGAATCTCTGAGTACTTTGCGTTGAACGTTACAGATGGGGTATCCGCGCTTCCACTTGGGAGGCACAAAAGGCGGTCATGCGGGGCCATTTTATTGCTTTGGGTGCGCATCTTAAGAAATGTAGGACAGCCAGGCTTCATGCCCTGCTGTCAGACATACATAGACTGGAATCCCAACATAAGAAGCATTGGCGCGTTCGGTGTTCGCTGAACTCCAGACAATTACGTTCGCAGTTGAGTGATCTACTGAATGTGCGACTTGCGAAAGCATACCTCCGTGCCCGCCACACGACGTATGTGCATGGTAACAGGGGGAGCAAGGCCATGATTGCATGATAAAACAATTACACCAAACCTCTCTTATCCAACGACTAAAGGCACAGGATGCACAGTGTTGACAGATTCTCAAGATATAGCGGACAGGTTCGCATCTTACTATCATGACTAGAGTTGAGCGATACTTTTCCGATATGCTAAAGTATCGGAATCGGAATTGTATCGCCGATATCACTAAAATATCGGCGATACCCGATACCGATACCGGAAGTCCCATGTAAGTCTATGGGAACAAAATATCGCAACTAAAAAACCCCATTCTTTCCTTGTAAACACTAAATATACACACATAGAATACATATTATATATTACATGTCATTGTGACATATATATATACATATATGTATAGTTTATACACTTCTACATAGTAAAATATCCTTTGATTCAATTGCGGGTAAAGCCGGCTTCAGTGAAAAGACAGAAGCACCCGACATGAAATGACACCTTGGTGTACATAGGGTTAAACATTTCTTTTCATGTCCTTTGCTATCTAATTTGCACAAACAATTAAATCAGACTATGTGTGCAAAATTTCACACCTCTAGGGTTAATTAAAGGTGTAAAATTCGTTGTAAAAAAAACGGACTTTTTTGCTATCGAATTTCACCTTTAATTAACCCCTAGAGGTGTGAAATTTTGCACACATAGTCTGATTTAATTGTTTGTGCAAATTTAGATAGCAAAGGACATGAAAAGACATGGTTAACCCTATGTACACCAAGTGTCATTTCATGTCGGGTTCTGCATTTTCACAAAGCCGGCAATTGAATTAGCGGCTATTATACTATGTAGAAGTGTATGAACTACAAATATAAATATATATATATATGTGTCACAAATTCAATGACATGTATATATATATATGAGGTGTAAATTGCTGAAAAAAATGCGTGGGCTCCCGCCCTATTTTCGCAACCAGACAGACAAAGCCAGTGAGTGGGGGCAGATAATAATAGCCCAGAGAGGGACCATTATTTTTGCCCCCCCCGGCTACTAACATCTGCCCCCAGACACCCCAGGAAAGACAAATCTATAATTAGATTCGCCTTTCTGGCACTTTGCCCGTCTATTCCCATTGCCCTGTAGCGGTGGCGAATGGGTTAATATGGGGTTAAGCCACCTTGCTATTGAAAGGTGACCTTAAGCCAGGTTAATAATTGAGAGCTGTCAATTAGACAACTATCAATTATTAATCCCAAAGTTATTAAATGTGTAAAAAAAGACAAAGCAAGAAAAAAGTATTTTAATGAAATAAAAGAGACAACACAGTTTTCATTTCTTTTATTATACACTCATTCCTGCGACGCCATCGATCTCCTGTAAAAAAAGAAAAAAAACAAACCAACAGTATACCACCTGTCCGACGCAGTCCATAACGACAGTCCCACGACGATCCAGCTCTGCTACATCGCAATGACAGGCAGAGCCTGTCATTGCAACGCAGCACAGCTGATTACCTGCTTCCCCGGCGGTGACGTCATCGGACTGACTGCTTTACGGCCGGGATTACCCAGCAGTCACTGCAGTTATCGCGAGAAACTGCATGTGACCGCCGGGGAGAAGAGGATGGCGGCCATGAAGCAGTCCAGGACGTGACCGCCGGAGATCTTCTGCCAGGTAAGTGCCGCTGACTCCTGACAGACCCGACAGACGGACACTGACAGTGACAGTGACATCCCGATTCCGGTATCCGATAAGACGAAAATATCGGAACTCGGAATCGGAATTCCGATACAGCCAATATCGGCCGATACCCGATATTTGCAGTATCGGAATGCTCAACACTAATCATGACCTTTATAATTTACATGAGAAGGATTCGACTCTGTCTCCGACAGCAAAGAAGGATTTGGCTGCCGCCTTTTTACGCTCGGTAGATCTCCCAACCCTGGGGGATTCGGATAGGTCCTCTCTTATGACACCATTTACCTCTGAAGAAATTTGGCTAGTTTTGAAAGACATCCCTACCGGAAAAAGCCCAGGGCCGGATGGCTACCCGATACTCTATTATAAAAAGTTTTTTCCGACCTTGGCTCCCTTTTTAGTGAACTATTTTAATGCTCTGCTTAAAGGTCTGCCCTTGGGACAAGCATCCTTGGACGCCCACATAACTGTTCTGCCCAAACCCGATAAGGATTTGCTGGAATGTGGCAGTTACAGGCCTATTTCCCTTCTCAACACGGACTATAAGCTATGGACAAAGTTGTTGGCGTCCAGGATCTCTAGATTCTTGGGATCCCTAGTCCACCCGGATCAGGTGGGCTTCGTCCCGGGCAGGGAGGGTAGAGACAACGTTCAACGCGTGATTTATGCCATGGCACACTCTGCTGCAAAGGATCTGCCTCTCTCGCTCTTAGCCACTGATGCCGAAAAGGCTTTTGATCGGGTGGACTGGGGATTCTTGGAATTGGTTCTGACTCGATTCAGATTTCCGGCCCAGTTTATTAAAATAGTGTGTAATCTGTACTCCACCCCTAGAGCCCGGGTCAAAGTTAATGGCTTAATGTCCGCTCCATACGAAATTAGGAATGGAACGAGACAGGGTTGTCCACTGTCCCCTACTTTATTTGTATTGATGCTTGAGCCCTTCCTACAGGCTGTTCGGGCGTCCCAAGGGATACAGGGGATCTCGGTGGGGGGTAGGTGTCATAAGGTGAATGCCTTCGCGGATGACTTACTTTTTTTTTTCTTACCTTCTCCGGAATTATCGTTGGGCCCTTTGTTGTCTTTATTGGAATTATTTGGTTCCGTATCTAATTATAAGATTAATCTCAATAAAGGCGAGATGCTGGGTCACAATTTTTCGCCGGGCGGGAGGGGGAGGGTTCAAGAGTACTTCCCGTTCACCTGGGCGCCCACCTTTATTACACACCTGGGGGTTCGGATCCCTGAACACTTAGATTCGTTATATGAGCTCAATTATGGTCATGTTTTGCAGAAAGTGAGGGGCCAATTATCTTCTATTAATATCCCGTATCTCTCCTGGTTGGGTAGAAAAAATATTGTAAAATCTTATGTAATGCCCAAAATTTTGTATTTATTGCAGACACTCCCTATTCCCGTCCCTAAGTCCTTTTTCACTATCGTGCGTAGACTTTTCTCGAGCTTTATTTGGGGAGGGAAGAAACCTAGACAGGCCCACGCGGCTTTGAGGAGGACTACCCACGCGGGGGGCATTGGCCTGCCAGACATGGAGGTTTATTATAAAGCGTCTCAACTCCGTCTTTTGGCAGACTTGTTGTCGGCTTCTAGGCGTACTTCCTGCAAGAGCTTGGCATACAAACTATTGGGAGAGAGAGGGGTTGCGATGCTATGGACCTCGTCATGGCGCCATGGGCGAGGCTCATCTGCCAGGGCACGGGGCAAGGTGAAAGACATGCATTGGCTTTTTAGCGGAATTCCTCTAAAGGAAAAGCTCACCCTGGACGGGCAAGGACTTTTCTCTAGACCATTTCACTGTACTCCCCTGTCGGTGTTGCCTTGGGTTGTTAACCCTGATTTCCATGACCACCTGGGGGTGTGGAAGAGACTCTCTAAATGGTCCCTAGGGGATTTGTTCAGAGATGAGGCAGCGCACACTGAGGATCTTTTGCAATGTATAGCAAGTGAGGTGGGCTTGGGCGACACCCATATCCAGCATGTTCGGTCTTTCTGGAAAAAGTTTTTAGGTCTGGAGACCCATAGATGTCCTCCTTCGTGGTTTGAGATGGTGGTCGCTCAGCCGACTCTCCTGGGAAAGCTGACCTCTTGCCTGTATTACCGATTGATCGCAGAAAATGCCCCAAACGTCCCTTTTTTCTAATGCAATGGGAGGGAGAGTTGGATATGGTCTTTTCTGAGGCCAATATTCATCAGATACTGGAGAGGGCGCATGGTTTTTCTTCCTGTGTCCTCACTCAGGAAAATACCTATAAAGTGGTCTCACGCTGGTACAGGCATCCGGTTAGATTGGCACAGATGTATCCGCAGGCATCGGACAGGTGCTGGCGCTGTGGAGTGGAACGTGGCACGCTGGTACACAGCTGGTGGTCTTGTCCGACTTAGGGCTTTCTGGGAGATGGTGAATAATTGTGTAAATGAGATCTTGGGCTACACTATATTGTTAGAGGCTTCTTTGGTGCTACTGAATTTGGATACCCAGAGTGTGCAACTGCGGAAGGGCTCATTACTCACCTTTCTTATTATTGCTGCCAAACTCTTGGTGCCCAGATTTTGGAACAGTACCTTGGTCCCTAGTCGAGAGGATTGGATGGATAAGGTTAACCAATTACAAAGGCTAGAGGAATTGACTAGTTGGGAAAGGGGGAAACATGACAAGCATTTAGATACCTGGGAACCGTGGCAGAGGTGGAAGAATACAGGTTCCACGAATGTGGTGACGGATGGACAGCCCCTCTCACACATAGCTGCTCAGCAGCTATAGATTTCAGGGTAACAGGGTTTGGGTGTTCTTTTCTTTAGTCTTATGCCTCACTGCTCTGTTAACCAACCCCGCTTTTCACCTTTATTCCTGCCCTCCCTCATCTTCCCATTCCTCTCTTGCACTGCTTCTTCCTTCCCTCCTCGCCGCCTTATCTATCTCTCTTCCATTTTTCTTTTGGTCACTGACTCTTCTTTCGGATTGCACCACTGTGCTTCAGGATGATGCTGCCCCGACGTCCATGATCTGACGTCCTTGTCTACTGTATTTGTCTTTGTCGTTTGTTCTTTGTTGTTCGTTGTCTTTGTCCTATGTCTGGTGTTTTGTGTCATGTTACGTTGTGTCATAACTGTCATTGTTTGGGTTCTTTGTTATGAGATACGTATTGGGCTCTCACACCCATGTTATGTCACATTAATCTGACTTGTAGACGGTTGCAGGAGTAGCTTGGGGTCAGTCAAAACCCCCTCCTGCAATAGATACTTATATGGACGTCCCGTAGGAAATTTTTCTACTGATGGGGATGAGTTACATATTGATGGTTGATGGAACAAGAACTTGTTGTATTTTTCTTAATGTCACTGTTTATTTCATGTACATAATGTATATGTTCTAAAAATTTCAATAAAGAAAGATTTGGAAAAAAAAAAAAATTGTGCCAATTTCCGATACCTGTAGCGTCTCCATTTTTCATGATCTTGGGTTGGGTGAGGGCTTATTTTATGCGTGCCGAGCTGACGTTTTTAATGTTACCATTTTGGTGCAGATACAATTTTTTGATCGCCCATTATTGCATTTTAATGCAATATCGCAGCAACGAAAAAAAACTTAATTCTGACGTTTTGACTTTTTTTCTCACTACACCGTTTAGCGATCAGGTTAATCCTTTTTTTATTGATAGATCAGGTGATTCTGAATGCGGTGACACCAAATATGTGTATGTTTGATTTTTTTTTACTGTTTTATTTTGAATGGGGCGAAAGGGGGTGATTTTAACTTTTAAATAGCTGCTGGTGGATCGCGATACCACTCGCCGCTATTCCGGGCACATGTCAGCTGTTCAAAACAGCTGCCATATGCCGGGAAAGATGTGGGCTCACCGCCGGAGGAAGTTAGTCTGACATCGGCGTACTATTACGCCCGATGTTGGAAAGGGGTTAACTATTTACTGTATATTTACACCCTAACCACTTTTGTAATTGGCTTTACTACATAATACCCTACACTTATCCCTATCTATCTAAAGGGTATGCCAACTAAGCGAGATTGCAAACGAGATCGCAAACGAGATAGCAATTGCGTCACCATTTATTACGCTGTAGCGATCTCGTTAGCGACTTAGCTGTGTGTGACATGTAGCAGCGATGTGGCCCCTGCTGAGATGTCGCTGATCGTTTATGAACGTTCTGAGCCGTTTTTTGGTCGTTGGTGTCCCGCTGGTGAGCCTGAATCGCTGAGTGTGACACCTTTTATGAACGACTTTACCAGCGTCGCAGGTGGGACTAGGTTTTCCCAACGACCGCAGAGGTCGTTATACAGATCGCTGATGAGATGTATTTGGAATCACAGATCGCTGATCAGTTGTGTTTGGAATCTAACTAGCGATCACATAGCGATCGCACTAGCATTATTGCACTTCTGATCTCACACTGCTCATATTGGAGTCTTCAGCCTGTAGGACTGTGTCGGGCTTCTAAATATCATGGCGCAGTTAACCTCCCGCGTGCCTGCGCAGAAGTAGTATCAGAAGATGCTATGAAGACTAGACGGGTGGTGATGAATATCACAGAGGCTGAAGAGGTGAGCAGAGGGTGAGTATAATGATTCTTCTCTCTATCTTTTACATCTTACGTTTATTATGTTATGGAGTGTAGAAAGACCCCAAAGCATAATACAGAACATTAAATTCATGGAGAATAACTTCTTTGCAAATAAAGTTATCTGTGAAAAAACGAGGCCCATACATCTGGAGAACATGGAGGTGGGGGTCCAAGTCAAAATTTTGCACCGGGGCATATTGGATTTTACTTGCGCCATTGCATATGTATTCATTTTTCTTACACCAGCAGCTATTCGTAATTAACAAGCCCATTTACAGTTTCCTATGTTATAGAATTGCAATATATTCTTAATAAATGGATGCTATACTGTAGCTTCGTATGGCATGTCATTTTTTTTTATGAACCCATAGATTTGAATGAGGAAGTCTCATCCAATTACAGAACTATGTAGTACATGCTACGATTTTTTTGTCTGAGTTTTGAGTTGATATAAACCTATAATAAATATAAGGAAATATGCAGACCATTACATGCATATAAAAACAGCTTTGATAAACGTTTCATCTCTAACCTGTCCCCTGACAAAGCCGCAGATTAGCTGCGAAACGTGCATAGAGGCTGTGCTTAGCGCACACAAGGAGCAGGATGTCCCAAGGTATATAGGACCGGTTTTATATATCTTTCATACTGCTATTTGCTCAATGGTACAATGGACTCATAATATGTAACTTATATTTAGCATGATATACAGATATTTGTCCTATTTTCCATGTGCACTTAGAACAGTCTTATGCCACAAAATATATACAACATGGTAAATTGACACATTATTTACTTTATTATATATCATATAATGAGGAAGGAGCAAGTATCGGGGTGCTCGGGTACGCTCGTTGCTAGATCAAGTATTGCGGGTGCTCCAGCGCCATGTGTTATGTTTTGGTAGCTGAGGAGAGCAGGCAAAAACGGCAATACACCAGAGAGGTTGGAATCTACTGGATTGCAGTACCCTGACTAACCACCACAACTAAAGGCAGCCGTGGAGCGTTCCTACGTTGGTCCTAGACGCCTCGTCACAGCCTGAGAGGCTAACTACATCTAAAGATAGAAAGAGTAAAGCTATCTGCCCCGGAGCAGATCCCCAAAGAACATAGGAAGCCCCCAAACATGTAATGGCGGTTAGACAAGAGGAAATACAGACACAGACAGAAAATAGTATGAGCAAACGCTGGGGCCCAATCTGCCTAGACAGAAAAGGAAAGGAAGGATACTTACTGCAATTTCGAAAAGCCCTAAAAAAGCCCACGCTACTAATTGCAAAAACACCTGAGATCACACGACCTCTACCACCTAAATTAGTTCTCTGGTGTAACAAAACTAAGCCGCAGCCACAGAAAAAACTGGAAAAGGCAAATGAACAAACAACAGTGGCTCCAGAGGAACCGAGAGGAGACCAAGCCCCCCGGGGAGGGGAACCTGGCCAACCTCACAGAAATGCAGAGAAAAATGCAAATGGCAAGCACAAAAACAAAAAACAGAAAATATCTTATCTGAGAGCAGGAGAAGAGGCAAGACTCAGCAAGCTTCCAAGTGAACCAGGAAACAACGTTGAGACAAGAACAATTGATCACCGGCAACCATGATGGGGGGAAACCTCCCTTATATCCAGCCAGTCTGTAATTCCTGATTGCCAATCCTCATTGAATGGTTCAGTACTGTTTGTAACCACCAGAGGGAGATTCTGCTCAGAATTCATTTCTAAAACTTTCATAACAGTACCCCCCCTTGAGGAGGGGTCACCGAACCCTCATTTGTGCAACCAGGTCGGTCAGGATGAGCTCTGTGATACGCACGGATCAGTCTCCTAGCATGGATGTCCGAAGCAAACACCCAAGAATTGTCCTCCTGACCATAACCTCTCCACTTAACCAAATACTGGAGTTTCCGTCTAGAAAAACGAGAATCCAATATTTTCTCAACCACATACTCCAGATTGCCCTCAACCAAAACAGGGTCAGGGGCGCAGCCATAGGAACCACTGGCTCGACAAACCTCTTCAATAAGGACTTGTGGAACACATTATGGATCTTAAATGTCCCTGGAAGAAGTAAACGAAAGGAAACAGGATTAAGAATCTCCATGATCTTGTAAGGTCCAATGAACCTAGGCTTAAACTTAGGAGATGCAACTCTCATAGGGATATTTCTTGAGGACAACCAGACCAAGTCCCCCACTTTAAACCGAGGCCCATCAGTCCTATGCCGGTTGGCAAACCGCTGGGCCTTCTCCTGAGAGAGGGACAACCTCTCCACTACCTGGTCCCAAATCTGCTGCATACGCTCCACAACAGAGTCAACACCCGGACAGACAGAAGCCTCCGTCTGTCCCGAAGAAAATCGAGGGTGAAACCCAAAATTGCAGAAAAATGGAGACATCAAAGTGGCAGAGCTTGCCCTATTATTAAGAGCAAACTCAGCCAAAGGCAAAAAAGAGACCCAGTCATCTTGATCAGCAGACACAAAGCATCTCAGATAAGTCTCCAATGTCTGGTTTGTTCTCTCAGTTTGTCCATTGGTCTGAGGATGAAAAGCAGAGGAGAAAGACAATTGAACACCAAGTTTAGAACAAAAAGTTCTCCAAAATCTGGAAACAAACTGGACTCCTCTGTCAGACACAATGTTCTCAGGAATGCCGTGTAACCGAACCACGTGCTGAAGGAACAAAAGCACCAATTCGGAGGAGGAAGGCAACTTAGGTAATGGCACAAGATGTATCATCTTGGAAAACCTATCACAAATCACCCAGATAACGGTCATTCTCTGAGAAACAGGGAGGTCGGAAATAAAATCCATAGAGATATGGGTCCATGGTCTCTTGGGCACAGGAAATGGCATCAACAAACCACTAGAGCGAGAGCAAGGCTTGGAGCGAGAGCAAGTCCCACAGGACTGCACAAACTCCCTGACGTCACGAGACAAAGTAGGCCACCAAAAGGACCGACTCACCAAGTCTCTGGTACCAAAAATTCCGGGATGACCGGCCAACGCGGAACAATGAATCTCAGACATCACACTCTTCTTCCACTGGTCTGGGACAAACAATTTCCCAACAGGGCAGCGCTCGGGTTTATCCTCCTGACACCCCTCCAGAGCCAGTCTCAAATTGGGCGAGATGGCGGAAAGAACTACACCCTCTTTCAAAATAACAGCAGGATCAGATAACTCAGGAGAGTCCGCAAGGAAACTCCTCGAGAGGGCATCCGCCTTAACATTCTTAGTGCCAGGAAGAAAGGAAACCACAAAATTAAAACGTGTGAAAAACAAGGCCCACCTGGCCTGTCTAGGATTAAGTCGCTTGGCTGATTCCAGATAAACCAGATTCTTATGGTCCGTGAGGACCACCACCTAATGTTTGGCTCCCTCCAGCCAATGTCTCCACTCTTCAAAAGCCCACTTCATGGCCAATAACTCCCGATTACCCACGTCATAATTACGTTCAGTTGGAGAAAATTTTCGAGAGAAAAAAGCACAAGGGTTACTTTTAGAGGTCTCAGGATCTCTTTGGGACAAAGCGGCACCTGCCCCAATTTCAGAGACATCAACCTCCACCTGAAATGGCAGAGAAACATCAGGCTGCCGTAGAACAGGAGCAGAAGTGAATCTCTGTTTAAGTTCCTGAAACGCAGAGACTGCCTCAGGAGGCCAATTCACCACATCAGAACCCTTTTTGGTCAAATCAGTCAATGGTTTAACAATAACAGAGAAATTACCAATAAATTTACGATAAAAATTGGCAAAACCCAAGAATCTCTGAAGAGCCTTTAATGAAGTAGGTTGGACCCAATCACAGATGGCCTGAACTTTGACCGGGTCCATTTCAATAACAGATGGAGACAAAATGAATCCCAGAAATGAGATCCTCTGTACACCAAAAAGACACTTTGATCCCTTCACATACAGAGAATTCTCTCTCAAAATCTGGAACACAGTTCGAACATGTTTCACATGAGAGTCCCAGTCATTGGAAAAAATCAAGATATCATCCAAATAAACAATCAGAAATTTATCCACAAAATCCCTGAAAATGTCATTCATGAAGGACTGGAAGACGGAAGGAGCATTAGTGAGCCCAAAGGGCATCACTAGGTACTCAAAATGCCCCTCTGGGGTATTAAACGCCGTCTTCCATTCATCCCCGTGCTTAATGTGAATAAGGTTATACGCCCCCCTGAGGTCAAGCTTGGTAAACCAAGTAGCACTTTTCACCCTGGAAAACAGGTCAGAAATCAAGGGTAACGGATATTGATATTTCACAGTGATATTGTTCAAGAGACGATAATCAATACACGGCCTTAATGAACCATCCTTTTTGGCCACAAAGAAAAAACCGGCACCCAAGGGTAAAGAGGATGGTCTGATATGACCCTTCTCCAATGACTCCTTGATATAAGTCCGCATAGCGTCATGTTCAGGTACAGACAAGTTAAAAAGGCGACCTTTAGGGAATTTACTACCAGGCACTAATTCAATAGCGCAGTCATAGCTCCTATGGGGGGGCAAGGATGCAGATTTACTTTCGCTAAACACATCAGAAAAATCAGTCAAAAAGTCAGGCACAGCTTGAGCCTGGGGAGAGGCAGAAAAAACAGGAGTGTTGGCATTAACACATTGGCAGCCCCAACTGGTTACAGACACAGATTTCCAATCCAAAACAGGATTATGAGACTGCAACCCAAGGGAAACCTAGTACAATAATGTCATGCAGATTATACAGCACCAAAAATTTGCAACTCTCCTGATGATCAGGTTCAACCCTCATTATCACCTGAGTAGAGAACTGGGGTTTATTCTCAGTCAAAGGGTAGAATTAATCCCCAGTAGGCGAATAGACTTTCGTAGGGGTATCAAGGGAAACCCACAACGTTTAGCAAAATCAAAATCCATCAGGTTAATAGTTGCTACCGAATCAACAAAAGCCTGAGCAGAAAATGTGGACAGGGAGCAAATCAGGGTAACAGTCAACAGAAATTTAGTCTGAACACTACCCAAGACAACTGAGCATGCAAAACGTCTTCCCCACTTAGGGCAGACTGAAATAGCATGAGAGGCATCACCACAGTAGAAACATAACCCATTGCGTTTTCGAAACTCATGACGCTGTGCCCCAGAAGCCACTCTATCACACTGCATGGGTTCAGAAGCTGGTTCACAAGGCAATACCATTCCACGCATACTTCTACGCTCACGCAAACGTCTGTCAATTTGAATCGCCAATGACATAGAATCATTGAGACCAGAGGGAGCAGGGAAACCCACCATAACATCTTTTACATTCTTTGACAGACCCTTCCGAAAACGGGCTGCCAAAGCATCATCATTCCATTTGGTCAGAACTGCCTACTTTCGGAATTTCTGACAGTACAACTCAGCATCCTCAAGCCCCTGATTTAATGCCAACAAGGTTTTTTCAGCTTGATCAGTGACATTAGGTTCATCGTACAATAACCCCAGAGCCAGAAAAAATGCATCAACATTACTCAAAACAGGGTCCCCAGGTATCAGGGAAAAAGCCCAATCCTGAGGATCACCGCGCAGGAGAGAGATGACAATTTGAACCTGCTGTGCTGCGTTCCCTGAGGACTTAGGTTTTAAGGCAAAAAACAACTTACAGTTATTTTTGAAATTCAGAAATTTAGCTTGATCCTCCAAAAATAAATCTGGCATGGGGATCCTAGGTTCCACAACCGGCAACCCTGCAAGATAGGTAGCAATACTCCGAACTTCAGTGGCAAGCTGATCCACACGGCCAGACAACTGTGCAAACTCCATTGAGAGAAAAAAAAAATCCTCCTCAGCACCCAGAGAAAAAGAGGGAAAAAAAAATGAAGAAAAAAAAAATCTCTGACAACTTTTTTCTTTCCACACTATTTTCCCTTCTGTGAGTACCATATAATTTTCAGTTTGGGCCGGTGATACTGTTATGTTTTGGTAGCTGAGGAGAGCAGGCAAAAACGGCAATACACCAGAGAGGTTGGAATCTACTGGATTGCAGTACCCTGACTAACCACCACAACTAAAGGCAGCCGTGGAGCGTTCCTACGTTGGTCCTAGACGCCTCGTCACAGCCTGAGAGGCTAACTACACCTAAAGATAGAAAGAGTAAAGCTATCTGCCCCGGAGCAGATCCCCAAAGAACATAGGAAGCCCCCAAACATTTAATGGCGGTTAGACAAGAAGAAATACAGACACAGACAGAAAATAGTATGAGCAAACGCTGGGGCCCAATCTGCCTAGACAGAAAAGGATAGGAAGGATACTTACTGCAATTTCGAAAAACCCTAAAAAAGCCAACGCTACTAATTGCAAAAACACCTGAGATCACACGACCTCTACCACCTAAATTAGTTCTCTGGTGTAACAAAACTAAGCCGCAGCCACAGAAAAAACTGGAAAAGGCAAATGAACAAACAACAGTGGCTCCAGAGGAACCGAGAGGAGACCAAGCCCCCCGGGGAGGGGAACCTGGCCAACCTCACAGAAATGCAGAGAAAAAATGCAACTGGCAAGCACAAAAACAAAAAACAGAAAATATATTATCTGAGAGCAGGAGAAGAGGCAAGACTCAGCAAGCTTCCAAGTGAACCAGGAAACAACGTTGAGACAAGAACAATTGATCACCGGCAACCATGATGGGGGGAAACCTCCCTTATATCCAGCCAGTCTGTAATTCCTGATTGCCAATCCTCATTGAATGGTTCAGTACTGTTTGTAACCACCAGAGGGAGCTTCTTCACAGAATTCATTTCTAAAACATTCATAACAGCCATGCTCGAGTCCCCGCCCCACATGTTTTGCGGATGTTAGACAGCCAATAAACATGTGGGGTTTGCCTGGCATATACGTAACCATATTTGCTACTGGCATTACTGTGATTAGCCGACTGCATCGCGTCATCGGGTTTTAGGCTGCGTGCCCACTATCAGAACTACTAGTGTTCTGGACCCAGGTTCCCCGCAGTTCTGATGTAGTCGACGTTCATCTGTGAATGGCAGTATAGCAACTGCTATTCACAGGCGCCGGGTAGTGATGTCATTGCTCATTATCACAGCCAGGTTTCGCTGAGAGCAGCAAGTCTCGGCTGCTCTGATGCACGTCATAGTCACTACGCGGCACCTATTAATAGTGGTCACTTTACTGCTATTGTGTGGCAACATTTTGGGCAATAAATGAGGGAGTGTCTATAATAATATATTGTCTATTGTCTTTATTTCTGTCTTTTTATGTCTTTCAGTTATCCTTTTCTGGACGACTTCAGATTTGTTGGATTACTTTGCACCTGTATGGGATTTTGTTAGTTTTTTAATAAATTGGTGAACGATGAATAGTGTGGGGGATTCTTTAACCAAATAATAATAATGAGGGTGTCTGATAAACACCTCTACTTTACTAACACCATAGGTTGATGGCAGCAGTGATTTTTGACAAATCACAGCTGTCATAAATCCCAACTTCAATTAACCCAATTGCCAGGGCAATCGGGAACAGTTGGGCAAAACGACAGAATTGGTAACTCTCATGTGATGCGCCAATTCCTCATCCAAGAAGGCGCCACCAGCGCCTGCACAGTAGCTGTTATCAGCAATCTGCTAGCGCCGATCACTGATAGCTGCTACCATGCAGGCGGTGGCAGTGTCATCTTGGAGGAGGAATTTTTTCTCTAGCAAGATGGTGCCGCCGGCGCCTGCGCAGCAACAGCTATCAGATTGCCGATAGCTGCTACTGCACTTGCGCCATTTTCAAACTGATTGCTTTTAGGAATCTAAGGATAACATCAAAGAAATTAGTTATATGCACATATATATGTGATTATGCTGCAGCGCAGGCTCCACCGCTGGCGCCTGCCTGCAGAAGAGGATTTTTTTTAAGATATATATATAATATTCATTATGGAAACCAAGGGGCAGGTCAGTGAGGGACCAGTGACCTATCAGCAGTCTGCATTATGAATACCTAATCAGAGCACCACATGAAGACCCCCCACAGGCCGTCCCGGGGCACGAGCATATCATTAACTGAAAACTGAAAATAAAGATTACACAACAACCACAAGACGGATTTCATCACCAGGTAACATTGTAATCAGTATAACGGCGTCGACCTGATACTGTCTGTAGGTTACTGTGCACAATCCTGCTGACAGGTTCCCTTTAAGATTTCCCCAATTAATTACAATCCATTTTGTAGCTACCCTACATCTATGGTGTAGGTGACTTTTCTTCCCAATGTTATTTTCTGGGAAGTCTCTGCCACGTTTAAAGTTTAGTACCAGGAAGCATTGGACATTGAGATATTTTCTGGTCTTTCCCAAATGACAAATGATAATAATTACAGCAGAATAGCCTACAATGCAGAAGTTACAATTGTAAGATACAGCAACACAACACCTCTAAAAATATTCATTTCCATTTATTCCAAATACACAGTGTATAAGGAAAACAGTTTTTGACTCATGTAACACTCCCACTATATGACGTATTTTTGTACTTTTTATGGCATTTCCAATATGTAAATTGCACACAGATGGACGCGTTTTTGGAGCACTACGTGAGTTGTGTGCCATCTGGTTAGAATTTTAATGCTATTTTCCATAAGGATCACAGTCATGTTTAAGGAATGTCATTTTGAAGGCCGCACTGATATTCGTCTTGTTACAGTTTATATTTTAATTACATTTCTCAGAAAGCTGGGTAACTGTAGATGGAAATTATATGCTGAGTGAGAGTTGAAAAGTTGTCATCTATAAGTGTTTTTACAGGTGTCAACATACCTCTTGGGTTGCAGTGAGACTTTTAGTTGTCTCACTGGGTCTCAGTTTTAATGGTCCAAATCCCACGGTTACTCTGCATATAACTTGTCACTCAATCTTTTATATTAAATATATTTTTCTGTATTTCTTGGAAATTGTTGCCGGTAAAATTCACAAAAATAATGTTCTATATCAATAACTACAGAAAACTTATTTGGGACAATTACAATAAAAAACAAAAAAACTATTCTTCTTGCGTTGTGGTCCTCTAAAAGAAGGATATAAATAGGATGTACAGAATCTATAATTGGCTATTTGGGGATGGATACATAAAGGTGTTAGTTTGCTCTGTATCATATTAGAGTATGTTAAACCCCTTAGTGACCGAGCCAATTTTGACCTTAAAGGGAATCTGTTACCCCAATTTTGCCCTATGAGATAGGGCCACCGCCATCAGGGGCTTATCTACAGAATTCTGTAATGCTGTAGATAAGCCCCCGATGACACCTGAAAGTGAAGAAAAACGAGTTATATTATACTCACCCAGGGGCGTTCCGCCGTCCGGTCGGGTCCGATGGGCGTCGCGGTCCGGTCCGGGGCCTCCCATCTTGTAGTGAAGCCGGCCTCTTCTTTCCGTTCCGTCGCAGCTCCTGCGCAGGCGCCGGACCGCTCTGACCTTTCCCGGCGCCTGCGCACTGTAGTACTCTGCTCTGCTCTCACCAGGGCAGAGCAGTTCGCCTGTGCAGGAGCCGTGACGGGACGGAAAGAAGAGGCCGGCTTCGATACAAGATGGGAGGCCCCGGACCGGACCGCGATGCCCATCGGACCCGACCGGACGGCGGAACGCCCCTGGGTAAGTATAATATAACTCGTTTTTCTTCACTTTCAGGTAACATCGGGGGCTTATCTACAGCATTATAGAATGCTGTAGATAAGCCCCTGATGGCGGTGGTCCTATCTCAAATGGCAAAAATGGGGTGACAGATTCCCTTTAATGAACAAGCCAACTTTTACAATTCTGACCACTGTTACTTTATGAAGTGATAGCTCTGGAACGCTTCAACGGATCCCACTGATTCTGAGATTGTGTTTTTGTGACATATTGTACTTCATGTTAGTGGTAAAATTTCTTTGATGAGACTTGCGTTTATTTATGAAAAAAACAAAATTTGGCATAAATTTTGAAAATTTTGCAATTTTCAAACTTTTAATTTTTGTGTCCTTGAATCAGAGAGTCATGTCACACAAAATAGTTACTAAACAACATTTCCCACATGTCTACTTAACATCAGAACAATTGTGGAAACATAATTTTTTGTTATGAAGTTATGAGGGTTAAAAGTTGACCAGTGATTTCTCATTTTTTCAACAAAATTTATAAAACCAATTTTTTTAAGGGATCACATCACATTTGAAGGGACTTTGAGGGTCAATATGACAGAATATATCAAAAAATGACACCATTCTAAAAACTGCACCCCTCAAGGTGCTCAAAACCACATTCAAGAAGCTTATTAACCCTTCAGATGCTTCACGAAAACTAAAGCAATGTGGAAGGAAAAAATTAACATTTAACATTTTTCACCCAAAAAATTTACTTTAGACCCAAACTTTTTGGTTTCACAAGGTTATCAGAAGAAAATGGACCACAAAATTTGTTGTGCAATTTCTCCTGAGTACACCGATACTCCATATGTGGAGGAAAGCCACTGTTTGGGTGCATGGCAGGTCTCAGAAGGGAGGGAGCACCGTTAGACTTTTTGAACACAAAATTGACTGGAATCGATTGCGAGCGCCATGTTGCGTTTGGAGACCCCCTGATGTGCCTAAACAATGAAAACCCCCTAATTCTAACTCCAACTCTAACACAGCCCTAAACCCAACCCTAACCCCAACACACCCCTAACGCTAACCCAAACCCTAACCCTAACTACAACCCCAACATAACTCTAACTCCAACACAACTCTAACCCCAACACAACTCTAACCCCAACACAACCCTAACCCCAACACAACCCTAACCCCAACCCTAACACTAACTCTAATACAACCCTAAGCCCAACCACAACCCTAACCCCAACATTAACTCCAACACAACTCTAATACTAACACAACCCTAACCCTCACAACCCTAACCCTAACTGCAAAGAATGGAAAAAATATTTTTTTATTTTTACCTAAGGGTGTGACGGGGGGTTGATTTACTATTTTTCTATTTCGATCACTGTGATAGAGTCTATCACAGTGAGCAAAATGAACCAACAAGAAAAATCTCCTATTGTTGCCTGGTACGGGCCAGCAGATCTCGGAGGGTGCACTGCGCATGCACCCGCCATTTTCTTCCAGGAAGATGATCTGGAGGGCCGGGGGATGGAGCAGGAGGATCTGGGGATAGCATAGGCACAGGGAGGCTCAGGGGACCCCATTTTTCTCTCCTCTGGTATGCTAGATCAGGGTCTGAATACCTATGACCATGTGATATTTCAGTTTTTATTTTTTTTAATAAATTTGCAAATATTTCTACATTTCTGTTTTTTGTCAGTCAAGATGGGGTGCAGAGTGTACATTAATGAGAAAAAATGAACTTTTTTAAATTGACCAAATGGCTGCAATGAAACAAAATGAAAAATTTAAAGGGGTCTGAATACTTTCCGTACCCACTGTGTATTTATACTGTATATGGTACTGTATATGGTTTAGTCAAAGCTTAAAAAGGTTATCCAAGAGTTCAAAACAATAAGAAAAAAACAGTACTGAACCTGACCTTTTCAATCCCACACAGCTCATCTGTGGTTGTTAACAGGTTGCCACTCTCATTGGACTGGCCACGTGCCATACTTTCTGGCATCACCACTCAGTATGTGGCCAATTTTATCAATTTGTCATGAGATACATTCCTGTTAAGGGTATGCCACACTAAACAGCGTCGCTAACGAGATCGCTAAAAAACGTCACTATTTAGCGATCTCGTTAGTGACGCCGGTGTGTGTGGCATGTAGCAACGACGTGGCCCCTGCTGTGCCCCTGCTGTGATCTCGTTCATCGTTCACATCGTTCTGGACCCTATTTTTATCGTTGGCGTCCCGCTGGTGAGCATATATCGCTGAGTGTGGCACCTTTTTGTGAGCGATGTGCGGTGTTTTTGTACCGCCAAAGTCGTTAAGGAGATCGCTAACCGCGATAGCGTCCTTAACGACATCGCTAAATTAGGCAGCTACTAGCGATATTATAACAATCACGCTAGCGATCTCATTAGTATGCGACTTTAACGAGATCGCTAGCGGGATTGTTTAGTGTGGCAGTACCTTTACTCAGTTTCAGAATATCTAAAATGACTTTTTCTGCATCAAGGTCTGCAAGGAGTAGAGATACAACTTTATTTGTAGTGCAAATGACCCCAAACATACAGCTAATTTAATTAAGAACTATCTTCAGTTTAAAGAAGAACAAGGAGTTCTGGAAGTGATGATAGGGCCCCAACATAGCCCTGATCTCAATATCATCAAGGTTGTCTGGGACTACATGATGAGATAGAATGATTTTCACAAGCCTACATCCACAGATCTGTTGTTAGTTCTCCAAGATTTGAAACAACTCCCTGCTGAGCTCCTTCAAAACCTGTGGGTAAAGGCTGGGTTTCACATAGCGATACACCAGCGATCCCGACAACGATCAGGATCGCTGGTGTATCGCTATATTATCGCTGCTGAGCTGCCAAACAGGCAGCTCAGGCAGCGATCAGCACAGTGACACTGCGGGTAAACATCGCTAGTTACCCGCAGTGTACCTTGGATACCAGCGCCCTGATGCAGGGAGCTGGTAACCAAGGTACACAGCGGGTTTCCAGGCGCTGCGCGGTGCCTGGAAACCCGCTGTGTACCTTGGTTACCAGCTCCCTGCAGCAGGGCCTGGTATCCAAGGTACACAGCGGGTTTCTAGGCACAGCCCCGCGCCTGGAAACCCACTGTGTACCTTGGTTACCAGCGGATCGCTGGTCTCCCGCCTGTCACACTCAGCGATGCGTGCCTGTCAGCGGGAGACCAGCGATCAAAAAAATGTCCAGACATTTCAGCGACGATCAGCGATACCCGGCAGGGGGGCTGATCGTAGGTGAATGTCACACACAGCGATATCGCTGGTGAGCTCGCTGCTGCGTCACAAAACTAGTGACTCAGCACCGATCTCGGTAGCGATATCGCTATGTGAGACGGGCCCTTAAGTGTATCTACAAGAATTGATGCTGATTTAATTTAGATTTATTAGTTTGTTATCTAAAGGCACTGTCACACTTAGCGATCGCACCAGCGATCATGACAATGACGCGACCTGGCGAGATCGCTCGTGCGATCGCTATGTGGTCGCTAGTTAGATTCCAAACACAAAGATCTCATCAGCGATCTGTATAACGACCTCTGCGGTCGTTGGGAAAACCTAGTCCCACCTGCGACGCTGGTGAAGTCGTTCATAAAGGGTGTCACACTCAGCGATTCAGGCTCACCAGCGGGACACCAACAACCAAAAAACGGCTCAGTACATTCATGAGCGATCAGCGACATTGCAGCAGAGGCCACATCGCTGCTACATGTCACACACAGCTGCGTCGCTAAAGACATCGCTACTGTGTCATAAAATTGGTGACGCATTAGCGATCTCGTTAGCGATCTCGTTTAGTGTGACAGTACCTTAAGGCTGGTTTCACATTGCGTTATGGCGGTCCATCTAACAGATTGCGTTACAAAGCGGCATTAACGTGATGCAACGCATCCGTTAACGCACCCATAGACTGCCATAACGTAGCGCATCGCTACCGCATGTCATAATTGGCATGCGTTAGCGATTTGCCGTCATGCTGTGACGGACCCCCGGACGCGGTCTGCAGCGTTCGAGGGTCCGTCACTGCTAGCGCAGATGGAGCATCTGTGCTAGCACGATCGTATAACACGATAAAAAAAAAAGGCAGTTGCGTTAGCGCAGTCCGTTTAGCGCATGCGTTGAACGGACTGCCCTAACGCATTGTGAACCTAGCCTTAATTCACTTTGTATTTTGTTAATTGATGAAAATGAACTACTAACACTTCTATTTTTAAAGCACTCTTACTTTGCAGCATGTTTTCATGCCTGCCTCAAACTTTTGCATAGTACTGAAATATAAAGAAAAATGGGCCATTGACACTTGCAAGTTCCAATCCCTATTACGGTATATATAACGACCATTATGTTTTGTTCTTTTCAAAGGAGGAAAAAGCCACTGTTGCCCTATGAACTTTTTTTTCTCCTCCTAAGGCAACTGTGTGGTGCTGTGTTTTCCGTGGTCCATCCTAATTTTTTGTCATTTTTGTGAGATAACCTTTACCCACAATCGGTCTCTAAAAAATGAAATGCACATGGATTGTAATGGGTCCTTGATTCAACAATAAAAATAATGAATAGCAGAATTGCAAAAAGAAAATTGATGATTGAATGAGCCCTCGTGGTATGATTCAACAACATATTTTGAGGAGTCATTTACAGTAGAGAGGGTCAGCTCTAAAAAAAAATCCTGAAAAATGTGCTCAAAAACACTTGAAAGACTCTTCATAATTATTTTGATTGAAAAACAATTTGCTCTTCATTCACACAATTAGGCTTTTGATATCTTTAATTAGCTTCAGCTTTCCAAAAATGCCAACCAAAAAAAGTAACCTGTCCTTCTCCCCTGCTGTATCCTAATTTTTCTTACGTTTTGTAAGTTAACCTTTACCCGCATCTCCACCGCCAGTAGACCACATACTAAGTGTCACCTCATTAGGGTTGTTATCCCTTCCTATGAAGCAGAATAAATGATACATACACTCTTCCAAGTCTGAATAAACATTTTTTCTCATGAGCATCACATATGCTAATATATTCTTTTCTTATGAGAACCAATTTAATTGATTCTAGTCATCTCCATCCTTTTGAGAATACGACTTCCCCCAGAGTAAACAAAGAGCCTTACAAGTTGCCTGTGTACACGAAACACTGGTAGATGAATGACTTATTTAGTGTGTCAATCTAAGCATTTGCTCAAAACTGGAACGTATTTATGAATCTGCAGAGGTCTCTGATTTAATAGAAGCTGTGAGGAGAGGGTCAAAACTGGACCAGGTGCAAGGTTTAAAGTGTGATCTCCAGACTCCATTCTCTCTTCTATGTGAAAACAAGTTGACTTTGAAAACGAATACACAGAGGGCCTTCTTCATGACTGAGGAACCTTCTCAGATATTTCCTCTCTGCAACAGTGGAGGCTGTGTGAATAATACACAAGGCGCTATGTACATCAAAAATATACTTCCTGTTGACATCTTAACCAGAATACTAGATCAAGATGTTGAATATTCAGTATTGGATCCTTCAAGGATTTTATCGTAGAATCACATCTCAAATATCATCCAAATTGTCTGTAAACACCATATGTGATTCAGAAACATGATGGACTTAGAAAAGAGCTGAGACCTGTCATCATAAAGAATGCCTTGTTTATGTGTGTGCTCATGATATATATTCAAAGAGCCATGGGAAATCTTTACCAAAAATTCCTTACTCTGGACACTGGAATAACCTTATTAGTGTTAAGGATACTGTGGTGAAATATAACTCCATTTTCTTGCCCCCTTGTGCCACACCTACCGTATTTTCCGGCGTATAAGACGACTGGGCGTATAAGACGACCCCCAAACTTTTCCAGTCAAAATATGAAATCTTCTTAAAAGTGAGGGTGGTCTTCTTATACGCCGGGTGTCATCTTATACGCCGGGAGTGGTCCTGATGACGAAGAAAGGGGCGTCTCAGAGGGAAGGTGTTGTTACCTCATCATATGAGTGCTGCTCTCTGCGGGTCTAGTTGCTGGGGGGGCGGAGTTGGTGGCTCCTCTTTGTGCAGCCTGGGGGGCTCTGTGCTGTGGGATGGTGACGGCTCCTCTTTGGCAGCCTGGGGGGGCTCTGTGCTGGGGGACGGCGGCGGTGGCTCTTTGCGCAGAGTCAGCGCTCTGCAGGCATGTCCTCAATCCCCGTAGGTCCCGGCAGCTCCATTGCTGCGATGCGGTGGCCTCCGGGAAAATGGCCGCTGAGGGTGGCACATCTCCCGAGATCTTGAGACGAGATCTGAAGCTGAGCATGCAGCGGCCATTTTCCCGGAGGCCACCGCATCGCAGCAATGGAGCTGCTGGGGCCTCCGGGGATTGAGGAAATGTCTGCAGAGCCCCAACTCTGCAGAAAGAGCCACCGCCGCCGTCCCCACCACAGAGCCCCCACAGGCTGCTGAAAGAGGAGCCGCCGACAACGCTCCCCCAGTGTCTAGACCCACAGAGAGCAGCGCTCATACGATGAGGTAACAACACCTTCATCCTTCATTCTGAGACGCCCACTCCCTTCGTCATCGGGACCACTCCCCCCACCGTGCGTACCCGGCGTATAAGACGACCCCTTTTAAGATTTTCAGTCGTCTTATATGCCGGAAAATACGTACAAAAAAAAATGAAAAACATACAAATATTAAAGGGTTCAATTTTTTTTAGCATACGTTTGCGGGTAGAGACTGCCTTTATATATGGCAGAGCACTCGTCCCATTTAGAAATGAGAGGATAGGGCAAAATTCAAATTTACCTATTTGTGCAGATTTTCCCAGGAAATTTGATTTGCAAAGAAGTTATTCTATGCAAATTTATTATATCCCTTACTTATGCATTGTGCTCTCTTTAGATGGTGGTATATAAAACTCCAAAAAAAGTTCAAAAACTTTTCTGGATTGAATTAGTCATCCATAGAGTTCACTGGGGTTAGCATTCCATTACGGTGATATATAAAACTCAAAAAAAATGTCCAAATAATTTTTCTGGATTGAATTGGACAGCCAGAGAGTTTACCGTGGTTAGCGATCCATTATGGTGATATATAAAGCTCCAAAAACATTCAAAAATGTTTCTGGATTGAATTAGAAATCCAGAGAGTTTACCGTGGTTAGCATTCTATTATGGTGGTATATTAAACTCCCAAAAACAATTTTCAAAATTTTTTTGGGATTGAATTAGACAGTCAGAGAGTTAACAGTGGTTAGCAATCCATTATGGTGGTATATAAAACTTCAAAAAAAC
Source organism: Oophaga sylvatica (assembly GCA_033576555.1). Taxonomy (NCBI): domain Eukaryota; kingdom Metazoa; phylum Chordata; class Amphibia; order Anura; family Dendrobatidae; genus Oophaga; species Oophaga sylvatica. The sequence continues at coordinate 91,915,699 of JARQOD010000001.1, forward strand.
ATTCAAAAATGTTTCTGGATTGAATTAGTCATCCATAGAGTTTACCGTGGTTAGTATTGCATTATGGTGGTATATAAAACTACCAAAAAAGTTAAAAAAAAATTCTGGAATAAATTAGACATCCGTAGCCTTTACCGTGGTCAGCCTTCAATTATGGTGGTATATAAAACTTAAAAAAAAACGCTTTGCCTACTGCAGGTGACCAATTTTTTTTATTATTATTATTAACCTCTTTACCCGAAGGTGGTTTGTACGTTAATGACCAGGCCAATTTTTACAATTCTGACCATTGCCACTTTATGTGGTAATAACTCTGGAACGCTTCAACGGATCCTGGTGATTCAGGTTGTTTTTCATGGCATATTGTATTTCATGATAGTTGTAAAATGTCTTCGATATGACTTGCGTTTATTTGTGAAAAAACGGAAATTTGGCGAAAATTTTGAAAATCTAGCAATTTTCCAAATTTGAATTTTCATGCCCTTAAATCACAGAGGTATGTCACAAAAAATACTTAATAAGTAACATTTCCCACATGTCTACTTTACATTAGCACAATTTTGGAACCAACCTTTTTTTTTGTTAAGAAGTTATAAGGGTTAAAAGTTGACCAGTGAGTTCTCATTTTTACAACAAAATGTACAAAACCATTTTTTTTAGGGACCACATCACATTTGAAGTCACTTTGAGAGGCTATATGAAAGGAAATACCCAAAAGTGACAACATTCTAAAAACTGCACCCCCCAAGGTACTCAAAACCACATTCAAGAAGTTTATTAACCCTTCAGGTGCTTCACAGGAAGTTTTATAATGTGGAAAAAAAATAACAATATCTTTTTTCACAAAAAAATTACTTCAGATCCAAATTTTTTTTATTTTGACAAGGGTTACAGGAAAAAATGGACCCCAAAATTTGTTGTGTAATTTCTCCTGAGCATGCTGATAGCCCATGTGAGGGAGAAAACCACTGGGCGCATGGCAGAGCTCGGAAGGGTGGGAGCTCCATTTGACTTTTTGAACACAAAATTTGCTGGAACAATTGGCGGACGCCATGTCGTATTTGGAGAGTCTCTGATGTGCCTAAACAGTGAAAAGCCCCCACAAGTGACACTATTTGGGATCTTGACCCCCTCAGGGAACTGATCTAGATGTGTGGTGTGCACATTAAACCCTTAGGTGCTTCACAGAAGTTTATAACGTTGAGCCGTAAAAAAAAAAAAAAAAAAAAAAAAAAATTTCCCCACAAATATATTTGTCATTATGATTTAAAAAGAGAAAACACAGTAGTTTGACAATAAATGGCTTCACCCAACCACTAACCATCAGTGCAGATAAAGTTTAGGTGTCATCATTCATATTCTCTGAAAAAAGACCAAGAAAGCAAAAATTCTGCCGGGGTATGTAAACTTTTGAGCACAACTGTATAGATACAATATCTTTTGATTTTATATATATATATATATATATATATATATATATATATATATATATATATATATATACATATATATTATATATATATGTGTATATATACAGTACAGACCAAAAGTTTGGACACACCTTCTCATTCAAAGATTTTTCTGTATTTTCATGGCTATGAAAACTGTAGAATCACACTGAAGGCATCAAAACTATGAATTAACACATGTGGAATTATACATTACACTTTACAAAAAAGTGTGAAACAACTAAAAATATGTCTTATATTCTAGGTTCTTCAAAGTAGCCACCTTTTGCTTTGATTGCTGTTTTGCACGCAGAAAAGGTGAACGGATGGATTCTACATGCCTAGTTCCCACTGTGAAGCATGGAGGAGGTGGTGTGATGTGTGGGGGTGCTTTGCTGGTGACACTGTTGGGGATTTATGCAAAATTGAAGGCATAGTGAACCAGAATGGCTACCACAGCATCTTGCAGCAGCATGCTATTCCATCCAGTTTGCGTTTAGTTGGACCATCATTTATTTTTCAACAGGGCAATGACCCCAAACACACCTCCAGACTGTGTAAGGGCTATTTGACCAAGAAGGAGAGTGATGGGGTGCTACGCCTGATGACCTGGCCTCCACAGTCACCAGACCTGAACTCAATCGAGATGGTTTGGGGTGAGCTGGACCGCTCACCGCTTCAATTTTGAATAAATCCCCAACAGTGTCACCAGCAAAGCACCCCCACACCATCACACCACCTGCTCCATGCTTCACGGTGGGAACCAGGCATGTAGAGTCCATCCGTTCACCTTTTCTGCGTGCAAACCAGTAATCAAAGCAAAAGGTGGCTACTTTGAAGAACCCAGAATATAAGACATATTTTCAGTTGTTTCACACTTTTTTGTAAAGTGTAATGTATAATTCCACATGTGTTAATTCATAGTTTTGATGCCTTCAGTGTGATTCTACAATTTTCATAGCCATGAAAATACAGAAAAATCTTTGAATGAGGTGTGTCCAAACATTTGGTCTGTACAGTATATATATACATATATATACAGTATATGTTGCAGGCAGCAGGTTCACACTCAGCACATGTGACAGACGTGACAGAGTCTGGAGACGCCGTGGAGAGCGATCTGCTGCCTGCAACATCCTTCAGCATCACCGATTTGGCAGTGGGTCAGTAATGGTGTGGGGTGGCATTTCTTTGGAGGGCCACACAGCCCTCCATGTGCTCGCCAGAGGTAGCCTGACTGCCATTAGGTACTGAGATGAGATCCTCAGACCCCTTGTGAGACCATATGCTGATGCGGTTGGCCCTGGGTTCCTCCTAATGCAGGACAATGCCATACCTCATGTGGCTGGAGTGTGTGTGTCAGCAGTTCCTACAAGATGAAGGCATTGAAGCTATGGACTGGCCTGCCCGTTCCCCAGACCTGAATCCGATTGAGCACATCTGGGATAGCATGTCTCGCTCCATCCACCAACGTCACGTTGCACCACAGACTGTCCAGGAGTTGACAGATGCTTTTCTCCAGGTCTGGGAGGAGATCCCTCAGGAGAACATCCGCAGCCTCATCAGGAGCAGGCCCAGGCATTGTAGGGAGGTCATACAGGCACGTGGAGGCCACACACAATACTGAGCATCATTTTGACTTGTTTACACTTTAATTTTGTCTTGTTTTGATTTTCATTTTGACTTGTTTCCACTTTCATTTTGGGGGTCTCTCCAAATCCATGCTTCCATTGGTTCAAAAATTTGATTTCCATTGATGATTTTTGTGTGATTATGTTGACAGCACATTCAACTTTGTACAGAACAAAGTATTCAATGAGAATATTTCATTCATTTAGATCTAGGATGTGTTATTTGAATGTTCCCTTTATTTTTTTGAGCAGTATATATATATTATTTTTGTATATATATATATATTTATTATATATTATTTTTTTGTACGATAAAAATAATGATTTTAAATAACTTTTTTTTTCAACTTTTTTACTTTGTCCCAATATGGGACAATAATTTTTTGCAGGCTGATCGCTTCTACAGCATGGGGATGCAGCTGCATCGCTATGTTGCAGAAACTGTATCAGCACGTTTCCTAGCTCTGGTGACGACATCAGGTCACCATGGCAACGATCAGAACCCTACGTCACGCTACATGGTCTCAGATACAAAGGTTAGTAGGGCTGCTAGACCTCTGCCTGCTCCCGGAATGCTGAATTCGATCGCAGCATTTTGGGGGTTAAAGTGCAGGAAGCGGTGTGTGACTGCTCCTAGTACTTAGTGCCGGGTGTCAGGTGTCAGCTGCCAGAATTAGCTGACACCTGGCGGCGATCTCCCGCGCACCCGCCAATGTGCATGGGCAATTGTGATGAGGTAGGGTGGAATCACACCAGCATATGGCATCGGATTTGATATGGTAATGATACTCGGCTCTTGCTCTGCTATGAGCGTGAGCAGAGTGTCCGTGCTCTGTGTTCCAGTGCTCTCGCAACAGAGAATTGCAGCAGAGGTGTGGAGGAGACGGATAAATTAATTTCATTGGTCTGACTCGCCGTTTATTGGACTGCAACACCTGCTGAGAAAAAAAATGACTGCACACGGATGGCACGTGAGAAGGAAATCGTACCACTTTTCTGGATTAAAAACTAACTGATTTTTTTATACTGTTGTGTAAACCTGTCCTAATGGAGATATAATTCCACCCAGGCCAGAAGTGATGTTGCAGTGTATATATACAGATACTTAGACGGGCACCACACAGCCAAAAAAAATATATATATAACTGAGCAACACCAAATCTTTAAGGGGTTGTCCACTACTAGGACAACCCCTTAAATGTTCGACCCCGATAAAATAATAAAACCTATACTCACCTCCAGTGACGACTCCATTCCCCTGGTGTCGGCACTTGCTCTCCCTGGGGCTGTGATACAGTGTTGTGACGCCGGTGCTCAATCAGTGCTGAAATCACTCTCCGCCTTCGGACAAACTGAACATGAAGAGGAAGTCCAGGAACAGCTGATCTCTGACTTCTTCTTCATGTTCAGTTTGTCCGAAGGTGGAGACAGTAACACCAGTGTTGATTGGCAACGGGCATCACGTGTCACAACACCACATCACAGTCCCGGGAAGACCGAGTGCCGACACTGTGGGAATGGCGCCAGCATGGTAATATAGGCTTTATTATTTTATCAGAGCTGAAACATTTAGTTTAAGATGGGGTTGTCCTAGTAGGAGACAATCTCTTTAAGCAGTGGACTCTTTATTAGCCCACATGGCAACATTTCAGTTCCATAGCAGAGAAATGTTCTGTTATGGATCCAAAATGTTGCCACATGGGCTAATAAAGAGTCCTCCACTTTTTTCACAATTAATCGTACATACCAGAGGTCGACATACCGACAATGCAAGCATGCAGCTTCACCAGGGCCTGGAGGTGGAGAGGGGACCCTGCAGAGTGGCTAATAATGAGGGCAATCTGGCCTTTCTTCAGCCCTTAGGGACTCAGGGCCAGATTGCCATCATGTGCGGTGGGCAGGGAGCGATCCCTGCAGCTCCATTGCCTACAGGAGAGAATGGTGGCCAAGCTGCAGGGATCTGTCCTGTGCTTCCTGCCAGCGCTTTCTGTCTGACACAGCCACGTGGCTGGATGACGTCAGCATTCAGCGAGTGGCTGTGTTAGAAAGCTGCCGGCGACGATGATGCGCCTGCGGGGAAACATGTGGAGAGGTATGTGGTGTGTTTGTTTTCTTTTAGCAAACCATGGGGAGTTGGAGAGGGCAATAATGGATGTGGTGGTGGAGAGGGCAATGATGGAGGTGGTGGTGGAGAGGGAAATTATGGAGGTTATGGGGAGAAAAAACATTTTTAGCAAAAGCAAATCATGAAAAACAATCATACCCAGTCTGATCAAATGACCAAATGCACTAGCAGGATGCAGCAGGCTCCCATGGATAAAGGCTGGAGAAGCAACAGGTGTTTAACCACTGATAAAGGCAGCCACCCTATCACAAAAACAGTGATGATGAAGGTGTTAACTGCTTAGTGGGAAAAAAAAACACACAGATACAAGTTGCTTAAAACATAAATGTCATGCACAGTGTCTGGATAACAGCCTATTTTAAATGCCTATGATGGAAGGCGGGCTGGTCAGCACTGAATGTGCACAACACAAAAAACCAAGCCATCAAAAAGAGCCCGGGTGAACCCTGCAAAATATGATAAAAAGTGCAAAAAATTATGCATATGATAAATGCATCAGATGAGGTATTAGTTACTATTTTGGCCAAAGCAGATAAGCTCGCAACCCAACGTCAAGGGTCCTCATTTTATTGCGAGTAACTAACTAGACATAAATAAAAAAAAAACATTTTTAGCAAAAGCAAATCATGAAAAACAATCATACCCAGTCTGATCAAATGACCAAATGCACTAGCAGGATGCAGCAGGCTCCCATGGATAAAGGCTGGAGAAGCAACAGGTGTTTAACCACTGATAAAGGCAGCCACCCTATCACAAAAACAGTGATGTTGAAGGTGTTAACTGCTTAGTGGGAAAAAAAACACACAGATACAAGTTGCTTAAAACATAAATGTCATGCACAGTGTCTGGATAACAGCCTATTTTAAACGCCTATGATGGAAGGCGGGCTGGTCAGCACTGAATGTGCACAACACAAAAAACCAAGCCATCAAAAAGAGCCCGGGTGCACCCTGCAAAATATGATAAAAAGTGCAAAAAATGATGCATATGATAAATGCATCAGATGAGGTATTAGTTACTATTTTGGCCAAAGCAGATAAGCTCGCAACCCAACGTCAAGGGTCCTCATTTTATTGCGAGTAACTAACTAGACATAAATCAAAAAAAAAAAACATTTTTAGCAAAAGCAAATCATGAAAAACAATCATACCCAGTCTGATCAAATGACCAAATGCACTAGCAGGATGCAGCAGGCTCCCATGGATAAAGGCTGGAGAAGCAACAGGTGTTTAACCACTGATAAAGGCAGCCACCCTATCACAAAAACAGTGATGATGAAGGTGTTAACTGCTTAGTGGGAAAAAAAACACACAGATACAAGTTGCTTAAAACATAAATGTCATGCACAGTGTCTGGATAACACCTATTTTAAACGCCTATGATGGAAGGCGGGCTGGTCAGCACTGAATGTGCACAACACAAAAAACCAAGCCATCAAAAAGAGCCCGGGTGCACCCTGCAAAATATGATAAAAAGTGCAAAAAATTATGCATATGATAAATGCATCAGATGAGGTATTAGTTACTATTTTGGCCAAAGCAGATAAGCTCGCAACCCAACGTCAAGGGTCCTCATTTTATTGCGAGTAACTAACTAGACATAAATCAAAAAAAAAAACATTTTTAGCAAAAGCAAATCATGAAAAACAATCATACCCAGTCTGATCAAATGACCAAATGCACTAGCAGGATGCAGCAGGCTCCCATGGATAAAGGCTGGAGAAGCAACAGGTGTTTAACCACTGATAAAGGCAGCCACCCTATCACAAAAACAGTGATGATGAAGGTGTTAACTGCTTAGTGGGAAAAAAAAACACACAGATACAAGTTGCTTAAAACATAAATGTCATGCACAGTGTCTGGATAACAGCCTATTTTAAACGCCTATGATGGAAGGCGGGCTGGTCAGCACTGAATGTGCACAACACAAAAAACCAAGCCATCAAAAAGAGCCCGGGTGCACCCTGCAAAATATGATAAAAAGTGCAAAAAATGATGCATATGATAAATGCATCAGATGAGGTATTAGTTACTATTTTGGCCAAAGCAGATAAGCTCGCAACCCAACGTCAAGGGTCCTCATTTTATTGCGAGTAACTAACTAGACATAAATAAAAAAAAAAACATTTTTAGCAAAAGCAAATCATGAAAAACAATCATACCCAGTCTGATCAAATGACCAAATGCACTAGCAGGATGCAGCAGGCTCCCATGGATAAAGGCTGGAGAAGCAACAGGTGTTTAACCACTGATAAAGGCAGCCACCCTATCACAAAAACAGTGATGATGAAGGTGTTAACTGCTTAGTGGGAAAAAAAACACACAGATACAAGTTTCTTAAAACATAAATGTCATGCACAGTGTCTGGATAACAGTCTATTTTAAACGCCTATGATGGAAGGCGGGCTGGTCAGCACTGAATGTGCACAACACAAAAAACCAAGCCATCAAAAAGAGCCCGGGTGCACCCTGCAAAATATGATAAAAAGTGCAAAAAATGATGCATATGATAAATGCATCAGATGAGGTATTAGTTACTATTTTGGCCAAAGCAGATAAGCTCGCAACCAACGTCAAGGGTCCTCATTTTATTGCGAGTAACTAACTAGACATAAATCCAAAAAAAAACATTTTTAGCAAAAGCAAATCATGAAAAACAATCATACCCAGTCTGATCAAATGACCAAATGCACTAGCAGGATGCAGCAGGCTCCCATGGATAAAGGCTGGAGAAGCAACAGGTGTTTAACCACTGATAAAGGCAGCCACCCTATCACAAAAACAGTGATGATGAAGGTGTTAACTGCTTAGTGGGAAAAAAAAACACACAGATACAAGTTGCTTAAAACATAAATGTCATGCACAGTGTCTGGATAACAGCCTATTTTAAACGCCTATGATGGAAGGCGGGCTGGTCAGCACTGAATGTGCACAACACAAAAAACCAAGCCATCAAAAAGAGCCCGGGTGCACCCTGCAAAATATGATAAAAAGTGCAAAAAATGATGCATATGATAAATGCATCAGATGAGGTATTAGTTACTATTTTGGCCAAAGCAGATAAGCTCGCAACCCAACGTCAAGGGTCCTCATTTTATTGCGAGTAACTAACTAGACATAAATCCAAAAAAAAACATTTTTAGCAAAAGCAAATCATGAAAAACAATCATACCCAGTCTGATCAAATGACCAAATGCACTAGCAGGATGCAGCAGGCTCCCATGGATAAAGGCTGGAGAAGCAACAGGTGTTTAACCACTGATAAAGGCAGCCACCCTATCACAAAAACAGTGATGATGAAGGTGTTAACTGCTTAGTGGGAAAAAAAACACACAGATACAAGTTTCTTAAAACATAAATGTCATGCACAGTGTCTGGATAACAGCCTATTTTAAACGCCTATGATGGAAGGCGGGCTGGTCAGCACTGAATGTGCACAACACAAAAAACCAAGCCATCAAAAAGAGCCCGGGTGCACCCTGCAAAATATGATAAAAAGTGCAAAAAATGATGCATATGATAAATGCATCAGATGAGGTATTAGTTACTATTTTGGCCAAAGCAGATAAGCTCGCAACCCAACGTCAAGGGTCCTCATTTTATTGCGAGTAACTAACTAGACATAAATCCAAAAAAAAAACATTTTTAGCAAAAGCAAATCATGAAAAACAATCATACCCAGTCTGATCAAATGACCAAATGAACTAGCAGGATGCAGCAGGCTCCCATGGATAAAGGCTGGAGAAGCAACAGGTGTTTAACCACTGATAAAGGCAGCCACCCTATCACAAAAACAGTGATGATGAAGGTGTTAACTGCTTAGTGGGAAAAAAAAACACACAGATACAAGTTGCTTAAAACATAAATGTCATGCACAGTGTCTGGATAACAGCCTATTTTAAACGCCTATGATGGAAGGCGGGCTGGTCAGCACTGAATGTGCACAACACAAAAAACCAAGCCATCAAAAAGAGCACGGGTGCACCCTGCAAAATATGATAAAAAGTGCAAAAAATGATGCATATGATAAAATGCATCAGATGAGTAGAGTTGAGCGATACTTTCCGATATCCTAAAGTATCGGAATCGGAATGGTATCGCCGATATCACTAAAATATCGGCGATACCCGATACCGATACCGGAAGTCCCATGTAAGTCTATGGGAACAAAATATCGCAACTAAAAAAAACCCATTCTTTCCTTGTAAACACTAAATATACACACATAGAATACATATATATATATATATATATATATACATGTCATTGTGACATATATATATACATATATGTATAGTTTATACACTTCTACATAGTAAAATATCCTCTGATTCAATTGCCGGGTAAAGCCGGCTTCAGTGAAAAGACAGAAGCACCCGACATGAAATGACACTTGTGTACATAGGGTTAACCATGTCTTTTCATGTCGTTTGCTATCTGATTTGCACAAACAATTAAATCAGACTATGTGTGCAAAATTTCACACCTGTAGGGGTTAATTAAAGGTGTAAATTCGTTGTAAAAAAAACGGACTTTTTGCTACGAATTTACACCTTTAATTAACCCCTACAGGTGTGAAATTTTGCACACATAGTCTGATTTAATTGTTTGTGCAAATTAGATAGCAAAGGACATGAAAAGACATGGTTAACCCTATGTACACCAAGTGTCATTTCATGTCGGGTTCTGCATTTTCACAAAAGCCGGCAATTGAATTAGCGGCTATTATACTATGTAGAAGTGTATGAACTACAAATATAAATATATATATATATGTGTCACAAATTCAATGACATGTATATATTATATATGAGGTGTAAAATTGCTGAAAAAAAATGCGTGGGCTCCCGCCCTATTTTCGCAACCAGACAGACAAAGCCAGTGAGTGGGGGCAGATAATAATAGCCCAGAGAGGGACCATTATTTTTGCCCCCCCCGGCTACTAACATCTGCCCCCAGACACCCCAGGAAAGACAAATCTATAATTAGATTCGCCCTTTCTGGCACTTTGCCCGTCTATTCCCATTGCCCTGTAGCGGTGGCGAATGGGTTAATATGGGGTTAAAGCCACCTTGCTATTGAAAGGTGACCTTAAGCCAGGTTAATAATTGAGAGCTGTCAATTAGACAACTATCAATTATTAATCCTATTGCATGAAATAAAAATAAAACACACACACTTTAATTAAAAATCATTTTAATGAAATAAAGACACATGTTTTTGACCATTTTTATTTTACTGCAAAAACCATTTCCTGTAATAAAAATAAAATAAAAAAGCAAAATTATTCTTACCTATCCATGCACAGTCAGGTCCCACGGTGTAATCCTTCAGAAAGGGTTAATGTTTACTGCAGGGACCGCAGCTAATGCTGCAGCCTCACAGTAAACCCCAAATGAATGAGTTCCTCTCCTGCCTGACAGGAGAGTAAAGGCTGGGTGTCACATAACGATACACCAGCGATCCCGACAACGATATGCACTTGTCAGGATCGCTGGTGTATCGCTACATGATCGCTGCTGAGCTGCCAAACAGGCAGCTCAGGCAGCGATCTGGGACAGCGACACTGCGGGTAACATCGCTTAAGGGCCCGTCTCACATAGCGATATCGCTACCGAGATCGCTGCTGAGTCACTAGTTTTGTGACGCAGCAGCGAGCTCACCAGCGATATCGCTGTGTGTGACATTCAGCGACGATCAGCCCCCCTGCCGGGTATCGCTGATCGTCGCAGAAATGTCAGGACCTTTTTTTGATCGCTGGTTTCCCTCTGACAGGCACGCATCGCTGCGTGTGACAGGCGGGAGACCAGCGATCCGCTGGTAACCAAGGTACACAGCGGGTTTCCAGGCACCGCGCAGCGCTTGGAAACCCGCTGTGTACCTTGGATACCAGCTCCCTGCATCAGGGCGCTGGTATCCAAGGTACACAGCGGGTTTCTAGGCACAGCCCCGCGCCTGGAAACCCGCTGTGTACCTTGGTTACCAGCGGATCGCTGGTCTCCCGCCTGTCACACGCAGCGATGTGTGCCTGTCAGCGGGAAACCAGCGATCAAAAAAAGGTCCTGACATTTCAGCGACGATCAGCGATACCCGGCAGGGGGGCTGATCGTCGCTGAATGTCACACACAGCGATATCGCTGGTGAGCTCGCTGCTGCGTCACAAAACTAGTGACTCAGCAGCGATCTCGGTAGCGATATCGCTATGTGAGACGGGCCCTTAAGTGGAAAGCTTAATTGATTGCTTTCCACTTTCACTTCAGGTCAGCCAGGGACACAATCAGTGACGTCAGAGGGAACTGATTAACAAAAATAGGGGTTCCCTTCGAAAAAAAAATGGCGTGGGGTCCCCCCTATTTTTGTTAACCAGCCAGATGAAGCAGACCGCTGAGGCCTGGATTTTCAGGCTGTTAAGGAGCCAAGATCCATGGACCTTGCCAGCCTGATAATACTAGGCCACAGCAGTCTGCATATCTTGGCTGATTAACAAAAATAGGGGATCCCCTCAAAAAAAATTGGCGTGGGGTCCCCCCTATTTTTGTTAACCAGCCAGATGAAGCAGACCGCTGAGGCCTGGATTTTCAGGCTGTTAAGGAGCCAAGATCCATGGACCTTGCCAGCCTGATAATACCAGGCCACAGCAGTCTGCATATCTTGGCTGATTAACAAAAATAGGGGATCCCCTCAAAAAAAATTGGCGTGGGGTCCCCCCTATTTTTGTTAACCAGCCAGATGAAGCAGACCGCTGAGGCCTGGTTTTTCAGGCTGGTAAGGATCCAATATCCATGGACCTTGCCAGCCTGATAATACCAGGCCACAGCAGTCTGCTTAGCTTGGCTGGTTAACAAAAATAGGGGATCCCCTCGAAAAAAAAACGGCGTGGGGATCCCCCCTATTTTTGTTAACCAGCCAAGTAAAATGCAGACTGCTGCGGCCTGGTATTAAAAGACTGTCAAGGCCCATGGATTTTGGCCCTCAACAGCCTGATAATACCAGGCTACAGCAGCCCCACATTTGGCGCATCAAAAGATGTGCCAATTGTGGCACTTTACCCGGCTCTTCCCACTTGCCCTGTAGCGGTGGCAAGCGGGGTAATAAGGGGTTAATGTCACCGTTGATTGCACGGTGACAATAAGCCCGGTTAATAATGGAGAGGCGTCAATAAGACACCGATCCATTATTAATCCCAAAGTTATTAAATGTATAAAAAAAAGACAAAGCAAGAAAAAAGTATTTTAATGAAATAAAAGAGACAACACAGTTTTCATTAATTTTATTACTCTCTCATTCCTGCGACGCCATCGATCTCCTGTAAAAAAAGAAAAAAAACAAACCAACAGTATACCACCTGTCCGACGCAGTCCATAACGACAGTCCCACGACGATCCAACTCTGCTACATCACAATGACAGGCAGAGCCTGTCATCGCGACGCAGCACAGCTGATTACCTGCTTCCCCGGCGGTGACGTCATCGGACTGACTGCTTTACGGCCGGGATTACCCAGCAGTCACTGCAGTTATCGCGAGAAACTGCATGTGACCGCCGGGGAAAGAAGATTGCGGCCATGAAGCAGTCCAGGACGTGACCGCCGGAGATCTTCTGCCAGGTAAGTGCCGCTGACTCCTGACAGACCCGACCGATGGACACTGACAGTGACAGTGACAATCCCGATTCCGGTATCCGATAAGACGAAAATATCGGTACTCGGAATCGGAATTCCGATACAGCCAATATCGGCCGATACCCGATATTTGCAGAATCGGAATGCTCAACCCTACAGATGAGGTATTAGTTACTATTTTGGCCAAAGCAGATAAGCTTGCAACCCAACGTCAAGGGTCCTCATTTTATTGCGAGTAACTAACTAGACATAAATAAAAAAAAAAACATTTTTAGCAAAAGCAAATCATGAAAAACAATCATACCCAGTCTGATCAAATGACCAAATGCACTAGCAGGATGCAGCAGGCTCCCATGGATAAAGGCTGGAGAAGCAACAGGTGTTTAACCACTGATAAAGGCAGCCACCCTATCACAAAAACAGTGATGATGAAGGTGTTAACTGCTTAGTGGGAAAAAAAACACACAGATACAAGTTGCTTAAAACATAAATGTCATGCACAGTGTCTGGATAACAGCCTATTTTAAACACCTATGATGGAAGGCGGGCTGGTCAGCACTGAATGTGCACAACACAAAAAACCAAGCCATCAAAAAGAGCCCGGGTGCACCCTGCAAAATATGATAAAAAGTGCAAAAAATGATGCATATGATAAATGCATCAGATGAGGTATTAGTTACTATTTTGGCCAAAGCAGATAAGCTCGCAACCCAACGTCAAGGGTCCTCATTTTATTGCGAGTAACTAACTAGACATAAATCAAAAAAAAAACATTTTTAGCAAAAGCAAATCATGAAAAACAATCATACCCAGTCTGATCAAATGACCAAATGCACTAGCAGGATGCAGCAGGCTCCCATGGATAAAGGCTGGAGAAGCAACAGGTGTTTAACCACTGATAAAGGCAGCCACCCTATCACAAAAACAGTGATGATGAAGGTGTTAACTGTTTAGTGGGAAAAAAAAACACACAGATACAAGTTGCTTAAAACATAAATGTCATGCACAGTGTCTGGATAACAGCCTATTTTAAACGCCTATGATGGAAGGCGGGCTGGTCAGCACTGAATGTGCACAACACAAAAAACCAAGCCATCAAAAAGAGCCCGGGTGCACCCTGCAAAATATGATAAAAAGTGCAAAAAATGATGCATATGATAAATGCATCAGATGAGGTATTAGTTACTATTTTGGCCAAAGCAGATAAGCTCGCAACCCAACGTCAAGGGTCCTCATTTTATTGCGAGTAACTAACTAGACATAAATCCAAAAAAAAAACATTTTTAGCAAAAGCAAATCATGAAAAACAATCATACCCAGTCTGATCAAATGACCAAATGCACTAGCAGGATGCAGCAGGCTCCCATGGATAAAGGCTGGAGAAGCAACAGGTGTTTAACCACTGATAAAGGCAGCCACCCTATCACAAAAACAGTGATGATGAAGGTGTTAACTGCTTAGTGGGAAAAAAAACACACAGATACAAGTTTCTTAAAACATAAATGTCATGCACAGTGTCTGGATAACAGCCTATTTTAAACGCCTATGATGGAAGGCGGGCTGGTCAGCACTGAATGTGCACAACACAAAAAACCAAGCCATCAAAAAGAGCCCGGGTGCACCCTGCAAAATATGATAAAAAGTGCAAAAAATGATGCATATGATAAATGCATCAGATGAGGTATTAGTTACTATTTTGGCCAAAGCAGATAAGCTCGCAACCCAACGTCAAGGGTCCTCATTTTATTGCGAGTAACTAACTAGACATAAATCAAAAAAAAAACCATTTTTAGCAAAAGCAAATCATGAAAAACAATCATACCCAGTCTGATCAAATGACCAAATGCACTAGCAGGATGCAGCAGGCTCCCATGGATAAAGGCTGGAGAAGCAACAGGTGTTTAACCACTGATAAAGGCAGCCACCCTATCACAAAAACAGTGATGATGAAGGTGTTAACTGCGTAGTGAAAAAAAACACACAGATACAAGTTGCTTAAAACATAAATGTCATGCACAGTGTCTGGATAACAGCCTATTTTAAATGCCTATGATGGAAGGCGGGCTGGTCAGCACTGAATGTGCACAACACAAAAAACCAAGCCATCAAAAAGAGCCCGGGTGCACCCTGCAAAATATGATAAAAAGTGCAAAAAATGATGCATATGATAAATGCATCAGATGAGGTATTAGTTAAGTGCTAGTGCATTTGGTCATTTGATCAGACTGGGTATGATTGTTTTTCATGATTTGCTTTTGCTAAAAATGTTTTTTTTTGGATTTATGTCTAGTTAGTTACTCGCAATAAAATGAGGACCTTTGACGTTGGGTTGCGAGCTTATCTGCTTTGGCCAAAATAGTAACTAATACCTCATCTGATGCATTTATCATATGCATCATTTTTTGCACTTTTTATCATATTTTGCAGGGTGCACCCGGGCTCTTTTTGATGGCTTGGTTTTTTGTGTTGTGCACATTCAGTGCTGACCAGCCCGCCTTCCATCATAGGTGTTTAAAATTGGCTGTTATCCAGACACTGTGCATGACATTTATGTTTTAAGCAACTTGTATCTGTGTGTTTTTTTTTCCCACTAAGCAGTTAACACCTTCATCATCACTGTTTTTGTGATAGGGTGGCTGCCTTTATCAGTGGTTAAACACCTGTTGCTTCTCCAGCCTTTATCCATGGGAGCCTGCTGCATCCTGCTAGTGCATTTGGTCATTTGATCAGACTGGGTATGATTGTTTTTCATGATTTGCTTTTGCTAAAAATGTTTTTTTTTGGATTTATGTCTAGTTAGTTACTCGCAATAAAATGAGGACCCTTGACGTTGGGTTGCGAGCTTATCTGCTTTGGCCAAAATAGTAACTAATACCTCATCTGATGCATTTATCATATGCATCATTTTTTGCACTTTTTATCATATTTTGCAGGGTGCACCCGGGCTCTTTTTGATGGCTTGGTTTTTTGTGTTGTGCACATTCAGTGCTGACCAGCCCTCCTTCCATCATAGGCGTTTAAAATAGGCTGTTATCCAGACACTGTGCATGACATTTATGTTTTAAGCAACTTGTATCTGTGTGTTTTTTTTCCCACTAAGCAGTTAACACCTTCATCATCACTGTTTTTGTGATAGGGTGGCTGCCTTTATCAGTGGTTAAACACCTGTTGCTTCTCCAGCCTTTATCCATGGGAGCCTGCTGCATCCTGCTAGTGCATTTGGTCATTTGATCAGACTGGGTATGATTGTTTTTCATGATTTGCTTTTGCTAAAAATGTTTTTTTTTGGATTTATGTCTAGTTAGTTACTCGCAATAAAATGAGGACCCTTGACGTTGGGTTGCGAGCTTATCTGCTTTGGCCAAAATAGTAACTAATACCTCATCTGATGCATTTATCATATGCATAATGTTTTGCACTTTTTATCATATTTTGCAGGGTGCACCCGGGCTCTTTTTGATGGCTTGGTTTTTTGTGTTGTGCACATTCAGTGCTGACCAGCCCGCCTTCCATCATAGGCATTTAAAATAGGCTGTTATCCAGACACTGTGCATGACATTTATGTTTTAAGCAACTTGTATCTGTGTGTTTTTTTTCCCACTAAGCAGTTAACAGCTTCATCATCACTGTTTTTGTGATAGGGTGGCTGCCTTTATCAGTGGTTAAACACCTGTTGCTTCTCCAGCCTTTATCCATGGGAGCCTGCTGCATCCTGCTAGTGCATTTGTTCATTTGATCAGACTGGGTATGAAGGTTATGGGGAGAGCAATGATGATGTTGTGGAGAGAGTAATAATGGAGGTGGTGGAGCTGGCATTGATGGAGTTTGTGGAGAGTGCAATAATTTAGGTGGTGGGAGAGGGCAATGATGAAGGTGGTGGAGAGAGCAATGATAGAGGTGGTAGGAGAGGGCAATGATCGAGGTGGTGGAGAAGGCAATGATGGGCGTGGTGGAGAGGGCAGTGATGGAGGTGGTGGAGAGGGAAATGATGAGGTAGTGGAGAGGGCAATGATGGGGTAATGGGAGAGGACAATGATGGAGGTGGTGAAGAGCGCAATGATGGAGGTGGTGGAGAAGGCAATGATGGAGGTGGTGGAGAAGGCAATAATGGAGGTCATGAATCGGACAATGATGGAGGCTAGGAGAACAATGCTTGGGGTGGTGGAGAGGACAATGATGAAGGTGGTGGAGAGGGCAATGATGGAGGTGGTTGGAGAGGACAATGATGGATGTGGGGGTTTGGGATGGGTGGAAAGTGGACTTATAATGGACTTAGGGAGAGAGGAGAAGGATGTTAGATATGGATGTAAAATGAATTGTGTGGTGGAGGAAGGTGCTAAGCCCCTGATAGTCTACTCCTCCATCTCACAATTCATTGTGATGCTATCAGGGACTTAATATTTATTGGGGGGAGGAGTCGGTAAGGTGCATAGGACTCTTTATAATGAATTGAAAGGTGAGAGAAGACACTGTCAGGGACTTGTAATGAATTGGGAGGTGGCGGAGGATGCTCAGCACCTGATAGCATCATATTGAATTGGGGGGTGGGAGAAGACGATACCAAGGACTTATAATGAATGGGGGACACAGGACAGGGACTAAGACTATGTGCACACGTTCAGGATTTGCAGGAGAAAACTCTGCTGCATATCCTAATACGTTGGCAGGAAAACGCTAGGTAAAATGCATTTATTTTTATGACATGTTTTTCACGTTCTTATGTTGCTTATTTTCCCCCACTCATTAGTATAGGTGAAATACTCTGCAATATTTGCCATTATGCAGATTTGAATCTGCTGCAAATCTGCAAGGAAGCAATATGCAACGTGTGCATGAGACTTCAGGGATCTCATTCACTTTGCTTGTACTGTAAAACCCTGCACATTTTCCGTGTGCACAAAGCCTTACAGTTAACTGGGGAGAGTTAGAGATGGAATAATTTATATTATTGGGTGGCGAAGATCATAGTTAATTGAGGGAACAGTGCTTCTTATCACTTTATATTTTTAATGGTGCATGGCTAATATACTAATGTTTGGGTATATATCTGTATTCAATGGGG
Source organism: Oophaga sylvatica (assembly GCA_033576555.1). Taxonomy (NCBI): domain Eukaryota; kingdom Metazoa; phylum Chordata; class Amphibia; order Anura; family Dendrobatidae; genus Oophaga; species Oophaga sylvatica. The sequence goes on from JARQOD010000001.1 coordinate 91,933,584, forward strand.
AGACACATGTATGTGTTATGATTTGGTAACTGAGGAGAGCAGGCAAAAACAGCAATACACCAGAGAGGTTGGAATCTACTGGATTGCAGTACCCTGACTAACCACCACAACTAAAGGCAGCCGTGGAGCGTTCTTACGTTGGTGCTAGACGCCTCGTCACAGCCTGAGAGGTTAACTACACCTAAAGATAGAAAGAGGAAAGCTATCTGCCCCGGAGCAGATCCCCAAAAAACATAGGAAGCCCCCAAACATGTAATGGCGGTTACACAAGAGGAAATACAGACACAGACAGAAAATAGTATGAGCAAACGTTGGGGCCAAGTCTGCCTAGACAGAAAAGGATAGGAAGGATACTCACTGCAATCCAAAAAAACCCTAAAAAAACCAACGCTACTAATTGCAAAAACACCTGAGATTACACGACCTCTACCACCTAAATTAGTTCTCTGGTGTAACAAAACTAAGCCGCAGCCACTGAAAAAACTGGAAAAGGAAAATGAACAAATAACAGTGGCTCCAGAGGAACTGAGAGGAGCCCAAGCCCCCCGAGGGGGGAAACCTGGCTAACCTCACAGAAATGCAGAGAAATATGCAAATGGTAAGCACAAAAACAAAAAACAGAAAATATCTTATCTGAGAGAAAGAGAAGAGGCAAGACTCAGCAAGCTTCCAAGAGAACAAGGAAACAAAGATGAGACAAGAACAATTGATCACCGGCAACCATGATAGGAGGGAACCTCCCTTATATCCAGCCAGTCCGTGATTCCTGACTGCCAATCCTCATTGAATGGTTCAGTACTGTTTGTAACCACCAGAGGGAGCTTCTGCTCAGAATTCATTTCTAAAACATTCACAACATGTATGTATACAATATATGTGACCTTGTTATTTTCAAGCAGCGATGTTCATCATGACAAGACAAGTCATGACTGGGAGATATCGACATGAAGGTCTGACCAGATGGAGAAGATACAGGAGAAAGCGGCTCTAATCAGATGAGACGTCAGTGGTAAGTGCCAGGATGTAAATATTATTCTGTATCTGCACTGTGTGACGTGGAGTGATAATGTTATCTGTAAAATCTCTTATTCTACGTTCTCACATTTGTGTGAAATGTCCGTGTGCTTCCAGATTTTTCTATCAGATAGTACATGGACTTGTAGAGTTTTATAGATCCATTCACACATCTGTGAAAATCACGGATCTGAGAATGAGATCCGTGAAGTTCAGAGAATGTCCTATTCTGATCCAATTTTGAGGATCAGAATAGGACATGCTCAATGCATCTGTAAAAGCATGCAGCACACCAACACTGCACACAGATACAGGAATGTAGCAACATTATGTATAGCACAGTCCCTTAGTATATAGTGTACTCACTAATTATTATTATTATTATACATTTTTATAGCGCCATTTATTCCATGGCGCTTTACATGTGAAAAGGAGCAAATATAGACAAGTACAATAAACGTGAGCAATACCAGACACACACAAGTACAGAAGGAGAGAGGACCCTGCCCGCAAGGGCTCATAGTCAACAGGGATGGGTGAGGATACACTAGGAGAGCTGGTCGTGCGGTGGTTCAGTAGACTGAGGATCACTGCAGGTTGTAGGCTTGTCGGAAGAGATGGGTCTTCAGGTTCTTTTTGAAGGTTTCCATGGTAGGTGACAGTCTGATGTGTTGGGGTAGAGAGTTCCAGAGTATGGGAGAGGCACGGGAGAAGTCTTGTATGCGGTTGTGGGAAGAAGAGATAAGAGTGGAGTAGAGGAGGAGATCTTGAGAGGATCGAAGATTGCGTGTGGGTATGTACCGGGAGACCATGTCACAGATGTATGGAGGAGACAGGTTGTGGATGGCTTTGTATGTCAAAGTGAGGGGTTTTGAACTGGAGCCTCTGGACGATAGAAAGCCAATGAAGGGCTTGGCAGAGAGGAGAGGCTGGGGAATAACGGGGAGACAGGTGGATTAGTCGGGCACTTATTATGTATAGTGCCATACTTACTTACATAGCTTGCTCTTACTATGTGTAACACCATCCCTTATTGCATACCATCCTCTCTAGTTATATATGGTGTTGTCCCTTATTATATAGCTTCCTCTGCGGTTATGTACGGTGCTGTCTCTTACATAGTGTAATCTTGTTATTTTTGTTATTCACAGCGCTCTCTCTTATTACATAGTCCCCTCTCTTGTTAGATATAAAATGACTGCTGATGGAGCAGCCAGTGACCAGACGACCAGTCCATCAGCTCCTCCATTAGAAAAGAAGCTTTCCCATGCTCCATCAGCCGTCATTGCATTATACAACCCTGGCAAAAATTATGGAATCACCATCCTTGGAGGATGTTCATTCAGTTGTTTTATTTAGTTGAAAAAAAACAGATCACAGACATGGCACAAAACTGAAGTAATTTCAAATGGCAACTTTCTAGCTTTAAGAAACACTAAAAGAAATCAAGAACAAATAATGTGGTAGTCAGAAATGGTTATTTTTTTTAACCAAGTATAGGGGAAAAATTATGGAATCACTCAATTCTGAGGGAAAAAATTATGGAATCATGAAAAACAAACAAAAAAACTCTCCAACACATCACTAGTATTTTGTTGCACTACCTCTGGCTTTTACAACAGCTTGCAATCTCTGAGGCATGGACTTAATGAGTGTCAAACAGTTCTCTTCATCAATCTGGCTCCAAGTTTCCCTGATTGCTGTTGCCAGATCAGCTTTGCAGGTTGGAGCCTTGTCATGGACCATTTTCTTCAACTTCCACCAAAGATTTTCAATTAGATTGAGATCCGGACTATTTGCAGGCCATGACATTGACCTTGTGTGTCTTTTTTCAAGGAATGTTTTCACAGTGTTTGCTCTATAGCCCCCGTCTCACATAGCGATATCGCTAGCGAGATCACTGCTGAGTCACTAGTTTTGTGACACAGCAGCGAGCTCACCAGCGATATCGCTGTGTGTGACATTCAGCGATGATCAGCCCCCCTGCCAGGTATCACTGATTATCGCTGAAAGGCCAGGACATTTTTTTGATTGCTGGTCTCCCGCTGACAGGCACGCATCGCTGCGTGTGACAGGCGGGAGACCAGCGATCCGCTGGTAACCAATGTACACAGCGGGTTTCCAGGCGTGGGGCTGTGCCTAGAAACCCGCTGTGTACCTTGGATACCAGCTCCCTGAAGCAGGGAGCTGGTAACCAAGGTACACAGCGGGTTTCCAGGCACCTCGCAGCGCCTGGAAACCCGATGTGTACCTTGGTTACCAGCTCCCTGCATCAGGGCGCTGGTATCCAAGGTACACTGCGGGTAACTAAGCAATGTTACCCGCAGTGTCGCTTGTACTGATCGCTGCCTGAGCTGCCTGTTTGGGAGCTCAGCAGCGATAATGTAGCGATACACCAGCGATCCTGATCGTTGTCGGGATCGCTGGTGTATCGCTATGTGAGACCCAGCCTTATGGCAGGATGCATTATCATCTTAAACAATGATTTCATCATCCCCAAACATCCTTTCAATTGATGGGATAAGAAAAGTGTCCAAAATATCAATATAAAAATGTGCATTTATTCAAGATGTAATGACAGCCATCTCCCCAGTGCCTTTACCCAACATGCAGCCCCATATCATCAATGACTGTGGAAATTTGCATGTTCTCTTCAGGCAGTCATCTTTATAACTCTCATTGGAACGGCACCAAACAAAAGTTCCAGCATCATCACCTTGCCCAATGCAGATTCGCGATTCATCACTGAATATGACTTTCATCCAGTCATCCACAGTCCACGATTGCTTTTCCTTAACCCATTGTAACCTTGTTTTTTTCTGTTTGGGTGTTAATGATGGCTTTTGTTTAGCTTTTCTGTATGTAAATCCCATTTCCTTTAGGCGGTTTCTTACAGTTCGGTCACAGACGTTGACTCCAGTTTCCACCCATTCGTTCCTCATTTGTTTTGTTATGCATTTCCTGTTTTGGAGACATATTGCTTTAAGTTTCCGGTCTTGATGCTTGATGTCTTCCTTGGTCTTCAAGTATGTTTGCCTTTAACAACCTTCCCATGTTGTTTGTATTTGGTCCATATTTTAGACACAGCTGACTGTGACCAACCAACATCTTTTGCAACATTGCGTGATGATTTACACTCTTTTAAGAGTTTGATAATCCTCTCCTTTGTTTCAATTGACATCTCTCGTGTTGGAGCTATGATTCATGTCAGTTCACTTGGTGCAACAGCTTTCCAAGGTGCGATCACTCCTTTTTAGATGTAGAGCAGATCTAATTTGATGCAGGTGTTAGTTTTAGGAATGAAAATTTACAGGGTGATTCCATACAGTAAAGATATATATCTTTGTACCGTGTTAGCCAGTAGATAGAAAAATATTTAGAGTTGAGAGTCCTCAGGGTGATTCCATAATTTTTTCCCTCGGAATTGAGTGATTCTATAATTTTTTCCCTATGCTTGGTTAAAAAAATAACCATTACTGACTACCACATTATTTGTTCTTGATTTATTTTAGTGTTTCTTAAAGCCAGAAAGTTGCCATTCGAAATTACTTCAGTTTTGTGCCATGTCTGTGATCTGCTTTTTTTCAACAAAATAAAACAACTGAATGAACATCCTCCAAGGCCGGTGATTCCATAATTTTTGCCAAGGGTTGTATATCTAACAAAAGAGTGTAATGAAAAACAGGGGGCGCTATATAATCCAATGGAGGAATGGAGATGTGCATTGCAAGAAAGGGCACTATGTACAAAGGGATGGCAATATACAATATAAAGGAGACTATGTAAGAAATATACATGAATGTGTGTGGAATATATATATATATATTATATATACAGTGCCTACAAGTAGTATTCAACCCACTGCAGATTTAGCTGGTTTGATAAGATGCAAATAAGTTAGAGCCTTCAAACTGCAAACGAGAGTAGGATTTATTAACAGAAGCATAGAATCTTACAAAACAAAAAGTTATGTTGCTCAGTTGAATTTTAATAAATTTTAAACATAAAAGTGTGGGTCAATTATTATACAACCCCTATGTTTAATATTTCGTGGAATAACCCTTGTTTGCAATTACAGCTAATAATCGTCTTTTATAAGACCTGATCAGGCCGGCACAGGTCTGTGGAGTTATCTTGGCCCACTCCTCCATGCAGATCTTCTCCAAGTTATCTAGGTTCTTTGGGTGTTCTTTGGGTATCTCATGTGGACTTTAATCTTGAGCCTTGATCCTTCCACAAGTTTTCAATTGGGTTAAGGTCAGGAGACTGACTAGGCCACTCCAACACCTTGACTTTTTCCCTCTTGAACCAGGCCTTGGTTTTCTTGGCTGTGTGCTTTGGGTCATTGTCTTGTTGGAAGATGAAATTACGACCCATCTTAAGATCCTTGATGGAGGAGCGGAGGTTCTTGGCCAAAATCTCCAGGTAGGCCGTCTATCCATCCTCCCATGGATGCGGACCAGATGGCCAGGCCCCTTGGCTGAGAAACAGCCCCACAGCATGATGCTGCCACCACCATGCTTGACTGTAGGGATGGTATTCTTGGGGTCGTATGCAGTGCCATCCAGTCTCCAAACGTCACGTGTGTGGTTGGCACCAAAGATCTCGATCTTGGTCTCATCAGACCATAGAACCTTGAACCAGTCTGTCTCAGAGTCCTCCAAGTGATCATGAGCAAACTGTAGACGAGCCTTGACATGAAGCTTTGAAAGTAAAGGTACCTTACGGGCTCGTCTGGAATGGAGACCATTGCGGTGGAGTACGTTACTTATGGTATTGACTGAAACCAATGTCCCCACTGCCATGAGATCTTCCCGGAGCTCCTTCCTTGTTGTCCTTTGGTTAGCCTTGAGTCTTCGGACAAGCCTGGCCTCGGCACGGGAGGAAACTTTCAAAGGCTGTCCAGGCCGTGGAAGGCTAACAGTAGTTCCATAAGCCTTCCACTTACGGATGATGCTCCCAACAGTGGAGACAGGTAGGGCCAACTCCTTGGAAAGGGTTTTGTACCCCTTGCCAGCCTTGTGACCCTCCACGATCTTGTCTCTGATAGCCTTGGAATGCTCCTTTGTCTTTCCCATGTTGACCATGTATGAGTGCTGTTCACAAGTTTGGGGAGGGTCTTAAATAGTCAGAAAAGGCTGGCAAAAGAGATCATTAATCCACACATGTGAAGCTCATTATTCTTGGTGCCTGAACTACTTCTTAATACTTTAGGGGGACCAAACAGAATTCTTGTGGTTTGAGGGGTTGAATAATAAATGACACTCTGAATTAACTTTTAACATTAAAAAAAAAAAAAAATTAAAGCAAAAATTTTTGCTGCAGTGCATTTCCCACTTCCAGGCTGATCTACAGTACAAATGTCACAATGCCAAGTTAATTCCGCATGTGTCAACCAGCTAAATCTGCAGGGGGTTGAATACTACTTGTAGGCACTGTATATATATATATATATATATATATAGTATATATATATATATATATAGCTTTATCACCATAAAAGAAAGAGGGCCCAGACACATTTCTTGCACAGGGGCCCCAAGCTGTCATTGTTCACCCCTGATACATACATACATAATAAGAATAGATACTGAGAAATACACCATTTATTCAGGACAGGAGACATATACACAGCTTCACAATATATACTACAATCAATTATATACACAACTCCACACTATATACCATGTTAAGGAATATAGAGTGGAGTGGTGTATATACTATATAGTGTAGAGATGTGGCAGTGTATATATAGTGTGAATTCCACACTATATACATACATCGCCATACTATATAAACATTTCTACACTATATACTATATAGACAGACAACTATACAATTTAATTAAGACAGCATTATACTACATTATGATGCATATATCACATAGTAGACACTGAGGCTGATGTACATAGGATAACATAGGAGGCACCGCGACTGCTGAATAAACATCACATTGAAACTACTGTATATACAATATATAGTTAATACTGTGACTGCTGTGTATAGTTGTAGTATCACCTATATAATGTACCGTATATACTAGAGTATAAGCCGACCCGAGTATAAGCCGAGGCACCTACTTTTGCCACGGAAAACTGGGTAAGCTTATTGACTGAGTATAATCTGGGTATGCATTTACCCCTCATCCCTGTCCTGGTATGCATGGCTCCCCTGTCCCTGTATGCATGCCCTCCATCCCCGTCATTGTATGCATGTCTCCCCCGTCCATGTCATTATATGCATGCCTCCCAGTCCCTGTCATTCTATGCATGCCTCCCCATCCCGTCCCTATATGCATGGCTCCCCTGTCCCTGTCATTGTATGCATGCCTCCCCGTCCCGTCTCTGTATGTATGGCTTTCCTTTCCCTGTTTACATGCCTCCCTAGTCCCGTCCCTGTATGTATGGCTCCCCCGTCCCTGTCATTGTATGCATGCCTCCCCGGTGCCATCCCTCTATGTATGGCTCCCCCGTCCCTGTATGCATGGCTCCTTATCCCCTAAACTTGTATGCATGTTTCCTATTGAAAAAACAAACAAAACAAACATTCTACTCACCAACCTGGGTGCTGGCACTGTATCTCTTTCTGGCCGCCGGTGTTTGGACCTCTTCCTGCTGAGCAGTCACGTGGCCCTGCTCATTAAGGTAAATAACATGCGCTCCACGCCTATGGGAGTGGAGAGCAGTGCATATTCATTACCTTAATGAGCGGGGCCACGTGACCGCTCAGCAGGAAGACCTGCAGGTGCCGGTGGCCGGAACGAGATGCAGTGCTAGCATCCAGGGCACGCAGGTAGGTGAGTATGATGTCTGTGTGATGGAAGCCGGCGGATGCGGCTGGCACAGAGCACTATTACAGCAGCGGCACAGGCTTTAGCCACAGCTGCCAGCTCCTGCCTCTGTGACCCGCCGCTCCCCGGGACAATGACTCGTGTATAAGCCGAGGGGGGCGTTTTCAGCACAAAAAAAATGTGCTGAAAAACTCGGCTTATATATAGTATATACGGTATGTATTGTATGTGATACTGCGACTGCTGTCCACATTATATGGGCGATACTGCCATATATATGTGTATATATATATATATATATATATATACTGCAACTATTCACAGCAGGATCACCTATATAGCATATATACGGTAGTCTATACATTATACAGGTGATACTGCAAATGCTGCTGTATATACACTGAACCATTACACACTGAAAGGGAAACCACTGGGTAAATCTGACATGGAGAAGGACTTGGGGATCCTAGCTAATGATAAACTTACCTGGAGCAGCCAGTGCCAGGCAGCAGCTGCCAAGGCAAACAGGATCATGGGGTGCATTAAAAGACAGAGGTGTATCTAGGCTTTCAGGCACCAGGGCAAGAATTCGGTTCAGCTCTCCCCCCCAGCACACATGTGATTTGCACACTTAGTCATGTACCGACGAGCTGCTCTCCCTAATGCTCTCAATGTTCAGTGAAAAACTGAGAGAAGCAGGAAAAGAAGCTCGTTGTCACAGGGCCATAAGTATGAAAATCGCATATGAGTGAAGTGTCCATGTGATGACTACTGGAACCTGCAGAGCTGAATCCTGACATTGCAGCTTCTGAATTCTCACAACGAATGCACTGCACACTTTTAGGATTCTCCCTTGCCGATGTACAGTCATGTCAGCACAAGCATGTGATTTATATACTTCTGGCCACATTCCGACTAGACGTGCCCGGCCTCGCTCCGTTCATTTTCATTGAGTTAGGCCACACATGTCTAGTCAGCATGTAACCGTATGTATGTAAATTGCCGGCACGAGAGAATCCTAACAGTGTGCAGTGAGCACTGTGAGAATTCAGAAGTTTGCAGTCACATAGAATGACTGCAGACTCATCACAAACCTGGACAACACCTTTAATGCTCCTAACATAAATAAAAACATGAGAATTAGTCAGTTTCACAAATAATATTTACATCCAGGTACCTCATAGATGACATCGTCTCTGGAGTCGTTCTCCTTCTTTTCTTCTTCTTGTCCAGATCATGATGAGTTTTCTCATCCACAGCAGTCTATGCAAACTTCCATCTTCTCCGGTCTTCTGCACCAACTCTCCACACGATGCCCTTAAAGACAGAAGAGTCATTATAATGCTTCTAAATAAAAATATCAGCAATATACTGTCGCCTCACACTATTCCCCTCCCTTCTCATACTGTCTCCTATCACATCCACCCTGTTCAGCATACTGTTTCCTCATATATTTACCCCCTCACTCTCTATTCTGTCTGCTCACACATAACCCCGACTCCCCATACTGTGTCTGCACACATCCCATCACCCTCACTCCCCATACTGTGTCCACATACAGTACAGACCAAAAGTTTGGACACACCTTTTCATTCAAAGATTTTCCTGTGTTTTCATGACTATGAAAATTATAGAATCACACTGAAGGCATCAAAACTATGAATTAACACATGTGGAATTATACATTACACTTTACAAAAAAGTGTGAAACAACTGAAAATATGTCTTATATTCTAGGTTCTTCAAAGTAGCCACCTTTTGCTTTGATTACTGCTTTGCATGCAGAAAAGGTGAACGGATGGACTGTACATGCCTGGTTCCCACCGTGAAGCATGGAGGAGGTGGTGTGATGGTGTGGCGGTGCTTTGCAGGTGACACTGTTGGGGATTTATTCAAAATTGAAGCGGTGAGCGGTCCAGCTCACCCCAAACCATCTCAGTTGGGTTCAGGTCTGGTGACTGTGGAGGCCAGGTCATCTGGCTTAGCACCCCAACACTCTCCTTCTTGGTCAAATAGCCCTTACACAGCCTGGAGGTGTGTTTGGGGTCATTGTCCTGTTGAAAAATAAATGATGGTCCAACTAAACGCAAACCGGATAGAATAGCATGCTGCTGCAAGATGCTGTGGTAGCCATGCTGGTTCAGCATGCCTTTAATTTTGAATAAATCCCCAACAGTGTCACCAGCAAAGCACCCCCACATCATCACACCTCCTCCTCCATGCTTCACGGTGGGAACCAGGCATGTAGAGTCCATCCGTTCACCTTTTCTGCATGCAAAGCAGTAATCAAAGCAAAAGGTGGCTACTTTGAAGAACCTAGAATATAAGACATATTTTCAGTTGTTTTACACTTTTTTGTAAAGTGTAATGTATAATTCCACGTGTTCATAGTTTTGATGCCTTCAGTGTGATTCTACAATTTTCACAGTCATGAAAATAAAGAAAAATCGTTGAATGAGAAGGTGTGTCCAAATTTTTGGTCTGTACTGTACATTCACCCGTTCGCTCCCCATACTGTCTGCACCCATCCCCCATACTGTTTCCTCATACATACTCTTCAGTGTCCTCAAATCCCCCCACATACATTAAATCCTCCCATCCCCACTCCAAATCCCCCCCACACATTAAATGCCCATCCCCACTCCAAATCCCCCCACACACATTAAATCCCCCTATCCCCACTCCAAATCCCCCCACACACATTAAATCCCCCCCATCCCCATGCCAAATCCCCCACACACATTAAGTAACTCCATCCCCACTCCAAATCCCCCCACACAAAGTATCCCCATCCCCACTCCAAATCCCCGACACACATTAAATATCCCCATCCCCACTCCAAATCCCCCCACACATAAAGTACCCCCATCCCACTCCAAATCCCCCCCACATAAAGTACCCCATCCACACTCCAAATCCCCCCACACATAAAGTACCCCCATCCACACTCCAAATCCCCCACACATAAAGTACCCCTTCCCACTCCAAATTCCCAACACATAAAGTACCCCATCCCACTCCAAATCCCCCCACACATAAAGTACCCCCATACCCACTCCAAATCCCCCCACACATAAAGTACCCCCATCCACACTCCAAATCCCCCACACATAAAGTACCCCCATCCCACTCCAAATCCTCGCACACATAAAGTACCCCCCATCCCACTCCAAATCCTCCACACAAAAAGTACCCCATCCCACTCCAAATCCCTCCACACATAAAGTACCCCATCCACACTCCAAATCCCCCCACACATAAAGTACCCCCATCCACACTCCAAATCCCCCACACATAAAGTACCCCTATCCCACTCCAAATCCCTCCCCCACATAAAGTACCCCCCCATCCCACTCCAAATCCCCCCACAAAAAAAGTATCCCCATCCACACTCTAAATCCCCCTCCACACACATTATGTCCCCACGTTAAGCTTTGGTGGTTTCTTCAGCTCCACTGTGGAGCACACTTACTACCAGTGTTCCCCCTTCTGATGCTGCCGACAAGTGACGTCAGCAGCATGATCACATGACCTGACCACGTTGCTGGCGGCGGTCAGAGCTTCAATTGTACTGGTGTCTGTATAGACGCCAGTACAATTAATCCCTGGGAGCCGGTGCGCGGCAGCTTCTCTTCGCCGGCTGTCAGCTTGACAGCCGGCACAGGGAACCGCCGACTCCCAGGCCGGGGGCGTCAGAATGCAGCCACGGGGGAGACACTGCAGACCGCTGCATTAGGTGGCCCGACTGCTCCCCCCTGCCGGCTGCGCCCGGGGCACATGCCCTGGCTGCCCCATCCTGGATACGCCTCTGTTAAAAGAGGACTGGATACACATGATGAGAGCATTATACTGCCTCTGTACAAATCCCTGGTTAGACCGCACATGGAGTACTGTGTACAGTTTTGAGCTAGTTTTGGAACTAGAGCGAGTACAAAGGAGGGCAACAAAATTAATAAAGGTGATGGGGGAACTACAATACCAAGAGAAATTAACAAAATTAGGATTATTTAGTCTAGAAAAAAGATGACAGAGGGGGCTATCTAATAACCATGTATAAGTATATAAGTATATAAGGGGACAATACAAATATCTCTCCGAGGATCTGTTTATACCAAGGAAGGTGACGGTCACAAGGGGGAATTCTCTGCGTCTGGAGGAGTAAAGGTTTTTCCACCAACATAGAAGAGGATTCTTTACTGTTAGGCTAGGTTCAAATTGAGTTAAGGGCATCCGTTTAACGGATCCATTAGACGGATGCGCTAACGCTGATGTAATTTTTTACATCTTTTTAATCCCTAGCGCTAACATATGCGCTAATGCATGGTAGCATTTTGTTACCATGTGTTAGCCATACAGGTCTATGCACAGCGAACGTGTCCATTCGCTGTGTGTTAGACCTAACGCACCCCAAAAAGCGGTAGACCGCGTTCAAGGGTGCGTCACAAAGTAACGCATCATCGCTAACGCATACCAAATTTGGCATGAGTTACTATAATGGCGGCCAATGGGTGCGTTAACGCATCCGTTACATAGCGTTATTGCCGCTATGTAATGGATGCATTAAACGCAATGCCATAAGGCGATGTGAACCCAGCCTTAGGGCAGTGAGATTCTGGAATTCCTTGCCTGAGGAGGTGGTGATGGCAAACTCAGTCGAGGGGTTCAAGAGAAGCCTGGATGTCTTCCTGGAGCGTAACAATATTGTATCTTACAGTTATTAAGTTCTTTAGAAGGACGTAGATCTGGGATTTATTCTGACGAAATATAGGCTGGATGGACAAATGTCTTTTTTCGGCCTTGCTAACTAGGTTACCATGTTATATAGTCGATACTGTTATGTATACACATATATACAGTGGGGGAAATAATATTTTATCCCTTTCTGATTTTGCAAGTTGCCCACTGACAAAGACATGAACAGTCTATAATTTTAAGGGTAGGTTAATTTTAACATTGAGAGATAGAATATCAAAGATAAAATCCAGAAAATCACATTGTTTAAATTATATACATTTATTTGCATTTTGCAGTGAGAAATAAGTATTTGATCCTCTTCCAACCATTAAGAATTCTGGCTCCTACAGACCAATTAGACGCTCCTAATCAACTCGCTACCTGCATTAAAGACAGCAGTCTTGCATAGTCACCTTTATAAAAGACTCCTGTCCACAGACTCAGTTAATCAGTCAGACTCTAACCTCTACAACATGGGCAAAACTAAAGAGCTTTATAAGGATATCAAGGACAAGATCATAGACCTGCGCAGAACTGAAATGGGCTACAAAACCAAAAGTAAGATGCTGGGTGAAAAGGAGACAACTGTGGGTGCAATAGTAAGAAAATGGAAGAAATACAAAATGACTGTCAATCGACATCGATCTGGGGCACCATGCAAAATCTCACCTCGTGGGGTATCCTTGATTATGAGGCATGTGAGAGATCAGCCTAAAACTATACAGAGGTAACTTGTTTATGATCTCAAGGCAGCGTGGACCACAGTCACCAAGAAAACAATTGGTAACACATTACGCTGTAAAGATTTAAAATCCTGCAGTGCCCGCAAGGTCCCCCTGCTCAAAAAGGCACATGTGCAGACCCTTCTGATGTTTGCCAATGAACACCTGGATGATTCTGTGAGTGATTGGGAGAAGGTGCTGTGGTCAGATGAGACAAAAATTGAGGTCTTTGGCATTAACTCAACTCGCTGTGTTTGGAGGAAGAGAAATGCTGCCAATAACCCAAAGAACACCGTCCCCATTGTCAAGCATGGAGGTGGAAACATTATGTTTTGGGGATGTTTCTCTGCTAAGGACACAGGACTACTTCACCGCATCAATGGGAGAATGGATGGAGCCATGTACCGTAAAATCCTGAATGACAACCTCCTTCCCTCCACCAAGACATTAAAAATGGGTCGTGGCTGGGTATTCCAGCAAGACAATGACCCAAAATACACAGCCAAAGCAACAAAGGAGAGGCTCAAAAAGAAGCACATTAAGGTCAGGGAGTGGCCTACCCAGTCTCCAGACTTTAATCCCATACAAAAACGTATGGAAGGAGTTGAAACTCTGAGTTGCCAAATGACAGCCTCAAAATCTTAATGATTTAGAGATGATCTGTAAAGAGGAGTGGACCAAAATTCCTTCTGACATGTGCGCAAACCTCATCATCAAATACAAAAAAAGTCTGACTGCTGTGCTTGCCAACAAGGGTTTTGCCACCAAGTATTAAGTCTTGTTTTGCCAGAGGGATCAAATACTTATTTCTCACTGCAAAATCCTAATAAATTTATACAATGTGATTTTCTGGATTTTATTTTTTATATTCTATCTCTCAATGTTAAAATCAACCCTACCCTTAAAATTATAGACTGTTCATGCCTTTGTCAGTGGGCAAACTTACAAAATCAGCAAGGCATCAAATACTTATTTCCTATACTTATTTACACACACACACACACACACACACACACACACAGAATGACTTTGATTAGTGAATGTGATAGGCCGCTCTGAACAAATGTGTTTAGAGGGAGCGCCTGAAACCATGCAAATTGCGGATAGTCCTAATTTCTTGGGGTACAGCATTTCAGAGGATTGGCGCAGCGCGGGAGTAGTCTTGGAGTCGGGAGTGGGAGGTACGGATTAGTGCAGAGGTTAGTCCAAGGTCGTTTGCAGAGCGCAGCAGTCGGTTAGGCCGATAGATAGAAATGAGGGAGGAGATGTAGGGGGGTGCTGCACTGTGGAGAGCTTTGTGGGTGAGAACAAGTACTTTGAATTGGATCCTATAATGAATGGGCAGCCAGTGTAAGGACTGGCGAAGGACTCTATGAAGGACATCTGCCACGTTTTGCGTGCGATTTGATGAGTCAACGCGGATGGCGAGTGCAGATGATGCACTAGTCAGCCTGACTGTCCCCCTTATCTGCCTGCTTGAAAAAACACTGCAAGCACTAAGGGATGAGGTTTTGGAAGAGGTGGAGGATGAGGAGTCACAAATTCCATCACCTTATGTACAGTCAGCGCAACGTGGTTCCTCACAAAGGACTGGGCAGGGCTCACTTTGTGAGGAGGATGAGGAGGAGTCAATGGAGGAGGAAGACATCGCTCCAGAGGGAGGTACACAACGCTCTAGTCAGTATGTAGAGCGAGGGTGGGGTGATGCAGAGCAGGTAGAGATGACGCCTCTTGCAGGGGACAGCGTTTCTTGGCCAGTTGGAAGTCTGCAGCACATGGTTGATTTCATGCTGCAGTGCCTGAGAAACGACCGCCACATCACCCACATTCTCACCACGTCTGATTATTGGGTGTACACCCTCCTAGACCCTCGCTACCGGGACAACTTTCAAAGCCTCATCAGACTGTTGAACCGGGAGCGTAAAATGTGGGAGTAACAAGACACACTGCTGCAATTATTATTATTATTATACATTTATATAGCGCCATTTATTCCATGGCGCTTTACATATGACAAGGGAAAAATATAGACAGGTACAATAAAGATGTGCTGGACAAGGGACACACAAGTACAGAAGGAGAGAGGACCCTGCCCGCGAGGGCTCACAGTCTGCAGGGATGGGTGAGAATGCAATAGGAAAGGGTACAGCTGGTAGTACGATGGTTGAGTACACTGAGGATCATTGCAGGTTGTAAGCTTGTCGGAATCCATAGTGTTCTCCATTCCAGCCGAGAGCACTGCTGCTGCTACTGCTTTACAAAGCAGCTCAAAGAGGCAGTGTAGACAGCTCTGCAACAAGAGGGAGCACAAGCAGCGCCTCTGCACAGGGCAAGACCAGTATGTTCCAAATGTGGCGAAGTTTTGTGGCAGCGCCACCAATGTCTACACCATCCGAGACGGCTCCAGTCAGCAGGAGGCAACGTTTCCGTAAGATGGTGACAGACGACATGTCTTGCCCTCTCAGTGTACTCCCAGATGGCTCTTCCCCATTCAAGTTTTGAGTCTCTAAGCTGGATACATGGCCAGAGCTTAGCCAGTATGCATTGGAGGTGCTGGCTTGCCCTGCTGGCAGTGTATTATCGGAGCGCGTCTTTTGTGCTTCAGGTGGTGTACTAACAGACCGTCGCATGCGACTATCCTCCGATAATGTAGACCGGCTTACTTTGCTGAAAATGAACAAGGCATGGATCACGCATGAATTTGCCTGTCCTGTTTCCGATTAAATAACTGGTTGGCAACGTTATACATGTATCCTGTTATGTTCATCTTTCTACCACCTGAACTGTACAGTCATGGCCAAAAGTTTTGATAATGACACAAATATGATATTTTCACATGATATGCTGCCCTCTGGTTTTTATGTGTGTTTGACAGATATTTTTATCACAGACAGAAATATAATTGCAAACATATGAGTAACAAAAGCTTATATTGACAGTTAGAATGAGTTAATGCAGCAAGTCTAATTTTGCAGTGTTGACCCTTCTTCTTTAGGACCTCTGCAATTCTCCCTGGCATGCTCTCAATCAACTTCTGGACCAAATCCTGGCTGATAGCAGTCCATTCTTGCACAATCAATGCTTTCATTTTGTCAGAATTTTTAATTTTTTGTTTGTCCACCCGTCTCTTGATGATTGACCACAAGTTCTCAATGGGATTAAGATCTGGGGAGTTTCCAGCCCATGGACCCAAAATCTCTATGTTTTGTTCCCTGAGCCATTTTGTCACTCCATAACTTAGGCAAATCAAACTCACATCATGCCTCAAAAGCTGCAATGTTGGAAGTGCATAATGTGGGTTGAACTTTGACAACAGCTGCAGTGCGAATGTTTGCCTTCATTGTTCTTGGCTTTTAAATAAAAGCATACAAGTAAATATAATAATACCTGAAAACCTCAGACTACAGTGAACACTTCACACAACTGTTCAATAGCTGTGAAAGCCCTCTTTGTGTAATTCTATATTCTTTGCAACCAATGTATTGGATACGGATGGAAGCATGTCACACTAATAGATTTGAATTATTTGAAATTGAATGTAGCAGCACCAATTTTAGAAAAATGACAAGGATGAGCCAGGGACAGACACTCAGCAGAGTACACGCAGCGGTGGTTGAAGTAAGTGGAGCGGGATCTACACTCCTACCAAAAATTTAAACCTCAGACTAGAGTGAACACTGAACACAACTGTTCACTTGCTGTGAAAGGCCTTTTTGTGGACTTCTATTATGTTTGCAAGCAATGTATTGTATTTTGATGGAAGAGCGTCACACTAATAGATTTTAGTAAATTTAAAATAGAATAAAGCAGCACTAATTTTAGAAAAATGACAAGGATGAGCCAGTGACAGACACTCAGCAGAGTACACGCAGCGGTGGTTGAAGTAAGTGGAGCGGGATCTACACTCCTACCAAAAATTTAAACCTCAGACTAGAGTGAACACTGAACACAACTGTTCACTTGCTGTGAAAGGCCTTTTTGTGGACTTCTATTATGTTTGCAAGCAATGTATTGTATTTTGATGGAAGAGCGTCACACTAATAGATTTTAGTAAATTTAAAATAGAATAAAGCAGCACCAATTTTAGAAAAATGACAAGGATGAGCCAGTGACAGACACTCAGCAGAGTACACGCAGCGGTGGTTGAAGTAAGTGGAGCGGGATCTACACTCCTACCAAAAATTTAAACCTCAGACTAGAGTGAACACTGAACACAACTGTTCACTTGCTGTGAAAGGCCTTTTTGTGAACTTCTATTATGTTTGCAAGCAATGTATTGTATTTTGATGGAAGAGCGTCACACTAATAGATTTTAGTAAATTTAAAATAGAGTAAAGCTGCACCAATTTTAGAAAAATGACAAGGATGAGCCAGTGACAGACACTCAGCAGAGTACACGCAGCGGTGGTTGAAGTAAGTGGAGCGGGATCTACACTCCTACCAAAAATTTAAACCTCAGACTAGAGTGAACACTGAACACAACTGTTCACTTGCTGTGAAAGGCCTTTTTGTGGACTTCTATTATGTTTGCAAGCAATGTATTGTATTTTGATGGAAGAGCGTCACACTAATAGATTTTAGTAAATTTAAAATAGAATAAAGCAGCACCAATTTTAGAAAAATGACAAGGATGAGCCAGTGACAGACACTCAGCAGAGTACACGCAGCGGTGGTTGAAGTAAGTGGAGCGGGTTCTACACTCCTACCAAAAATTTAAACCTCAGACTAGAGTGAACACTGAACACAACTGTTCACTTGCTGTGAAAGGCCTTTTTGTGGACTTCTATTATGTTTGCCAGCAATGTATTGTATTTTGATGGAAGAGCGTCACACTAATAGATTTTAGTAAATTTAAAATAGAATAAAGCAGCACCAATTTTAGAAAAATGACAAGGATGAGCCAGTGACAGACGCTCAGCAGAGTACACGCAGCATTAGTTGAAGAAGTAACTGGAGCGTGATCTGCACTCAAAAAAAAAAGAAAAAACTCACAGACTGCAGTGAACACTGAAACACAACTGTTCACTATCTGTGAAAGGCTCCTTTGTGTACTTCTATAGTGTTTGCAAGCAATGTATTGTATCAGGATGGAAGCACGTCACACTCATAGATTTTAGTTTTTTTCAATAGAATGGAGCAGCAACAATTTTAGAAAAATGACAAGGATGAGGCAGTGACACACGCTCAGCAGAGTACACGCAGCATTAGTTGAAGAAGTAACTGGAGCGTGATCTGCATTTTAAAAAAAAAAAATAAAAAATACCTCACAGACTGCAGTGAACACTGAAACACAACTGTTCACTATCTGTGAAAGGCTCCTTTGTGTACTTCTATAGTGTTTGCAACCAATGTATTGGATACAGATGGAAGCTTGTCACACTATAATTTCAATTGAATGGAGCAGCAAGAATTACACTAAAGAAAAAAATAAGTCTGTGAGTGACACGTGCAGATGCCTACAAACAGCGTTGGATGCAGAGCAAACTGCAGCGTCACCTGCACGCACACACACACCTTGCAGAGCTGTGAAAACAACACTGCAAGGCAAAAGGAAGCTTTACACAGCGGTTGGTAAACTACTTGCGGTATCGGAATGCTCAACTCTAGTCACATATATTTTTTTAAATTGACCATTAATAGCACATACAAAGGGACAAATCCCATCACGCCATGACCAGACCACATATTATCACCACATAATGACCGAATAATACCACATACAAGGGACAAATACTGCCACACCATGAACTGACCACATATTACTATCACATAGTAACCTAATAATACAAAATACAAGGGACAAATACCGTCACATCATGACCAGATCACATATAACCACCACATAGTGACAGAATAATACCACATAAAAGGAGAAAATACTACCACACCATGACCTAACCACATATTACCATCACTTACCAAATACAAGAGACAATACATGGTACTATCATACCATGGCCGGACCACATATTACCACCACAGAGCAACTGAATAATACCACATGCAAAGAACAAATACTGCCACACCATGATCAGACCACATATTACCACCACAGTGACCAAACACTATAATACTAATCATTAATAAAAAAACACAATACTAAGAGCCATTATATGCAGGAGCTCTGCATATAGTGTCAGTGTACAGATAATGCAGTGATCACCAGTGACATTGTACACAGGAGCTCTGTATATAGTGTCAGTGTACAGGTAATACAGTGATTACCAATGACATTATACACAGGAGATCTGTATATAGTGTCAGTGTGCAGGTAATACAGGATAAACAAAAAAAATTGGTTTGGTACCGTGTTAGCCAGTAGAAAAAAACATATAGAGTGCTCTCGGTGGGAGAAGCAAAATAGGAATCTTGTGGGTATGATACCTTTTAATGGCTAACAAAATATAGTGAATGATATTACAGAGCAAGCTTTCGAGACTGCTTACGTCTCTTCATCAGGCTGGTATAACAAAATATTTGAAGAAACACAATTATATACAGTGAAAAACACAGGTATGGTGTGATACGAATCACACCATGCCTGTGTTTTTTCTGAGCTGTTTTTTGGTCGGTGTCTCGCTGGTGAGCCTGAATCGCTGAGTGTGCAACCCTTTATGAACGACTTCACCAGCATCGCAGGTGGGACTAGGATATCCCAACGACCGCAGAGGTCGTTATACAGATCGCTGATCTCTGATGAGATCTTTGTGTTTGGAAGCTAACGATCATATAGTGATCGCACCAACGATCTCGCCAGGTCGTGTCCTTGTCGTGATCGCTGGTGCGATCGCTAAGTGTGACAGTGCCTTTAGTGTACAGGTAACACACTGACTCACCAGTGATGTCTCTAGCTGAAGTCCTTCATCTTTACTTTTATTTTTCATCCAATGCAGACTGCCACCACTTTTTACAGCCATGACTTATCTTTGCATAAAATAACACATAGTTACCTAGCGCTCCGCTTCCAGAGCACATTACCCACTTTTTCCTATTTTTCTACACTACACAGCTGAATACAGATGTGAACCCACCATTAATATATACAGTGGGTATGGAAAGTATTCAGACCCCTTTACATTTTTCACTCTGTTTCATTGCAGCCATTTGATAAATTCAAAAAAGTTAAAAAGTTCATTTTTTTCTAATTAATGTACACTCTGCACCCCAAATTGACTGAAAAAAACAGAAATGTAGAAATTTTTGCAAATTTATTAAAAAAGAAAATCTGAAATATTATATGGTCATAATCAAACCCTTTGCTCAGACACTCATATTTAAGTCACATGCTGTCCATTTCCTTGTGATCCTCCTTGAGATGGTTTTACTCCTTCATTGGTGTCCAGCTGTGTTTAATTAAACTGATATGACTTGATTTTTTAAGGCACACACCTGTCTATATAAGACCTCACAGCTCACAGTGCATGTAAGACCAAATGAGAATCATGAGGTCAAAGGAACTGGCTAAGGAGCTCAGAGACAGAATTGTGGCAAGGCACACATCTGTCCAAGGTTACAAAAGAATTTCTGCAGTACTCAGGGTTCCTAAGAGCACAGTAGCCTCCATAATCCTTAAATGGAAGAAGTTTTGGACCACCAGAAGTCTTCCTAGACCTGGCTATCCAGCCTAAAAGAGCAATCGTGGGAGAAGAACCTTGGTGAGAGAGGTAAAGAAGAACCCCAAGATCACTGTGGCTGAGCTCCACAGATGCTGTAGGGAGATAGTTCCACAAAGTCAACTATCACTGCAGCCCTCCACCAGTTGGGCTTTTATGGCAGAGTGGCCCGACGGAAGCCTCTCCTCAGTGCAAGACGTATGAAAGCCCGAATAGAGTTTGCTAAAGAAACACATGAAGGACTCCCAGACTATGAGAAATAAGATTCTCTGGTCTGATGAGATGAAGATAGAACTTTTTGGTGATAATTCTAAGTGATATGTGTGGAGAAAATCAGGCACTGCTCACCACCTGCCCAATACAATCCCAACAGTGAAACATGGTGTGGCAGCATCATGCTATGGGGGTGTTTTTCAGCTGCAGGGACAGAATGACTGGTTGCAATTGAAGGAAACATGAATGCGGCCAAGTACAGCGATATCCTGGATGAAAACCTCTTCCACAGTGCTCTGGACCTCAGACTTGGCAGAAGGTTCACCTTCCAACAGGACAATGACCCTAAGCACACAGCTAAAATAACAAAGGAGTGGCTTCAGAACAACTCTGTGACCATTCTTGACTGACCCAGCCAGAGCCCTGAGCTAAACCCAATTTAGCATCTCTGGAGAGACCTGAAAATGGCTGTCCACCAACATTCACCATCCAACCTGATGGAACTGGAGAGTATCTAAAAGGAAGAATGGCATATGATCCCCAAATCCAGGTGTGAAAAACTTGTTGCATCATTCCCAAGAAGACTCATGGCTGTACGAGCTCAGAAGGGTGCTTCTACTCAATACTGAGCAAAGGGTCTGAATACTTGGGACCATGTGATATTTCAGTTTTTCTTTTTTAATGCATTTGCAAAAATATCTACAGTTCTGTTTTTTTTTCAGTCAAGATGGGGTGCAGAGTGTACATTAATGAGAAAAAAATGAACTTTTTTGACTTTACCAAATGGCTGTAATGAAATAAAGAGTGAAAAATTTAAAGGGGTCTGAATACTTTCTGTATCCACTGTAATTAGTTATTATGCAACTCACCATTCCAAATATAAGTTGTAATCCACAGCTATGCCTCCCCACCAACTATGAATAGCCACTTTATTCGAACGTCCATGACAGCACTACAGAGAGAGGGGAAAAAAGATTCCCTTTTTTCTTCCTAAAGGACGGGTTTCCTACAGATGAAGATCTTCAGGAGGACCCAGGCCGGCCGGTCGACCCAGGTAGCGGGGGGGGATCTCCTACCTCGGCCGGTGCGGAGCCCCTGGAAGCGCCACGGTGGGTCCGGGTAGGATTCCACGGCAGTGTGCGGAGCAGGAGGAGCAGTATCCAGAGGATCCCTGTCTCCCAGCCAGCGCCGGTAGGTAAGTATTCCCCCCCTCTCCCTGGTCCCGATGCCTTCTCCCTGTCCTCTCCTGTGGTCCTGTCATGGTGGGGGCCTCTTAAGGGGTGCAGCCGTGATTTTTAAAAAAAAAAATTTTTAAATTTGAATTTCCCGCCGAGTCACTGCTGTGAGCGGCGCGGCGGGTTTTTTTTTTAATTTCCCGCCGCGCGTCGCTGCTATGGACGGCGCGGCGGGCGGTTTTGAATTTCCCGCCGCGCGTCGCTGCTATGGACGGCGCGGCGGGCGGTTTTGAATTTCCCGCCGCGCGTCACTGCTATGGACGGCGCGGCAGGGTTTTTGAAAATTTAGTCGCGCGCCGCTGCTGCAGCAGCGCAGCTGGGCTTGGGGGAGATCTCCGCTCGTGTCCCGGCTGGAGGGCGATGCAGCGGGGGATTATACTTACCTCCATCGGTACGGTGGGGTCCGTGCGAGCGGGGGGAAAAAGGGGGCGGAGTCTCCACCGCCGGAACCGGAAGTGAGACGCCGGCCGGCGTTTTTTGAAATTTTTGAAATTTTTGGCGGCTGCATCATTGGACGGCGCCTGCTGTGGGGACGGCAGGGAGGTGCGGGGGGGCCGTGGAGCGGAGAATAGGAGGGGGTGGACCCCTGGCCAGACCTGCTGACCCGGATATCCGGGGAGGATATAGGAGCCTAGGAAAGCGCTTCTGCCCCATTTTCATGATGGACACTGCAGAAGCTCCCTCGGTGCAACAGGAGAGCCAGCAGCAGCAGACAGAGCGCTCCTCTTCAATGACCAGCCGCAGAAGTTCCGCAGCTGGAAAAAAGGCCCTTCCCCGTGATCCGGTACCTACTGCTGTATAATCTGGGTAAGAGATCGTCAGACTTAGAATACCCAGTAATGCAGTTTTTTCCCCATTTTGTGTCTGTTACTAGGGGAAGAAGTGTTCGGTGAAAAGCAAGCACAGGGAATGTGCCTTTTGTGCTTGCCCTCTGCCTGACGCTTGCCCTAAAAGGTTGTGCCAGCCATGCATGCAGCAGACGGTAGGGCATTTGAGGGGCCTGGGATGAGATAGTAACCCCCCCTATGCCCCTTCCCTTTTTAGATAGCGGAGGAGACTCTGGATTTCACCGAAAGCCTGAAGGAGAATAAGAGCAGAGTTGAAAGCGTCCTCAAGACACGGAAAATCTTCCAGGCATAGAACTGTACCAGTTTTATCTGATTCAGATTCACCTGCCGCCCATGACAGGGGTGAAGTTGTGTCAGGACCCTCCTCGCCTTCCTCTTCGGCTTCCTCCTCGTCTTCTACAGAAGACGCTATCCGTTTTTGTTTTCCCTTGGACCAGATGGACAAATTTGTCAAATCAGTTAGGTCCACCATGGGGGTAGAAGAACCAGAGCTCTCAGTACAGGATCTGATGTTCGGTGGTCTAGATCCAAAAAAACGGAGATCCTTTCCACTAAATAGTAGCATCCAAGGCCTTATAGACAGAGTGTGGAAGAAGCCTGAAAAAAAAAGGCTCCTTACCCCAAGCGTTTAAGCAAAGATATCCCTTTGAAGATCCCTTAACAGGTAGATGGGATAAGGCCCCGAAGCTGGATGCAGCAGTGGCGAAGGCTTCTAAAAAATCCTCCATCCCATTCGATGATATGGGGTCTTTGAAAGATCCACTAGACAAGAAGGCAGACTCCTTCTTGAAAGGCACATGGGAAATGTCGGCAGGTGCCCTGAGACCGGCGATTGCAGCCACTTGTGCAGCCAGGTCATTGATGGTCTGGCTAGACCAGTTAGCATCCCAGTTAGCAGGGCTGTCTAATGCAGCCGAAGGGCATTATGGCTCAAATGTTGGCCGGGCGATATTCAAGCCAGATCTCGCCTCTGCTCCATTCCGTGTGACGGCGAATATCTTTTTGGCCCGGTCCTGGACGAACTTTTAGAAAAGGCAGGGGACGACAAGAAAAAGTTTCCCAGTCTATCAACCCCTTCCTATAAAAGACCTTTCAGCAGAAGGAGGTTCAGCTACAGAAGGTCGTCCAGAGAACGAGCCAAATGGGATGAAAAGAGGCGAAGTGGTACAGGGTTTATGTTTAGGGGTCCACCTAAAGAAAAAAAAAAAAAAACCCTCGCAATGACTAGCAATGCCGGTAGGAGGCAGATTGAGGGCCTTCTACCCGGCCTGGTCGGAAATCTCAAACAGTAGCTGGATCCTTAACATCATAGCTACAGGGCTGCGGTTAGAATTCTCCTCGGTACCTTGGGATAACTTTAAAATTACCCCACTCAGATCATCCCCATCGGAGCAGGCCGCTTTAGAGTTGGAGGTTCAGGAGCTTTGCGCTAAGAAAGTCTTAGTGGAGGTACCAGAAGCAGAGCGGGGTAAAGGGTTTTACTCCCCTCTAAGCCGGACGGGTCTTTTAGAACAATTATTAATTTGAAAGCCCTCAATAAGTTCCTGATTATTCACCCATTTAAAATGGAAACGGTCAGCTCAGCAATAAAGCTTCTGTTTGAAAATTGCTTTATGGTGGTGTTAGATCTGAAAGACGCTTATTACCACATACCAATCCATATGGAGCATCAGCGTTTCCTCAGGGTAGCAATCCAAATGGGGGAATCGCTGCGACATTTTCAATATAGCGCCCTTCCTTTTGGCTTGGCGGTTGCTCCACGAGTGTTCACTAAGGTTATGTCGGAGGTCATGGCCCACTTACGTGAATCAAATATGCTCATAGTCACCTACCTCGACGACTTTCTTATCATTGGAAAGACGGCAGAACATTGCCTAGAGCAACTGCAAAAAGCGATATCTACCTTAGAGCAGCTGGGATGGCTAATAAATACCAAAAGTCTCGTTTGAATCCGATGAGGGTTCAGCAATTTCTAGGGCTAATTCTGGATTCACAGAATCAGAACTGTAGTTTACCGTCAGATAAGTTAATTCACTTACGGTACCAGGTCCTAAACGCTTCCAAAAACCCCTCCATGTCGCTTAGGAAGGCCATGTCTCTTTTGGGCTCCCTCTCGTCCTGCATTCCTGCGGTCCGGTGGGCTCAATTTCACACAAGGGCGCTGCGAGCTGAGGTCTTGCTGTATTAAAATTTGCTAGGTGGTTACCTGGAAGGCCAGCTATCCTTGTCCCAGGCTGCTATAAAATCCCTGGATTGGTGGAAGAATGAGACAAACCTGTCTTAAGGGGGTTCCCTGGGAATATGATATATCCCGAATAGTCACAACAGATGCTAGCCCCTCTGGGTGGGGGCTCATATGGGGGACGTTATGGTTCAGGGCTTATGGGAGCAGGATCAAATTCATGTCTTCTAATATGAAGGAATTAACAGCGGTAGAGCTAGCAATTAAAAAGCTCCTTCTATATCTACAGGGTCACCACGTTCGAGTGCTCTCCGACAATCGGGCACAGTCGCTTACATCAACCACCAGGGTGGTACTCGTTCCGGTCCTCTCATGGAAGTGGCAAGGCGCCTACTTCAGATAGCAGAACGACACTTTCTTTCTCTAACGGCTCTACATATAAGGGGAGAAGAAAATACCAAGGCGGACTTCTTAAGCCGCAATCTCCTGAGTCAAGGAGAGTGGTCATTAAAGACTTCCATCTTCGACCTAATTGTGCGGAAATGGG
>JARQOD010000001.1:91959581-92005525 GCA_033576555.1 Oophaga sylvatica
AATCCTGACATTGCAGCTTCTGAATTCTCACAACGACTGCACTGCACACTTTTAGGGTTCTCCCTTACCGGTGGCAAGAGTGCACGGTCATGTCAGCACAAGCATGTGATTATATACTTCTGGCCACATTCCGACTAGACGTGCCCGGCCTCGCTCTGTTCATTTTCATTGAGTGAGGCCACACATGTCTAGTCAGCATGTCACCGCATGTATGTAAGTCACCGGCACGAGAGAATCCTAACAGCGTGCAGTGCACACTGTGAGAATTCAGAAATTGACTAATTCTCATGTTTTTATTTATGTTAGGAGCATTAAAGGGGTTGTCCAGGTTTGTGCTGAGTCTGCAGTCATTCTATGTGACTGCAGACTTAGCACAGTCCTGGAGAACCCCTTTAATGCTCCTGACAAATAAAGACATGAGAATTAGTCAATTTCACAAATAATATTTACATCCAGGTACCTTATAGATGACGTCGTCTCTGGAGTCATTCTCCTTTTCTTCATCTTGTCCACACCCCATGATGAGTTTTCTCATCCACAGCCGTCTCTGCAGTTTTCCATCTTCTCCGGTCTTCTGCACCCACTCTCCACACGATGCCCTTAAAGACAGAAGAGTCATTATAATGCTTCTAAATAAAAATATCTGCAATATACAGTCACTTCACACTATTCCCCTCCCTCCTCACACTGTGTCCTCTCACATCCCCCTGTTCACCATACTGTCACCTCATATATTTACCCCCTCACTCTCTATACTGTCTGCTCAGACATACCCCTCACTCCCCATACTGTGTCTGCACACATCCCATCACCCTCACTCCCCATACTGTGTCCACAGACATTCATCTGTTCGCTCCCCATACTGTCTGCAACCATCCCTCATACTCTTTCCTCATACATGTCCTCATACATACATACTTTTCAGTACCCTCAAATCCCCCACACATATTAAATGCCCCCATCCTCACTCCAAATCCCCCCACACACATTAAATCCCCCATCCCCACTCCAAATCCCCACACACATTAAGTATCCCCTATCCCCACTCCAAATCCCCCCACACACATTAACATCCCCCCATCCCCACTCCCCAAATCCCCACACACATTAAGTATCCCCTATCCCCACTCCAAATCCACCCACCACATTAAATCCCCCCATCCCCACTCCAAATCCCCCACACACATTAAGAACCCCCCATCCCCACTCCAAATCCCCCACACACATTAAGTACCCCCACCCACTCCAAATCCCCCACACATAAAATAACCCCATCCCCACTCCAAATCCCCCCACACATAAAATAACCCCCCATCCTCACTCCAAATCCCCCCACATAAAGTAACCCCCATCCTCACTCCAAATCCCCACACACATAAAATAACCCCCTATCCCCACTCCAAATCCCCCCCACATAAAATAACCCCCCACAACATCTCCAAATCCCCCCACATACAATAGCCCCATCCCCACTCCAAATCCCCCCACATAAAATAACTCCCTATCCCCACTCCAAATCCCCCCACATAAAATAACCCCCCACAACATCTCCAAATCCCACCACATAAAATAACCCCCCATCCCCACTCCAAATCCCCCCCATATAAAATAACCCCCACAACATCTCCAAATCCCCCCACATAAAATAGCCCCATTCCCACTCCAAATCTCCCCACATAAAATAACTCCCTATCCCCACTCCAAATCCCCCCCAATAAAATAACCCCCCACAACATCTCCAAATCCCCCCACATAAAATAACCCCCCATCCCCATTCCAAATCCCCACACATAAAGTAACCCCCCATCACCACTCTAAATTCCCCCCATACACACACACTCACACATTATGTCCCCCGTTAATCTTCTGTGGTTTCTTCAGCTCCATAGTGGAGCACACTCACCACCACTCTTCACCCTTCTGGGCGCCACCGACGAGTGACGTCAGCAGCGTGATCACATGATCTGATCACGCTGCAGACGTCGCTGTGACCCGGCGGTCAGAGCTTCAATTGCACTGGCGTCTGTATAGACACCAGTAGAATTGATCCCTGGGAGTCGGCACGCAGCAGCTTCTCTGCGCCCCTCTGGCGGCTGCGCCTGGGGCACATGCCCCGGCTGCCCCCCCTAGATACGCCCCTGAGTATGGTTTAATCAAGATTTATTAACGGAGTCTGTGTCATTCTTTCAATTAAAGGACTTTATTTGGGCTGTGTCTTTATTTACCATGTAACTATAGGATTAGTACTGGACAGGTGTCTTCGCCTTGGGCTTGATGCCACCTGACAATACAAAGGTGACATTAACCCACAAATATGAACCCCACTTGCCATCACTACAGGGCAAGATAGAAGAGCGAGCAGCTGTCTGCCTAGCCTGTGCTGATAATTAATTATAGGGGGACCGAACATCATTTTTTGGGGGATCCCCCATTTTAATAGCCAGTAAAGGCTAAGTATACATCTGTAGGCTGATATTAATAGCCTGGGAAGCTCCAGGGGTATTACCCCTTCCCAGGCTATAAACATCTTCCCCAGTTGTCAACGTTCTCTCTCTGTGTGACTGCAGACATTTTTAATTTGCCCTGCGCACGCATTGTGTGCCACAAGGATTTCACTGGTTTCTGAGCCAGGAACAGTGGTGATGTATGCAATACTCATACTCCTGGGCAGAAGCCAGCTGTGGTCTCTTTCAGTTCACTTGTAAGGAATGAGGCCACGCCTATTAGATGACTTCTGCCCAGTAGTATGCATATCGCACACATTACAACCGTTCCCTGCTCAGAAACCGGCGAATCCTCAAAGCGTACGGTATCTGCTGTGGGGGGGATTTAAAATTCTGCAGTCACACAGAGTGACTGCAGACTTTTCATTTTAGACCAGGCAACCCCTTTAATTCATTTATTTAGCATTTTGTTAATAAAGCATTCTTACTTTGCAGCAATGTTTTCACTCCTGCTTAAAACTTTTGCACAGCACTGTATCTGCTCAAATCATTTTCAGAAATAATTCAATTGAAACTGAAAACTTAGTAGAGATGAGAGAAATGATTTGCAGGACCCTGGTCCAGCAGCCAAGTCAGTAGTTTGTGACCACTGGATGGGCAGATGCCGCTAATGCCGTCAGGAATGAGGCAATTCACAGGGCTCCCAACCAGTGGTCACAAAAACATGATCTGTCTGCTGGAGTGGGTCATGTGAATCAATTATCTAATTTCTACTTGGGAGACATTTGACCAATATCATGTAATAAAAACATCATTGCTGCACAGATTAGGGGCTGTACACAGCAGCAGATTGACACTGAGTAACAGACTGGCACTGAGCAACAGACTGACACTGAGTAACAGACTGGCACTGAGCAACAGACTGACACTGAGTAACAGACTGGCACTGAGCAACAGACTGGCAAAGAAAAGCACAGCTGTGTTCTCAGGAAATTTCTCGGAAAGAGCTTAGTTATCTGCAGACAAGTACGTGTCCATTCACTCTGTAGATTTATGTAGTTCCATCCACTTGTAGTTTTTCCAAATCACAATAATATGATTACAAATTGCACAGACTAGCAGACTGGTAAGGACGAAGCGTGGGAAACCAGACTAGTGTGGTTTATGGTCATCTTCTGCTTTTAACTGCTTTAAAATCCAAACACTCCGACCAATGCAAAGAGAACCACACTCTGTAATAAATATTTTATGATTGAATTGCAACATTTCCCAAAACTTTTACACCAGATGTATTGACGTATATTGTGGAATTTGACAACATCAAAAGAGGTAAATATAAAAAGAAAAATATGTATTTACTGAACCTGATATGTAAAACATTTCTGGGAATGGTTATAAAGCTCAGCAGTCTTTTTACTGCTAATAGAAGTCAACAGTCTGTTTATTTTCAGATGTAGTCCAAGTTTAGATTTGGACTTTCTGTACAAATAAAAACATGTCTTGAAGGTTATGGACACTTTTGACATGGAAAGAAAAATGTTTGTTTTTTTTACACATTAGTAGTTACCTAAGTTTCAGTCTGCAATCTTCATTCCTTCATTTATTTTCAGACCACCTTATATGCACTTATTAGCCTGAACTAAGTTTCAGATTTTGCTCTTGTGGGAGTGTCTCTCCCAGTAATATAGGTTTGATGTGAGCTCTGTTGGAAGTTATTATGCTGCTGTTTTCATTTCCTTTTATATATCAACACAGCTCCAGAACTGCACTTATTTCCTCTCTGTGTGTTTTCCTCCTTGTCTTAAGCCTGTTTTCTTTGGTCTCCATATAACTATAGCTATTTTCTCCTCTCTTCCCTACAGAGTTGTGTGAAACACCCTCCCTGTTGCTATCTCTAAAAATGTGAGAAGGGATGAGAAGCACTGAAAAAGCTGTCAAAAGTGAGCAGGAGCTCGGATTAATTTGTGTCTGTTTTGCAGATCACTTAATTAGATAAAGGACGTGCAGACACTCTGCTGCAGCAAAATGGTAGAAAATTTGTGACTATTTAGAAAATTTATCATTTCAGCTTTTTGATTATTCATTCTCAAAAGTCTCAATTCACAGGTAAAATGTGTATTCAGTAAAGTCAGAATGTTACTTTAGTTTCAATTGAATTCTGAAAATGGTTGAAGCAGATAACCTTCCTCTCCACCATCACTCAAGGAGAACTTTTCCATCTCCTCTCCAAACCCACATCATTATCTGTGCACTTGGCCCCATGTCATCCTACGTCCTCCACAACCTCACCACCACGCTTATCCCGGCCCTTACCCATCTTTTCAACCTATCATTCACCTCCAATACTAACTTTCTGCTTTCAAATATGCCACGATCACACCTATCCTGAAGAAACCATCCCTCGGCAATCTACTGCATCCAGCTATCATCCCATCTCACTTCTACTATTCACATCCAAAATCCTCAAACAGCATGTCCATGCTGAACTTTCCTCCCACCATGAATCTAACTCACTCTTTGACAACCTACAGTCTTGCTTCCATCCCCACCAATCCACCAAAAATACCCTTTATCTTCCAGGTTTCACATCCTTATGTTACCACAGAAGAAAACAAACTATATACAGTTGAAACCAGACGTTTACATACACTATATAAAAAGACACATATGCATGTTTTTCTCAATATCTGACATGATAAAATGCCTTAAAACATTCTCTCTCACTATTCTGGCATTCGGCAAATATTAATAATTATGGTAATCCTAATTAACCTAAAACGGGAAAAGTTTATTCCGATTTCATGTCAGATATTGAGAAAAACCTGCATATGTGTCTTTTTATATAGTGTATGTAAACTTCTGGTTTCAACTGTGCAAATCGTTTCTTCATTGATAGTAAACTGTTCCTTGATTTGAAGACATTGCATCTACGATTGTTGCTATCAATATTGTATTGTCTGTGTATTTAAGGTTGTTGATGATTTGTCCAGAAATTTTGATTCCGTCTTCTTTTTTGGCAAATCGAGCCTTCCTGAAAATCGCTTCTGCATATAAATTGGAGAGGAATTGTGACAGGATGCAGCCAGACGATTCTCTACTTTAAATCATCCCGTGTCAATGTGTTCCATTCGGAATGTCGCTTCTTGGTCGATCTAAAAGTTGCCAATGAGGCTGATCAGATGTTTGGCACACCCATATCCTTCATGGTATACATAGCAAAAAGCAAAAATATATATCTTTTTAGTATTCTTTGGCCTTTTCCATTATCCATCTAATGTTAGCAATCACATCTCCTGTTCCTCTGTCTTTTCTGAGTCCTGCTTGATCCTCTGACCGGTCAAAGTAAAGCTGTAACTGTCTTTGTAGGATCTGAAGTAATATTTTGCTGGCATGAGGTAGGAGTGCAATAGTCCAATCGCTTTCACAGTAGGTAGGATCTCCCTTCTTTGGAATAGGGATAATCGCTGATCTTGTCCAGTCCTTGGGTGATTTACCAGTTGTCCATATCTGTTGACATGGGAATGTGATGTCATTAGTTGTTGCTTCAGAAGACTTTATTAGCTCTATTGCAATATTCTCACATCCAGGCACTTTGCTGTTTGACAGACCTTTATCATAGCAATGACTTCATTTTTCAGAATGTTCAGCTCTCTATCATTTCCAGTGTCAGTTTCTTCCCATATGACTGAGTTGTTCCATGTACCCTTTCCATCATTCCTTGATCTGCTCTGGCTCAGTTAGTTTGTTTCTGTTGGTGTCTTTCAACATGCCCACTTTTGGTTGAAACCTTCGTTGTATCTCTTTGACCTTTAGGTATGTCTTACTGGTCTTGACCGTCAGATTTTCGCTTTCTATCTCTGTACATATCTTTTAGTAATAAATTCTGTCTGCTTCAATGTCTCTCTTTAGTCTTTTACTGATGTTTGCTTCAGTGTTGTACTGATGATGTCTGCATCCTGCTTCTTAAATTTACCTTTGCCATTCATTTTTTTGATGATCTTTAGGGTCTCTTCTGTTAGCCATTGTTATGATGGTCTCTTCTGCCTCTTGTTTATTGTCTTTTTGGTTTCGTCTTTATTAGTGATGAGCGAGTATGCTCGTTGCTCGGGTTTTTCCGAGCATGCTCTGGTGGTCTTCGAGTATTTGGAAGTGCTCGGAGATTAAGTTTCTTTACAGATTTAGCTGTAATGGGCTTCAAAACCATAAATAAGACGCTGGGTGAGAAGGAGTCAACTGCTGGTGCAATAGTAAGAAAATGGAAGAAATACAAAATGACTGTCAATCGACATCGATCTGAGGCTCCATACAAAACCTCAGCTCATGGGGTATCCTTGATCATCAAGGTGAGAGATCAGCCTAAAACTATACAGGGAACTTGTTAATGATCTTAAGGCAGCTGGGACCACAGTCACCAAGAAAACCATTGGTAACACATTACACCATAAAGGTTTAAAACCCTGCAGTGCCCGCAAGGTCCCCCTGCTCAAGAAGGCACATGTGCAGGCCTGCCTGAAACTTGCCAATAAACACCTGGATGATTCTATGAGTGATTGGGAGAAGGTGCTGTTGTCAGATGAGACAAAAATTGAGCTCTTTGACATTAACTCAACTCGCCGTGTTTGGAGGAAGAGAAGTGCCTATCACCCAAAAAACACTGTCCCCACTGTCAAGCATGGAGGTGGAAACATTATGTTTTGGGGGTGTTTCTCTGCTAAGGGTACAGGACTACTTTATTGCATCAATAGGAGAATGGATGGAGCCATGTACCGTAAAATCCTGAGTGACAACCTCCTTCCCTCCGCCAGGACATTAAAAATGGGTCGTGACTGGGTCTTCCAGCAAGACAATGACCCAAAACATACAGCCAAGGCAACAAAGGAGTGGCTCAAAAAGAAGCACATAAAGGTCATGGAGTGGCCTAGCCAGTCTCCAGACCTTAATCCCATAGAAAACTTATGGAGGGAGTTGAAGCTCCGAGTTGCTAAGCGACAGCCTCAAAATCTTCATGATTTAGAGATGATCTGCAAAGAGGAGTGGACTATAGTTCCTCCTGACATGTGCACAAACCTCATCATCAACTACAAAAAACGTCTGACTGCTGTGCTTGCCTACAAGGGCTTTGCCACCAAGTATTAAGTCTTGTTTGCCAGAGGGATCAAATACTTATTTCTCACTGCAAAATGCAAATAAATTTATATAATTTATACAATGTGATTTTCTGGATTTTATTTTTGATATTCTATCTCTCAATGTTAAAATTAATTTACTCTTAAAATTATAGACTGTTCATGTCATTGTCAGTGGGCAAACTTACAAAATCAGCAAGGGGTCAAATAATTATTTCCCCCTCTTTAAATGAATGCTAAGACATCTGATAGCCATCCTGCTGAATTTTAAATACCAGCAAGGAAGACAGTACATTATGAAACTACCAATGTGTACACCAAGCGCACCTATAGCACTCGCCTCACACCTTGATAGACACCATGTTGAAAATACATATTTCTACGGAGACATTTAACACAAAAGTTTAACATTTCTGATGGAATTAAACTTCTTTGAAAATAAATGTAAACGGCTCAATCATTATCCACACTTAATCTGAGCATACAGTACACAGTAGATCAGTTGTCTAGCATGGGCGTAGCTACAAGAATGGTTTCCCCAGGTGAAAAAAAAATATTTCATTCCCTAACCCCACTGTTAAAATGGCATAACTATGATCTTTTAGCCCTAAGCAAGCAGTGTCTATAATGGCGTAGCACAGCAGCAGTTGAAATTACTTTGTCATGATACTGCAGGCTACATAGGCCACAAAAGATGATAAAAGCTCTGACTATACTGTGAACTTTGGCATCTTGTTCTCAGCCTATGCAGAGCGAAGCAATGACAAATTCTACTTAATCTAAAATTTCTACTGCTGCATTCTACATAGGCAGCAACTGAAATGACAAAAGGTACCGTGTAGTGTCCCTTAGCTCTTCGCGTCTCATCTTACTTGTAATTTTGTGAGAGGAAAGATATGACCTACTGAGGGAGCTATCCCAAAGTTAAAACAGTTTCTCCTGTAAACAAGAAACTCTAACATTATAATAAATGTTAGTTTTTACATAATGTTACTTTTTTATGGCTAAGATTCGGAATAGGGTAAAGGATTGTACTAAGTTTAAGGATAGTCTAACAGAAAAAAATTGGAGCAAAATTATTAAAAATGTATAAGTTTATTACAGAAAATTATAATCACATAGACAGTTAAATTTTAAATTTTTCTTTTCATCAGATTTTGTGAAAAGTACAAGAGACACTCAGAGGTTGAGATCACGTAGATGGTGACATGAACACCCTGATACATCAGGCAATTATATGTAGTTTTAGACCTGAGGGGTCTACTGGGGTAGTAGGACGGTAAACATTATTACAAAATGTAAATAGAGTGCAAAATGTGTATTGCCTCAAAAACATATACACATCCCATGCCTTCCAGGTTCTTACCCATTGTCTGGTGCTCAAGGTGCCACAGCGCAAAGCCCCAACGCGCATGTCACCTTGGCTTCCTCAGGGGGCTATGCTATCATGTGTGTTAGACCAGGCATTAAATATCACCTTCACAGGTGTCGCGAGTGCCGGTATCGGCACGTGTATCCAATCATCCATGCCTGAAGTTGTATCTCTTCCGATGGTCAACATGGCGCTGCTGGTCACAGTGAATGCCGCTCTGACGTCACTGACCTGCACGCGTCATTAACTGACACCGTCGGCAATACTCCGGAATGCAGCCCGTTGGAGACATGCGCACTCAAAACTGATGGAGTGTAAGTATATCTCACCTACATTACCCAGACGCTGCCACTAAGGACTTTCCCTTAGTGATCTGCATATACCAAACTACGTGACATTAGAGAGTACAATAAGGAATCGTGCTACCTATCTAAATATAAGTTGTAAACAAAATATAGAATATAGTGAAAAACATTGCAAATTTGTTATCATAGTCACATTAAAAGGCATCTGAAAGCATGTGAATATACATTATCTATACATTTTAATGTGTCACTATAAAGTGTATAATCATCCCTCAAAAGGATATATATAATAGTACATCTATAAGAAATATCAATTAAAGTGCAAGTGCTCGAACCACATTACCCACTTCAACATCACCTAGCAATTTGTCAGACCATATATTAGTAAGGGGCTAGTACAGATATCTTAACCTTATAATATGAAAGCCCCATATACACACAGTGAAAAATACATAAAAATGGGGAAAAGAAGGGAAGCAGAAGGGTTATGTATGTACAAATGCCTTACCCATTTAAGGGAAGAGATGGAAACAACATGGGGCACCATTTAGGTATAGTAGTATGTTCATATATGTTGTCCATAGTCCAGGATTCCGGAGAGGATGATAACAAAAGAGAGGGGGGATCTTTTTTTCTCTTTCACATTGACATTCATGCATAGGCCAACTAGTACTTGATCATGTAAATAACTACAATAAGAAAAAATATAAAAAAGACAAAAAACACACACAATAAAAATTTAAAAGTTAAATCCAGAGACACATATTATAAAAAGGAGATGAAACTCAACTGTTTCATTAAGGCCAGCCAGAACCATGGTATTAAGAACAAAGATCCACTGGCACTCCCTTTGAGCTAGAATGCGTTTGGTATCTGCACCCTTATGCCAACACGAATTCTGTCAATCCCCCCAGACCCTTAAATCTTTTGGATTTCAGTTGTGATATTTCCAAAAATGTTTCGGAATCGGTTTTAAAGTGCCAACATCTTCCACATAACTGGCGGCCTAGATATCTCTTGCGTGTTCACATGTACGGACTCGCAATTCACGTGAGGTCCAATATATATTAGACCAGACGAGCATACCGCGTAGTATACCACATGTGTCATACTACAGATGATGTAATCTCAGATTTTAAATTCCTTTGTGTCGTTCGATGATGTGAAGGATGAGGCACAAATCAGATTTTTACATGCCAAGCAATCACCACATGGCAAAAAGCCTGTTTTTTGTTTTCCTGCTTTAAACGGGTCTGGGGACTTGGCAATATAGTGGCTATCAACCAAGATGTCTCTTAAGTTATTACTGCTTCGTGCTGTCATAATGGATGACTAAGGTAGGCATTTCTGTAGGATTGGGTCTGTTTTGAGAATTTGCCAATGTTTGTTTAAGATGGTTCTCATCAAATCCCACCTATGGTTATAGGCAGAAATATATCGGAGACTCGCATCCATAGGTTGTATCCCTCTATCTGCTAGCAAATCATTTCTTGGATCATTTTTTGCCCTCCAGTATCCTTTCCTAATGCAGTTTGCTATATCCCTTTGTACAAACCGCTCTCAAAAGTCCACGGCCTGCTCCTCAAAAAGTTGATCTGTTGCAGAGATCCTCCTAGCTCGGAGGAACTGTCCGGTGGGGATGGCCCTAATCGTGGAACAAGGATGTGCGGATGAAGAATGCAAAAGAGCATTCACTGAGGTATCCTTGTCAGTATGTAAAAAACCATTGGCCTGTACCCTGATTGTGATATCCAGAAATTAGATTTCCTTATGATGGTAACTATAGGTGAGGCTGATATTGGAGTCATTGCGATTCAACTCCAACATAAAGTTATGCAGCTTGCTGACTGGACCCTGTCAAATGAAGAGGACATCATCAATATATCTGTACCATCCAAGGATTTGGGGGGCGGCATGTGTGAGATCCAAAAAGATTCCCCTTTCCCAAAATCCTAAGAACAGATTAGCATAGGATGGCATACATGCCGCCCCCATTGTTGTACCCTGCTTCTGCAGAAAAAAACAAAAAGTAAAAAAATTATGAGTCAGAATGAATCGCAACAACTCCAATACCAGCTCATGCATGTCCTCCTCAAGGTTGCTGGATTCAAGGAAAAACCTCACGGCCCTTAGGTCATCCTCATGACGAATGTTTGTGTACAATGATTCTACAGCCACCGTAACAAGAACCATATCCTTGTCCACAAAGACAAGGCTTTGGGTTGTGGCACCTTGAGCACCAGACAATGGGTAAGAACCTAGAAGACATGGGATGTGTATATGTTTTTGGGGTGATACGCACTTTGCACTCTATTTACATTTTGTAATAATGTTTACTGTCCTACTACCCCAGTAGATCCCTCAGATCTAAAACTGCACTATGCACTTTACCATATACTTGTCTGATGTATTAGGGTGTTCATGTCACCATCTACGTGATCTCAACCTCTGAGTGTCTCTTGTACTTTTCACAAAATCTGATGAAAAGTAAAATTTAAAATTTAACTGTCTATGTGATTATAATTTTCTGTAATAAACTTATACATTTTTAATGATTTTTTTGACATTTTCCTCCAATTTTTTCTGTTAGATTGAGTCTCGGAGTGTCCCCTCTTTAATGTTCTGCATAGGGTGCCACCACCCTCGGTGCAGACGAATATTTATGGTTCTTTGTATGGTGTTTATTTATCTAATAGGTTTAAGGATAGGTTTAGGATCAAGGTGATAAAGTAATTATATAAGAAAAATAATTAAAGGAATAAAAAGTAAAAAAAATAACAATGTATAACTTTTTATTATTATAATGTAGAATAAAGACTAGACTAATGTACATTATGCCACAGTCAGCCCACAGCTGTCATAACAACCCATTGATTCCCTGCGTCGGGGGGGGGGGGGGGGGTAGGGGCAGTGGGGAGGAAGGACAATGAGCTGCGTTGCAGTACTTTAATTGCCACTGACAACATATTATATATCTTATATCATACACATAATATAGCTGGCATCTGCCCTCTGTGAGTCGCGCTCCAAATTTCCACCTTTTTTTTACTTAAATGCATGTATTTTGCAGTAAAAATAATTTTTTCAAGTTAATTGCCTTAAAAATTTTGTATTGTTTGACTTTTAAGGCTGTTTGTTTCCCAGTTCATTGCTGACTGTACAATGAGATGAACTCTTTTATCTGTCTTTTTTTGAGCTTTTCTGAGCTGATTTATGGCCATAAAACATCAAAGGAGAGCTGAATTTTCATGTGGTCATAAATCATCTGAGAGAAGTTCAGTAAAGATGTGACGACATGGACATACTGCCCACGTTTAACCTTGAAGAACATGCGTATTGTTGTATTGTGTAATGGGAACTGAGTTAATAGTGTTGATATTGTTTTGTGCCTGACAGCAGGCAGAGTTAGAATTAATGATTGGGACTAGTCCAGTGTGGGAGGGGCTAAGGGGAAGGGACCGAGATAGTTTCCTCTCAGGACCTAAGTTAGGGTCTAGTGTGCATCTAAAGCAGACCTAAGATCTGGTCAGTGAGCAGAGTCGAATGACTTGGGTGTTCCTAATGTGAAAGGAGACCGTAACAAAGTATAGCAAGATCCTAGTGGCGAAGAGAGAACTGACCGAAAGGCAGTATGACACTGAGTTTATATTTCTGAGAGGTAACGGGCAAAGAAAGGACAGAGAAGTGAGAGACGAAGAGAGTGGACAAGAGTTCCAAGGCATCAGTACCAGAGAACATAAGTACCCGCCATAATGATAACGTGAGCCCTCACGGGCAGGGTCCTCTCTCCTCCTGTACCAGTCATAACTTGTATTGTCTAAGATTACTGTACTTGTATTTATTATGTATATCCCTCCTCACATGTAAAGCGCCATGGAATAAATGGCGCTATAATAATAAATAATAATAATAATACTTCCCTTGAGGGGAAAGAAGACACAATCAGCGGGTTGAGAATAAGACTCTTTCTAACTGGACTGTACTACTGAACTGAGTGGTGGTGAAGGAAAGTGAAACACTGGAGATAGAAAATAAATGAGTAACGAGAAAGGATTTGAAACTGTGTGGAAAAATGCTCGGTATGGTGAAAGACACGTTCATTAAGACATGTACCCGCTATCTACTGTGTATAATCCCTACCAAGTTTTTGTTCAGCAAAAGTTTTATTTTTGACTGGTGGTCTCCATCACTGAAGTCTTCAACATCAGGTCCTGGACAGTCAAAATCACCGGCATCATGTGGCCTGCAAGGTCGTAATGCACCCATAACACAAGTCCACACAGCCAGCCAGGACCGACACATTCATGTACCATGTCGGGGCATAAGAGATGAATACCTCACCCATGGCAACTGACCCATGCCTCGTTACAAAGACAGATAAAAAGTTATGAGCTTTGTGTCAAAACGAGATCACTGACAGATATTTAGAGTTGGTTGATATTGTGAAATGCACAGTGTTAAAACACCACTGACCAGCAACATGTTTGCAAGTCAGAAATTATTTAAAGGGAACATGTCACCAGATTTTTGACATTTTTTCTGAGAACTGCATAATGTAGAGACAGATACCCCGATTCCAGGGATTTGTCACTTACTTGGCTGCTCAGTGTAGTTTTGATAAAATCACAGTTTTATCAGCAGGAGATTATAAATAGAGGACTAGTAAATCTGCTGGCATAAACTCTGTATAGCCCACCTGTACATGGGCAGAAAACTGGTGTGGGCGGGGTTTTACAGAGCTCAGCATTTAAAGAACTGCTAGATCTGCAGACAATAAAAGTTATTTTATCAAATGACAGTAAGCATCTCAGTTCTCACATATCCTCAAGGGACGTGTGAAGCGGGGTGAAACGCGTTGAGACTTGCGACCCTCTGGTCAGGCGATCTTTATTTTATAGTTATGTAATTACTAATTGTTTCTCTTCCATTTACATGATATTGAAGAGTGCAGTTGACTTTCCACCTTTCATTTTATAATTTTTGAATAAACATTTGCTTTTATATTGTATGGAGTTTTCTTGCATTGTTTTATCCTGTTACCCCTTTGGGATTATGAGGTTTTGCCAGATTGTCTTTAACCGCCTATTTACACAGACTGACCCAGCTTCAGATGCACACTGATCAATCTGTTATATATCGTTCAGTGCGCAAAGGCTGACATTTTTCTCCGGAGCTCGAGTTCTGTATTGTGGAGGATGATTGATGTGCTGCTGAGAATGATGATCTTTTCTTGCAGCACAAAAGATTAGTTCACCCAACAAAAGAGATTTTTTTTTCTCTTTTGTCGGCTGAACAGCAACCTCTTTAGAATACTTGTTACTTTTCATTCTGCAGCCAACAATAGAAAGTGCAAAACAGAGGCTGCAGAAAGCAGAATATGCAACGTTTTTAAGGAAACACAATTGCAGAAATGATTTTTAGCCCATGATACATGCATTTAAAGGGAATCTGTCAAATCTCAAACTATTTATATATTCATTTAGCTCTTTCAACGCCAAGTCCAGTAATAACTTTACATGGCCAGTCAGTTACTTCATTACTGAGAAATCAGTATTTGAATAGATATGCAAATAAGGTTGAAGAGGCATTTGTAGATCTGAAGCCTCTGTCACTCCATCTCTATTCCCAGCCCAGTGCTGCCTTCTCCTTCTTGACTGACAGTGTCTATACTGTGTGACTTCAGTGAAAGAAGTCATCACAAAACCAGGAGATAGCTCTGGCAATAGACCTGGAGTGACAGAGGCTTCCGATCTACCATGGCCCTTCTGTCTGATTTGAATATTAATTTAAATACTGATTTCTGAGTAACAGAGGGACAGATTGGCCATGTAACGGTATTGCTGGACTTTTAAAGACTTATATGTGCATAAAAGAGTTTATACAGTGTGAAGTCCTGCTGGCAGATTCCCTTTAATAAAATTGCCCACAATGATGTCAATATCGTTTAAAGTGAACCAGACCCCTGACACATGCTGTCCAGTACAGAAACAAACCGTGCTGTATACTCACCTTCCAGGGTCCACTGGTGAGTCTCACCATCGCTCCCGTTTTATAGCTTTGCCGGTGGTGCTAAAGTTTTGCTGACAGCTTATCAGAGAGCTCAGCAGCTTTGCATTCACATGTAGACTGAAGCCCCACTCAGAGCTGCTGAGGTCACCAATTGACTGCTGCGCTGTCATCCAAAGCCAAACATGGGGAGCAGTGGGGGACACTCGTCAGTGGTCTCCGGTAACGTAAGTACAACACAATTTTTTTTCTTTACAATAATTGACTTTTAATGAATGGAAAGCATCCCTTTAAGGAATGTTATGTGATTTGGGTCTTTGTACCTTAGCACGTCCTGGCCATTTTCTTGGGATCCAAAATATTTATTTTATAATCAAATTCTTGTTAAACTTCTTACATTTAGATAAATATAATATACTTGTCTGAATAAGGGTTAATAAAACTTCAAAACGTATAGAGCTGATCCATGTGGCAAAAAAAACAACACCCACTAAAACCATTACCCAAAAATAACAGCTTCCTTATCTCCTCTGTGTTACACAACACTCTGGGATTAAGATGTGGCCAAGATGCTAACAAAAAAGAAGTTTTCTTTGGAAGTCTGGTAAATGTGTCAGATAATGTAAAAGGCTTATTTTAGCCAAAGTAACTTCCAGGAGATAGGTCATTATTAGGTTGTCCATTAACTGCAGGGAAGCTGGTGTTAATGATGTTATTACTGGAGGCTTCTACAAGACTTGTAAAGGGG
Source organism: Oophaga sylvatica (assembly GCA_033576555.1). Lineage (NCBI taxonomy): Eukaryota > Metazoa > Chordata > Amphibia > Anura > Dendrobatidae > Oophaga > Oophaga sylvatica. The sequence goes on from JARQOD010000001.1 coordinate 91,975,583, forward strand.
GCATACCACCTTCCTCCTTCATTGTTTGCTTTCTTCTGATTCCTGGATCTTCCATAATACAATATTCTGAGGTTTTTCCTTTTCTTTCTAGCTCAGTGTGTGTAGCCCAGCTGCGCTTGGTGCCACATGTTACCCAGGAAGATGCACAAAAAGGTAATTCACAATCACCCGATATTCATTCACATTTCACATTTTCCTGGTACCACCAGAGGGAGCCCTTTAGAATACGAAGGTATATAAGAGTGTGAAGAGATAGAGCAGTAGACATTCCAGAGAGACAGTCTAGCTGAACGTTAGCAAGTTGTTGGTTGTACCTCAGACAGATCAGATCTCCTCAGAACACCGGAGTGAGAGGATTCCTCTCAGAGCTCAGATTACACTAGTCTGTGTCAGAGCGTGTTGAAGAGCTGAGAGGAAAGTTACCTCAGATCGTGCTGACTGATAGTTCCCTAGGAAAGTGGAAAGTGACTCTTGGAGTGTGCACAGATCAGTCTGACAGAATGTCCTGATAGCTACTTCGGACAGAGCCTAAGAAGGAAGTGAAGGAAAAGGAACTGCAGTATTTGTAACACCGAGTCAACTGAGGTTTTGTTAGAGAGCGAGCGTGCCAATGCTTGGAGAGCGGTGAAGAGAAGAAAGCTGACATCTACTGCTGCCTGTGCTTATGTTAAAGCTGTGAGTAGGACGACAGGCAAGTGGAAAAAGGGAAAGAGAGAGTGACTGAGGAGAAATAGCAACGATAGCTTACCTCCACTCTGCACCACCGGACACCGGGTCCGAGCTTGCTAGTATCTTCACGGCTAGTGGGAAAAACCGGAGACCCTGCTGGACTTCAGGTCACAGAGGGGCCCAACAGTGCTGATACGTAACCAGGGTCAGGAAGAACAGGAGTCTAGCAGGACGCTGCAGATAGAGACTTAGTTCTGTCCAAAAGAAGGCTCTACCACAATGTCAGCCGGGCGTAGCTGTTTCACACGGAGTTAGGCTTTGTTTCATGCAAGTCAGAAACTCACACATATAAAGATGTAAGGAGGCCCTACACCTACTCAGTGATTACTGGACGTGCATCCTCCACCCTGAGCAGCTTCCCGGGACGTGCCTGCAAATACACCAGTAAAGGTACAGAAAGAGACTGTCTTGTGTGTATCTGCATTATTGCTCCTTCACCCCTGCACCGCCATATATCTCGAGGGATCAGTCTCGCCTGTGGGAGACTTAACATCTTGCTGCCCAGTAACAACCCCTCAGAGAATCTACCCTGCAGCGCTGGTCATCCTGACCAGGAACCACAGGTGGCGTCACGAACATTCCTAAATCCCCTGTAAATATTCCCACATTTTTATGGTGATCGCCCAGGGCAACGGACCGAGCTGCGCTACCCGTGACATCCCCCAGTGAAGTGAACGGGCTCGGTGCCGAGTACCCCAAAGCCCTGCTACGTGCGACTCATCCAAACTTGGCGTCACGAACAGGATCCGAAGCTCGCAATATGTGAGTCCTGTGTGCCTGAATTGGACTGTTTTTGTTCAAAAAGACTGTGTTGCTGTTGTTTGATTTTTGGCGCCATTTTCCGCCATTTTGCCGCCATATTCGCGCCCTGAGGCGCTGGTGAAGAAGAGGGGCGTGGATTCGTGGGCGTACCCCCCTGTGGTGCGTAAGTGATGGGCACCTTGTCTAAGTGCTATTATAATGTCCGAGCCTGCCCCACTGCAAGAGACATCCGCCTCCTCTTCATCCTCTATGCTAAGAAGAGAAAGCGAAAGTCCCGCCTCCACGGAAAAATCCAGAGTGTTCCAGATGAAACACACAGTCTGGCCTGGAGTGAGATGGCGGAAGGACAGGAGTCACTATGTGGGGGAATGGCGGTGCGCAGACCCCGTTCCCCTGAAGAAGTGCAGCCTGTACTTGAACCTTCCCCAGGTCGGGAGGACAAAGAAAAGATGTACTGTGTGGAGGAGGTGGACGCGGCGCTGAGGGACATGGCCCGACACCGCGCAGAGATGAAGGCGATGGAGCAAAGCTGGCGTGCCCTGAAACAGCGGCTGCTGTGGGACCCACTGCTCTCCCCTCAAGATGCGCAAATGCCACCCGCGCCACCACTGGACCCAGCGGCTGATGAAGAACTGGAGGCCGGCCCCAAAAGAGCTGATCCTGACTCCGCCGAGGACGCGGCGGGAGGTAGGAGGCTGAGGAGGCCCTGCCCGGACCAGAATGCCAGCCAGGCCTGGAACCAGAGGCCGCAGCAGAATGCAGTCCCCGGTTGGGATGATGGAAGGAATCCTGCCTGATGCAATGGAGATTGATTGGGAGGAGATGGAGCTCCTGGATGACGTGGAATACGCCGCCGAGAAGGAGAACGAGTGGCGACGCCGGGAGTATGAGCAGCGACAGCAGCAGGAGCAGCGAGAGGCGCAGCAGCTTCACCAGAGGTACCGGAAGCAGAATCTTCCGGACAAGGAGATCGTCCGGCGAGATAAAGGTACGCTCCGGGAATCGAGGCGCCAGGGGACAGTGTGTGCGTCTAAGTTCCGAGGAGGTTGGGGGTACATACGCGAGCCCGGGTTCTCTCAGAAGATCTTTGTTCATCGCTGTGATGTAGGGTCTGACCTGTTAAAAGGGGATGTTGTCACCTACACGCGGCACTGGGGTCTTAAGGGGTGGTATGCCCTGAATGTCTCCCGAGTCAGCGACCCCGTCCCTGAAGCCGGAAACGTACCCCGTGTCTCAGCGTTCCAAGCCCCAGCCACATCAGCGCCCTGCCGCGCACCTGCATCCTATTCTGCGTCCTATTCTGCAACGCAACAGAGCGCAACAGTTGCAAGTGCGCCCCCTACTGAGCCATTGCATGTGCATGCGTCACCATTGGAAATGCTGCAGAGCGTAGCGACTGCAACAGCGACCCCTATTGAGCCAAGCCTGTACTTAGAAGAGGCACCTGTCAGGCCTCAAGGAAGTAGCAAAATAAAAATTGAAAAGAGGACTGTAGCTACTCAGACACTGGTAGCAGGACACGATCTCTTAGTGATGCGTTCCAGAGCGCACCGCATGCTTCCAGCCCAGGTGTGGAAGGTGCAACCATATTCAAAGAAGAACAGTAGGACCCAGACAGGGTTTACTGAACTGTAGAAAGTTTGCAGAGAATTGCACTTTATTGAGAATGTTGTATGATGATAATGTTTACATGCTGAAGTAGTATACCCAGTTGGGTAATGTGATAGTGATATGTGAAATGCTATTTTGAAGGACTGCGTGCTGAGGACTCTTGCAGCACAGAACTGTAATGTAAATAGTTGGCACTCGGTGCCCCATCTTGGTTTTACGTAAAGCCATTCTACCTCTGAAGAAAAACCCGTATGGTGTGGCCTTGAGTGAGGTCTGCAGCAAAGAAGTCCTGCAGCCCACCCACGACCACCGTGGGAGGTTTGGTACGGGTCCTCCACAAGAATCCTGTATTTATAGTGTGAAAGTATTTTGATATTTTCTATTTGCCATTTGTACACATTGTAACGTTTGAAGTGTCCTTACCTCCCGCAAGGGATGAGTTATGTTATTGTTGATGTTATAAAAAAAATTGTTTTCTTTTTCAGCCCGGGAGTGCTGATATTAACTAGGGGGGATGTGTAGCCCAGCTGCGCTTGGTGCCACATGTTACCCAGGAGGATGCACAAAAAGGTAATTCACAATCACCCGATATTCATTCACACTTCACATTTTCCTGGTACCACCAGAGGGAGCCCTTTAGAATACGAAGGTATATAAGGGTGTGAAGAGATAGAGCAGTAGACATTCCAGAGAGACAGTCTAGCTGAACGTTAGCAAGTTGTTGGTTGTACCTCAGACAGATCAGATCTCCTCAGAACCGGAGTGAGAGGATTCCTGTAAGAGCTCAGATTACACTAGTCTGTGTCAGAGCGTGTTGAAGAGCTGAGAGGAAAGTTACCTCAGATCGTGCTGACTGATAGTTCCCTAGGAAAGTGGAAAGTGACTCTCGGAGTGTGCACAGATCAGTCTGACGGAATGTCCTGATAGCTACTTCGGACAGAGCCTAAGAAGGAAGTGAAGGAAAGGGAACTGCAGTATTTGTAACACCGAGTCAACTGAGGTTTTGTTAGAGAGCGAGCGTGCCGACGCTTGGAGAGCGGTGAAGAGAAGAAAGCTGACATCTACTGCTGCCTGTGCTTATGTTAAAGGTGTGAGTAGGACGACAGGCAAGTGGAAAAAGGGAAAGAGAGAGTGACTGAGGAGAAATAGCAACGATAGCTTACCTCCACTCTGCACCACCGGACACCGGGTCCGAGCTTGCTAGTATCTTCACGGCTAGTGGGAAAAACCGGAGACCCTGCTGGACTTCAGGTCACAGAGGGGCCCAACAGTGCTGATACGTAACCAGGGTCAGGAAGAACAGGAGTCTAGCAGGACGCTGCAGATAGAGACTTAGTTCTGACCAAAAGAAGGCTCTACCACAATGTCAGCCGGGCGTAGCTGTTTCACACGGAGTTAGGCTTTGTTTCATGCAAGTCAGAAACTCACACATATAAAGATGTAAGGAGGCCCTACACCTACTCAGTGATTACTGGACGTGCATCCTCCACCCTGAGCAGCTTCCCGGGACGTGCCTGCAAATACACCAGTAAAGGTACAGAAAGAGACTGTCTTGTGTGTGTCTGCATTATTGCTCCTTCACCCATGCACCGCCATATATCTCGAGGGATCAGTCTCGCCTGTGGGAGACTTAACATCTTGCTGCCCAGTAACAACCCCTCAGAGAATCTACCCTGCAGCGCTGGTCATCCTGACCAGGAACCACAGGTGGCGTCACGAACATTCCTAAATCCCCTGTAAATATTCCCACATTTTTATGGTGATCGCCCAGGGCAACGGACCGAGCTGCGCTACCCGTGACATCCCCCAGTGAAGTGAACGGGCTCGGTGCCGAGTACCCCAAAGTCCTGCTACGTGCGACTCAAGTGAATGTTTCCTTATTAAAGCTGACATCCATTTCAATTCTCTAATCAGTTTTCTTCCTAGATGTAAGTCAGGCATAGCACACAGTAAGAGGATAAATGTTGAGGTTCAACACAAGTCAATGATGGAGAACTTCTAACAAAATTCTGCCACTCTGCTCCCTGTGGAGTATTTCCTCTGCAGATTGTGTTACATCAGAGGCGGATCTAGGTTTTCCGGCACCCGGGGCAAGTATTCAGTTTGTCGTCCCTCCTATAAACAGCTCAAGGGAGTTGAGTAGTCTTTATGGGGTTTCTTATATGCGATTTACATACTTACAGTAGCATACTGCAAAGGTCTGAATTCTCACAGTGCGTGCACCACACACTTTCAGGATTCTCTGGTGCTGGTGCCGGGACGGGAGTGAGCTATCATGTGTATGCAGTTCGCATAATTGACTCGCACCACACTGGGGTGGATACCAGGGCTATGGGGTACTCGGAGCCGAGCCATTGATTTCTATGGGAGATGTCACTGGCAGCAGGACTCGGTCCGTGGCCCTGGCGGTCATGCAATGGGGGATATTTACAGGGGATTATTAGGATAGGTAGTTTGTGACGCCACCTGTGGTATCTGGTCAATTGTACCAGCGCTGCTATAAGGATCTTCACAGGGGATGTTATGGGGCAGCTGGGTGGTAAGTCTCCCACAGGTGAGACTGGTCCCTGGAAGTCTATGGTGATGATGCAGGGTGTAGATAAGAATTCAGTCACACACAATGCAGCTTCTTTTCATACCTTTTACTTGAAGGTGTTTCAGCAAGATCCCGGGGAGCTGGTCGGGGTGGAGAATGCACATTCGGGTAACCGCTGAGCAGGTTAGAGGCCTCCTTAACTTCAAATGTATCTGAGTCCAAACTTGCGTGAAGCGAAGTTAACTCTGTAATCTACAGCTTTCTCAATAGCTGTAATGCCCGGCCGACATTGTGGTGGAGCCTTCTATGTCTCTGACTAGCAGATGTTGAGAGAACTAAGTCCTTACTTTTGTCTGGCCTTGACTCAAAGTCCCCGTTCTCCCTGACTCCGGTTACGTATCGACACTTAGGGCTGCTCTCTGCGACCTGTAGTCCAGATGCCTCCGGTTATCTTGCTACTAAGCATGAAGCACTAGCAACGCTTCGGACTCCGGTGTCCGGTGAATTAGTGCAGGTAGTCTCGTACCTGAAGCACTTCTCTCTGTCTTCTCCACTGTGCCCTTCGCCCTGCTCTCGCTCTTAGCATAAGCACTTGTAGCTTTGATGGAAATGTCAGCTTTCTCCAGAGCTCGCTGAGCAGCTCTCAGTATCCTCCAAGTCCAGACTGGACTGACACTGAACTGCCCTGCACTCAGACAGGAAACAGACTGGGGTGACTCACTCTTGAGCCACCTGGAGCTTGACTGAACTCTGGCTGAACTGATCTGTCCGAAGACAGGAAACTATCTGACTGGAAAGACTGAACTGAAACTCAACCCAGCTCTGCTACGTGTCACTCCCTTTTATACCTTGATGGGTGTGTCTAAAAGTGTGAGTGAAGTGAATGCATATAAAGCGTTGTGGTTACCTTCCTGTGCATTCTCCTGGATTATTTGTGTGCCTGCCATAGCTGGGCCACACATCCCCCCTTGGTTAAACACAGCACTCCCGGGCTGTAAAAGAGAAAAAGAAAACATTTTTGTTTTGCATTAAACAACAACATTTTAACTCTTCCCATCCGGGAGGTAAGACTTCTTGAACGTTACAATTTGTACATTAGAAAAATACAAAAGTATCAAAAGTATCAAACATTCTCATAATACAAGACAAATTCTTGTGGAGGACCCACACCAAAAACCTCCCACGTGGGTCCTGGGTGGGCTGCAGGACTTCTGACTGCAGACCTCACTCTAGGCCACACCATACGGGTTTTTCTTCAGAGGTAGAGAGTAATGGTTTCGTGTAAAACCAAGATAAGGCACCGTAGTGCAACTATTTACAAAGCAAGTTCTTGGGCTGGCACAGTCCACAGCCTCTCAGTCCATTGGCATGGTTAAAAGACATTTCAAGTAATCACATTTCAAATATAATACTGCAATACTATGAACTCTTTAAACTCATTAACCTGGTACCCAGCCGGGTATTCTAAGCATACTATGCACATTATGTAAACATTTCTATACATATCAGTAAAGTGCAAATTCTTGTAAAACTTCTTCCAACTTTGTACATTCTTTAGTTGCAGTAAACCCCTGTCTGGGTCCTACTGGCTTTCCTTTTTCTTGCTAACTTCAATAACGTCTTCCACTCCTGGGGCTGGAACGACGCGGTGTTCTTTTGATCGCATAACAAATAAGTCATGACCTGCTATCTGCGTTTGAGTAGCCACAGTTCTCATTCTAACGGTGGACCCAACGGGTACTTCTTTTCTGTAGGACGCCGATTGCGTCGCTGCAGGGGCCACAGTAACTTGCGATGCTGGTCGCGTTGCTGAGATAGTCGCAGGGGGCGATGCAAAGTGGGTCGCAGATTGCGATGCAGAGTAGGTCGCCGATTGCGATGCAGGGGGCGACGGAGGTCGAGATGAGTATGCAGGGGGCGATGCCGGGTCACGGCCTGGTGCAGTGAGAGCTTGGGACTGGGACGCCTCGGTACCGGCGTCGGGGACGGGGTCACTGACAATGGAGACGTTCAGGGCATACCACCCCTTTAAACCCCAGTGACGTGTGTAGCTCACTATGTCCCCATTTATCAGGTCCCTCCCAGGATGACCGATGGGCAAGTGGGACTCCACGTCCCGGCGGCTCACAAAGACCCCCGCATAGAGGCCCGGCTCGCGGATAAAGCCCCAGCCCTTGCGGAGCTGAAACTCGGTGACGCACCCCTGCCGCCGCGGTTCCCGTCGGGTACCTTTATCTCGGCGGACGGTTTCTTTATCAGCGAAGAACTTCTCATGCCATTCCTGTCTGTCTCGCTGTGTCTTTCTATCTTCCTCCTGCTGTTGTCTCTCTCTCTCGCAGTGCTGCCAGGCATTTCCGGTTTGGAGGTCGTAAGTCACGTCGTCCAGACGCTCCATCTCATCCCAGTCGATTTCCGGCAACGATGGCTGGGACCCCTCCGGTGATCTTACCGGGGAACCGTACTCTGCTGTGGCCTCCTGGCCTGGCTGGCACTCCGGACCGGGCAGGACCTCCTCAGCCTCCTTCTCCTCCACCTCCGCATCGGTGGGATCAGGTACAGCACTTTTGGGGGCAGCCTCCAGTCTCTCTTTAGCCTTCCTCAGCAGGGAACTTGGGAAATCAGGAGACGGCGTTATGCTTGTGGGAGAGAGCACTGCGTCCCACAGCAGCCGCTGTGTCTGGGCACGCCAGCGTCTCTCCGTCTCCTGCAAATCTGCATGACGCTGGATCATTCTTTTAAGCGCCGCATTTTCCTTCTGCAGCTCCAGCATAGCGGGGTCAGTGTCCCGATCTGGGGACAGCTCCGGCACAGGTAGTAAATCTTCCGGTAAGCAGGGTTTGTATGCCTCCGGTCCTCTGCACAGATTCTCCTGTCCTTCCGCCATCTCGTCCCAGGCCAGACTGTAGTTTCCATCAGGAACAGTCCGGTCTCTTCCGTGGAGGCGGGATTTGCGTCTCCTCCTCTTTGCATAGAAAATGAAGAGGAGGCGGATTTCCTTAGCAGTGGGGCAGGACCGCACATTATAGTAGCATTTTGAGAGGGCGGCCATAACTTTCGCACCTCAGGGGGGGTACACGCCCACGAATGCACGCCCACCTTCTTCACCAGCGCCTCAGGGCGCCAACTTGGCGGTAAAATGGCGGTATTTGGCGCCAAATGCAGCAAACAGTCTTTTTCACCAAACAGTTCAATATAGGCACACAGGACTCACAATTGCAAGCTTCGCATCCTGTTCGTGACGCCAGAAGATGACTCGCACCACACTGAGGTGGATACCAGGGCTATGGGGTACTCGGAGCCGAGCCCATTGATTTCTATGGGAGATGTCACTGGCAGCAGGACTCGGTCCGTGGCCCTGGCGGTCATGCAATGGGGGATATTTACAGGGGATTATTAGGATAGGTAGTTCGTGACGCCACCTGTGGTATCTGGTCAATTGTACCAGCGCTGCTATAAGGATCTTCACAGGGGATGTTATGGGGCAGCTGGGTGGTAAGTCTCCCACAGGTGAGACTGGTCCCTGGAAGTCTATGGTGATGATGCAGGGTGTAGATAAGAATTCAGTCACACACAATGCAGCTTCTTTTCATACCTTTTACTTGAAGGTGTTTCAGCAAGATCCCAGGGAGCTGGTCGGGGTGGAGAATGCACATTCGGGTAACCGCTGAGCAGGTTAGAGGCCTCCTTAACTTCAAATGTATCTGAGTCCAAACTTGCGTGAAGCGAAGTTAACTCTGTAATCTACAGCTTTCTCAATAGCTGTAATGCCCGGCCGACATTGTGGTGGAGCCTTCTATGTCTCTGACTAGCAGATGTTGAGAGAACTAAGTCCTTACTTTTGTCTGGCCTTGACTCAAAGTCCCCGTTCTCCCTGACTCCGGTTACGTATCGACACTTAGGGCTGCTCTCTGCGACCTGTAGTCCAGATGCCTCCGGTTATCTTGCTACTAAGCATGAAGCACTAGCAACGCTTCGGACTCCGGTGTCCGGTGAATTAGTGCAGGTAGTCTCGTACCTGAAGCACTTCTCTCTGTCTTCTCCACTGTGCCCTTCGCCCTGCTCTCGCTCTTAGCATAAGCACTTGTAGCTTTGATGGAAATGTCAGCTTTCTCCAGAGCTCGCTGAGCAGCTCTCAGTATCCTCCAAGTCCAGACTGGACTGACACTGAACTGCCCTGCACTCAGACAGGAAACAGACTGGGGTGACTCACTCTTGAGCCACCTGGAGCTTGACTGAACTCTGGCTGAACTGATCTGTTCGAAGACAGGAAACTATCTGACTGGAAAGACTGAACTGAAACTCAACCCAGCTCTGCTACGTGTCACTCCCTTTTATACCCCTGATGGGTGTGTCTAAAAGTGTGAGTGAAGTGAATGCATATCAAGCGTTGCGGTTACCTTCCTGTGCATTCTCCTGGATTATTTGTGTGCCTGCCATAGCTGGGCCACACATAATTCTAGCCACATTCCAACTAGACATATTGAGCAAAGCTACGCATGTCTAGTTGGCACATCATAGCATGTATGCAAATCTAGCATACTTGCGGTTAAATGACCTCTTGTTCTAACTGCCATCACCAGGGAATCCTGACAGGATGCAGTGTGTGCTGTGAGGATTCAGAAGTCTACAGTCACAAATGTGGACAAGAACTTTAATGTTACTTGCATAAGTAAAAATGTAGTAATCCTTAACTTGTCAGATGGCACAACACTTTATTAACATAACCATGTATCATGTAATCTTACAAGTTTTTGTTTATTATATGTGTACAGAATCAGAACCATTAACAGCACAATAATACATCACCAAAACCATTAGCAGTACAGAAACATAGCATCACAACTCCCATCAAAACGAAAATACACTAGAACCCCATCAGTACAGAAATACATCACAAGAACCTACAACAGTACATGAATACATCACCAGAATGACCATCAACACATGACTATATCAACAGAACCAACATCAGTACAGGAATGCATCAGCAGAACCACCATTAGTGCAGGAATACATCACCAAGAAAAGGCAGACAGTAGGCAGGGAATATGAAGTGAGGCAGGAGAACTGTAAGATCAGTGCCTGCCCACTGCACTTGCAACTCATTAGCATACAATTTTAATTATGGATTTCTCTAAGGCCCCTTTCACACTGTCATGTGTGCATTGCCACGAAGATCGTCGCGGTTGCACATTTTGACTTCTCACAGCTGAGCTGCTGTTTCTTTGTGTTTGGCAGCTAGGGAGTTAATTCTGTCTGTGCTCGGTGCTGGGACTGGGTGCAGTTTCTCCCGGCTGCAATTGATTATTTGTTGATTGGTTTCCTTTAAATTCCTGGTTGTCTGCTTGGGGAGTTGCCAGTGAAACCTTCATGCAGACCACAGATAGGAATGAATCTGTATAGACTTTAGTTGTGAGCTCCTTAGTTGTTCTAAGCTCAACTTGGTTAGAGTTTATTTCCCAGACCATTTATGTTCCTTTGGTGTTTGAGTGTGTATGCAAGCGAGTGTTATCCTGTCTGTCTTATATGTCTAATCTGTGTATTTAGCTAAGATCAGCCTATATCCCTTTGGTGGTAGTCAGGATCCTTCTTAGGACTGATTACAGGGTTCAGGGCCTGATAGGAGACAGGGTTAGGTTGGTGACTTGGACCTCTGAACCATTATCAGTACCTCCAAGGTGAGGGATTAGTTAGGACCCCAGTTTAGGGTCAGGTTAGATCCCGGTCCAACTCTTTCCTGTTTCAGCTCATCAAGTCCTCAAGATTAACCCTGGGTTCAGCAGATATCGTGTCAGGTAAATCTATTCTATACTTACATGCTGATGTTGCTATACTAGTTGTTGTATAGAGTGTTGTTCCTGTATTAATAGTTTACTGACATTGTTTACATATCATTAGACAGCGTGACATTTTCACTGGCCATAAAAATTATCTCCAGTTACCATGGATCCAGTAGCCCAGCTGGCTCTGCAGTTGCAGGGATTATCCATGGAGCTGACGGACATTAAGTCCAAAGTTTTGTCTCCCCTGGAGCAAACCAGAGTTGAACCTAAGGTTGCTCTCCCGGACAGGTTCACTGGTGGGCGAGACAAATTTTTCACCTTCCGGGAGGCATGTAAATTGTATTTTCGGCTTCGGCCTCGATCATCAGGGAGTGAGGAGCAGAGAGTGGGAATTGTTATCTCACTTCTGCAAGGGGACCCTCAATCCTGGGCATTTTCCCTTCCTCCGGGATCCCCGGCTCTACTGTCTGTAGATCAATTTTTTACTGCCCTGGGATTGGTATATGATGACCCAGATCGGGTCTCTCTTGCTGAGACAAAATTACGTAAGATACAGCAGGGAGATCGTCCGGCAGAGGAATTTGCTTCTGAGTTTCGTAGATGGGCCACAGATACTCAGTGGAATGACCCAGCTCTTAGGAGCCAGTTTTGTCATGGGCTTTCTGATAAATTAAAAGACGTTTTGGCTCAGTATGAGTCTCCTCCTTCTCTGGAGGCTGCTATGGCCTTAGCTATCCGTACTGATAGACGGCTTCGGGAGAGGGGTGAGGTAACCCCACTCCCTGTTGTTTCTCCACCTACCACTAAAGTCCCTTATGTTGAGGTTCCCCTTGTCTGTTCGGATGAGCCTATGCAGTTGGGAGGGACATCATTTCATAGGAGGGGATTGGCGGTACGCCGCAGGACTAGAAGATGTTTTTTCTGCGGGAAAGAGGGACATTTTGTTGGAGAATGTTCCATCCCGTGCCTTGTTGAGCCAAAAGTCGCCGGAAAACTGTTAATCCCAGGTTGTGTGGTGGACGACAACCTGGGAGTATGTATTTCATCCGCCAGTTCTTCTCAGTTCCTTGTACCAGTGGAGGTGGTAGTTGGTACGAGAGTGGAGAGATTGTCTGTTCTTCTTGATAGTGGTTCCGGGGCTAATCTGGTTGACGCTCAGTTTGCTCAGGCTCAAGGTATGCATCTGAGTGTATTGGTCAAACCGATCCCTATATTCTCCATTGACGCCAGGCCTCTCGGCCAAGGTAGCTTTGTTCATGAGGTTCATAACATTGACCTTCGGGTAGGGGCAATACATAGGGAACAATTATCTTGTTATGTGTTGGAGGGTCTACCTACTCCCATTGTGTTGGGACTTCCTTGGTTGGTTAAACATAACCCTGTGATTAATTGGCAGTCCAGAGAAATAAGCCAATGGGGTGAGTTTTGCAAAAGCAACTGCATGAACACAGTCATCAGTGCAGTCGTGCCTAGTACATTGCCTCCTTTTTTGGAGGATTTTGGGGATGTTTTCTCTGAGGAGGGGTGTCAGGAGTTGCCTCCTCATCGCGTGTATGACTGCTCTATTAATCTCCTTCCTGATGCTAAGTTGCCTAAAGCTAGGTTGTATAATCTTTCTGGTCCTGAGAGGCAGGCTATGAAAGATTATATTTCTGAAAGTCTGGCCAAAGGGCATATTAGACCTTCATCTTCCCCAGTAGCCGCGGGGTTCTTCTTTGTGAAGAAGAAAGATGGAGGCCTACGCCCTTGCTTGGATTTCCGCGAACTTAATCGGATTACTGTTCGAGATCCGTATCCACTCCCTCTTATTCCTGATCTCTTCAATCAAATTGTTGGAGCCAAATGGTTTTCTAAATTGGATCTCAGGGGGGCGTATAATCTGATTAGGATAAAAGAGGGGGATGAGTGGAAAACGGCGTTTAACACGCCGGAGGGACATTATGAGAACCTAGTCATGCCTTTTGGTCTGACTACTGCACCAGCAGTATTCCAACATTTTGTTAATGACATTTTTCGTCACCTTGTGGGGCTGTTTGTGGTTGTATATTTGGACGACATTTTAATTTACTCGCCAGATCTTGTGTCTCATCAGGAGCATGTGAGACAGGTGTTGCAGATCTTGCGAGACAATAAATTATACGCCAAACTGGAGAAGTGTGTATTTGCCGTACAGGAACTTCAGTTTTTGGGTTTTTTGGTGTCAGCCTCCGGTTTCCGTATGGACCCTGAAAAGGTGAGAGCAGTGCTTGAATGGGATCAGCCAGGGGATCTTAAGGCTCTGCAGCGTTTTTTGTGGTTTGCTAACTACTACCGGAAATTTATTTGTAATTTCTCATCTGTCGTCAAACCTCTCACTGACATGACAAGAAAAGGGACGGATTTTTCTAAATGGTCGGACAAAGCTTGTCAAGCCTTTTCCTCTTTGAAGAAATGTTTTGCTTCGGCACCCGTTCTCATCCAACCAGATGCATCTCAGCCGTTCATTGTGGAGGTGGATGTGTCTGACGTAGGGGTGGGTGCTATATTGTCCCAGGGTCCGTCCCCTGGTAAATGGCATCCGTGCGCTTTCTTTTCTAAGAAATTGTCGTCCGCCGAAAGGAATTATGATATCGGCAATAGGGAACTTTTGGCCATTAAGTTAGCTTTTGAAGAATGGCGTCACTTTTTGGAGGGGGCAGTCCACCCGGTTACCGTTATTACTGATCACAAGAACCTGTTGTATTTGGAATCCGCTAAGCGTCTGAATTCCAGACAAGCTCGATGGTCGTTGTTTTTTACCAGGTTTAATTTTGTCGTCACTTATCGCCCGGGGTGTAAGAATGTAAAGGCTGATGCCTTGTCTCGCAGTTTCCCAGGGGCCGGGAAAACGGATGACCCGAGTCCTATCCTTCAGGAGGGGGTGGTAGTGTCGGCTGTATTTTCTGAGCTTGAGGAGGAGGTGTTAGAGGCTCAGGGGGACGCCCCTGCAGGACCTCCAGGGAGACTGTTTGTCCCAAATCTGTTGAGACAAAAGGTTATTGAGGCACATCATAATTCTGCTCTAGCAGGACATCCAGGGAGTAAGGCTACTTTAGATCTCCTTTCTCGCCGGTTTTGGTGGCCTAATGCTAATAAAGATGTTATAACTTTTGTCGCGTCATGTGGGGTGTGTGCTCGCTCTAAAACCCCTCATACCTGTCCGTCTGGGACCCTTTTACCCTTGAAACTTCCGGAGCGTCCATGGACTCATTTATCTATGGACTTCATTACGGACCTTCCTCCGTCGTCAGGGAATACTGTCATACTGGTGGTTGTTGACAGGTTCAGTAAGATGGCACATTTCGTTGCTCTTCCTGCACTCCCTAATGCTAAAACTCTGGCGCAGGTGTTCATTAGGGAGATCGTTAGACTTCATGGGTTGCCTTCTGATGTGGTGTCAGATAGGGGGTCTCAGTTTGTGTCCAAATTTTGGAGGGCATTTTGTTTACGTCGGGGGATGCAATTGTCATTTTCCTCGGCTTTTCATCTGCAGACCAATGGTCAGACAGAGCGTCTGAATCAGAGCTTAGAGACATATCTCCGGTGTTTTGTCTCAGAGAACCAAGAGGACTGGTCTTCTTTCTTGCCTCTGGCAGAGTTCGCTCTTAACAACAGGCGGAGCGAGTCCACTGGTAAGTCCCCGTTTTTTGGGGCATATGGTTTTCATCCTCAGTTTTGTACTTTCAATGGGGGGGGCCCTTCTGGGGTTCCTGAGGAGGAGCGTTTCTCGTCGTCACTTGCTTCTGTGTGGAGAGGTGTATTGAATAATCTGAGTGCGATGGGGAACCGTTACAAACGTATGGCTGATAGGAGGAGAGTTTCTGGTCCAGATCTGAATGTGAACGATCTGGTATGGTTGTCTACCAGGAATATAAAACTTAAAGTGCCCTCCTGGAAACTGGGTCCCAGATTCATCGGGCCGTACAGGATCAGTTCCATAATTAATCCTGTGGCATTTCGTCTGGACCTCCCTCCTACGTTTAAAATTCATAATGTGTTCCACAAGTCATTACTTAAAAGGTATGTGGCACCAGTCATACCGTCACCTCTACCTCCTCCTCCTGTGTTGGTCAATGGTAACTTGGAATTTCAAGTATCAAAGATCATTGACTCACGTCTGAATCGCCGTCCCTTCAGTACTTGGTGCATTGGAAGGGGTATGGTCCAGAGGAGAGGACGTGGGTCCCTGCGTCTGATGTTAACGCAGATTGTTTGGTTCGGACCTTCCACAGAACTCACCCGGGCAGGCCTGGCCCTGAGGGTCCGGGGCCCCTCGTAGAAGGGGGGGTACTGTCATGTGTGCATTGCCACGAAGATCGTCGCGGTTGCACATTTTGACTTCTCACAGCTGAGCTGCTGTTTCTTTGTGTTTGGCAGCTAGGGAGTTAATTCTGTCTGTGCTCGGTGCTGGGACTGGGTGCAGTTTCTCCCGGCTGCAATTGATTATTTGTTGATTGGTTTCCTTTAAATTCCTGGTTGTCTGCTTGGGGAGTTGCCAGTGAAACCTTCATGCAGACCACAGATAGGAATGAATCTGTATAGACTTTAGTTGTGAGCTCCTTAGTTGTTCTAAGCTCAACTTGGTTAGAGTTTATTTCCCAGACCATTTATGTTCCTTTGGTGTTTGAGTGTGTATGCAAGCGAGTGTTATCCTGTCTGTCTTATATGTCTAATCTGTGTATTTAGCTAAGATCAGCCCATATCCCTTTGGTGGTAGTCAGGATCCTTCTTAGGACTGATTACAGGGTTCAGGGTCTGATAGGAGACAGGGTTAGGTTGGTGACTTGGACCTCTGAACCATTATCAGTACCTCCAAGGTGAGGGATTAGTTAGGACCCCAGTTTAGGGTCAGGTTAGATCCCGGTCCAACTCTTTCCTGTTTCAGCTCATCAAGTCCTCAAGATTTAACCCTGGGTTCAGCAGATATCGTGTCAGGTAAATCTATTCTATACTTACATGCTGATGTTGCTATACTAGTTGTTGTATAGAGTGTTGTTCCTGTATTAATAGTTTACTGACATTGTTTACATATCATTAGACAGCGTGACACACACGTCCGTGTCTCCAGTACGTGTGGTGACAGTGTTCACACGTACCGGAGACACGTACACACGTAGACCCATTCAAATGAATGGGTCTATGTAGATGTCAGTGTGTTTTCACGGACCGTGTGTCCGTGTGCAAAATACGCTGACATGTCCGTTTTCACATGGACACACGGACCGCAAAACGTCCTGCACACGTGAACACTGAGAACAGTGCACACTGTCCTCCGTGTGCACGGACGGCCGCCGGGGAAGTAGCGTCTACTGTAAGCCGCTGTCCCTCTGCAGCTGGTGCTGAAGCCAGATATCATTCTCCCTGGTCTGCCTGCGAGCAGAGGAGAAGGAAGAGCGGTGTATTAATATACCGCTCATTGTTCTCCTCTGCTCGTAGGCAGAGCAGGGTGAATGATGACTGCCGGCTTCAGCGCCAGCTGCAGGGGACCGCGCTTACTGTAGCGCTACTTCCCCTGTGGCCGTCGTGTGGTACTGATGCCGCACATAGCACACACACGGTACCGGAAATATCAGGACGTGTGAAATTGGCCTAAAACAGCAAAATGGATTTCTACAAGCAAGGTAACGATGTATTCAGCATTAACGCACAAGGGTTGATTTGCTGCAGTTTTATGCAAAATATCTGGCGTAAAAATCTGTATGTGTTACATTCAGGTTTTTCTGCGGATTTTGCTAGAGATTTGTTTTGCTGGAGATTTTGCATTGGTGAAGTCACTGATGAATTCCACACAAAAAAATGGACATTTGAATTTTAGTGAAATTTTGATATTGTAGAAATTAAGCTATGGATTTTCTAGAAATCTAAGGCAAATATGCAACATGCACACATACCCTAAGTGAATATTCCGTCTTAACATACTTGATGCGGATTTTCCAACTGTAAAACAGTATGAGATAAGTAGATGAGATTTTTTTTAAAAAAAATTTGATCTACAGTTTGATGTAACGTTCTGCTGTAAATTTACACAAGGTGCTTAATTTGGAGGCTATGAACATATTACTGTAAAGACCATTTCCTAAAAATATTGATTTTTAAATGTAATTCTTGAATTAACATGGCATTTTGAATTTATCCGGTTGAATTCAGAAGGTTGCTAGGTTGCATGGTAACAATGTGACTGTATACTCTAGGCCTGGTTTAACTGTGTTACATTCAGTTTGTTATGACTCTGTTTTATGCAACTACAGATTGGAGGATTGCTCATTCACGTGCCCATTTTTACAGGTCCATATGAATGGCAAATGAACAGACATAAATATGGGCCTATTAATGTGAGAAGATAAATATACAACCACACCTACATTTCCCTGTTTGTCGCCATGTGCCCCAGATCAGACAAGGGACACATTTTAGCATATATGTATATACCTATATATGGAGCAAATTTAGTGCAGGTCTAGTACTCTATGAGCCCACCCATGTTTGGTCATATTGTAAAGGCCCTTTAATCAGACTACATGAGATCCTTTAGTTAATGCAGATACATCACAGTCTTTATAAAAGAAATATACAAAGAAAATGTTAGACATAAGCAAAAACAGTGCAGCAAGTTATAGACAGAAAACACCAACATTTGTCTTACTCATTTAAAAAAAAAAATTTCAAAGGTTACAGAGGAGAAAACTAGGACACGCAAGGGATTTATTGGATGTCACGTCAGTAGGAAAGAATGATGATTTATATGTAAAAAATGCTAAGTGCTACAAAAAAAAAGTAACAATATAGTAACACCATCCATGCAACTATTAAGCATTAACTGTCATGTTTAGTATATTATGTAGTTATAATTCTGCCATTAGAGGGGTCAGAGAATGTGTGTAGTGAAATATTCCTATAATTTCTCTAGAGGCCCCTCATACACATTCAATATATGGGGGTCTCCCAACTCTCCCCTGACAAATAAAGTTATGGGAGAAAGGATTATGTCTAATTTCAGACTGTGGATTTTTTTTGTTCTCTAAGAGATACGTCGATGCCAGAGATGTCTAGCAGAGGCTGTCTCATAGACAGCCCAAGAACACTCAGCAGTGCAAGCGCCATTGTGTAAAGCCCCCGTCACACTAAGCGAGATCGCTGAAGCGTCACCAATTTTGTGACGCAACAGCGACCTAGCCAGCGATCTCGCTTAGTGTGACACGCAGCGACGACCAGCCCCCCTGCTGGGTATCGCTGATCGTCGTCGAATGGCCTGGACCATTTTTTCATTGTTGGTCTCCCGCTGGCCAGCGCGCATCGCTGCGTGACAGCAGGAGACCAACGATCAGTGAGTTGGGAGTATCCAATGTACATATCGGGTAACTAAGCACCGCGTGGCACCTAGTTACCCGATATGTACCCTGGATACCGGCTCCATCTTCTGCTGTAGAGCGCTGAGAGCCGGTATCTAGGGTACATATAGGGTAACTAGGTGCCACCCAGGGCTTAGTTACCCGATATGTACATTGGATACCAGCGTGCTCGCTGGTCCTGATCGCTGGTGAGTCTGTCCATGTGACAGCTCACCAGCGATCAGCTAACGATGTCCCAGCGATCCCATCCACGTCGTATCGTTGGTGGGATCGCTGGGACATTGAAGAGTGTGACAGGACCCTAAGGCGAAGTCTAGCAAGATAGCTGCAGATCTAACGATCAGCTGAACCGAACTTATTTAAGTGTATGGGGGGCTTAACAATTGTAGCAGACAGAACCTGCCTGGCCTGCTCTCTTCTTACCCTGCTTATCTTATCTTCGTCAGCTTTCACAGACTAGTTTGGATAAATGTGGAGGTCAGACTCCTAGTTCTCAGGTAGTTAGAGGTATCCCATAAACATCTAAGGTAAGAAGATCCCTTTATAGACATAAAAATAGAATAATAGGCAAATGCATTTTCCAAACTAGTGAATGTTTAAAAGTAAAAAAAAAGAAAAATGCTTAAGGTTTTAAGACGGCCATATACATTAGATGGCTGGTGGCCACATAATGCTTCAGCCGATCGTTCAGCCAAAAGCCATTTCAGTCGTCTCTGCCATACATTGGAGCGCTCACTCGGCTGAACGCTCTTGTGTTCTCTATGAGAAAGTCACCGGCTGACATGTCAACAAACAGCTTATCTCCAGGAGACCGTTGGACGAACCAGTCAGTATTTGCAGGTAGGGATGACATTAGTCTAATATGTATAGACAGGCGCCTTAACTTGCAGCTTTTGAGCCCCAATGCAAATCCTCTAAAGCCCCCTAATTATCATGGATCTTAATAGTATTGGTCTTTTCATATAGACCAAAATGAACCTTTTGGGCATCTCTAGTCTCTAAATCCTGAAAGCAACTGCAACTGATGCACTCTGACACCATTGGAAAGGAGTATACTCCTGGACATTCGGGAACTTTTAAATTAGTGCACAGACTAAAAAAACATCTTTTCCATTTTCTACGTTCTTAAAAAATATCTTGTGTTGCCCCTTATAGAGTTTCCACCCCCCTTATTAGCTGAAGTTTTACTACAAATAAATCAATAGTTGAGTCTGTTTCAACGTTGTCAATCTAAGTTCCGTACATGTCGCTTGTTATGAGCAAAATAGAGGCATTAAGGTTCTGTTGCACTAATGCTGCAACGTTTTGGTTTTACAGGGATAGAACAACTGTACAGTGTCTGTACATGGAATTTAGTAAGGCCATGGCCAGTGAATGGCAAGCTATCCTAAGGTGAACGCTCTGCGGGGTGTTCATCTATGAGCTAAAGAACACCTAGTAGAGCAGGACAATTTTCCCACACATCGCCTCCTGTTTATATAATGTTCAGCTCCAGGCTCAGGAAAACTGTTTAGTCAGATGTGTGTCCTACTGTTAATGTGACTGCTCAGAAACCTCCAAGTATATACAGAGTCAGCACATCCAGGTTGGTAATAGGGCTTTACCCTGGACACTGCTGCCAGTTTGTTTATTTAATAGGGCTTTGAGGTGCATGTGAAATTCCCCTGGCGCCCATAAATGTCAAGCCAGCTATTATCTCTAAAACATGAGCTCTCCTGCCAGTAATTTACACAAAGGATGATCACTGGTAATCTAATTTGGAAAAAACTCTATGGACATGTAACAAAACAGTCAAATTTCTATTTTTGGACTTTAAAACAGTCCAAAATAAATATAAAAAAGAGAAACGTATAGAACACAATCTTTTCTGGAAGTGACTATGGAAGTGAAAATCTGCTCATGATCAAACGTTACATGTTGCACTCAGTTGTAGATATTAGGAACCATGACAAAAGAATAACAAGTAATCATATATGTTACAAATAATGTACTATAGCTTACATTGATCACCAGACGCACACAATATATTACTGCGAGTTAGAGAAATTTGCAATTTAATTTGCACAAATTGCCTAAAATGACACACATTGCAGAAGAATACATCAGCCAGAGTAGGCAGACATGACAAGCCAAGTTTAATTCCTTGCAGCTATCATATTTGATATTATGGCACAGCTAATCAGGTAAGACTATCATTGCCTGTATAATAGAAGAAGCAGGGAATGCAGCAGGTATTTGGTGGTGAATCTGACTCACAGCTTAGCCATAGAGAAAGGGAGATAAAGCCATAAAACACTGAAGAAACTGTACAGATAGTGTATGAGAGCACAGCAGAGAAGAGTGATTATCACCCTATAGCCATATATGTAGAGGTCACATTGACATTACGAAGGACTCTTTCAGACATCAGTAACAGTTCTAGTTTCAGCAATGTTTTTGATCAGAGTTTGGTCACTGTCAGTTTTTACCATGTGATTTTGGTCAGAGTTTCATCAGTTTTTCTCAGATGAAAAAAAAAACAAAACTGGAGGTTTCACAAGGTTATCATGTCAACAGTCTGTAAAAATAAGGTACTGCACATTGATGGCATCAGAATGCTGTCCAATTTTTGTCATGGAACCATAAATTGCCTCGCCACCACCACCCTAGCTGCCGTCTTGCCACCATCACCCGAGCTGCCACCTCGCCACCACCACCAGAGATGCTGCCTCGCCACCACCACCAGAGCTGCCGCCTCGCCACCATCACCCGAGCTGCCACCTCGCCACCACCACCAGAGTTGCTGCCTCGCCACCACCACCAGAGCTGCCGTGTCGCCATCACCGCCAGAGATGCCGCGTCGCCACCACCACCAGAGCTGCCGCCTCGCCACCACCACCAGAGATGCCACCTCACCACCACCACCAGAGCTGCCACCTCGCCACGACCACCAGAGATGCTGCCTCGCCACCACCACCAGAGCTGCCGCCTCGCCACCATCACCCGAGCTGCCACCTCGCCACCACCACCAGAGTTGCTGCCTCACCACCACCACCAGAGCTGCCGCGTCGCCACCAACAGCCAGAGCTGCCGCCTCGCCACCACCACCAGAGCTGCCGCCTCACCACCACCACCAGAGCTGCCGCCTCGCCACCACCACCAGAGCTGCCGCACCCCGACCTTCTGTTTCTTCCCCATTATCCCGTAGAATGTAAGTCCACAAGGACAGGGTCCTCTCCCCTCTATACCAGTCTGTCATTGTAAATTTGTTTACTGTAAACGATATCTATAACTTTGTATGTAACCCCTTCTCATGTACAGCACCATGGAATTAATGGCGCTATATAAATAATAATAATATTGGCAAGCTTGATCCAAGTCTCTGATTAATATCAGTCATGTCTTCGTGCTTTTGTGCACGACCACTCGGTCCAAGAAAAAAATGTGAACAGCCCATAGAATTTCCTAGGTAATGGGCAGCCATGAAAAACACAGATATCCCTTGTATGAGAAAAATTGATGTCTGAATGAGTCTTTAGGCTTTGCTTGCTTTGAAGAGCTTGAAAGAGGTTGGATACAGTCCTAGAAGACCTCAGAGTCTCATACACATCTTTTCAGGGCAAATGAAGACTTTGCAGTATTGGAAGTCTTGGGAAATCAATCTACTGCAAATCATATTTTTTAAAAAATGGTGAAAATGGCAAATTTAAATTTCTAAAGATTAGCTCATCCCTGAAATCCACCACTTTTATTCCCCCCACTTTCAGAGCTGCCACTCCAATGGTTCTTGGGGGTCTCGGCTCACTTCCAGAAGTGTCATCCATTACTAGCCTTGACGATGATGCCCCCATGTACGTCAGATGAACATTGAGTCTAATGCAGAATAAAACCTATTACCGTATCTTTCGGACCATAAGACGCACTTTTTTTCTTCCAAATTTGGGAGGAAAGTGTGGGTGCGTCTTATGGTCGGAATGTAACGTGGGGAGGGGGGCAGGGGGCAGCGGTGGAGTGAGATCGCAGGAGGCAGGAAAATATCCCCTCTGCTGCAGGAATCCAGCGCTGGGGAAACCACTGGTCCCGATACTTAAGTGCAGTGAATATTCATTAGCCGCTTCCCCGCCCACCTATCAGCTGAGCAGTGAGCGGGGAGCAGCAAATGACAGAGCTACATGGTTTTCCCAGCGCCTGATTCCTGCAGCAGCCAGGAGATGTGTGGGAAGTAGAAGGAGGCGGCAGGAGCAGAGTGCAGCAGGAGGCATCGTATACCTGACAGCACAGGGGCTGTGCTGATGCAATGCTCCTGTGGAGGACCTGTGATGAGGTCATGAAGAGGGCGGGCTGGAGCATCACATGACCACACAAAGCCCTGCCTCTTCATGATGTGGTATGCACTCCATACTTCTGCTTGCTGCCAACCACTGCTTTACCATCTTGCAACATAGTTTAATGTGCCTGGTAAAGCTTTGGTATAATTCATTTTTGCACTGTGTTTAAAATACTTACTGCTTCATATCCTGTGACTTGGGCCTCTCTAGATCTTATCAGGTGGAAGGTGCTAAAGCATATAGATGTTGCCAGGTTGCCTTTGATGATCTAACCACCCCCTGGTGTGCAGGCCCTAGCTGCCAAATTATCCCAAAGCAGCTCCCACAATCCCACTCTCCTAACCCTGTAGTGTGGGCTATATATTTAGGAGTAGTCTAAGGGGCGCACGCAGTGTGGGGGCGCGCGCATCACAGAAAGCAAAGCATCACAGAAGATAAGCATCGTGTAAACGGCAGTTATCCATGGCAGTTAATCAGGGCTGGAATCAGGTACCCCACACTTTGCTTTCTTTTTAATTATGTACTTTATCTCTATCCTGCTGTGTTCGCTTGCCATCCATATCCCCCCCCCTCCATCACGACTCATACACATCAGCCCCTCCATACTTCTCTCTCCCATGTACAGCTCCCATGCACTCCTCACATTCCTGAGAAACCTCAGCCCATCTTGCCCAAACACATCACAGAAAAAACCTACTTACAACTCCAACAACTACCTGCTCTTTATCTTCCTACTCCTACTGATTTCAGGGGACATCTCCCCCAACCCTGGTCCACCATCCCCCAACCTCAATCCCTACCCTACCTCATATCGACACCATAATAATCTTATTAATATTACTTGCACTCCCTCATCTCCTTCTTTCAATTGTGCCCTCTGGAATCCACGGTCTGCATGCAACAAGCTATCCTTCCTGCACAACTACTTTCTGAACAACTCTCTTCATCTGTTGGCCCTCACTGAAACCTGGATTCAGGATTCTGACACGGTCTCCCCTGCTGCCATTTCCTATGGTGGCTTACAGTTCTCCCATTCCCCAAGACCCGCAAACAGACATGGTGGTGGAGCTGACATACTCCTGTCCCCACAATGCACTTTCCAGGTCATACCCCCACTTCCATCACTCTCATTCCCTTCTTTTGAGGTCCACACCATCAGGCTCTTCCGTCCCCTCTCCCTCAGAGTAGCGGTCATATATCGACCCCCAGGCTCGCCCACCCGGTTCCTTGACCACTTCTCAGCCTGGCTGCCGCACTTCATGTCCTCAGAACTACCAACCCTTATCCTTGGAGACTTTAACATCCCCATTAATAGCCCTACTTCCACATCTGCATCTCAGCTTCTATCACTAACCACTTCTCTAGGCCTCTCACAGCTTTCAACCTCTGAGACACACAAGGATGGTAACACTCTTGACCTGGTCTTTGTCCGCCTCTGTTAAATCTCCCACCTAAATAACTCACCGCTTCCACTCTCTGACCACAACATTCTCTCCTTCACCCTCACAAATCCTCGACCACCCCAGCGCACTCCTACCTACCACACATTCAGAAATCTACAAGCCATTAACCCTCAGACACTTTCAGACTCCCTAAACTCATCGCTGTCCCCAATCTCCTTTTTTTCTTGTCCTGATCTGGCTACTCATCACTACAATGACACTCTTAGAAGCACCCTTGACCAAGTAGCACCGCTCACCCTCAGAACTTCCAAACACACAGTAAAACAGCCCTGGCTCACATTGCAAACTCAACTTCTTCAGTGATGCTCTAGGAGTGCTGAACGCCTTTGGAGAAAAACCCGCATACCAGAAGACTTCATCCAATTTAAATTCCAGTTAAGAACTTAGAATGCTGCCCTTCACCTCGCCAAACAGACCTACTTCACCACCCTGATCTCATCACTAGCCAACAACCCCAGAAACTTTTTGACACTTTTCACTCCCTCCTCAGGCCAAAAGCACAAGCCCCTATCACAGACATTTGTGCTGACGACCTGGCCTCCCACTTTATAGAAAAAATAAATACTATCCGTCAGGAAATCTGCTCTCAACCACCAAGTGCTGTGACTCCCATCCCTCCCTGCATTTCCCCTGGCTCAATTTCCACATTTGATCCCATCACAGAAGAAGAAGTCTCCAGACTCCTCTCTTCCTCTCGTCCGACTACATGCAATACCGACCCCATTCCCTCACACCTCCTCCAGTCTCTCTCTCCAGTTGTCACAACTCACCTAACTACAATCTTTAATCTCTCACTCTCCTCTGGCATTTTCCCATCCTCCTTCAAACACTCCATCATTACTCCACTACTAAAGAAACCCGCTCTCGACCCTTCCTGCACAAACAACTACAGACCGGTCTCCAATCTCCCCTTCATCTCTAAACTTTTTGAGCTCCTAGTCTACTCCCGCCTTACCCGTTACCTCTCCACTCACTCCCTCCTAGACCCTTCACAGTCTGGCTTCCGACCCCTACATTCGACTGAAACTGCACTCATCAAAGTGACCAATGACCTTCTGACAGCAAAACGTAACGGTGACCACTCTCTGCTCATTCTTCTCGACCTTTCTGCAGCTTTCAACGCGGTTGACCACCGTCTCCTACTGTCTAGGCTCCAGTCACTAGGTATTAAGGACACTGTTCTCTCCTGGTTCTCCTCCTATCTTTCTGACCACTCCTTCAGTGTTTCATTCTCTGGCTCCACGTCATCTCCTCTTCCTCTCACTGTCGGTGTATCCCAGGGCTCAGTCCTTGGCCCCCTTCTCTTCTCTCTCTACAAGGCCCCAATTGGACAGCCCATCAGCAGATTTGGCTTTCAGTACCATCTTTATGCTGATGACACACAACTATAAACACGTCATCCCCGACCTTACCCCCGCTGTACTACAGAACGCCACCGACAGTCTGTCCGCAGTCTCCAACATCATGTCCGCTCTCTATCTGAAACTTAACCTCTCCAAAACTGAACTCCTTCTGCTCCCGCGGTCTACTAACCTCCCTAAATCTGACATTTCCCTCTCCGTGGGCGGCACCATAATAACACCCCGGCAGCAGGCTCGCTGTCTGGGTGTTATGTTTGCACACAATCTCTCCTTCACCTCCCATATACAATCTCTTGCCCGCTCTTGCCGCCTACACCTAAAGAACATCTTTAGAATCTGCCCTTTTCTCACCATGGAAACAACAAAAACCCTCAATGTAGCATTGATCCAATCTCGCCTGGACTACTGCAACGCTCTATTACTTGGCCTCCCCATTACTCGACTATCCCCTCTCCAGTCCATCCTTAATGCAGCAGCCAGGGTCATCCATCTGGCTAATCGGTACTCGGACGCGTCCGCTCTTCGCCAGTCCTTACACTGGCTGCCCATTCATTATAGGATCCAATTTAAAGTACTGGTTCTCACCCACAAAGCTCTCCACAGTGCAGCACCCTCCTACATCTCCTCCCTCATTTCTATCTATCGGCCTAACCGACTGCTGCGCTCTGCAAACGACTTTCGACTAACCTCTGCACTAATCCGTACCTCCCACTCCCGACTCCAAGACTTCTCCTGTGCTGCACCAATCCTCTGGAATGCTCTACCCCAAGAAATTAGGACTATCCACAATGTGCATGGTTTCAGGCGCTCCCTCAAAACACATCTGTTCAGAGCGGCCTATCACATTCACATTCACTAATCAAAGTCATTCTATGTGTAAGTGTGTGTGTGTAGCCCATTCACTATCTCCATCCATCCCTGACTCCCTCAACATAGCTGGACCATCATTGTAAATGCACCAATGTATATACACACCTGTACTTTGCATCTCCCCACCTCATTGTAGATTGTAAGCTCTCACGAGCAGGGTCGTCTTATTTTGCTTTAATTATTGTATTGTTAACGTTGTTACTTATGACTTGTGTTTTGAAACTGTTAAACTGTAAAGCGCTGCGGAATATGATGGCGCTATATAAATAAAGATTATTATTATTATTATGATGTCATCAGAGGTCCTGCAGACACACTGTACAACAGAGAATTAATTAAAAGGTTAGTAATGACAGCACATAAAAAATCACTCTGCCATCCTGTGGTGGAATATAACTCCCAGCATGCCATAGGATCTGCAGGACATGCTGGGAGTTATAGTTCTCCCATGGGATCTTAAAGCAGCACTCCAGTGTTATTTTTCAGTGCTGGAGTGGTGCTTTAAATATAAGCCCCATGCCCCCATTCATATACTCACCCTCCAGCGTCTTCACATAGTACTTTACAGACACCACACTGGTCCCGCAGCACCATCTCCTACCCGTAGCTTCCAACATAATAACATACTATTATAAATAATAACACCACATATAATAGTATGTTATTTATGTTATTAAATATTTTACCACATTTTTTGCTTCAAATATATATATATTTTCCACCTCTAAAACCTGGGTGCGTCTTATAGTCTGAAAAATACAGTACTTCTGTATTTAATACTATTTCTTCCTTTTGACCATTTTTCTTAAAACCTCTTTAAGCTGAAGAAACAGAAAAGAGCATACAAGGGGATATACACTGCTCAAAAAAATAAAGGGAACACTTAAACAACAGAATATAACTACAAGTAAATCAAACTTCTGTGAAATCAAACTGTCCACTTAGGAAGCAACACTGATTGACAATTTCACATGCTGTTGTGCAAATGGAATAGACATCAGATGGAAATTATTGGCAATTATCAAGACACACTCAATAAAGGAGTGGTTCTACAGGTGGGGACCACAGACCACATCTCAGTACCAATACTTTACGGCTGATGTTTTGGTCACTTTTGAATGTTGGTTGTGCTTTCACACTCGTGGTAGTATGAGACGGACTCTACAACCCACACAAGTGGATCAGGTAGTGCAGCTCATCCAGGATGGCACGTCAATGCGAGCTGTGGCAAGGTTTGCTGTGTCTGTCAATGTAGTGTCTAGAGGCTGAAGGTGCTACCAGGAGACAGGCCAGTACACAAAGAGACATGGAGGGGGCCGTAGGAGGGCAACAACCCAGCAGCAGGACCACTACCTCCTCTTTTGTGCAAGGAGGAATAGGAGGAGCACTGCCAGAGCCCTGCAAAATGACCTCCACCAGGCCACAAATGTGCATGTGTCTGCACAAGTGGTTAGAAACCGAATCCATGAGGATGGTCTGAGTGCCTAACGTCCACAGATGGAGGTTGTGCTCACAGCCCAACATTGTGCAGGGCGCTTGGCATTTGCCACAGAACACCAGGATTGGCAAATTCGCCACTGGCGCCCTGTGCTCTTCACAGATGAAAGCAGGTTCACACTGAGCAAATGTGACAGATGTGACAGAGTCTGGAGACGCCGTGGAGAGCGATCTGCTGCCTGCAACATCCTTCAGCATAACCAGTTTGGCAGTGGGTCAGTAATTGTGTTTGGTGGCATTTCTTTGGAGGGCCACACAGCCCTCCATATGCTTGCCAGAGGTAGCCTGACTGCCATTAGGTACCGAGATGAGATCCTCAGACCCCTTGTCAGACCATATGCTGGTGCGGTTGGCCCTGGGATCCTCCTAATGCAGGATAATGCCAGACCTCATGTGGCTGGAGTGTGTCAGCAGTTCCTGCAAGATTAAGGCGTTGAAGCTATGGACTGACCCGCCAGTTCCCCAGACCTGAATCTGATTGAGCACATCTGGAAAATCATGTCTCGCTCCATCCACCAACGTCACATTGCACCACAGACTGTCCATGAGTTGGCAGATGCTTTAGTCCAGGTCTGGGAGGAGATCCCTCAGGAGACCATCCACTGCCTCATCAGGAGCATGCCCAGGCATTGTAGGGAGGTCATACAGGCACGTGGAGGCCACACACACTACTGAGCATCATTTTGATTTGTTTTAAGGACATTACATTCCACTTTAATTTTGTGGGTGACTCCAAATTCAGGCCTCCATTGGTAAATACATTTTTTTCCATTGATGATTTTTGTGTGATTTTCTCAGCACATTCAACTTTGTACAGAACAAAGTATTCAATGAGAATATTTCATTCATTCAGATCAAGGATGTGTTATTTGAGTGTTCCCTTTATTTTCTTGAGCAGTGTAGTATAGCATCAAACTAATTACATAGCGTGAAACATCTAATTATCACAGTCCAGGAAACTGTTCATCTATCTTCCATCATGGCCTGAACTAAAGCCTGGCTTCTAGTTACAAGATAAATAGTGAATGTTTTATGTGTAAAACAGAGTTTCTTTGATAAAGTCCAGGGATAAGTCATTTGAGATACCATTAGTAGCCATATGGAAGCCATGCCCTGCTGAGACTCCTGGTGATTAAGGTGTTTCTAACCAGAAACCAGAGGTCCTAATGATAAAAATAAGAAGAGGCAGGGGCCAAAAACAAACATAGTGACTCCTCTAATGCAAGCATCAAAAAGTGTTGACAACAAGAAGTAATTTATCCTGTACCCAAACAGTAGAACACCGAACAAGTAGAAAGTATTAGTTTGGTATCTAGTCAGTCTATTAATTCCATTTGCCATGTTGTCAGTCTGGAAACTATATCTGCCTGGACTCATAATAAACTCATCAACCTGCTGATGATTCATGTCTTTAGAGCAAGGCTTACACCTCATTTACAAAATAAATAACTCCGCTCCATCTGTAGTCTTTTTTTAGAGATCAATGTACCACAGGTTCTTCAGTCGACCTTGCATTGGTGCAGATGGACCAAAACTGGTGAAACATCTGCTGTTCTCAGGCTTCTTGAAGTGCTTGTAATATAAGGAGAATGATGAACACTAGCAACTTAGACGCAACCACAATCACAGGATTGTTAAAACTTTAACCGTACCCTTC
>JARQOD010000001.1:92005625-92169358 GCA_033576555.1 Oophaga sylvatica
TTTATTTCCCAGACCATTTATGTTCCTTCGGTGTTTGAGTGTGTATGCAAGAGAGTGCTATCCTGTCTGTCTTATATGTCTAATCTGTGTATTTAGCTGAGATCAGCCCATATCCCTTTGGTGGTAATCAGGATCCTTCTTAGGACTGATTACAGGGTTCAGGGTCTGATAGGAGACAGGGTTAGGCTGGAGACTTGGACCTCTGAACCATTATCAGTACCTCCAAGGTAAGGGATTAGTTAGGACCCCAGTGTAGGGTCAGGTTAGACCCCGGTCCTCCTCTTTCCTGTTACAGCTCATCAAGTCCTCAAGATTAACCCTGAGTTCAACTGATATCGTCTCTGCACATCTAGTCCTCAAGATTAACCCTAAGTTCTGCTGATATTGTGTCAGGTAAATCTATTTTATACTTACATTCTTATGTTGCTAAACTATATGTTGTATAGAGTGTGGTTCCTGTATAAATAGTTTACTGACATTGTAGTCATATCATTAGACAGCGTGACATTTTCACTGGCCATAAAAAATTATCTCTAGTTACCATGGATCCAGTAGCCCAGCTGGCTCTGCAGTTGCAGGGATTATCCATGGAGCTGACGGACATTAAGTCCAAAGTTTTGTCTCCCCTGGAGCAAACCAGAGTTGAACCTAAGGTGGCTCTTCCAGATAGGTTCACTGGTGGGCGAGACAAATTTTTTACCTTCCGGGAGGCATGTAAATTATATTTTCGGCTTCGGCCGCGATCATCAGGGAGTGATGAGCAGAGAGTGGGAATTGTTATCTCACTTCTTCAAGGGGACCCTCAATCCTGGGCATTTTCCCTTCCTCCGGGATCCCCGGCTCTACAGTCTGTAGATCAATTTTTTACTGCTCTGGGATTGGTATATGATGACCCAGATCGGGTCTCTTGCTGAGACTAAATTACGTAAGATACAGCAGGGAGATCGTCCTGCGGAGGAATTTGCTTCTGAGTTTCGTAGATGGGCCACGGATACTCAGTGGAATGACCCAGCTCTTAGGAGCCAGTTTTGTCATGGGCTTTCTGACAAATTAAAAGACGTTTTGGCTCAGTATGAGTCTCCTCCTTCTCTGGAGGCTGCTATGGCCCTAGCTATCCGTACTGATAGACGACTTCGGGAGAGGGGTGAGGTAACTCCACTCCCTGTTGTTACTCCACCTACTACTAAAGTCCCTTATGTTGAGGTTCCCCTTGTCTGTTCGGATGAGCCTATGCAGTTGGGAGGGACATCTTTTCGTAGTAGGGGATTGGCGGCACGCCGCAGGTTTAGAAGGTGTTTTTTCTGCGGAAAAGAGGGACATTTTGTTGGAGAATGTCCATCCCGTGTCTTGTTAAGTAAAAAGTCGCCGGAAAACTGCTAATCCCAGGTTGTGTGGTGGATGACAACCTGGGAGTATGTATTTCATCCGCCGGTTCTTCTCAGTTCCTGGTACCAGTGGAGGTGGTGTTTGGTACTAAAGTGAAGAGATTGTCTGTTCTTCTGGATAGTGGTTCCGGCGCCAATCTGGTTGACGCTCAGTTTGCTCAGGCTCAAGGTATGCATCTGAGTGTATTGGTCAAACCGATCCCTATTTTTTCCATTGACGCCAGGCCTCTCGGCCAAGGTAGCTTTGTTCATGAGGTTCATAACATTGACCTTCGGGTAGGGGCAATACATAGGGAACAATTATCTTGTTATGTGTTGGAGGGTCTACCTACTCCCATTGTGTTGGGACTTCCTTGGCTGGTTAAACATAACCCTGTAATCAATTGGCAGTCCAGAGAGATAAGCCAATGGGGTGAGTTTTGCAAAAGCAACTGCATGAACACAGTCATCAGTGCGGTCGTACCTAGTACATTGCCTCCTTTTTTGGAGGATTTTGGGGATGTTTTTTCTGAGGAGGGGTGTCGGGAGTTGCCTCCTCATCGTGTGTATGACTGCTCTATTAATCTTCTTCCTGATGCTAAGTTACCTAAAGCTAGGTTGTATAATCTTTCTGGTCCTGAAAGACAGGCTATGAAAGATTATATTTCCGAAAGTCTGGCCAAAGGGCATATTAGACCTTCATCTTCCCCTGTAGCCGCGGGGTTCTTCTTTGTGAAGAAAAAAGATGGAGGCCTTCGCCCTTGCTTGGATTTCCGCGAACTTAATCGGATTACTGTTCGAGATCCGTATCCACTCACTCTTATTCCTGATCTCTTCAATCAAATTGTTGGCGCCAAATGGTTCTCTAAATTGGATCTCAGGGGGGCGTATAATCTGATTAGAATAAAAGAGGGGGATGAGTGGAAAACGGCGTTTAACACGCCGGAGGGACATTATGAAAACCTGGTTATGCCTTTTGGTCTGACTACTGCACCAGCAGTATTCCAACATTTTGTTAATGACATTTTTCGTCACCTTGTGGGGGTGTTTGTGGTCGTATATTTGGATGACATTTTAATTTACTCGCCAGATCTTGTGTCTCACCAGGAGCATGTGAGACAGGTGTTGCAGATCTTGCGAGACAATAAACTATACGCCAAACTGGAGAAGTGTGTTTTTGCCGTACAGGAACTTCAGTTTTTGGGTTTTTTGGTGTCAGCCTCCGGTTTCCGTATGGACCCTGAAAAGGTGAGAGCAGTGCTTGAATGGGATCAGCCAGGGGATCTTAAGGCTCTGCAGCGTTTTTTGGGGTTTGCTAATTACTACCGGAAATTTATTTGTAATTTCTCGTCTGTCGTCAAACCTCTCACGGACATGACGAGAAAAGGGACGGATTTTTCTAGGTGGTCGGACAAAGCTTGCCAAGCCTTTTCCTCTTTAAAGAGATGTTTTGCTTCGGCACCCGTTCTCATCCAACCAGATGTATCTCAGCCGTTCATTGTGGAGGTGGACGCGTCTGACGTCGGGGTGGGTGCTATATTGTCCCAGGGTCCGTCCCCTGGTAAATGGCATCCGTGCGCTTTCTTTTCTAAGAAATTGTCGTCCGCCGAAAGGAATTATGATATCGGCAATAGGGAACTTTTGGCCATTAAATTGGCTTTTGAAGAATGGCGTCACTTTTTGGAGGGGGCAGTCCACCCAGTCACCGTTATTACTGATCACAAGAACCTGCTGTATTTAGAATCCGCTAAGCGTCTGAATTCCAGACAAGCTCGATGGTCGTTGTTTTTTACCAGGTTTAATTTTGTCGTCACTTATCGTCCGGGGTCTAAGAATGTAAAGGCTGATGCTTTGTCTCGCAGTTTCCCAGGGGCCGGGAAAACGGATGACCCGATTCCTATCCTTCAGGAGGGGGTGGTAGTGTCGGCTGTATGTTCTGAGCTTGAGGAGGAGGTGTTAGAGGCTCAGGGGGATGCCCCTGCAGGACCTCCAGGGAGACTGTTTGTCCCGAATCAGTTGAGACAAAAGGTTATTGAGGCACATCATAATTCTGCTTTAGCAGGACATCCAGGGAGTAAGGCTACTTTAGATCTCCTTTCTCGCCGATTTTGGTGGCCTAACGCTAATAAAGATGTTATAACTTTTGTCGCGTCCTGTGGGGTTTGTGCTCGCTCTAAAACTCCTCATACCCGTCCATCTGGGACCCTTTTACCCTTGAAACTTCCGGAGCGTCCATGGACTCATTTATCTATGGACTTCATTACGGATCTTCCTCCGTCGTCAGGGAATACTGTCATACTGGTGGTTGTTGACAGGTTCAGTAAGATGGCACATTTCGTTGCTCTTCCTGCACTCCCTAATGCTAAAACTCTGGCGCAGGTGTTCATTAGGGAGATCGTGAGACTTCATGGGTTGCCTTCTGATGTGGTGTCAGATAGGGGGTCTCAGTTTGTGTCCAAATTTTGGAGGGCATTTTGTTTACGTCGGGGGATGCAATTGTCGTTTTCCTCGGCTTTTCATCCACAGACCAATGGTCAGACAGAGCGTCTGAATCAGAGTTTGAGAACTATCTCCGGTGTTTTGTCTCGGAGAACCAGGAGGACTGGTCATCTTTCTTGCCTCTGGCAGAATTCGCTCTTAACAACAGGCGGAGCGAGTCCACTGGTAAGTCCCCGTTTTTTGGGGCATATGGTTTTCATCCCCAGTTTTGTACTTTCAATGGGGGGGTCCTTCTGGGGTTCCTGAGGAGGAGCTTTTTTCGTCGTCACTTGCTTCTGTGTGGCGAGGTGTATTGAATAATTTGAGTACGATGGGGAACCGTTACAAACGTATGACTGATAGGAGGAGAGTTTCTGGTCCAGATCTGAATGTGAACGATCTGGTATGGTTGTCTACCAGGAATATAAAACTTAAAGTGCCCTCCTGGAAACTGGGTCCCAGATTCATCGGGCCGTACAGGATCAGTTCCATAATTAATCCTGTGGCATTTCGTCTGGAACTCCCTTCTACTTTTAAAATTCATAATGTGTTCCACAAGTCATTACTTAAAAGGTATGTGGCACCAGTCATACCGTCACCTCTACCTCCTCCTCCAGTGTTGGTCAATGGTAACTTGGAATTTCAAGTATCAAAAATCATTGACTCTCGCCTGAATCGCCGGTCCCTTCAGTACTTGGTGCATTGGAAGGGGTATGGTCCGGAGGAGAGGACGTGGGTCCCTGCGTCTGAGGTTAACGCAGATCGTTTGGTTCGGACCTTCCACAGAACTCATCCGGGCAGGTCTGGCCCTGAGGGTCCGGAGGCCCCTCGTAGAAGGGGGGGGTACTGTCATGTGTGCATTGCCACGAAGATCGTCGCGGTTGCATATTTTGACTTCTCACAGCTGAGTTGCTGTTTCTTTGTGTTTGGCAGCTAGGGAGTTAATTCTGTCTGTGCTCGGTGCTGGGACTGGGTGCAGTTTCTCCCGGCTGCAATTGATTATTTGTTGATTGGTTTCCTTTAAGTTTCTGGTTGTCTGCTTTGGGAGTTGCCAGTGAAACACTTCATGCAGACCACAGATAGGAATGAATCTGTATAGACTCTAGTTGAGAGCTCCTTAGTTGTTTTAAGCTTAACTTGCTTAGAGTTTATTTCCCAGACCATTTATGTTCCTTCGGTGTTTGAGTGTGTATGCAAGAGAGTGCTATCCTGTCTGTCTTATATGTCTAATCTGTGTATTTAGCTGAGATCAGCCCATATCCCTTTGGTGGTAATCAGGATCCTTCTTAGGACTGATTACAGGGTTCAGGGTCTGATAGGAGACAGGGTTAGGCTGGAGACTTGGACCTCTGAACCATTATCAGTACCTCCAAGGTAAGGGATTAGTTAGGACCCCAGTGTAGGGTCAGGTTAGACCCCGGTCCTCCTCTTTCCTGTTACAGCTCATCAAGTCCTCAAGATTAACCCTGAGTTCAACTGATATCGTCTCTGCACATCTAGTCCTCAAGATTAACCCTAAGTTCTGCTGATATTGTGTCAGGTAAATCTATTTTATACTTACATTCTTATGTTGCTAAACTATATGTTGTATAGAGTGTGGTTCCTGTATAAATAGTTTACTGACATTGTAGTCATATCATTAGACAGCGTGACAGCCAGGTCATCTGGCGTAGCACCCCAACACTCTCCTTCTTGGTCAAATAGCCCTTACACAGTCTGGAGGTGTGTTTGGGGTCATTGTCCTGTTGAAAAATAAATGATGGTCCAACTAAACGCAAACCGGATGGAATAGCATGCTGCTGCAAGATGCTGTGGTAGCCATTCTGGTTCACTATGCCTTCAATTTTGAATAAATCCCCAACATTGTCACCAGCAAAGCACCCCCACACCATCACACCACCTCCTCCATGCTTCACGGTGGGAACCAGCCATGTAGAATCCATCCGTTCACCTTTTCTGCGTGCAAAGCAGTAATCAAAGCAAAAGGTGGCTACTTTGAAGAACCTAGAATATAAGACATATTTTCAGTTGTTTCACACTTTTTTGTAAAGTGTAATGTATAATTCCACATGTGTTAATTCATAGTTTTGATGCCTTCAGTGTGATTCTACAATTTTCATAGCCATGAAAATACAGAAAAATCTTTAAATGATAAGGTGTGTCCAAATTTTTGGTCTGTACTGTACATTTTCTAGACCTATATCCATAGTTGCTATTGACTCTGCACCCTTAAGCCAGGGGTATTTTACTCAGGTAATTCGTATGTTAAATTTACAGGTAGGGCCATGCACTCAGAAGTTCTTGGACTACCTGAACTTAGACTGCATAATCCTGTGGTAGACTGGCAGTCTCAGGAGGTGGTAAAATATATAATATAGTGAATATTGCTAAGAACTCTGCTTGTTCACCTGGCTAGCCAGGATGGGTACCCAATCTCTGCC
This sequence comes from Oophaga sylvatica, assembly GCA_033576555.1. Lineage (NCBI taxonomy): Eukaryota > Metazoa > Chordata > Amphibia > Anura > Dendrobatidae > Oophaga > Oophaga sylvatica. Next base: position 92,011,909 of record JARQOD010000001.1, read on the forward strand.
TGAATATCTGTTTGACTTCGGGGATGTTTTCAAAACAAGAGTGTCAAGAACTTCCTCCACATCATCCAACTTTATCACTGAGAGTTTGGCAAAGTGTCATATCAGACGTCTTCATATCCTGTTACAGCAGGGTTTTTCTTTGTCAAGAAAAAACACGAGGAGTTACGATCTTGCCTAGATTTTTGTGAACTGTATCTGATCACGGGTACGGATTCATACCCTTTCCTCTTATCGCAGTCCTCTTTAATCAAATCGTAGAAGCTAAATGGTTTTTTAAACAGGATCTTAGGGGGGCATATGATCTAATTCGCATAAAGGAGGGTGATGAGTGCAAGACAGCCTTCAATATGCCAGAGGGATACTATGAAAACTTTGTGATGCCATTTAGGTTGACTAATGTTTCCGCCATCTTTCAACACTTTAACAACCTTTTGAATCACCTGGCAGGTAAGTTAGTTGTAATCTACCTTGATGATATATTGATTTATTCGGCTGAACTCAAGTCACGTCAGTTAGATGTCAGGCAGGTCCAATAGATACAGTACTCAGGAACAATAAATTATTTGTCAAACCAGAGAAATGCATGTTCTCGGTTCAGGAGATCCCTTTTCTCGGTTATTTTTTATTCATCGGTTTTCGCATGGATCTGGCAAAAGTCTGGGTGGTGCTGGATTGGAATTGTCCTGAGGCTCTAAAGCCGTTACCAAGGTTTTTGGGTTTCGACTAGTGATGAGTGAGCATGCTCGTCACTCTCTCAAGCATCTATGTGCTCAGGATGCTCATTACTAGGCGAGTATTTTTTGAATGTTTGAGCAGGAGCTCTAGTCCCCGCCCGCATGTTTGGCGCTTTGTAGACAGCCAATAAACATGTGGGGATTGCCTTCCAGTCAATGTAATATAGTAGCCATCTTGGTTGTGGCATTACTATGACTGGCTGGCCGCATAGGGTCATCAGGTCTATATAAGACCTGTGACACCATGCTCAGCACACTGTACCCCATACTCAGGTAGAATAGGGAGAGGTGCTGATGAAAGAGGGACAGAATTGTAGCTGCGTATTAGCCAGAGATTCAACCACATTTATATTTCTGTGAAGTACAACAGCCCTTCTTAGGCCTAATTCTTATCAATATTAATGATGCTGTTAGCTGCACTTAGGGAGAGATTGTGCTGAAGAGACCGTGTAGGACAGGATAGGGTGAATTGCAAGTCCTTTATGCTTGAGCTTGCAACTGATATCAAAACCTCTTTTCAGGGCTAAAAATATTCTTTTTGCTCTTAATTCTGCAAATTGTCCTGAGCAGGGAAATATTATTAACCATTTTTGCTGTGACAGCTGTGCGTTAAAAGCATACAGCCAGACTTGGTTGGATCTCAATAACATTGCTATATTGATAATGTAGTCTTATACATCCATCTCAATTGGGCAAATTTGCCTGGCATCGCAATACTGCAATTTTTTTGATCAGTGAAATTTTATGCGGCATTTATCGTGCTACAGTTCGGCCTCAAAAACCCCCAAAAAAGAAATTGTTAAAAAAAAATCACATTCAATATTTACACTGCAGTTTCGTACGTCCATTTGAGGTGTGCAAATTTGCCTGGCATTGTAATACCGCAATTTTTTTGTGCAGTGAAATTTAATACAGCATTTTCCATGCTATAGTTGTGTCTCAAAACCCACCCAAAAAATAAATTGTTTGTAAAAAAAAATTACATTGCTATAGTTATACTGCAGTCTGATATGTCCATCTGAGGTGTGAAAAATTTGCCTGGCATTGTAATACAGCCTTTTTTGAAGTTGTGAAATTTTATACGGCATTTGGCATGCTACAGTTGGGCCTCAACTCCCCCCCAAAAAAAAATTGTTTATAACAACATATCAGACTCTTGCCTACCATGGAAACCTTCAAAAAGAACCTGAAGACCTACCTCTTCCGAGAAGCTTACAACCTGCAGTAACCACTGATCCACCAAACCGCTGCATGACCAGCTCTACCCTCACCTACTGTATCCTCACCCATCCCTTGTAGATTGTGAGCCCTCGCGGGAAGGGTCCTCTCTCCTCTTGTACCAGTCGTGACTTGTATTGTTTAAGATTACTGTACTTGTATTTATTATGTATACCCCTCCTCACATGTAAAGTGCCATGGAATAAATGGCGCTATAATAATAAATAATAATAATAATAGTAATTTAACAAAATGCATTGCTATGTTTATACTGTATACAAATAAAAAACTTATTTTATATATATATATATAAGCCTATGATGGTGTAATAAGACAAAAAACTTGTGTCTCTTAATCATAACTATTTAAGTTCTTTGCCTTCAAAATCTTTTCGGCACCTATTTCCTGTTTTAAAAAAAATTAATAATTTTAATAATTCATGGTCACTTCTATTTTATACCAACTTAAACACTGTTAGATTTGGTATAGGTTGTATCCGTGTATTAATGTTTTAAGTATATAGGGCATTACAAATTAAAGTCAATTGTGGTATTAAGTTTCTACGTCTATCTAAAGTTGGCACATTTTGCTGGCATTTTAATACTGCAATTTTTTTTCAGCAGTGACGTTTAATACAGCATTTATTGTACTAGAGTTGAGCCTTAAAACAGACAAAAAAAATTGGTTTCAAATAGCACGCTCCACCACCAGCATGCTCACGCACATGACAGCAAAGTACTCGACTACTTGGGCTGAATGCCAGGGTCCAAGAATAAACTGGGATGGCCGTTGCCATGAGGTTGCAGAAAGGTTCCATCTCCACAAGCATAAACTGCAACATTTCCAGTGCAAGCAGTCTGGAAATGTGGCTGTTTAGTATTGTAGCCTGTGGGTGGCTGTGCATTTATGCTTGTGTTCAAAGAACTGGGGTAGGGACAACTGAATGCTGTGCTGGGACAAGGATGTAGACATGGTTGCTAGTGTGCAATGATAGGTGCAGGGTGGGAGGCATCTTCGCTTACATCATGGACAGGAATTGGTGTGTCCATAGAACAGGGTTAGTGGTGTCACACGCCACCACTATTTCTCCAGGTGTGCCGTCCCCGCCTTACACAAGCACGTGTCCCATAACATCAGCCATGCCCTGACCAACACTGTTATTGGGAAGGTCCACTTAACCATGGACACGTGGATAGGTGCTTGTGGCCAAGCACGCTATTTTTCGCTGACAACACATTGGGCACCTAGTGGCGGCTCTGAAGCTTAGCAAACTCGCACATGTTTCAATGCCTGGCCCATGTGCTCAATTCAGTGGTTCAGGGATTTCTCAAACACTACCCAGATCTGCTTTGGCTACTTTTGAAAGTACACCACATGTGTGCTCATTTCCGCAAGCCAGCTACTGCTGCCGCCATCTTGGCAGTGCTGCAGCAGAGTTTACAACTTACAGCTCACCGACTGATGTGCCATGTCACCACGCATTGGATCTCAACATTATATATGACGGCAAGGCTTTGTGAGCAGCAGAGGGCAGTAGTTGAATACCAGATACACCATGCACATCGTTATTCCGGTCAGCCTCCGCTGATGAGTGGGCATGTCTGACATCTGTATGGTTCTCCAAAACTTTGAGGATTCGACCAAGATGGTGAGCGGTGATGACATCATAATCAGCATCACCATCCCGACATGGGCATACACTTCAGGATTTCATCTTTTTCTCTCATCCTCCTCCTCCACCACCATATCATATACATTTTTTAAGGTGTTTATGATGCCCGCATTAACAATTTTTAGTTGCCTACCTCGAACATTCTTTTATATATATAGATACATTTGTGCTCAAAAGTTTACATACCCCAGCAGTATTTTTGCTTTCTTGGCCTTTTTTCAGAGAATATGAATGATAACACCAAAACCTTTTCTACACTCATGGTTAGTGGTTGGGTGAAGCCATTTATTGTCAAACTACTGTGTTTTCTCTTTTTAAATCATAAGGACAACCCAAAACATCCAAATGACCCTGATCAAAAGTTCACATACCCCATTTCTTAATACCGTGTATTGCCCCCTCTAACATCAATGACAGCTTGAAGTCTTTTGATGTAGTTGTGGATGAGGTTCTTTATTTTCTCAGATGGTAAAGCTGCCCACTCTTCTTGGCAAAAAGCCTCCAGTTCCTGTAAATTCCTGGGCTGTCCAGCATGAACTGCGCGCTGATCCCTCAAAAAAATCATGTTATATGTCACGTCATATATTGAGTGCTTTGGGGGCTCACACCCTCTAAACTGCCTGGGGGCCTTGCTACACCTAATCAGCTCCTGATGGTGGCGTATAGAGTACCACAATGAGTGGCACTGGAGATAAACTTTCTTCCTCTTTGAGCAAAATTAATGCACTTGCCCTAAAAATAAAAATGTCTTAGCAGGTCTCCTGAAAGTAGTATGATCATAGATTTGTCATGAGCATCTATAAGACACTTGATTGTTAAACAGTCTTGTATTTCAGGGCTAATGTCCGAATGTCCTTCATTGGATCATATGTGTCCTTCAAAACTTTGTTTTGATACTTCCACCATCCAAAAATCCTTCTGCAGACCTTTATCTACATTATTTATGTGATAGTATCTACCAAGTACTACATAATTACATCCACCACGGTCCACAAACATGAATGAGCAAAGCAACCTGCATGGACACACCATGCAGATGTTGAGGCTCAGATGTTTAGAGAAGGCTTGGGATGAAAATAGACAAGCAAAGAGTACAAATCCAATCAGTATGTGTGGTCTCTAAATAGGACTCCGGCTTCTGTTTCTGTGCCAGAATAACAAGCCGCTGATAAAGCAAAAGAAATGAAGATAAAATCCTTATTCTCATCTGAACTAAATCAAATCTCAGTAAGATGATCCTAAATTGTATTGAAGATTATATTTAGCATTTCTTATGTCGCAGGCTGTGCACAGCATTAATGTAATGGATTATAGAACAGGCAGCCTGACAGTCGTCAGGACACATATGGAGAAACATCTGTCTGTCTAAATATAGATGTACAGTATATGTGGTAAGTATGAAACACAAAAATGTATGTGATGTGATAACACTGCAGATTAATATGGATCGGATGGTCCAGGGTTGGTCTGTGCTGTTCTCCATGTGGACACCAGGAACAGAAGGAGCTGTCAGATATGGCAAATCCTTGCATGACATCAGGTCACTTCAACAGAAAAGAGAAAACCGCTCAAACCAAATAAGATACAAGAAATCTGCTGTTCTATCTGTTTTCTGATCCATTTTGTTTTTTGATTCAAATCAGCAACTTGTCAAAACAGATAGAAAACAGAAGAGAGTGAATTACACATGATTAATGTCAGACTGGTGTTTCTTGAGCCAATAAAAAAAATGAACCAAATTTCCCTTAAAGGATTATTTCCTGGGTGTGTGACTGTTGATATCCCTGGATTGGAGATCCCAATGTGTAGCCCAGCTATGCAGGCACACATAAAATCCAAGAGAGTGCACAGGAAGGTAACAGCAAAAGCTTGATATTTATGCACTTCACTCACACTTTTAGACACACCCATCAGGGGTACAAGAGGAAGTGACACTTAGCAATCACAGTTCAGTCAGTTTCCTGTCTTCGGACAGTGCAGTTCAGTCCAGTGGAGTCTGGACTTGGAGAGAGAGAAGGGAGGACTGAATCCTCGCAGAGCTAACGTAGCTCACCTGACAAGCAAGTGGAGGCTAGTACGGGTGAAGTGGATCATCCTAGCCTAGTCAGAGCTACCCTTAATCAGTACCTCAACAGAAGCTGGAAGAAGGAGGATACTGAGAGCTGCTCAGCGAGCTCTAGAAGAAAGCTGACATTACCATCGAAGTTACAATTGCTTGTGCTAAGAGCGAGAGCAGGGCGAAGGGCAGTGGAGAAGATAGAGAAGTGCTTTAGGTATTGGATTGCCTGCACTAAATTGCCGGACACCGGAGTCCGAGGCGTTGCTACAGTTTCAAGCTTAGTAACAAGATAACCGGAGGCATCTGGACTACAGGTCGCAGAGTGCAGCCTTAAGTGTCAATACGTAATCGGAGTCAGGAGGAACAAGGACTTTTAGCAGGGCCCCGCATAGAAGGACTCTGTTCTCACCACATAGAAGGCTCCACCACAATATTGGCCGGGCAGTACAGCTATTGAGAAAGCTGGATATTCGGAGTTAACTTCGCTTCAGGCAAGTTGGACTCACATCTATATTGAAGTTAAGGAGGCCTCTAACCTGCTCAGCGGTTACCCGAATGTGCACTCTCCACCCCGACCAGCTCCCCGGGATCTGCTTGAACCATCTACCAGTAAAAGTATGGAAAGAAGCTGCATTGTGTGTGACTGAATCCTTATTTACACCCTACATCATCACCACCATAGACTTCCAGGGACCAGTCTCACCTGTGGGAGACTTACCACCCAGCTGCCCCATAACATCCCCTGTGAAGACCCTTACAGCAGCGCTGGTCCAATTGACCAGAGACCACAGGTGGCGTCACGAACTACCTATCCTAATAATCCCCTGTAAATATTCCCCATTGTATGAGCGCCCAGGGCCACGGACCGAGTCCCGCTGCCAGTGACGAACCCCATAGACTTTCAGGGGCTCGGTGCCGAGTACCCCATTGCCCTGGTACTAAGTGCGACTCACCAACATCAAGGCTTGGGCACCCCAAGAATGGGACTCTGAAGCCACTCCTAGAATGGAGCGCAGGTGGGTATGTTTGGCCTTCACATTCATTGTCAACAGAATTGCTTTGTGCTGGAGAGGTTGAGCATGTGCACCTTCACTTCATTCAAGATGGGGATGAAGCCCTGTTCTCCAGATTCCAGAGTCCTTATTTTGGGATCACTGTGGATCCCTGCAGTCGGAACTCAAGTAAGTTATACTATATCCTATGTATAAAGCGTATATTTTTTTTGTGTATGGGTAGAAATAACCATTTAATTGTATAGCAATCTTGGTTGCTGTCATTATGTAGAGGTGACAAGATAAGTAATCATGACCGAGCTGCTTTCCAGTTATGCTCTGGCAGGAAAGCAGTGTCCCCGTCTCAATATGCTGTCAGGTGTTGTGTGGGGTCCATCACACTCACTTGTGGGTTACAGGCCTCTGCTGTATCCAGGCCTCCATCCTCAAGAGCCGCCGCACACAACTCATGGGAGACAAAGTTCATTGCAAACTTTTACTGGTCAGTTAAAGTTCATCAGGGTACAACATATGGGCTAGGGCACAACACTTCATGTTACTTACTTAGTCCTGGACTATCCCTAAGCCCACTGACTCTGTCAGCCTCGGGAATTTCCTGTCCATTTTAGCAGTGGACTTGTGACTGGCCACCTGCCTTTCATGCGATTACACGTCCACCGACCTCGAGATGTCAGAAAACCAGGAACTTGCCGTATTACCTGGACCGAGTCCTAGGCTCCAGACCTTGAAGGAATTTCCAGAAGAGATATCAGTACAGCCTTCACTGCATTGAACGATTGGCCCATGCTGGCCCTAGTAGCCTACTGTTCTTGAACCTGTCCCGGTACTTCCCTATCTGATCTACTGCCAACTTTTTACTAACACTGGTTCCCACCCACGGGTTAATTCTATCCATTAACAATATATTATCCTATATAATAAACCTATTGTCCGTATCTTATGCCCTATGCTGCTGCTAAGCCACTTAATTATATGAACAGTACTTATACTATCCCAAGTCTAACCTTGTGCTTATGCTGCACTATGCCCTACGCACATTATTCATTAACACTTTACATTCTTATACACTGTACATTACCACCATGCAATATAAAAGACGCACATCACTATTCACATTACATGTCAAACCGCATGACACGGTACAGTGCGACTGTTGCCTTCAGGGGCAGGAACGCAGCAGAGCAGTCCATTACTCTTACATTTGTGCACATGGGACATACCAAATATCAGATACTTTATATTTTCAATTCTGAGGATTTAAATTCACTTTTTGGCAGTTTTGCATATCTGATCTAAGCTTGTAAAGTATATTCGACTATTATTTACAGTGCGGACAGTGTGTGGGACTATCATATTCAGGAGTTAAAGTAGGTGGCAATATTGTTTTTACAGGGCACAGTATATGGCACTATGAGACTTTTGTCTTCATATATACTGTGTTTGTAAAAAGTATTGGCCCCCTCATCTGAAATCAGGTGGCATATGAAGGAAAAGATGCAGGCTCAGCGCTGGAGCCTGCATTAAAGAGAGAGACACGATATGTGCCGTATATACACGGCACATGTTGTGAAGGGGTTAAAAGGTAATTAGTCATTAGATTTGTAGTTCCAGCAGCATGAATCAGACACTGGCAGGGTTGCTAACCATCCAGAAATTCCTGGATAGCCCCTAAAAATAGTGCACTTTTTACCGTCCATTAAAAAAATAATGTTTCCTTGATTTTTTCGGGAGTTTATGAAACTTGTACAGATTTTTTTTTTACTGTAATTATTATTTTACCTTTTACAGTAAATGCCGCTGATGTCTTCATGTCAGAATTATGGGCTGTAGACATTGAATGGATCACTTATAATAATTTATTATCGTTTTCCAATGTCTGCAAAAAATATTAACTGCCTGTGAATTTTTGATAAGCCGCCCAGAAAAAAAAAAGTCAAGTTGACAACACTGGACAATGACTGTGTGATTGCAGCCAGGTATGATTAAAGGCTGGGTCTCACATAACGATACACCAGCGATCCCGACAATGATATGCACTTGTCAGGATCGATGGTGTATCGCTACATGATCGCTGCTGAGCTGCCAAACAGGCAGCTCAGGCAGCGATCTGGGACAGCGACACTGCGGGTAACATCGCTTAGTTACCCGCAGTGTACCTTGGATACCAGCGCCCTGATGCAGGGAGCTGGTAACCAAGGTACACGTTGGGTTTCCAAGCGCTGCGCGGTGCCTGGAAACCCGTTGTGTACCTTGGATACCAGCTCCCTGCATCAGGGCGCTGGTATCCAAGGTACACAGCGGGTTTCTAGGCACAGCCCCACGCCTGGAAACCCGCTGTGTACCTTGGTTACCAGCGGATCGCTGGTCTCCCGCCTGTCACACGCAGCGATGCGTGCCTGTCAGCGGGAGACCAGCGATCAAAAAAATGTCCTGACATTTCAGCGACGATCAGCGATACCCAGCAGGGGGGCTGATCGTCGCTGAATGTCATACACAGCGATATCGCTGGTGAGCTCGCTGCCGCGTCACAAAACTAGTGACTCAGCACCGATCTCAGTAGCGATATCGCTATGTGAGACGGGCCCTTTACTTTGAAATGCTGCCGCAATTCAGAGAATACATAATTTGAAATGCCGTTTGGGGTATACAGTATGTGTTTTGGCTAATTAGTCCAAGGCCAGACCCCAGGAGATACATAGGAAGATACCTGTGAGTCAAAGGGTTTAAGGCAGAGAGAAGCCACCAGGGACTGGCCTAGGACTAGTCAGTCGAGACACATAGTCCCTCACTGGTTTTTCAAAGTATGCATTCTCTGAAAAATGCAGTGTTTTAGAGCAAAACATAAATGGTTGCAATTGTGCAGCCGGTGTCTGATGATGCATGCTGCCCACACCATGAATCTGATGACAAGTTTTCTTCAAAGTGGTTCTAAGATGCAAATAGCCCTTGGTGTGGGCATCATGAATCTGATGACATGTACCCTTTAATAATAGTAGTGACACCCCGTAATTAAATGCCTTCCAGTCTGCTAAAATAACAATAAAGTACATACAGTTAGGTCCATAAATATTTGGACAGAGACAACATTTATCTAATTTTGGTTCTAGACATTACCACAATGAATTTGAAACAAAACAAATCAGATGCAGTTGAAGTTCAGACTTTCAGCTTTCATTTGAGGGTATCCACATTAAAATTGGATGAAGGGTTTAGGAGTTTCAGCTCCTTAACATGTGCCACCCTGTTTTTAAAGGGACCAAAAGTAATTGGACAATTGACTCCAAGGCTATTTCATGGACAGGTGTGGGCAATCCCTTCATTATATCATTCTCAATTAAGCAGATAAAAGGGCTGGTGTTGATTTGAGGTGTGGTGTTTGCATTTGGAAGGTTTAGCTGTGAAGGAAACATGCGGTCAAAGGAGCTCTCCATGCAGGTGAAACAAGCTATCCTTAAGCTGCAAAAAACAGAAAAAACCCATCCGAGAAATTGCTACAACTTTAGGAGTGGCAAAATCTACAGTTTGGTACATTCTGAGAAAGAAAGCACTGGTGAACTCATCAATGCAAAAGACCTGGGCGCCCACGGAAGACAACAGTGGTGGATGATCGCAGAATACTCTCCATGGTGAAGAGAAACCCCTTCACAACAGCCAACCAAGTGAACAACACTCTCCAGGAGGTAGGCGTATCAATATCCAAATCTACCATAAAGAGAAGACTGCATGAAATTAAATACAGAGGGTTCACTGCACGGTGCAAGCCACTCATAAGAATCAAGAATAAAAAGGCTAGGCTGGACTTTGCTAAAAAACATCTAAAAAAGCCAGCACAGTTCTGGAAGAACATTCTTTGGACAGATGAAACCAAGATCAACCTCTGCTAGAATGATGGAAAGAGAAAGTATGGCGAAGGCGTGGTACAGCTCATGATCCAAAGCATACCACATCATCTGTAAAACACGGCGGAAGCAGTGTGATGGCTTGGGCATGCATGGCTGCCAGTGGCACTGGGTCACTAGTGTTTATTGATGATGTGACACAGGACAGAAACAGCCGAATGAATTCTGAGGTATTCAGAGCCATACTGTGTGCTCAGATCCAGCCAAATGCAGCCAAACTGATTGGTCGTCGTTTCATACTACAGATGGACAATGACCCAAAACATAAAGCCAAAGCAATCCAGGAGTTTATTAAAGCAAAGAAGTGGAATATTCTTGAATGGCCAAGTCAGTCACCTGATCTCAACCCAATTGAACATGCATTTCACTTGTTAAAGACTAAACTTCAGACAGAAAGGCCCACAAACAAACAACAACTGAAAACCACCGCGGTGAAGGCCTGGCAGAGCATCAAAAAGAAGGAAACACAGCGTCTGGTGATGTCCATGAGTTCAAGACTTCAAAAACAAAGGGTTTTCAACCAAGTACTAGAAATGAACATTTTATTACAATTATTTAATCTGTCCAATTACTTTTGGTCCCTTTAAAAACAGGGTGGCACATGTTAAGGAGCTGAAACTCCTAAACCCTTCATCCAATTTTAATGTGGATACCCTCAAATGAAAGCTAAAAGTCTGAACTTCAACTGCATCTGATTTGTTTTGTTTCAAATTCATTGTGGTAATGTCTAGAACCAAAATTAGATAAATGTTGTCTCTGTCCAAATATTTATGGACCTAACTGTAATAAAAGTAGCACTCCCATTAACGTTTTTATCCTCTTAATATATTGCAATCATCATATAATATAGCTCTGTGTACTTACAATTGCTCATTTTACCTTCTACCCGGATAATTTCTCTCTTCTCCATTAGGGCTGTGACATCATGTGATTAAAAACTGACTAGATGAATCCTTCTAAGCTCTATGTAGAAACAGGAAGTCTCTTTTTCCTGCATGAGTCATCACTGTAAAAGTCCCTGCAAAAGGGGGAAGGAGGGAGCATCTGGGTCTGGATGTGAAGAATGGGATGATATAAATGCAGGGATAAGAGACCTCCTGTTTCTACATAGAGCAGAGAGAAGAGAAGAATTAGCTGGGTAGAAAAGCAAAATGATCAACAGTAAGTACACAGTGCAATATACTATGATGACTGCAATAAATTAAACAGATAAAAACTTTGAGAGTGCATCTTTACATTGCGAGAATGCTTGGCCTATAATCAACATTCACTGGTCCCAGAGAAGAGAAAAGCATTTTTATTTTTTTTACTGTTTTCATTTTTGCGCCCAATGCTACAAATCTGTTTTCAGTTAACATATACCATCTGGTCTGCTTTGCTTTTCCAAGAACAGCGCAATGATTTTTGTATATAGGCTGTATATATTAGATGTGGCTGTTTACTTGCTAGAATTTCTATGTTACATATGGGATTATTTAGCTAAATAAAAAACACACATAATGTGCCCCATCCAATGCATTTACTTCAACAAGACATTGTGACAGCTGGCCTTTGGAATATGTGACCTGTGTGTTTGTAGAGGCCGTCATCAAGAATGTGGGTGTCCTTTAGTTGCATGTCAGCATGATGACATGGGTGATACCAGGAGGCCTCTCTGAAATTGCGCTTTAAGGAGTTTTATGTGTTTGGGGAAAGGAAGAAATGGAAAAATGTTTAAGAAAATAGTTTCTAATAAAAAAAATATTGTTCACATTATGCAACCAGATTCTGATTATCGTTTCTCTAAAGGACGGGCAGCACACATACAGTTGTTGTAGCAGTTTTTGAAGCCATTTTTATAGCCAAAGCCAGAAATGAATTCAAATAGGATGGCAAATATAAAGGAAATATTAATTTCTCCTTCCTGCAGGATCCACTTCTGACTTTTGCTCCAAAAACAGCATGAAAAATTGCACCACAAGCTAAATGAAAAACTGCATGCACATTCTATTTTTATAGGATTTATGACAGATATGTTATAATAATCTATTATGACCCACTTGGATAAGTTATTAACTGGTGTAAATTTACAGAATACAGTGCTGACTAGTGTTGAGCGATAGTGCTCGATATCTAAAAATATCGTATCGGAATGGTATCGCCGATATCACTAAATATCGTCGATATCCGATTCTGATACCGGAAGTCCCATGTAAGTCTATGGGAACAAAATATCGCAACAAAAAAAACCCTTTCTTTCGTTGTAAACACAAAATATACACACATAGAATACATATATATATATATATATATATATATACATGTCATTGTGACATATATATATACATATATTTATAGTTTATACACTTCTACATAGTAAAATAGACTCTGATTCAATTGCCGGGTAAAGCCGCGACATACCCCATAGAAGTCGACGGGCTCGGTGCCGAGTACCCCCAAAACCTCTGGCTCTGTGCGACTCAACTTGGGCGTCACGAACAGGATTCTGTAGCTCGCTATAAGCGAGTCCTGTGTGCCTGAATTGAACTGGTTTTGTGCTTGAGAATTGCTAAAATCATCAGAGAATGTATTTGCCATTTTTCAGCCATATCTGCGTCACGACGAGGCACTGATGAAGAAGAAGGGCGTGCTCTTTGTGGGTGTACACTCACTCAGTGGCGCGAAAACGATGGCCGACCACTGTAAATGGTACTGCAATGTCAGATCGTGCCCCACAGCTCTTCAGTTCCGCCTCCTCATCCTCCTCAGTGTGCGGAAACTAACACGAAGGTCCCGCCTCCCTACAAAAGAGGGGCCCTCTCCAGATGCTAATGACACATGTGACTTGGCAGAGATGGCTAATGGACACGAGCAGAAGTGTGAAGGGATGGAGCAGTCAGAGCTCTCCCCCCACGGAAGCGACCCGATCGCCACGGAACCACCGTTGGGCACCCGGCCTGGAAACCCTCCTACGCTGCAAGAAGCGGAGGATAACCTAAGAGGCCTGGCCCGGCACCGGGAGGAGGTCGCCAGGATGGAAGCCAGCTGGCGTGCCCTAAAACTAAACTTGGAGCGCGCCAATCCCTCTTACCTGAAGTGTCTGTACCGGAAGGTGAGGCACCCGTTCTAGTAGAGGAGTCCGTGCGGGCATCCCAGACCTTGCAATGTGATCCGGTTGACGTTGTCGCAGTGGAGGCACCCGTTTCTGCAAAAAACTCTGCACCGGCAGCACCCCAGATCCCGCTGTCTGCCCCCGTCGCTGAGACAGAAGAAGCGACACCCGTCCTCATGGAGGAGGCCGCGCAGGCACCAGAGGTCTACCTGTCTGTACCAGAGCCCCGACTGTCATCTGTTCCAGAGCCGGCTGCTTCCTCCGCAGGTGAGTGCCGCCAGGACTGGGGGGCGCCAGGAGAGCTGCCGCAAACCGGACACTGTAAGCTGCAGTTTGATGGTGGAGACATGGAGCTGCTGGTGGAGGAGAATTTCAACCGGCGTCAGGAGGAAGAGTGGAGACGTTGGGAGCGGGAAGCAGAGCGACAAAGGGAGCAGCGAGAAACCCAAAAGCTTCGGCAACGTAACCTGGAGAAGGACCGGGCAGATAAGGACCGGATGAGAAAAGATAAAGGAACCCTGTGGGAGCCGCGGCGTAAGGGTGCAGTACGGAACTTTAAATTGAAAGGTGGTTGGGGCTTCATCCAGGAGCCTGGACTTTATTTAGAAGTTTTTGTAACCCGGCGGGACGTGGAGGCTCACCTCCCAGAAGGACACCCGGGGAGGGACCTGTTGCCAGGAGACTTGGTGACTTACACCCGACACTGGGGTTACAATGGATGGTACGCCCTAAATGTTACCAGGTGCGACCCCTACTCCCCAGAGTGTCAGGAACCTGTGAGACCCTCGGAGCCTTCAGCCTCCCACATCCAGGCCTCTGCCCACCCCACGCCGTAAATCTCCCCAGCCTCCCTCAGTGGTCTCCTCAGCAGCCCCAGCTATGGACATGATAAGTATAGCTGGCCCGTACCCGGCGCCTGTTAGGCCCCTGGGGTTCGTTCAGTCCAGGACATAGGGTTCCAGACCCGGAGGGAGATGAAAGAGGTGGCCACACAGACACAGATAGCGGGTCACGACTTGACTGTACAGGCCACACGACGTCATCAGGTCCTGGTGGTCCTTGGTGTCTCGGATGTTTGGCAAGCATCAGAAGAGTACCAGGTGGTACCTGGAACACCCCTGCCAAAGAATTATAAATAACCCGGACAGGGTCCCTGTATGTAAATAGTTAAATTGTTGATGTACCCGGACGGGTGAATGTTCATAAAAAAGTTTTTTAATTTAATAAAAAAAAACCAACACAGTTTTCATTACTTTTATTACAGTCTCATCCTGCGACGCCATCGATCTCCTGTAAAAAAATGAAAAAAAAAAAAAAAGTATACCACCTGTCCGACGGAGTCCATAGTAACGAGTGTCCCACGACGATCCAGCTCTGCTACATCGCAATGACAGGCAGAGCCTGTCATCCGGCGCAGCACAGCTGATTACCTGCTTCCCCGGCGGTGACGTCATCGGACTGACTGCTTTACGGCCGGGATTACCCTGCAGTCACTGCAGTTATCGTGAAAAACTGCATGTGACCGCCAGGGAGAAGATAATGGCGGCCATCAAGCAGTCCAGGACATGACCGCCGGAGATCTTCTGCCAGGTAAGTGCCGCTGACTCCTGACAGACCCGACCGATGGACACTCACAGTGACAGTGACAAATCCGATTCCGGTATCCGATGTGACGAAAATATCGGTACTCGGAATCGAAAGCCCGATACAGCTAATATCGGCCGATACCCGATATTTGCAGTATCGTATCGCTCAACACTAGTGCTGACCCATCAATTCTTGCCAATGTACTGTTCTAGGGGCTGGATTAGATTAGCTGGTCAAACAAATGGGTAAACGAATGTTGACTCCTTATGGACCTGCTCAGTAGAGTTGAGTAAGACCGTGGTCTAATGGCTACTTTGGCATTTGAGGAAGCTAGACTAGAGTAATGTGAACTTCCTAATACTTTCTAGCATCTTGGGTGCTTCTTCTAACAGGTAGGCATCCACTATGTCATTTCTTGTGTAATGCTGTGACATCATGGGGCCTACTAATAAGAAGAGGCACATACGGTAGAATGACAGCAGATAATAGGTAGTCTGCAGCGCTTTGGTCCTGGTGCAACAAAATAACAATGTAGCCATTGGACCAGGTTCTGCGAATCATTTTGCTCAACTCCAGTTCCCAACGAGTCTATATCATATGACAAATGGCACTAAAAAGTAGAGTATAAAATAATAAATATAAAATAATAATGCCCTTAGTGGCCTTTTGTGAGCATTGAGTGACGGAAGTTGACATATAAGAAAACAAATACACCTAACATAACTATTAGCCCATATCCTTTTTTCCTTAAGGGGTTATCCAGAATTAAATTTTTAAAAAAAAAATTAGCCAAAAAACTAACAAGAAGGTAGTTCAATGGGGTGTGACTGCTGAAGTCATGCTGATTGACAGCCAACTCCCTGGCTGTCAATCAGCCAGCTCCCTGCACTTAGGCAGCGGTGAGCTGCCTGTCAATCAGCGTGATATTGGCAGCGATTTCCTGTCAACAGAGCAGAAGAGAAGTGGAAGTGACATCAATGGAAACTGCACAATCACCATCAGGCACTGTGAGTGATCATTCTGTGTCCGCAGAGATGTCAACTGGGCAGAACAGGCACGTAGGTAGCAACAACCTGCCTGTTAGTTCTTAGGTCCTCAGTAAAAAAAATAATATAGTCCTGGACATGATCCAACAAAATAGGATAGGAGACAAATGATAAATACAAATGAAAAGTCTACTTTAGAGAAAACTGCTTTATTTTTTACCAGAAAAATTAACTGAAATGTAAAAAAATCGAAATTATTTTGCTATGTTTTTTTTTTACTTTTTCAAATATAGGAATTAAAAATATCAGCAAAAAAATATACGGTACTAAAAAAATGTGTATATAAAAACTAGAGGACATTAATCTTGCATTATTCGGGGTAAAAAAATACTGCAAAAATCACAAATAGTGTTGAGCGATACTGCTCGATATCTAAAAATATCGTATCGAAATGGTATCGCCGATATCACTAAATATCGTCGATATCCGATTCCGATACCGGAAGTCCCATGTAAGTCTATGGGAACAAAATATCGCAACTAAAAAAAAAACCTTTATTTCCTTGTAAACACTAAATATACACACATAGAATACATATATATATACATGTCATTGTGACATATATAATATATACATATATGTATAGTTTATACACTTCTACATAGTAAAATATCCTCTGATTCAATTGCCGGGTAAAGCCGGCTTCTGTGAAAAGACAGAAGCACCCGACATGAAATGACACTTGGTGTACATAGGGTTAACCATGTCTTTTCATGTCGTTTGCAATCTGATTTGCACAAACAATTACATCAGTCTATGTGTGCAAAATTTCACACCTGTAGGGGTTAATTAAAGGTGTAAATTCGTTGTAAAAAAAACGGACTTTTTTGCTACGAATTTACACCTTTAATTAACCCCTACAGGTGTGAAATTTTGCACACTTACACTCATGTAATTGTTTGTGCAAATCAGATATCAAACTACATGAAAAGACATGGTTAACTCTATGTAAACCAAGTGTAATTTCATGTCGGGTTCTGCATTTTCACAAAAGCCGGCAATTGAATTAGCGGCTATTATACTATGTAGAAGTGTATGAACTATAAATATAAATATATATATATATATGTGTCACAAATTTAATGACATGTATATATATATATATGAGGTGTAAAATTGCTGAAAAAAAAGGCGTGGGCTCCCGCCCTATTTTCGCAACCAGACAGACAAAGCCAGTGAGTGGGGGCAGATAATAATAGCCCAGAGAGGGACCATTATTTTTGCCCCCCCGGCTACTAACATCTGCCCCCAGACACCCCAGAAAGGGCAAATCTCTAATTAGATTTGCCCTTTCTGGCACTTTGCCCGTCTATTCCCATTGCCCTGTAGCGGTGGCGAATGGGTTAATAAGGGGTTAAAATGACCTTGCAATTGAAAGGTCACTTTAAGCCAGGTTAATAATTGAGAGCTGTCAATTAGACAACTATCAATTATTAATCCTATTGTATGAAAGAAAAATCAAACACACACACTTTAATAAAAAAGAAGTTTAATAAAATAATCACACAGTTTTTGACCATATTTTATTTTCCTGCTAAAACCATTTCCTGTAAAAAAATAAAATAATAAAGCAAAATTATTCTTACCAATCCGATGTACAGTCAGGTCCCACGGTGTAATCCTTCAGAAAGGGTTAATGTTTACTGCAGGGACCGAAGCTAATGCTGCAGCCTCACAGTAAACCCCCAAATGAATGAGTTCCTCTCCTGGCTGACAGGAGAGGAAGTGGAAAGCTTAATTGATTGCTTTCCACTTTCACTTCAGGTCAGCCAGGGACACAATCAGTGACGTCAGAGGGAACTGGTTAACAAAAATAGGGGATCCCCTCGAAAAAAATTGGCGTGGGGTCCCCCCTATTTTTGTTAACCAGCCAGATGAAGCAGACCGCTGAGGCCTGGATTTTCAGGCTGTTAAGGAGCCAAGATCCATGGACCTTGCCAGCCTGATAATACCAGGCCACAGCAGTCTGCATATCCTGGCTGATTAACAAAAATAGGGGATCCCCTCGAAAAAAATTGGCGTGGGGTCCCCCCTATTTTTGTTAACCAGCCAGATGAAGCAGACCGCTGAGGCCTGGTTTTTCAGGCTGGTAAGGATCCAAAATCCATGGACCTTGCAAGCCTGATAATACCAGGCCACAGCAGTCTGCTTAGCTTGGCTGGTTAACAAAAATAGGGGATCCCCTCGAAAAAAAAAACGGCGTAGGGGTCCCCCTATTTTTGTTAACCAGCCAAGTAAAATGCAGACTGCTGCGGCCTGGTATTAAAAGACTGTCAAGGCCCATGGATTTTGGCCCTCAACAGCCTGATAATACCAGGCTACAGCAGCCCCACATTTGGCGCATCAAAAGATGTGCCAATTGTGGCACTTTACCCGGCTCTTCCCACTTGCCCTGTAGCGGTGGCAAGCGGGTAATAAGGGGTTAATGTCACCGTTGATTGCACGGTGACAATAAGCCCGGTTAATAATGGACAGGTGTCAATAAGACACCGATCCATTATTAATCCCAAAGTTATTAAATGCATAAAAAAAAGACAAAGCAAGAAAAAAGTATTTTAATGAAATAAAAAGACAACACACTTTTCATTTCTTTGATTGTACTCTCATTCCTGCGATGTCATCGATCTCCTGTAAAAAAAGAAAAAAAACAAACCAACAGTATACCACCTGTCCGACGCAGTCCATAGTAACGACAGTCCGCACGACGATCCAGCTCTGCTACATTGCAATGACAGGCAGAGCCTGTCATCCCGGCGCAGCACAGCTGATTACCTGCTTCCCCGGCGGTGACGTCATCGGACTGACTGCTTTACGGCCGGGATTACCCAGCAGTCACTGCAGTTATTGCGAGAAACTGCATGTGACCGCCGGGGAGAAGAGGATGGCGGCCATGAAGCAGTCCAGGCCGTGACCGCCGGAGATCTTCTGCCAGGTAAGTGCCGCTGACTCCTGACAGACCCGACCGACGGACACAGACAGTGACAGTGACAAATCCGATTCCGGTATTCGATATGACGAAAATATCGGTATTCGGAATCGAAAGGCCGATACAGCTAATATCGGCCGATACCTGATATTTGCAGTATCGTATCGCTCAACACTAATCACAAATAAAGTTAAGTTAGAGAAAGCCTAAAATACCCGGGTGCATGAGTCAGCTAAATGTTTTTCCAATTGACTTTTAAGGAGCCTGTTGGATCCTGTCAGGTTTTTTACTGGACAGAATAACCATCATCCTATGTCATTCTGGCCATATAAAAATAGAAACCTGACAAAAATGAAGTTTTAAGAGAGGCTTAATTTACATGCCTGACAGCAGAGTCGGTGACGTAACCATAGCCATATGAGGAGAGTTAGAATAAGAACCATCAGGAATGTATGACGACCTTGTTACAGATTTTCCATCAAGGCCCAGAAGCTTCAATTTACACTTCTGAGTACAATGGCGGTAAACTGATGAGTGTTTCCAGAGCTGTACAATAGAAAATTGAAACCAAAAATTATGGATGTCGAGGTGTAAATGTCATAAAGCACTCAAAATCAGTATACAAATATCTTGAAAAAATACTCAGCTTTGACGTAGTTTTAAACCGCAGAATTTTCGGTTAATAAGGGTATAAAATAATAACTTTATTTGTTCAAGATACATAATATACAATACATTAAATATGACTTGTCTAATGTACTGTATTATATAATTATCCATTGATAAAGTGTTTTTCTTTTTAATTTAGATAAACACGAAACAAAGAAAAATCCAGATCGGCGACAAAACTCTTAGCAGAATGACTTCACTGGTTTATGCAGGTGTAGGAATGAGATCAACATTTGGAGAGTTCTACAAGGAAAGGATTAAGTATACATGCCAGTGGAGTGGGATTGGGAAGAAAACAGGGGACTTCGATTTCCAGAGACTTATAACCACTCACAGACAAAACTACAGTCTTAAATTCTGAATGATATCTTACTCAAGTAAAATAGCACATATACTGTTCTGGATCAAGTTTATTTAGGTTTATTACACTAAAAAACATATTCACTTTGAAGGCATACCACAACATGGAGCACCTTCAAGTAATCTATGCTCATCAAAAGGTGGCATGTAAGGAGGAAAACCGGGTGCCTGCGTTGTGCCGGGGCCGGAACTGTCGAGGCTGCGTCCAGTGTTGCCAGTGAAAAAGAATGGGGAACCGGACAGGTCCCATGACCCGGGGAGAGGGGCGTGGCTAGACCAGGCAGGGAGCAGGAAGTGCGGGTAAGAGTCAGAGTTCTCCTGCCGGCAGTGAGAGCGGAAGCAGGTGTGCGGCGCGCTCCGCAGCATGAGAGACAGCGCGGAGTCGAGTCCCGGCAGAGTTTACGCGACCGCTCCAGTAATTCAGTGAGTGTGCAGAGCGCCGCGTGCCCGGCTAAGCAGAGTACAGCGTTCACACGGAGGAGCGGGTGCAAGGTGCAGGACTCTGAGGTGCGTTCCCCATTGCTGATAGACAAGCAGCAGCACCTGTGTTGGACAGACACTCCGGCAGCGCTCCCCACTTCAGCTGCACAGATTTATGGACTAGGGGCTCATCGGGCAAAACCGGTGACCGCACGTTGCCGCCAGAAGCCGGACCGCGATTTGTTGGAAATCATCTGAGGACACCATGCCGGCCATTGTCGGTACTCCAACTCCCATCAGACTGTATGTGGATGAGGACCAGAAAAGACTACGATAAGTGCCGTTTAAATATCAAACTGTCACGTTAACCCTTTACTTCCCTTGTTTATTGTTTAGCATTTTACTAACTCCCTGCGAGGAGACCTTTTTATTGTTAAAAATTAAATAACATTGTTATACAGCATTGTCCTACAATCCCTGCCTTAATGCATTCCTTCACCTGCTTAGATTTGGCGTAATCGGCAGGATGCAGTCCACGAACGCAGAGGCAGCAGACCAAACTGTTATTGGTGCCCCAAAGTCCAGCTTGCCGCTGGAGGCCATGCTCAGCAATCTTCCTAAATTTACGGGAAGTAATATCATGTTGTGGGATTGGACCGAGTAGGTTAATGGCATGTTAAGGATGCATCCCGTGACCCCTGCTATGCAGGCAGAGATTGCTCTGATGGCCCTGGACGGTGAGGCTAGATGTTCTGTAATGTTTCGCCCCCTCATGAACGGGACACGCTGACCAAGGTGATACTGATTCTGGAAGAGCTGCATGGAGATCCCACCAATGTTGTAGAATTGCGGATGCGCTTGTTCAGCCGTGTCCAAAGGGAGGGGGAGACAGTGATGCAATACATTAATGTGCTACAGGAGGTGCATGTACATATCGCCCAACAGGATGATGTGGGGGTAAGGCTAGGTTCACATAGCGTTAATGCAGTCCGTTCAACGCATAGCTGTTATGTTTCGGTAGCTGAGGAGTGCAGGTAAAAAAGGCAATACACCAGAGCAGTTGGAATCTATGAGATTGCAGTACCCTGACTAACCACCACAACTAGAGGCAGCCGTGGAGCGTTCCTACGTTGGTCCTAGACGCCTCGTCACAGTCTGAGAAACTAACTACACCTAAAGATAGAAAGAGGAAAGAAACATAGAAAGCCCCCAAACATGTAATGGGGTTAGACAAGAAGAAATACTGACACAGACAGAAAATAGTATGAGCAAACATTGGGGCCCAAACTACCTAAAAAGAAAAGGATAGGAAGGGCACTTACTGCAATCCCAAAAAACCCTGAAAATCACCAACTCTACTAATTTCAAAAACACCTGAGATCACACGACCTCTACCACCTAAATTAGTTCTCTGGTGTAACAAAATCAAAACAGCAGCCACTGAAAAAACTGGAAAAAGCAAATGTACAAACATCAGTGGCTGAACTAAACTGAGAGGGCAAAAGCCCCCGGAGGGGACCCAGAAGGCCCCCACAGAAGTGCAGGACAAAATGCAAAAATCAAGCACAAAAACAAAAAGAAGAAAATGTCTTATCTGTTAGCAGGAGATGCAGACACGACACAGCAGGCTACAAAGGAAACAGGAATCAAGGATTGAGACCAGAACAATTGATCACCGGCAACCCTGATGGGAAGGCGACTCCCTTATATAAGACCAGTCAGTAACACCTGATTCCCAATCCTCACAATCTTCACTGGACAGTCCAGTACCGCTTGTAACCACCAGAGGGAGCCTCTGCTCAGAACTCATTTCAAGCCCATTCACAACACATAGCGTTGACGGACTGCATTAACGCTAGTGTCATTTTGTGATCGCATTAAGCGATCACGCTAGCGCGGCGTCTGTGTCTCAGCTAGCAGTGACGGACCCCGAACGCTGCAGACCGTGTCCCAGGTCCATCACAGAATGACGGCACATCGCTAACGCATGCCGATTTTGGCATGCGTTAGGATGCGCTATTGCTATTGCGGGCAATGGCGGCGTTAACGCACCGTTACATAGCGTTAGTGCCGCTATGTGACGGATGCCGTCAGCGCATTGCCCGCAACGCAATGTGAACCCGGCCTAATACAAGTGGGGCCCCCTGATGTGATATTGAGGGACCAATTTGTGGCAGGCCTCAGAAACACGTCGCTTAAGTAAGCTTTGCAGGAGTGCCTTTGTGCTAAGCCGCGTATGACCTTCTTAGAAGTTGGGGCAGAAGCGCATGTAAGAAAGCAGGAGCAGGGGACAGCAGCCTTGGCAAGGATGGTCCGGAGCAATGAGGTACCCACTTCGCCCAGAGCAGAACCAGAGTGGGCCTGAGAGATCTGGAAGGAAATACGGGACGTGCGAGAAGAGTGGTCCAGCCTCAGAAGAGTCCCCACTGCAGCTCCCAATGTGCCTGGAGACAGGAATGACTCCGAGCCCTGCTTGCTAGTTGAACATCACCAGGGAATGGGACAACTCCGCACAGAGAAGAATCCGACTTGTTTCACGTGCGGGGATACCGGACACTATGCCCGAGGGTGTGCGAGATGGGGGCGGCTCCTAGCTCGGCAGCTGTTATACTAGTCGGCTCCATGGCTGGGGGACATTGCCCGGATCCTGAGAGGCCAAGGAGGAGAGAAGGCAGTACTGAAAGTTTAATTTCTACAAGTCCCCTCGTATGGGCTGAGATGAATGTGTGAGCCGTTCCCTGCGTAGTTGATACTGGATTGCATGTAATCACCATGCTGGAAACGTATTTTCGATGTTACTTTCCTGAGGGGATGCGGACAGCCAATCAGTTGCCCATCTCAGTCGCAGGGGTGGTCTGGATGCAGATTACAGTGTGCGGCAAAGATGTGTTTGTCGCCGGAGACCCTGGCAACAGTCCTGCGGTGACTCTGGGGATGAATATGCTGAAGGAACTTGGAACCCTCCAGACCAGCAAGCCACAAGTTGCTTTTCTGGACCGATAGAGCCCACGAACCCCCCAGAGGAAGGTGTTTCAACAATTGATACAGGTTGCCCAGGCCTAGGAAACGTCAAGCGAAGGGAAGGTTCTAGGAAAAGTGCTAGTCCCTGCAGCTGTTAAACTCATTTTACCGCCTGGTCAGACTGTGCTCACATTGCCAGTATGAGCTTGTACACCTCTCAAAGGGGTGAAAGTACAGATAGAGCCAACTGTCATGGATCAGATACCCTTGGGGCTCCTCGTCGCTCAGAGCCTAGCCACAGTCCATGATGGTAACATGGTGGTGCAGTGCATCAACCTGGGAGAAGACCTCAACCTCTCACCTAAGAGTGAAGTGGCTCAGGTACTGAGAATGTCAGAGGAGCTGGTACAACCAGAGGCCATACAGTTGGCAGCCATGCAAGAGGACCCCTGGACCCTAGCCAACACAATGACACTGGAACATCCACCTGGAGGCCTGAAAGAGGGTCATCGAATTCTGGAACAGATGTGGGCCGTACTGACGGGACTCTGGAGCGCTACCAAGAGGTCTTTGGTCGCCATGAAGATGACTTTGGGTGCACCATGGCTATAACCCACGAAATCCCTACAGTAAGTGTTGCCCCATTCCGGGAGAGATATCGGCATATACCGTTTCAGATGTACAAGGAAGTAAAGGAGATGCTGGCCCACATGCTGCAGAGTGGAGTCACATGGGAGAGTCAGAGCCTGTGGGCAGCTCCCATTGTTTTAGTCTGGGAAAAGGATGGAACCCTACGCTTCTGTGTCAATACAAACAACTAAATGCTTGTACAGTGTGGGACTCCTATCCATTGCCCAGAATCGAGGAGTCGTTATCTGCCTTAGGAAAGGCAAAGTATTTTTTGTCCCCAGATCTGGCCAGTGGGTACTGGCAGGTGCCCATGGCTGAACACGATTGGCCGAAGATGGCGTTCATACTGCCTATTGGATTGTTTGAGTTTAATTGGATGCCCTTCGGCCTGACTAACTCTCCTGGGATGTTTCAGCGATTGATGGAAAGATGCCTGGGGGACCTGAACTTCGGAGCATAGAGGTCACCTGGCAAGTGGTGCTCCCAGAGAAGTTGATCCGTGTAGTGGCCATGGAGGCCCATGAGAGAGGGGCTCACTTTGGTCCAGAGAAGATGTTCCAGTGGTTGCAGAGGCTGGTATATCACCCCCGATTAAAGAGTGCAGAAGAAGAGTCCTGTCAACGATGTCGGAGCTGTGAATTAGCCAAAAGCCAGAGCAGAGAACTCCAACGCAGACCATCATGACTTCTGCCCCCTTAGAGTTATTGATGATCGAATACTTAACTGTGTGCCCAGCCCATCTCAGGTATGGACATTGCCTGGTGATGACTGACCACTTTACCAAGTTCGCTGTGGTGACTCCGACTCGGGATCAGTCTGCTGAGTCAGCTGTACAGGCCATTTGTCTAGATTTCATCCGGGTATACGGTTGCCAGAAAAGGATCCACTCTGACCAAGGCGCTTGCTTCCAAAGCCGAGTGATGGAAGAGTTACATCGTCGGTACCGGATTGAGAAGTCAAGGACAACGCCCTACCATCCTCAAGGGAATGGAGTCTGTGAACGCTTCAATCGGACGTTAATTCAGATGCTCCGAATATTGGCGGAAGACCGGAAAATACGGTGGCCTTAGAAATGGCTGAATTGGTCTAGGTGTACAATAATCGAGTGCATAGTACAATAGGATACACTCCGTATACCCTGCTGCTCGAGTGGAAGGGACAAGAAATTACAGAGCTGGAGTTGGATCCGGAAGAAGACTACCCGCGGATGGCGGTGTCTTCCTGGGTCCGAGAACATCGGCAACAGACTCTTCATTGGCTGGTGCAGACGAAGTTCCAAGAACTCCAACACCATGAGATGACAGCTATTCGAGGGACAGCTCTAAAGGCAGGAGATCGAATGCTAATCCGAGACAAGCGGCCCCGGGGCAAGTTGGAGCATCAATGGGAGAAGACCCCTTATCGAGTGAAACGCCGAGTCGGGTCTGACGGCCAGTGTATGAAGTCCAACCTGAATAGGAAGAAGGAGCACCTACCCGAATAGTACACTACAGCATGTTGCATCCTTGCTTGTCACAGGGTCCTGAAGAAGGAAAGAGAGTGGCAGACACCACCAAAACACTTACCCCAATGGTTCTCGACTGTGATGAGGAAGAGACACTCTCCTCATTCTCAGACTTGAATAGTCCACTATCCACCAGTCCCAGGGAATTGTGTAGGCCTGAAACCATAGAGACAGCCAATTCATCGGATCAAGACATGCTTCCGTCTTCTACCACTCAACCTGAACTACGCCGTATGGAGCGGACGACAGCTGGCATGCCTCCTACTCGTTATGAACAAGACCAGTTTATTTGGCAACAAATTATTCAAGAAATGGAAGAGTGTGAACGTCTGATGAAGGAACTCTCGCCCGTGGAATGGCGAGTTAAAGGAGGGCGGGAGTGTAAGGAGGAAGACTGGACTGCGGGTGCCTGCGTTGTTCCGGGGCCGGAACTGTTGAGGCTGCGCTCAGTATTGCCAGGGGAAAGAATGGAGAACCAGACAGGTCCCATGACACAGGGAGAGGGGGCGTGGCTAGGCCGGGCAGTGAGCAGGAAGTATGGGAAAGAGTCAGAGTTTTCCCACCGGCAGCGAGAGCGGAAGCAGGTGTGCAGTGCACTCCGTAATGTGAGAGACAGCGCGGAGTCGAGTCCCGGCAGCACTTACGCGACCTCTCCAGTAAGTCAGTGAGCGTGCAAAGAGGCGCGCGCCTGGCTAAGGAGAGTACAGTGTTCACACGGAGGAGCGGGTGCCAGGTGCAGGACCCTGAAGTGTGTTCTCCATTGCTGATAGACGTGCAGCAGCATCCGTGTTGGACAGAGACTCCGGCAGCACTCCCCACTTCGGCTGCACAGATTTATGGAATAGGGGCTCAGCGTGCAAAACCGGTGACCGCCCGTTGCCGCCAGAAGCTGGACCGTGATTTGTTGGAATTCATCTGAGGACACCATACCAGCTGTTGCCGGTACTCCAACTCCCATCAGACTGTATATGGATGAGGACTAGAGAAGACTACAATAAGTGCCGTTTAAATATCAGACTGTCGCGTTAACTCTTTACTTCCCTTTTTTATTGTTTAGTGTTTTACTAACTCCCTGCGAGACCATTGCCACCCTTTTTCGTGTTAAAAATTAAATAACATTGTTATACAGCATTGTTCTGCAATCCCTGCGTTACTGCATTCCTGCACCTGCTTACAGACACAACTCTCAGTATTTATAAGGTATAACCAGAATGAAAATTACTAACACTAGAGATGAGCGGATCTTTTGAAATTTGAATTCGTTAACTTTGACGAAATTTCCCGAAAATTCTATTCTTACTAAACATATCTACAAATCTCAATACTAGAAAGCTTGTAATTACTAGGAAAACACACATAGAGAAGAAGAGAGAGAAAACCCAGTTGATCATAATTGTTTACTCTCTACTGGAGAGAGAGCCCCCTGAGTCTGTAAGAGCTTTTACTCTACGAGAGAGAGGACCTCATTGACAATAAGAGTTTACGTTCTATCGGAGAGAGAGAGACCCCTCGGTCCAAAAGAGCTTATACTCTACAGGAGAGAGAAGACCCCACTGATCATAAGAACTTACAGTCTAAAGGCAAGAGAGACAGAGAAAGACATAAAGGATCCTGTTGATTATAAGAGCTTACACTCTACAGGATAGACAGACTTACTGTCACGCTGTATAGCAGATATATATATATGTGATGTCAGTAATCTATATCAAAAGGGCAACATACTATATAACATGCGCATAGATATATGATAACATAGAATTACCTGACAGAAAGTCCAGTGGGTCAATACGGAATCCGTTATACGCTGTCTCCGGCTAGAGGGTGACCGGGGTCTAAGCTGATCCTAAACTGGGGTCCTAACTAATCCCTCTACCTGGAGGTACTGTTAAAGGTACAGAGGTCCAGGCCACCAGCGTAAACCCTGTCTCCTATCAATCCCTGCCAACTGTAATCTAGTCCTAAGAAGGACCCTGATTACCACCAAAGGGAATGAACAGGTAACGGTTAATGAACAGAAAGACATACAAGAAAGACAAGAAATAAAGTAAATAAAGTCTTACATACAACACTCACACACAGTAGGAACACCTAAGGTCTCAGAGATAAACTATAAGCTATAAGAGTAAAAACAACTAAGGAGCTCTTAGCTTAAATATTCTCAGAACCGATCCAGTCTGCTAGACTACATGAATGCTTTCACCGGCGTCTAACACCCAGACTGGCAGAAATATAAAGGAAACTAATTAGAACATAATCAAAAGCAGCCGGGCGAGGCTGCACCTAGCCTTAGCAAAGAGCTAGGAAAAATTAACTCTCACATTACCAAAAAACAAAGAAACAGAAGCTCAGCTGTGAGAAGTCAGAATGTGCAATCGCGACGATCTTCGTGGCGATGCACCCATGACAGTACCCCCCCTTCTACGAGGGGCCTCCAGACCCTCATGACCAGGTCTGTCCGGGTGAGTTGTGTGAAAGGTCCGTCCACGTTATCATTGACCACCACAGAAGGAGGTAGAGGTGACGGTATGACTGGTGCCACATACTTTTTAAGTAATGACTTGTGAAACACATTATGAATTTTAAACGTAGGAGGGAGGTCCAGACGAAATGCCACAGGATTAATTATGGAGCTGATCCTGTACGGCCCGATGAATCTGGGACCCAACCTCCAGGAGGGAACTTTAAGTTTAATATTCCTGGTAGACAACCACACCAGATCATTCACCTTAAGATCTAGACCAGAAACTCTCCCCCTATCAGCCATCCGTTTGTAACGGTTCCCCGTAACCTTCAGTCTTAACCGATCTGGAACTATCAGTCTCCCTGGAAGTCCCACAGGGGCATCCCCCTGAGCCCCCAATACCTCCCCCTCAAGCTCAGAGCATACAGCTGACACTACAACTCCCTCCTGAGGAATAGGAACCGGATCATCCGTCTTCCCGGCCCCTGGGAAAGTACGAGATAAGGCATCAGGAAGCAACTTTATTGAGCAGTCATATGCGCGATGAGGAGGTAACTCTTTACACCCTCCTCTGAGAACATCTCCCCAAAGTCCTCCAGAAAAGGAGACAAAGTCCTAGGCACGACCGCACCGATGACCGTGCTCATGCAGTTATTCCTGCAAAATTCACCCCACTGGCTTATCTTTCCGGATTGCCAATCAATCACTGGGTTATGTTTAGCCAACCAAGGAAGTCCCAACACAATAGGAGTAGGTAGACCCTCCAACACATAACAAGACAATTGCTCTTTATGTATTGCCCCTACTCGAAGATCTATGTTATGAACAGCTTGTACCAAGCTACCTTGACCAAGAGGTCTAGAATCAATAGAGACTATAGGGACCGGTTTGGCCAATACACTCAGTTGCATACCATGCACCTGGGCAAACCGAGCGTCCACCAGATTAGCCCCGGACCCACTATCAAGAAAAACAGAAATCCTCTCAGTTCTAGTACCAATCACCACCTCCGCAGGCACGAGAAACTGAGAGGGATTTGGGGACGAAATACACACTCCCAGGTTAACTCCTTTGCTCAAAGAGGCCCGGGATGGACACCCCCCAACAAAATGTCCCTCTCTCCCGCAAAAGAAACACCTTCTAGTCTTGCGGTGCACCGCCGATTCCCTCCTACAAAAAGATGTCCCTCCCAACTGCATGGGTTCCTCAGAACAGACCAGGGGAACCTCAGTATAAGGGACTTTAGTAGTAGGTGGAGTCATCACGGGAGGCGGAGTTACCTCGCGTCTTCCCCGAATTCGTCTATCAATGCGAATAGCGAGGGCCATAGCAGCCTCCAGTGATGGAGGAGAATCATACTGAGCCAACACATCCTTTAATTTGTCAGACAACCCTTGACAAAACTGGCTCCTAAGAGCTGGGTCATTCCACTGAGTATCTGTTGCCCATCTACGGAACTCAGAAGAATATTCCTCCGCTGGACGATTTCCTTGCCGTATTTTACGTAACTTTGTTTCAGCAAGGGAAACTCGATCCGGATCATCATATACCAGACCCAGGGCAGTAAAAAATCGATCCACTGACTGGAGATCTGGGGAGCCTGGAGGAATAGAGAACGCCCAAGATTGAGGGTCCCCTTGTAAGAGCGAGATAACAATTCCCACCCTCTGCTCTTCACTCCCAGATGACCGAGGCCGCAGCCGAAAGTACAATTTACATGCCTCCCGGAAAGTAAAAAATTTGTCCCGCCCACCAGTGAACCTGTCCGGGAGAGCAACCTTAGGTTCAGATCTGGTTTGCTCCGGGGGAGACAAAACCTTGGACTTAATGTCTGCAAACTCCATGGACAACCCCTGCAACTGCCGGGCCAGCTGGGCTACTGGATCCATGACAGCTGGGGAGAATCTTTAGTATGGGCCGGTGAAAATGTCACGCTGTATAGCAGATATATATATATGTGATGTCAGTAATCTATATCAAAAGGGCAACATACTATATAACATGCGCATAGATATATGATAACATAGAATTACCTGACAGAAAGTCCAGTGGGTCAATACGGAATCCGTTATACGCTGTCTCCGGCTAGAGGGTGACCGGGGTCTAAGCTGACCCTAAACTGGGGTCCTAACTAATCCCTCTACCTGGAGGTACTGTTAAAGGTACAGAGGTCCAGGCCACCAGCGTAAACCCTGTCTCCTATCAATCCTGCCAACTGTAATCTAGTCCTAAGAAGGACCCTGATTACCACCAAAGGGAATGAACAGGTAACGGTTAATGAACAGAAAGACATACAAGAAAGACAAGAAATAAAGTAAATAAAGTCTTACATACAACACTCACACACAGTAGGAACACCTAAGGTCTCAGAGATAAACTATAAGCTATAAGAGTAAAAACAACTAAGGAGCTCTTAGCTTAAATATTCTCAGAACCGATCCAGTCTGCTAGACTACATGAATGCTTTCACCGGCGTCTAACACCCAGACTGGCAGAAATATAAAGGAAACTAATTAGAACATAATCAAAAGCAGCCGGGCGAGGCTGCACCTAGCCTTAGCAAAGAGCTAGGAAAAATTAACTCTCACATTACCAAAAAACAAAGAAACAGAAGCTCAGCTGTGAGAAGTCAGAATGTGCAATCGCGACGATCTTCGTGGCGATGCACCCATGACACTTACCCAATGACTCTGGAGATGGAAAACGATGCTGCCGTCAAAACTGTGCTCTACTGGGAACGCTGATCTGTGATGGCCCTGGTACTGACCACCACTGTACAAGGTATAATTATCCAAAAAATGTCATAGCTGCAGGGCATTGTGGGAAGGCCATGCGGCCACGCAAAAAGACATTAGCCCGCCCTCTGATGCTTCAGCAATGTTGGAAATGGTCATGGGGAAGTTTGTTTGTTTTTCTACAATCCATGAATTAAATCTCAAAATGTTTGAATTTGCATGAAACCATGAATTTCAGGAAGTTAGACAAACTCAATCTTCCACTGATAGATCTGCTCATCTTTAACTGACACGTGATCTTCCCAAACCCCTTCTTAATCTGATCTGATATTCACTCATTCTGGAGTAGGCCTCTATTTCATTTTCTAAAATTAGGCATGATCACCAAGTTTACAAAAACAGAGATAAGAAATATCAAGTTCATTGCTTGGTTAATGTGGAGCTCGGTATTAGGATGGCTTTGCACTCAAGACCCCCATATACATTAGATTAAGTGGGCAAAGCTTGCCAATTCAGTGGTGATGAACAACCATCTAATGTGTATGATAGCTTGCCTGATAGATAATGACCAAGCTTGAGCGTTCGTGTGTGCAGTGGAGACAAACAAATGTTTGGTCAACCGCTCTCTCAGGTGCATGGGTATGTTAAGTATCAATAACTAGTAGCCTGATCTACTTTTAGAAGTGTTTAAAATTAGGTAAAAAGGAGCATTTTGTTCACTTTGGTGAGACTTTATCAGATTATTAGGTACATAGCTGTGGTATAACTAGATGCATGTATATTCCACAGCTGCACTATCCAGAGGTATTTTGGTCTGTCTCTAAAGGTAAAAAAAAGTGCAAACATGGTGCAGTTAACAAGAAAAATTCCTTGTCATTAAACCAGCACAGACCTGTAAATTTGCTCTCAATGTTGCTAAATCCTGAGATTTCAGAATTTACTTATGATTTAATGTACATACGGACACTTCGAAACTGGTTTGTCCAACTTTAAGGACTTTTATTGAATTTTTTTAAGCTTAAAGGAGTGTTTCCAAGTTATTCAATTGCTTTAAGTACACTGAACAAAAATACAATATCCAAAAAAAACAATGGACAAAGAGCAATAAAATATTATATAAGTTTTATTGATACAAAATTGTCAATTAATAAAACAGTAATGAATAATACCATAAAAAATGTAAGGGAATGAGCAACAGCTAGATACCACCTCCAACTCGGTTGGTGTATGTCAACATGAAATCAAGGCCTATATAGTAATGATACAGCAATGGATGTAATGAGAAATATACATAGGAAACCATAAGTGATAATAAAAAAAATTCAAAAATATCAAATATAAAGTGCCAAAGAAGTGCATCAGAAGTGGTCAAAAGCCAGTCCTACAGGGAGTATAAAAAGTATAAGTTCACACTAATGGATTCCTATGTATGAATTAGAAATTGCTGACCAGGACAATTAAGAAACAACAGAGCAAATGCCAGGACCAAGATAAGCCATGCTAACTCCCCCCGAAGAAGCATTGGTGCGAAACTCACGTTGGGGTCTTCCCTCCATACTCCAATTTGGTTGGTTTTCTTATTTTACTCACATTTGTGTAGACATATTATTTATTTGGTTTGTTAGCGTGGCTTATCTTGGTCCTGGAATTTGCTCTGTTGTTTCTTAATTGTCCTGGTCAGCAATTTCTATTTTATACATAGGAATCCTTTAGTGTGAACTTATACTTTTTATACTCCCTGTAGGTCTGGCTTTTGACCACTTCAGATGCACTTTTTTGGCAATTTATAGCATAGCGTGAGGTCGGCCATGCGGTCGTCGACCCGAGCGCCAAAGTCGGTTTTCCCATAATGCTTGCAGGCGTCTTTTCACAGCCAATGAGCAAGGATGCACACTGTGGGCAACGAGATGACATGGGCAGCGGCCACCACCATCTTAGAGAAGGGCATTGCAGTGATTGGCTTGCTTTGTGTGGCGTCACAGTGGCTATAAAAGCCATGACCGCCGACCGCCATTTTACTTCTGCCGATCTTAGCGTAGGGAGAGGTTGCTGCCGCTGTTTATCAGTAGGGAGAGAGTTAGGCAGGAAAGAAAAGTTATTCTGTGCTTGTGCTGATAGCAATTGTGCTGTACAGTTGTGTGCAGTGACAGGGGAGGATTTTCTTGTGTGCAGCAGCAGAGCTGATTATTAGGCTGCCTGCTAGCTGTATTGCTGTGTGTACACTGCTGTGCAGAGTGCTTTTTACACAGCACTAATACTTTTATTCTTTTTTTCTGCACAGTTACCGAGCGTTCATTTTTCCCACACCGTATAGAGCTGTACGCTCCTCACACACTACCGTGTAGCGGCTGGTATCACGGACAAATACATGCTGACTATCTGTGTGTGACTCCGGAAATATATACAGAGATTTCAATTTTCCCCTATACTATATACAGCTGGTATCTTCTGATAGAGTACCATTTTTCTGCCTTCTGTATTAGTCCGGCGTCACACTGGCGACAGAATCGGACGACTGCAATGCGATGAAAAATCGTATTGCAGTCTGCCCTATGTTAATCTATGGAGCAGCTCCCAGTATCAGATTTTTTGTGGTCCGTTTTAAACGTCCGTGTGCAATCGCAGCATGCTGCGATTGTCACCGATTGTGGGTCGACTATCGCCAATGCAAGTCTATGGGAGCGATGAAAAATCTGATTACAAACGGACCGCATGTGTGACTTGCGATGAAATCGCATCGGTGTCCTTTAGAAAAGCCGGCAATTCATCCCCGGCTATACTGTAAAATCACACTGACAGCTTTAATAAAGAATAGAAAGAATAGATATACACACATAGAATACATATATTATATATATATATATATGTAATTGTGACATGTATATATATATATATATATTTATAGTTCCTAGACTTCTACATACTGTTATAGCCGCTAATTCAATTGCCGGCTTTTGTGAAATCACAGAAGCCGACATGAAATGATACATTGTTTCCACACAGTTAACCATGTCATTTCCTGTATTTTGATATTTGTTTAGAACTTACAATTACATGAGTGTATTTGTGCTAAATTTCAGACATGTAGGGGTTAATTAAAGGTGTAAATTCTTTGACAAAAAAATGCGTGGGCTCCCGCTGTATTTTCTCCACCAGACAGACAAAGCAAGCGAGTGGGGACAGATAATAACAGCCTAGGGAGGGTACATTTTTTGTGCCCCCCTGGCTACTAACATCTGCCCCCAGACACCCCAGAAAGGGCAAATCTATAATTAGATTCGCCCTTTCTGGCACTTTGCCCGTCTATTCCCATTGCCCTGTAGCGGTGGCGAATGGGTTAATAATCTCACCTTAATGTCACCTTAGTATTGAAAGGTGATCTTAAGGCAGGTTAATAATTGAGAGCTGTCAATTAGACAACTATCAATTATTAATCCTATTGTATGAAAGAAAAATCAAACACACACAGTTTAATAAAAAATAAGTTTAATTAAATAATCACACAGTTTTTGACCATATTTTATTTTCCTGCTAAAACCATTTCCTGTAATAAAAATAAAATAAAAAAGCAAAATTATACTTACCAATCCGATGCACAGTCAGGTCCCACGCTGTAATCCATCAGAAAGGGTTAAGAGGTTACAGTTAGCAGGGAGATAATTCTGTCTCCTAGCTGTAACCCCCTGAATGAATAAGTTCCTCTACCACAGAAAGTAGAGGAATAGATTCATGAATGGAGCTTAATTGATTTATTGGCAATTTAACTTTAGTGACCTGACCTAACCTGAAAGTGGACACAATCAATTAAGCTTCATTCATGAAACACATCCTCTCCTGTCGCCAGGAGAGGAACTTATTCATTCAGGAGCTTTGAGCTGAGCATGCAGGATTACTTGCACTGCTTGGCTCAAAGCTAGTTAACCCTTTGTGAAGGATAACAGGGTGGGACGTGACAGATCGGCGGAATAGGTAAGAATAATGTTGTTTTATTTTTTTTTCTTTATTTTAGGAGATCAATGGCTTCGCACGGATTAAGTGTAAAATAAAATATGGTCAAAAAAATGTGTTTTTATTTCATTAAAATTAATTTTTATTAATGTTCTGTGTTTTTTTAATTTACTTCAATAGGATTAATAATTGATAGTTGTCTAATTGACAGCTCTCAATTATTAACCTGCTTAAGGTCACCTTTCATACTAAGGTGACATTAAGGTGAGATTATTAACCCATTCGCCACCGCTACAGGGCAATGGGAATAGACGGGCAAAGTGCCAGAAAGGGCGAATCTAATTATAGATTTGCCCTTTCTGGGGTGTCTGGGGGCAGATGTTAGTAGCCAGGGGGGGCACAAAAAATGTACCCTCCCTAGGCTGTTATTATCTGCCCCCACTCGCTTGCTTTGTCTGTCTGGTGGAGAAAATACAGCGGGAGCCCACGTATTTTTTTTCAACGAAATTACACCTTTAATTAACCCCTACATGTCTGAAATTTAGCACAAATACACTCATGTAATTGTAAGTTCTAAACAAATATCAAAATACAGGAAATGACATGGTTAACTGTGTGGAAACAATGTATCATTTCATGTCAGCTTCTGTGATTTCACAAAAGCCGGCAATTGAATTAGCGGCTATAACAGTATGTAGAAGTCTAGGAACTATAAATATATGTATATATATGTCACAATGACATGTATATATATATATATATATATGTGTTCTATGTGTATATATCTATTCTTTTTTTTGTGATTGAAATACTATTCTTTTGGATCCATTATATGTCAGTTTTGCAAGCCTGCGAGAAAATCTCGCAAGTCGGATGAAAATCGGATGTTACAAGGTACACACACATGCGACTAAATCGCATCTTTGAAGGAAAATCGGATGCCAGAAGGATGTGTGATGTTTGCATTTTGATCCGACAATCGACCGTCTAAAACGGACCGATTTTTTGTCGTTGTGTGTGACGCCGGCCTTACAGTCAAATCCATACTGAGAGAGCTTCTGTGTGTTACTCCGGAAATATATACGGTGATTAACAATTACCCCTACACTGTATACGCCTGGTATCTTCGGATACATTAGCCTTTTTTGCTTTTCATTTTCTGGTGATATCCATACTGAGCCTGTGAGCGTCTGTGTGTTACCCTGGAAATATATACGGAGATTTAAAATTACCCCAACACTGTATACAGCTGTACGCTTCTGATACAGTACACTTTTTCTGCTTTTCATATTCTGGTCTAATCCGTACTGAGCCTGTGAGCGTCTGTGTGTTACTCCGGAAATATAAACGGAGATTTAAAATTACCCCAACACTGTATACAGCTGTACGCTTCTGATACAGTACACTTTTTCTGTATTTCATATTCAGGTCTAATCCATACTGAGCCTGTGAGCGTCTGTGTGTTACTCCTGAAATATATACTGAGATTTAAAACTACCCCAACACGGTAAACAGCTGTACGCTTCTTATACAGTACACTTTTTCTACTTTTTATATTCTGGTGTAATCCATACTGAGCCTGTGAGAGTCTGTCTCTGACTCTGGAAATATATACGGAAATTTAAAATTACCCCAACACTGTATACAGATGTACGCTTCTGATACAGTACACTTTGTTTGCTTTTCATATTCTGGTCTAATCCATACTGAGCCTGTGAGCATCTGTGTGTTACTACTGAAATATATACGGAGATTTAAAATTACCCCAACATTGTATACAGCTGTACACCTCTGATACAGTACACTTTTTCTACTTTTTATATTCTGGTGTAATTCATACTGAGCCTGTGAGCATCTGTGTGTTACTCCTGAAATATATACGGAGATTTAAATTTACCCCAACACTGTATACAGCTGTACGCTTCTGATACAGTACACTTATTCTGCTTTTTATATTCTGGTCTAATCCATACTGAGCCTGTGAGCGTCTGTGTCTAACTCAGAAACTATATACGGAGATTTCAAATTACCCCAACACTGTATACAGCTGTACGCTTCTGATACTGTACCATATATCTGCTGGTATTTTGGGTACATTTTCCCAAACATGAGGAAGTATGGTGGAAGAGGCCATGGACGTGGCCATGGGGGGCCAGCTGGTACTGATGGTGGTGGTGGTGCATCTGCTGGTAGTGCCAAAAGCACAATAGCACCTAAGGCAGGAGCTGGTGAGCCTGCGTCATCGTCTGGCTCCAGAAGGCCTGGAAGGCTCCTTTTCTGGGAGTAGGTAAACCGCTTTTAAAGCCGGAGCATCATGAACAGGTTTTGTCTTACATTGCCGAAACAGCCTCCAGCTCTCTCGCCTCCTCTTTTGAAGTTTCAAAAAAATGCAAGCACTGAGTCGTCATTGCAGGTTCCTGGTCAGGAACAACACCTTTTCTTGTGTCCTTCACCCCCACCAAAAGTTAAGGATGCGGCAGGCCACACTTCAGATTACTCCATGGAGCTCTTTTTACATACCATGCCTGGGTTATCAAGTCAAATCCTGAATTCCCCAGTCCAACATGAATCTGACATGGAGTGCACTGATGCACAGCCACTGCTAGATGATTCTGCTGGTACATTCACCCAGAGCACTACATTGCCCTCATAGTCTACTGAGCCAAAATCTGACCCTGATGAAACTCAGGTGCCCCCCTCCTGCATACTATACCACCTTACACGGTGACACAGAGGAAGGTGCAAATGAAATTGAAGAGGAGGTGATGGATGACCCAGTTGTTGACCCGGATTGGCATCCATTGGGGGAAGAGGGTGCCGCTGGCAATAGCTCAGAAGAGGAGAAGGATCCGCAGCAGGCATCGACATCGCAGCAGTGGTTATCTGGCAGGCCCATAGTAGTCCAAAAACATATTAAAAAAAAGAGTTGCAGGACAGCTTGGCCAGATGGTCAAATTAGCACAGCATGCAAGCCCTGAAAATTTATATCATAGTAGGAAGAGTGCAGTGTGGCACTTTTTTGACCAAAATCCTATTGATGAGGCAAAGGTTATCTGTAAGAAGTGCGGAAGGACCTTTAGCCGAGGGAAAAATCTCCGAAATTTGAATACCAGTTTCATGCTTAGACTTTTAATCAACATGCACTTGCAAGCGTGGATGGACTACAAAACCTCAGGTAGCACACGTGCACCTGCTCCGACTGAAGGTAGCCAGCAACGCTCCATCGCTTCACCCACTGTAAGCCCACCGGTTAGCACACCACCAGCAAGAAATGTTGATGAGTCGTCGCAAGGCCAAAGCAGTCACGGAATCACAATGTTTTTGCAACGAAAGACAGAATCTAGGCCATCACCACCACCACCATCACCAACCCCCTCTCAGTCCATC
Organism: Oophaga sylvatica; assembly: GCA_033576555.1. Classification (NCBI taxonomy): domain Eukaryota; kingdom Metazoa; phylum Chordata; class Amphibia; order Anura; family Dendrobatidae; genus Oophaga; species Oophaga sylvatica. The sequence continues at coordinate 92,050,229 of JARQOD010000001.1, forward strand.
ATGTCCACCGCTAGTTCCCCCATATGCAGCTCTCAAGTCCAGCTCACCCTAGCAGACACTCTTAGTAGGACAAGAAAGTACTCATCCTCTCATCGGCATACACTGGCTTTGAAAGCCTACATTGCCAAACTGATCTCATTAGAGATGATGCCCTTCCATTTGGTTGAAAGCGCAGCGTTCCGATAGCTCATGGCCTATGCTGTCCCACATTATGACCTACCCAGTCGGCACTTCTTTTCTAGAAAAGCCATCCCTGACCTCCATCTGCATGTGAAAGGCCGCATTGTCCATGCACTCAAACAATCAGGGCCGTTACGTGTCCATCACTGCGCACTGGGTTAATCTGGTGGATGCAGGGTCCACAGGGGACAGCGGCGGTGGGACAATGCTGCCTAGCCCACTGTATAGGCAACAATTGGCTGTAGGCGTTCAACCCTCCTCCTCCTCCTCCAGAAGCGAAAGCTCATCGACAGAGCGCAGTCGCTCGAGCACTCCATCCGCAGCTGCCAAAGTTGCACCCGAGGTGTCCCACTATCGACCAGCTAGTGGTAAGCGCCAGCAGGCTGTTTTAAAGATAATGTCTTTGGGCGACAACAGACACACCGCGGAGGTACTGGTCGACTACTTGCAGCGAGAAACTGAGTCATGGCTGGGCAGTCTACATCTTGTGACAGGCAAGGTAGTCAGTGATAATGGCCGTAATTTTGTGGCGGCCATAGCCCTGGCAAAACTCAGACACATACCTTGCCTGGCTCACACCTTGAACCTGGTGGTGCAGTGCTTCTAAATAATTATCCGAGTTAACAGCCCTGCTCCGTAAGGTGCGAAGACTGTGCTCGCACATCCGTCACTTGCCCGTAGACTCCAGTCGTATGCAGAGGCTGCAGCGATCACTCCACTTCCCCAAGCACCACCTAATCATAGACGTTGCAACAAGGTGGAACTCCACTATGCACATGGTTGAGAGGCTGTGTGAACAGAGGCAGGCTGTAATGCATTTGTGGGAGCATACACGGGCAGGCAGTTTGAGGGCAGACATGGAGTTGTCGGGTGTGCAGTGGTCAAAGCTGAAAGACCTTTGTAAAGTACTTCAGTGTTTTGAGGAATGCACACGGCTGGTAAGCGCAGACGACGCCATCATAAGCATGAGCATCCCACTTATGCGTCTGCTCATGCAAACTTTGATGCACATTAAGGATCAGGCGCCTGCAGTGGAAGAGGAAGAGGAGGAGGAGGAGTGAAGCCTTGATGACACTCAGCCATTGTCTGCTCAGGGAACTGTCCTGGAAGAGGTGGAGGATGAAGAGGAAGAGGAGGAGGAGGATGATGGGGATGATTATTTTGGGGAGGAGGATGCTTCTCAGGGGAAAAGAGAAAATGTTGGCTTGCCAAGGTCAGGTACAGGGTTTGTGCGTGACTGGAGGATGTGAATTTAGCAGAAAGTGCTCCTCCACCCACCACTGTCAGTGCATCATTGACACCAGGAACATTGGCCCACATGTATGATTATGTCTTGCGGATCCTAAAAAAGGACCCCCGCATTGCCAAAATTATGAAGGATGACGACTACTGGTTGGCCAGCATCCTCGATCCACGCTATAAAGGCAAATTACAGAACATCATGCCACAAGAGAACCTAGAGCTAATACTGGCGAACAAACAAGCAACTCTTGTAAACTGTTTGTTAGAGGCATTCCCAGCACACAGCAGCAGACCATGTTGTGGACTGATTTCTCGAGTAAAGCTCACACGACTTGTAATACTTTATTGATTGCAACAGACAGGAGACAGCAGTTGTCAACTATGGTTCAAAATTACCTCTCCTATCGATGTTCTCCCTCACATTTCATTCCCCTTTGACTACTGGGCCTGTAAACTGGACACCTGGCCTGAATTGGCACAATATGCCCTACAGGAGCTCGCTTGCCCTGCTGGTAGTGTGCTATCAGAAAGAGTCTTCAGTGCAGCTGGATCAATCCTGACAGAAAGAAGGACCTGGCTGTCGACCAAAAATGTTGGTGATCTCACCTTCATTAAAATGAACCATGCCTGGATTTCAAAGGATTTTGTACCACCTTTCCCTGATGACACACAGGTTGCCAGCAAAATGGCTCGCTTTATCCTCCTTTTCCTCCGACTTCTCCAATTCCTCCATTTGCAACTGCTGAACGTCTAGCCTACACCTCATCATATGCCAGTTTTTCCACCTCCCTAACTGGGCTGTCCCCCCCCAGGGCAGTCGTCAGCACCTGGCGCACACGGGCAAGGGCCGGTGCCCTGAGCAGGTGGGGGGGCTGACTCGTAGGCGACGGCACTGGCACAGATCCCCTCATAGTAGTCAAAAGTGTCTCTGACGGTGGGGGGCCCACTCGCCGTCAGACACACCGGCGTACCATGAGGGGCCCTGTGCCAATGCCGTCGCCCACGAGTGGGCCCCTCCTGCTTGCTCAGGGCCCCAGCACTTGCCATACTTACCTCTCCCTGCTCCACCGCTGTGATGTCTTCCGTGTTTCCTGACAGTGACATTCAGGTCAGAGAGCGCGATGACGTCACGTCTGTACGCCCTCTGCCTGAACAGTCCAAGTGCAGAGAGCTGGAAGATGGCGATGCTGAGGAGTCCAGAGTAGAGCAGTGCCCAGCGAGGAGAGGCAGTTCTTTTTTTTTTTAATGTTTGGAGCAATATATGGCGAGCATTATACACTGGAGAATTATATATGGGGCCCATCATACACTTGAGCATCATAGATAGGGCCCATTATACACTGGAGCATTATAAATGGGGCATATTATATATGGAGCATTATATAGGCCCATCATACACTGGAGCATCATATACGGGGCCCATTCTACACTGATGCATTGTAAATGGGGCCCATCATACACTGGAGCATCATATACGGGGCCCATTATACACTGGAACATCATCCATGGGGCCCATCATACACTGGAGCATTTTAAATGGGGCCCATTATATATGGAGCATTATACATTGTTTGCATAATTATTAGGCAAGTTATATTTGAAAGTATTCTTTTTATTATTGAACAACAACTATGTTCTCAATCAACCCAAAAGACTCCGAAATATCAAAGCTTAAAATTTTTGGAAGTTGGAGTTGTTTTTTTTTAGATTTGGCTATCTTAGGAGGATATCTGTTTGTGCAGGTAACTATTACTGTGCAGAATTATTTGGCAACTTAATAAAAACCAAATATATACCCATCTCACTTGTTTTTTTTCACCAGGTAAACCAATATAACAACACAAAATTTAGAAATTAACATTTCTGACATTCAAAAACAAAAATAAAAAAAAAATCAGTGACCAACATAGCCACCTTTCTTTACGCTGACACTCAAAAGCCTTCCATCCATAGATTCTGTCAGTTGGTTGATCTGTTTATTATCAACATTGCGTGCAGCAGCCACCACAGCCTCCCAGACACTGTTCCAAGAGGTGTAATATTTTCCCTCCCTGTAGATCTCACATTTTATGAGGGACCACAGGTTCTCTATGGGTTCAGATCAGGTGAACAAGGGGGCCATGTCATTATTTTCTCTTCTTTTTGAACTTTTCTGGCCAGCCACGCTGTGGAGTATTTGGATACATGTGATGGAGCATTGTCCTGCATGAAAATCATGTTTTTCTTGAGCGATACCGACTTCTTCCTGTACCACTGCTTGAAGAAGGTGTCTTCCAGAAACTGGCAGTAGGTCTGGGAGTTGAGCTTCACTCCATCCTCATCCCGAAAAGGTCCCAAAAGTTCATCTTTGATTATACCAGCCCATACCAGTACCCCACCTCCACCTTGCTGGCGTCTGAGTCGGAGTGGAGCTCTCTGCCCTTTACTGATCCAGCCTCGGGTCCATCCATCTGGCCCATCAAGAGTCACTCTCATTTCATCAGTCCATAAAACCTTACAAAAATCTGTCTTAACATATTTCTTGTCCCAGTCTTGACGTTTTATCTTATGTTTCTTGTTCAAAAGTGGTAGTTTTTCAGCCTTCCTTACCTTGGCCATGTCCCTGAGTATGGCACACCTTGTGCTTTTTGATACTCCAGTAACGTTGCAGCTCTGAAATATGGCAAAACTGGTGCCAAATGGCATCTTGGCAGCTTCACGCTTGATTTTCCTCAATTCATGGGCAGTTATTTTGAGCCTTTTTTTATCAACACGATTCTTGCGACCCTGTTGGCTATTTGCCATAAAACGCTTGATTGTTCAGTGATCACGCTTCAAAAGTTTGGCAATTTCAAGACTGCTGCATCCCTCTGCATGACATCTCACAATTTTTGACTTTTCAGAGTCCGTCAAATCTCTCTTCTGACCCATTTTGCCAAAGGAAAGGAAGTTGCCTAATAATTAAGCACACCTTATATAGGGTGTTGATGTCATTAGAACACACCCCTCCTCAATACAGAGATGCAAATCACCTGATTTACATAATTGGCAGTTGGCTTTCAAGCCTATACAGTTTGGAGTAGGACAACATGTATAAAAAGGATGATGTGATCAAAATACTCATTTGCCTAATAATTCTGCACACAGTGTATAGGCCCATCATACACTGGAGCATCATCCATGGGGCCCATCATACACTGGAGCAATATAAATGGGGCCCATTATATATGGAGCATTATATTGGCCCATCATCCACTGGAGCATCATCCATGGGGCCCATCATACACTGGAGCAATATAAATGGGGCTCATTATATATGGAGCATTATATTGGCCCATCATCCACTGGAGCATCATCCATGGGACCCATCACATACTGGAGCATCATATGGGGACCATTATATATGGAGCATTATATTGGCCCATCATACACTGGAGCATCATCCATGTGGCCCATCATATACTGTAGCATTATAAATGGGGCCCATCATACACTGGAGCATCATCCATGGGGCCCATCATATACTGGAGCATCATATGGGGCCCATTATATATGGAGCATTATATTAGCCCATCATACACTGGAGCATCATCCATGGGGCCCATCATATACTGGAGCATCATATGGGGCCCATTATATATGGAGCATTATATTGGCCCATCATATACTGGAGCATCATATGGGGCCTATTATATATGGAGCATTATATTGGCACATCATACACTGGAGCATCATCCATGGGGCCCATCATATACTGTAGCATTATAAATGGGGCCCATCATACACTGGAGCATCATCCATGGGGCCCATCATATACTGGAGCATCATATGGGGCCCATTATATATGGAGCATTATATTAGCCCATCATACACTGGAGCATCATCCATGGGGCCCATCATATACTGGAGCATCATATGGGGCCCATTATATATGGAGCATTATATTGGCCCATCATACACTGGAGCATCATCCATGGGGCCCATCATATACTGGAGCATCATATGGGGCCCATTATATAAGGAGCATTATATTGGCCCATCATACACTGGAGCATCATCCATGGGGCCCATCATACACTGGAGCATCATATGGGGCCCATTATTATAGGAGCATAATATTGGCCCATCATACACTGGAGTATCATCCATGGGGCCCATCATATACTGGAGCATCATATGGGGCCCATTATATATGGAGCATTATATTGGCCCATCATACACTGGAGATCATCCATGGGGCCCATCATATACTGGAGCATCATATGGGGCCCATTATATATGGAGCATTATATTGGCCCATCATACACTGGAGCATCATCCATGGGGCCCATCATATACTGTAGCATTATAAATGGGGCCCATCATACACTGGAGCATCATCCATAATCCCATCATATACTGGAGCATCATATGGGGCCCATTATATATGGAGCATTAATTGGCCCATCATACACTGGAGCATCATCCATGGAGCCCATCATATACTGGAGCATCATATGGGGCCCATTATATATGGAGCATTATTGGCCCATCATACACTGGAGCATCATCCATGGGGCCCATCATACACTGGAGCATTATAAATGGGGCCCATCATACACTGGAGCATCATATACGGGGCCCATCATATACTGGAGCATCATATGGGGCCCATTATATATGAAGCATTATATTGGCCCATCATACACTGGAGCATCATCCATGGGGCCCATCATATACTGGAGCATTATAAATGGGGCCCATCATACACTGGAGCATCATATACGGGGCCCATTATACACTGAAGCATCATATTGGGCCCATTATATATGGAGCATTATATAGACCCATCATACACTGGAGCATCATCCATGGGGCATATCATATACTGGAGCATCATATGAGGTTCATAATTAATGGGGCATCATATAGGGTATGGAGCATCATATGGAGCACATATGGGGCCTATTCTGTATGGAGCATTATATGGAGCCCATTCTGTCTGGAGCAATATATGGGGCCCATCATATACTGTATGGAGCTTTATATGCAACTCATTATACTGTATGGAGCAATATGTGGGGCTCATTATACTCTATGGGGACCGTCCTATACTGTATGGCACATTATATGGGGACCATCATATACTGTAGCATTATGTGGAGCTCATCATATACTGTATATAACATTATATGGGACCAATTATTCTGTATGGAGCAATATATGGGGCTCATTATTCTGTATGGCGCACTATGTGGTGGCCATAATACTGTATGGAGGAATATACTGTCTGGTTTTTGAGCTATTGTAGAATTTAAAATAGATATCAGTCATGTAATGTAAGAAGTGAAGTATTTGGCATTGTACTATACCTATATTTCTGTGCCGTATCGGAGCATCACGAATTGTGGTATGTGTTAAAGGAGCCCACTGACACTCTTTCGCCCGGAGCACACGAACACCTGGAGCCAGCCCTGCCCCCCCAAAACTTTAAATGTAAAAAATAACTTGGCACTCAAATGTGTAACACGAGAATTTGTTTAATAAAGGTGCATCCAGACACGAAACAATTGAACGTTTTCGGTCCAACTATTGGACCTTCATCAGAATACTTTTCAAAGGAACACTGAACGTTCAATTGTTTCGTGTCTGGATGCACCTTTATTAAACAAATTCTCGTGTTACACATTTGAGTGCCAAGTTATTTTTTACATTTATCAGGTTGGATACCTGACTTGAGCACCTACTCTCGTTTTTAGTTGAGTGCTGTGTTTTCTCTTATATATACCCCCTCCCACAACTTTAGCCAAATAACCCCCAGTTTTCAATGCGTTACTATTATTATAAAGTAAATTAAGGTTGCCAAGCTTAAGTAAGAAGAATTGATGTGTTGGCATTGAAATGGGCACTGTAGGTGTGTTTACTGTCCTCTACTCCCTGCGGACTTTGCTTCCCCATTGACTTGCATTGTTTCAGTCGGACCTCCGACTTTTCGCGATAGTCGGCCGATTTCGTTCGACCCGCCTTTTGAGAAAGTCGGGTTTCACGAAACCCGACTTGACCCTAAAAAAGTCAAAGTCGCTCATCTCTAGTGAGCACTTCTCTTTTGCCAAGATAATCCATCCACCTCCCAGGTGTGGCATATCACGATACTGATTGAACAGCACAATTGTTACACAAGTGTGTCTTAGGCTGGCCACAATACAATGCCACTCTAAAATGTGCAGTTTTACAGTTTTGGAGAGTCTGGGGTGGGAGGTCAGAAAAACAGTCAGTATCTGGTGTGACCACCAGTGCAACACATCTCCTTTGCATACAGTTGATCAGGTTGTTGATTGTGACCCAAGGAATTTGATCCACTCCTCTTCAATGCCTGTGCGAAAGTGCTGGATATTGGCAGGAACTTGAACACCCTGTCATATACGCCAATCCAGAGGATCCCAAATCTTCCCGATGGGTGACATGTTCGGTGAGTATGCTGACCATCCAAGAACTGGGATGTTTTCATCTTTCAGGAATTGCGTACAGATCTTTGCAACATAGGGCCATGCAATATCGTGCTGCAATATGAGTTGATGGTCGTGGATGAATGGCTCAATAATTGGCCTCAGGATGTCGCCACGGTGTCTCTGTGCATTCAAAATGACACCAATAAAATGCATCTGTGTTCATTGTATGTAACATACGCCTGCCCATACCATAACCCCACTACCACAGGCCACTTTACAATGTTGACATCAACAGACCGCTCACTCATATGATGCCATACACGCAGTCTGTCTCCTGCTCTGTATGGTGAAAGCCGGGATTCATCCGTGAAGAGAACACCTCTAGTAAAGAGACACACACCATCGAATGTGAGCATTTGCTTACTCAAGTCGGTTACGACAATGAACTACAGTAAGGTGGAGACCCTGATGAGGACGACGAGCATGCAGATGAGCTTCCCTGAGATGGTTTCTGACAGTTTGTGCAGAAATTCTTTGTTCATGCAAACCGATTTTTACAGCAGCTGTCTGGGTAGTTGGCCTCAGATGATCTTGGAGTTGAACATGCTGGATGTTAAGGTCCTGGACTGGTGTGATTACACGTGGTCTGCGGTCGTAAGGCCGGTTGGAAGTACTGCCAAATTATCTGAAACGTGTTTGGAGCTAATTTTTGGTAGAGAAATGAACATTCAATTCATAGGCAACAGCTCTGGTGGACATTCCTGCAGTCTGCATGACAATTACCGTATTTTTCGGACTATAAAACGCACCGGACCATAAGACGCACCCCAAATTTTCAGAAGGAAAACAGGGAAAAAAAAATAATGTGTCAAATGGGGGTCCGTCTTACAGTCCGAAGTGCTCTGTGTTGCAGGGGTGCTCTGTGGGGTGGCTATGCTCTGTGGGGTGGCTGTGCTCTGTGGGGTGGCTGTGCTCTGTGGGGTCGCTGTGCTCTGTGGGGTCGCTGTGCAATATATGGTACTCACATCCCATAGCAGTGGTCTCAGGACAAGATCTCGGGAGAAGAGATCTCGTTGCCGAGACTTGAATGAGATTCGGCGGCCATCTTACCGGAGTCCCCTGGCGGCCATGTTTGAGGACGCCACCAGATGCAGGAGGGAGCGGAGCTGCGGGGGGCTTTCCGGCTAAGACCGAAATGCCGGCGGAGCCCCCCTGCAGCACAGAGCCGGCTGCTGCCCCGGAACCACCGCACGGAAGACTTCGTCGGGACCGCCACCGGAGGCCCCTGGCGGCCATGTATCAGGAGGCCGCAGCAGCGGAGCTGCGGGGGGCTGTCCGGCTAAGAGGGAAATGCCGGCGGAGCCCCCCACGCAGCACAGAGCCCCGCTGCTGGCCAGACACCACAGAGCACAGGAGGCTGCCGCCGCCACCGGGACCGCCGCCGCCACCGGATTTTTTGGTATGTTGGGACCATAAGGCGCACCCCCATTTTCCCCCAAATTTTGGGGGAAAAAAGTGCGTCTTATGGTCCAAAAAATACGGTACATGCTCCCTGAAAAATTGCGACATCAATGGCATTATGCTGTGTGATAAAATTGCACATTTTAGAGTGGCTTTTTATTGTGGCTTTTATCTGTGCAATAATCATGCTGTCTAATCAGCATCTTGATATGCCACACCTGTGAGTTGGATGAATTATCTCGGCAAAGAAGTGCTCACTAACACAGATTAAGACAAATTTGTGAACAATATTTGAGAGGAAAAAGGCCTTTTGTGTACATAAAAAAATCTTAGATCTTTGAGTTCAGCTCATGAAAAATAGGAGCAAAGACAAAAGTGTTGCATTTATATTTATGGTCAGTGTAGCTAGACAGCATGAAAATAAACCAGTTTCCTATTGACTTGCTGTTTCCATCTGCATTCATTCTCCTGCAATGAGAGCTCTTATCGGACATAGTGTTGAGCTGTCACTCAAGGAGGATTCCCCACCCTACCAAAAACCAAGTTGTGAGCTGCTTAATAGTGATGGGCGAACCCATGGATGTTCGGGTTTGGCGAGTTTTAGCTGAACATCAAAAAAAAACTTCAGTTCTGGTACCAGAACGTTACCCGAATCTGGACCCCATTCAGATGAAAGGAGGGCCCGAGAATCCTTTGTTTGCCATGATATCATTTATGAGCTAAGATTGGTGGTAAGATCATTACCGCCAGTCAGAAAGCTGCGGTTCCCAGGCTGTCAGATGACAGCATGAGCCAGTAGCTGTGACCGGTGGTAGAAAGGTTACCTCCGGTCACACGTGTCAGCTGATGAGAGAGTACTACTACCATCGGCCTATGCCTGCTGTCGCTGAAAAGAAAACAGTGACAGCAGGTGCCGATGATGGGTGTATTCTTCAGCCGGCACCTGTGCACTATAAATAAATAAATTATGTGGAGTCTCTTCTAATTTTGATAACCAGCGCAGGCAAAACTGACAGCTGCAGGCTCCAACTCTCGGCTGTCAGATTTATCATGGCAGGTGTGGAGAAACGGGGTCAGTGGGTGCTCTTGCCCGCTGGCCTGGCTGCCTTTAGAAAGACTGCATGGACCAGGGCTTATACCACTGAACGCCCGCTCTATCTCCCCATGGGCAACATACTACGCAGACAACGCAGGGTTATGGTAAAACAGTGTGGCAATGCTTTATTGAACCACAACACCCTATAGCAAACAGAACATTCCCAGCAATTACCCCCAATATGGTGCACATAACAGGGCCCAACCCTTCCGCTGACTCGCCTGGATATTGGTACATGTTACATCAGAGCTCCCAGGGTCGCTATTCCACCTGTGATATACACACAGAGAAAAGATAACGACAAGCATAGGGAGGTGACAGTCCATAGTGTCCATACAAGGTCCAAAGCCAGTTGACAAGAAAGTCACCACCTGGCTTATCCAACCACCTCCATGGAACTAGGCGACCATCGGGTCCCAAAACCTGGCTTTCTCCAAACATATCCATGGTTCAGAGATGGTCACTGGATCAGATCTGTGTCCTTCCAACCGGAGCTGACAACCCTAGGTTGATTCCCATGGAATCATGGATCCGTGTCCCTCGTGATGGTGCCATGATGAATTAGCTGTAGTCCTGTCTCTGGTCCGTTGAGTCTTGTGCAGAATGGCTGACTGGTAGCTCTGTGTGATGAGATGAAGTCTGATCTGCTCTATCTGTCTCTAGTTTTTATACCCGAGACATGTAAGCTATTTTTAGAATTACCCAATGTGCTTCAGTTCACCCTCACAGTCCAAACTGGTTAGAGTACAATACACAATTAGCATATCAGCTCACAATAAACACAGATAAACACCCACTATGTACAAGTCACTATTACAGACTTACACAGTATGTTAAATAGTATATCCGCTTGCAAGACTGTCTTCTTGACCCACCAGACATAAACACTTAAATCCACAAGCCAATATACAGATAAAAAGTAAATTCTAGTGTTGAGCGATACGATACCGCAAGTATCGGGTATCGGCCGATATTAGCTCTATCGGCCTTTCGATACTTAGTTCCGATATTTTCGTCTTATCGGATACCGGAATCGGAATTGTCACTGTCACTGTCAGTGTCCGTCGGTCGGGTCTGTCAGGAGTCAGCGGAACTTACCTGGCAGAAGATCTCCGGCGGTCACGGGCTGGACTGCTTCATGGCCGCCATCATCTTTCCCCGGCGGTCACATGCAGTTTCTCGCGATAACTGCAGTGACTGCTGGGTAATCCCGGCCGTAAAGCAGTCAGTCCGATGACGTCACCGCCGGGGAAGCAGGTAATCAGCTGTGCTGCGTCGCGATGACAGGCTCTGCCTGTCATTGCGATGTAGCAGAGCTGGATCGTCGTGGGACTGTCGTTACTATGGACTGCGTCGGACAGGTGGTATACTGTTGGTTTGTTTTTTTTTTCTTTTTTTACAGGAGATCGATGGCGTCGCAGGAATGAGTGTATAATAAAATTAATGAAAACTGTGTTGTCTCTTTTATTTCATTAAAAGACTTTTTTCTTGCTTTGTCTTTTTTTTATACATTTAATAACTTTGGGATTAATAATGGATCTTTTGATGCGCCAAATGTGGGGCTGCTGTAGCCTGGTATTATCAGGCTGTTGAGGGCCAAAATCCATGGGCCTTGACAGTCTTTTAATACCAGGCCGCAGCAGTCTGCATTTTACTTGGCTGGTTAACAAAAATAGGGGGACCCCTACGCCGTTTTTTTTTCGAGGGGATCCCCTATTTTTGTTAACCAGCCAAGCTAAGCAGACTGCTGTGGCCTGGTATTATCAGGCTTGCAAGGTCCATGGATATTGGATCCTTACCAGCCTGAAAAACCAGGCCTCAGCGGTCTGCTTCATCTGGCTGGTTAACAAAAATAGGGAGGACCCCACGCCAATTTTTTTCGAGGGGATCCCCTATTTTTGTTAATCAGCCAAGATATGCAGACTGCTGTGGCCTGGTATTATCAGGCTGGCAAGGTCCATGGATCTTGGCTCCTTAACAGCCTGAAAATCCAGGCCTCAGCGGTCTGCTTCATCTGGCTGGTTAACAAAAATAGGGGGACCCCACGCCAATTTTTTTCGAGGGGATCCCCTATTTTTGTTAATCAGCCAAGATATGCAGACTGCTGTGGCCTGGTATTATCAGGCTGGCAAGGTCCATGGATCTTGGCTCCTTAACAGCCTGAAAATCCAGGCCTCAGCGGTCTGCTTCATCTGGCTGGTTAACAAAAATAGGGGGGACCCCACGCCAATTTTTTTCGAGGGGATCCCCTATTTTTGTTAATCAGCCAAGATATGCAGACTGCTGTGGCCTGGTATTATCAGGCTGGCAAGGTCCATGGATCTTGGCTCCTTAACAGCCTGAAAAGCCAGGCCTCAGCGGTCTGCTTCATCTGGCTGGTTAACAAAAATAAGGGGGACCCCACGCCAATTTTTTTCGAGGGGATCCCCTATTTTTGTTAACCAGCAAAGATAAGCAGACTGCTGTGGCCTGGTATTATCAGGCTGGCAAGCAGGGTCGGACTGAGCCACCGGACACCGGAGAAACCTCCGGTGGGCCCCAGCTCCTGCGTGGTGGGCCCTGATTTGAAAGGATAGGTCGCGGGGCAGAGGGGGCGGTGGCCCCGGGCCCCGCGCTCTGAGGTGGCCCACCCGGAGCTACGCTACAGTAACTGTATCGGCGTGCACAGCACGCCGATACAGTTACATTCTGCGGCAGAGCAGGGAGAATCGATCTTCCTGCTCTGCCGCCCAGAAGCTATGGGGCCTGAACAGGCGTTGGGGGGCCCGGTGCCAGCAGTTGGCCCCCCAACCATCATCGGAGGGTCAGCTGTATCGGCATGGGTACGGTTGGGGCGAGGATATGGGTGTGATTAGCTGTGAAATGGGTGTGGTCGGGGCATGGCTTAAAATTTGCAGCGGCGCGCTATGCGCGCCGCAGCCTTTAATCCTCTTTCCTGTCTTCAAAATTTGGGAGGTATGCTGTATGACCTCCCTACAACTTCTGGGCATGCTCCTGATGAGCGCGACGGATGGTCTCCTGAGGGATCTCCTCCCACACCTGGACTAAAGCATCCACCAACTCCTGGACAGTCTGTGGTGCAACGTGGCATGGCCTAAAATTTGCTGCAGCAGGCACAGCGTGCCACAGCCTTTGTTCCTCTTTCCCTTCTTCAAAGGTTGGGAAGTATGATGGTGGGCCCCAAGAATATTTTTTCTCTGGTGGGCCCAAGGTACTCCAGTCCGACGCTGCTGGCAAGGTCCATGGATCTTGGCTCCTTAACAGCCTTAAATACCATGCCTCAGCAGCAGGGGCGTACATAGAAATCATGGGGCCCCATAGCAAAAGTCTGAATGGGCCCCCCCCAAAAAAAAAAAAAACCCAGAGCCATTGTAAATGTAAAGTGCCAGCACAGTGAGGGGACACATTAAACAAAAAAATGTATTATGCCCCCATAGATTGTGCCCCCATAGATGCTCCATAGTATAGGCCCTTATGCTGCCGCAGCTGCTGCAACCAAAAAAAAAAAAGAGACATACTCACCTTTCGTCGCTGGGGGCCAGGTGCCGGTGTCCTGAGCAGGGGGTGACACCAGGTGCCAATGTCACCGCTCGCTCAGGGCCCCGGCACCTGAGATATTTACCTGTCCTCTCTCCACTGCTGAGTGCCGCTGTCTTCGGGGTCCTCCAGCAGTGAATGATGAGGCAGAGGGCGCGGCGCGCACTAACGACGTCATCGCGCCCTCTGACCTGAACATTGCAGCAAGAGGACGCGAGCAACGGTGGAACGGGACAGGTAAATATCCCTTATACTCACCCTTCTGCCGGCGCGGTCTGTGCAGCCCCTGCTCTTCTCCCACGGTCTCCGCAGCCAGTGTTCAGCGGTCACGCGGGACAGCTCATTAAAGTCATGAATATGTGCGTATTCATGACTGTAATGAGCGGTACCACCTGACCGCTGAACACAGGAGTCGGAGACCAGTGAGAGAAGAGCAGGGGCTGCAGAGACCGCACCAGGAGGGGTGAGTATATAGAAGAGCTGCGCTCCCCTCCCCCGCCGACCCCCTGGTAGTACTGTGTCAGCACAGCTACCCGACCGTCGAGGGCCCCCTCACCTGTCCGGGCCCCATAGCAGCTGCTTGGTCTGCTTCATTCACGGTACGCCACTGCTCAGCAGTCTGCTTCATCAGGCTGGTTAACAAAAATAGGGGGGACCCGACGCCATTTTTTATTCGAAGGGAACCCCTATTTTTGTTAATCAGTTCCCTCTGACGTCACTGATTGTGTCCCTGGCTGACCTGAAGTGAAAGTGGAAAGCAATCAATTAAGCTTTCCACTTCCTCTCCTGTCAGCCAGGAGAGGAACTCATTCATTTGGGGGTTTACTGTGAGGCTTTAGCATTAGCTGCGGTCCCTGCAGTAAACATTAACCCTTTCTGAAGGATTACACCGTGGGACCTGACTGTGCATGGGATAGGTAAGAATAATTTTGCTTTTTTATTTTATTTTTATTACAGGAAATGTTTTTTGCAGTCAAATAAAAGATGGTCAAAAACATGTGTCTTTATTTCATTAAAATGATTTTTAATTAAAGTGTGTGTGTTTTATTTTTATTTCATGCAATAGGATTAATAATTGATAGTTGTCTAATTGACAGCTCTCAATTATTAACCTGGCTTAAGGTCACCTTTCAATTGCAATGTGGCTTTAACCCCTATTAACCCATTCGCCACCGCTACAGGGCAATGGGAATAGACGGGCAAAGTGCCAGAAAGGGCAAATCTAATTATAGATTTGTCTTTTCTGGGGTGTCTGGGGGCAGATGTTAGTAGCCAGGGGGGGCCAAAAATAATGGTCCCTCTCTGGGCTATTATTATCTGCCCCATTCGCTGGCTTTGTCTGTCTGGTTGCGAAAATAGGGCGGGAGCCCACGCATTTTTTTTAAACAATTTTACACCTCATATATATATATATATATATACATGTCATTGAATTTGTGACACATATATATATATTTATATTTATAGTTCATACACTTCTACATAGTATAATAGCCGCTAATTCAATTGACGGCTTTTGTGAAAATGCAGAACCCGACATGAAATGACACTTGGTGTACATAGGGTTAACCATGTCTTTTCATGTCCTTTGCTATCTGATTTGCACAAACAATTACATCAGTCTATGTGTGCAAAATTTCACACCTGTAGGGGTTAATTAAAGGTGTAAATTCGTAGCAAAAAAGTCAGTTTTTTTTACAACGAATTTACACCTTTAATTAACCCCTACAGGTGTGAAATTTTGCACATAGACTGATGTAATTGTTTGTGCAAATCAGATTGCAAACGACATGAAAAGACATGGTTAACCCTATGTACACCAAGTGTCATTTCATGTCGTGTGCTTCTGTCTTTTCACAGAAGCCGGCTTTACCCGGCAATTGAATCAGAGGATATTTTACTATGTAGAAGTGTATAAACTATACATATATGTAATATATATATATGTCACAATGACATGTATATATATATATGTATTTTATGTGTGTATATTTAGTGTTTACAAGGAAATAAAGGTTTTTTTTAGTTGCAATATTTTGTTCCCATAGACTTACATGGGACTTCCGGTATCGGAATCGGATATCGCCGATATTTAGTGATATCGGCGATACCATTCCGATCCGATATTTTTAGATATCGAGCAGTATCGCTCAACACTAGTCAATTCTTGTGGTTTACAAAAACATGGTTGTCTGGGAAATTAAGATTCAATCTGGTTTCTTCACAGCAGGTTATCAAGAATAGAAGGGTCCCCATGTGTTTTTTTTATTATTTAAGTAAATAAATTAAAAAAATGGCATGGGCTCCCCCCATTTTTGACAACCAGCCAAGCTAAAGCAGACAGCTGGGGACTGGTATGCTCAGGCTGGTGAGGAGCATGGATTTTGGCCCCCACTAGCCTAAAAACAGCAGCCTGTAGCCACCCCAGAAAAGGCGAATCTATTAAATGCTCCAATTCTGATGCTTTGCCCGCCTCTTCCCACTTCCCCTGGTGCAGTGGCAAGTGGAGTAATGGTTGTGGGGTTGATGTCAGCTGTTTTATGGCCGCTGACATGAAGCCCACAGGTTAATAATGGAGAGGTGTCTATAAAATGCCTCCATTACTAATGCCACAGTTAGATTGTAAAAAAGACACAGCCAGAATAAAATCCTTTTTTTGAAAAAAAAAGAAAAAGCACAGTTATACTCACCTTACGCCTAATCCATTGAAGCCCTTGTTACCTGTAAAAACCAGAAAATAATAAACAGACAATTTTACTCACATTACGCGTAATCCACCGATGCCCACGTCCCCTGTATAAAAAACAAAAATAATAAACAACCATATCCATAACCTGTCCAACTTGAAGATAATCTATATGGTCCCATGATGATTCGGATGATTTGGAGAGCAGTCACTGATGTGACTGCTCTCCCCGTCATTCAGCTCACACTGACAGGAGCATAATCACTCCTGCAGTGTCTAGCACTTAGCTCCCATGAGAAAGTTCACCGAAATTGCTAGCTGATGAGCCTGGGTGACCTCACTTAGGGCACCATTTGCTGCATGAGAGATTGCTCACTCGGCAAGCTGTGCCATAAGTTAGGCCACCAGGGTTCATCAGGTTTGCACTCCAGTGAACTTTCTTATGGCAACCCAGCGTTAGACGCTGGAGGATCGATTATGTTCTGTCAGTGTGTTCCAGTTGACGGGATAGCGATCACATCAATTATGTGACCGCTATCTAAATTATCCAGATATTTATAGGACAGTGTGGATTATCTTCACATCGGACAGGTGAGGGATATGATTGCTTATTTTTTTTTTTTTACAAGGGACAAGGGCTTCAATGGAATAGGCATAAGGTGAATATAACTGTTTCTACATTTTTAAATAAATGTGTAAAACAGAGTGTTGCTTTTTATTTCAATTAAGTGATTTTATTCATGTATGTTTATTTCCAAACTTACTATGTGGTATCATATCAATCCTGGGCAGAAATAACAAGAGGAAAGAAAACCCCTCAAATATTGCCCCATTTACCACCGCCACAGGGCAAGAGGGAAGAGAGAGGCTAAGCCCCAGATTTGGTGCATCTTATTGATACGCCATTTCTGGTGCAGCTGAGGGCTGATTTTCTTAGCTTGGGAGGAGGGACAATTTCCCTGGCCCCTTCCATGGCTATTAATATTAGTCCACAGTGGTCTGTTTAGCCTTTGGTGGTTTGAAATTATGAGGGGACCCTACATCATTTTTTTCTTGGGTCCCCCCATAAAATAGCCAGTAAAGGTTAACCAAACAGCTGTGAGCTGATATTAAACTTTAGTGATATTGCCCTCCTTCCCAGAATAATAACATCAGTCCTCAGCCATCAGCTTTCCTTCAGCTTGATGTCACCTTTGTATTGTATTGTACTGTTTTATTTTGTATTGTCAGGTGACATCAAGCATGCCTGGGTTTCAAAGGATTTTGTACCACCTTCCCCTGATGACACATAGGTTGCCAGCAAAATTGCTCTCTTTGTCCTCCTCTTTTATTATTATTATTATTATAGATTTTATAGCGCCATTTATTCCTTGGCGCTTTACATGTGAAAAGGGGCAAATATAGACAAGTACAATAACCGTGAGCAATACAAGGCACACACAAGTACAGAAGGAGAGAGAACCCTGCCCGCAAGGGCTCACAGTCTACAGGGGATGGGTGAGGATACACTAGGAGAGGGTAGAGCTGGTCGTGCGGTGGTTCAGTAGACTGATGATCACTGCAGGTTGTAGGCTTGTCGGAAGAGGTGGGTCATCAGGTTCTTTTTGAAGGTTTCCATGGTAGGCGCGAGTCTGATGTGTTGGGGTAGAGTTCCAGAGTACGGGGGAGGCATGGGAGAAGTCTTGTATGCGGTTGTGGGAAGAAGAGATAAGAGGGGAGTAGAGAAGGAGATCTTGAGAGAATCGAAGGTTGCGTGTGGGTATGTACCTCTTCCTCCGACTTCTCCAATTCCTCCATTTGCAGTAGCTGAACGTCCAGCCTACACCTCAACATATGCCAGTTTTTCCACCTCCCTACCTGGGCTGAACCACCTGGCGCACCCGGGCAAGTGCCGGTTCCCTGAGCAGGTGGGGGTGTGACTTTTGGGCAACGGCACTGGCACAGGGGCCCTCATAGTACGCAAAAGTGTCCCTGATGGTGGGGGGGCCCACTTGCCTTCAGACACACCAGCGTACTATCAGGGGCCCTGTGCCAGTGCTGTCGCCCACGAGTGGGTCCCCCCCTGCTTGCTCAGGGCCCCAGCACTTGCAATACTTACCTCTCCCTGCTCCACCACTGTGACGTCTTCCGCGTTTCCTGACAGTGACATTTAAGTCAGAGAGCTCGATGACGTCTCTTCTGTATGCCCTCTGCCTAAACAGTCCAAGTGTAGAGAGCTGGAAGATGGCAACGCTGAGGAGTCCAGAGTAGAGCAGTGCCCAGCGAGGAGAGGTATTTTATTTTTTTAAATGTTGGGAGCAATATATGGGGAGCATTATACACTGGAGAATGATATATGGGGCCCATCAGACACTGCAGCAGCATCTACGGGGGCCCATTATGCACTGGAGCATTATAAATGGGGCCCATTATATATGGAGCATTATATTGGCCCATCATACACTGGAGCATCATCCATGGGGCCCATCATATACTGGAGCATTCTAAATGGGGGACATCAGACACTGGAGCAGCATTTACGGGGTCCATTATACACTGGAGCATTCTAAATGGGGCCCATTATATATGGAGCAATATATTGGCCCATCATACACTGGAGCATCATCCATGGGGCCCATCATATACTGGAGAATTCAAAATGGGGGACATCAGTCACTGCAGCAGCATCTACGGGGCCCATTATACACTGGAGCATTATAAGTGGGGCCCATTATATATGGAGCATTATATTGGTCCATCATACACTGGAGCATCATCCATGGGGCCCATCATATACTGGAGCATTCTAAATGGGGGACATCAGACACTGGAGCAGCATTTACAGGGCCCATTATACACTGGAGCATTTTAAATGGGGCCCATTATATATGGAGCATTATATTGGCCCATCACAAACTGGAGCATCATCCATGGGGCCCATCAAATACTGGAGCATCATATGGGGTTCATTATTTATGGGGCATCACATAGGGTATGGAGCATCATATGGAGCACATATGGGGCCTATTCTGTATGGAGCATTATATGGAGCCCATTTTGTATGGAGCAATATATGGGGCCCATCATATACTGTATGGAGGTTTATATGCGACTCATTATACTGTATGGAGCAATATGTGGGGCTCATTATACTCTATGGGGACCGTCCTATACTGTATGGCACATTATATGGGGACCATCATATACTGTAGTATTATGTGGAGCTTATCATATACTGTATGGAACATTATTTGGGACCAATTATTCTGTATGGAGCAATATATGGGGCTCATTATTCTGTATGGCACACTATGTGGTGGCCATAATACTGTATGGAGTAATATACTCTCTGGTTTTTGAGCTATTGTAGAATTTAGGATAGATATCAGTCATGTAATGTAAGAAGTGAAGTATTTGTCATTGTACTATACCTATATTTCTGTGCCGTATCGGAGAATCATGAATTGTGGTATGTGTTAAAGAGGCCCACTGATACTCTTTGGCCCGGGGCCAATGAAAACCTGGAGCCAGCCCTGCCCCCCCCACAACTTTAGCCAAATAACCCCCAGTTTTCAATGCGTTACTATTATTATAAAGTAAATGAAGGTTGACAAGCTTAAGTGAGAAGAATTGATGTCTTTGGCATTGAAATGGGCACTCTAGGTGTGTTTACTGTCCTCCACTCCCTGCCAACTTTGCTTCCCCATTGACTTGCATTGGGTTTCGTGTTTCAGACGGACCTCCGACTTTTCCCGATAGTCGGCCGATTTCGTTCAACTCGACTTTTGAGAAAGTCGGGTTTCATGAAACCCGACTCGACCCAAAAATAGGCAAAGTTGCTCATCTCTATTTACTGCTTCAGGTTTCCAAAGAAGTGAACTGACCATTTCCACTCTGCAGACACTCTATACTTCATAATGGAAGACAATCGGAAGCCTGAAAAGATGCCTGGAACACACTTGTGCGTCTTTTTAAACATTTTGCCAGTGTTTTTGCTTCAGAAACCCCTAGGTGTTTCTTCATTGTTCAATGCAGTAAAAAAAAAGTAAAAGAAAAAACACAATGAAAAAGAATTACAAAAAAATGCTGGGAAAAAAACCCAGGCCAAATAAAAATATTGAAAGGTACTCAGTAAACTACCGAAAATGCTAAAAAAAGACTTCAAAAAACATGGTGAAAAATATGTCATTTGTACATACAATTTCAGAGGTTTGCAAATCTTTTATCTATCTTTTTCTGAGCCCGTCCAGCTGATTTATAACCACAGATCACAACAAAATTGAATGTGCAAAGAAATAGTCTGTAAAAGCAAAATAAGGCAACGTTTTTAATTGAATCCAATTGCAAAAAAATATTTTTTGACGAAAGTAGTAAAAAAAAAAAAGTTGTCCCAAATGGTAATCATCCATTTTAATTAAAAAAATATATATAAACAGTTCCCTCAACATATCATGTATCATTTAAAGTAGGGGTGGGGAACCTCAGACCCTTGGGCCATTTATGGCCCTCGATGACAATTTATCTGGCCCCCGGGCAGATTCTCAGGGACCACAGCACTTTGGCTGGGAGCTGTACTGATTGCCACCAGCTCATTAATTTCTTCTTGCTTTGTCAGCACACACGCGCGGTGTTGACTACTGAACACTGAACGGCATGTAATGAAAGATTATGTCCTGATAACAGTGCCAGAGTCAGGATGTACTTTGTGAGCGGAGTTTGTACGGCCCCCGAAGGATGGGATAAATATCCAAATGGCGCTTGGCAGAAAAAAAGATTCCCCACCCCTGATTTAAAGTATTGATGCCTCTTTACGTGGTAGTGAGGACCACACCAGCACTAGGGATGGTGCTACCATTGCAGACCCCCATAGCTTTACCAGTGGCTGTCGTATTTAAAATTTCTACAAAATGTGTGGCACAGATTCTCAGTTTTCAATATGAATAGTAGCAGAAGTCAAACGAAATGGTGAAATGGATGTAGGAAAATGATATCAGAACTATAGATGTATCAGCCTCTAATAATGGATCTTATAAACTTTGAATAAAATATATATCACTTACTGATTCTCCTGTATATTCTTTCTCTACAATGGAGTCTATAGCTGCCTGATATTAGAGGTCACAGCAGGAAACGTCCCTCTGGGCAGTTACTATAGTCTGTAAGCAATGAGCATCAGTAGATGAGTTGCTGAAACTGACACTGGTTCTCAAATGATTAAAATAGCAAATCTATTGTGTCCATGCTTAGGAGAAACTTTATTCACATTTACTTACTTTAGTATTTTTTTTTTTAGCTTTGCTCCATGATTAGCAGTAGACTTTCCAGGACCACTCAAGTGATTCTCAATGTTCAGAGGTGCCAATGCTAGCAGACTGATAAGTTCTCTATCCGAAAAATAGCTTATTTCCCAAGTGAAAAAGCCCATTTCCCATAGAAGCGAAGACCCATCAGAATAAAGCCCGCGGCTCTCTTAAACCTCAGCTTCGCCAATGATATTTGCAATAACTGTGTTCTGACCTCAAACCTCTTCCTTTTAACTTTGTGATATTTCCTTTCCTCTGTCTAACCTCAGTCAAAATGTGCCTCAAGGAGTTCTCTTCATAAATGTATTTGACAATTTTTGCCTTTTGTCTGCCCTAAGCCTAGAGTTAATTCAGTCTTAAGCTAAAGACCTGGTTGCTGGGACTATTCTGATGATAAAAGTCTCCACTCAAAGTAACTGAAATAAAAAGAAAGCTCAGAGAAGATCTAAGTTTGCACCAACTAAAGTTAACTAAAATTAATGAATCCCTATGTTTACCCCCCAGTAAAAGAATAACATTTATATTCACCTCCAGTGGAGGCGCCATTCCAGCGGTGTCATCACTGGCTCTCCTGTGGATTGCATGGTATTATCATTTTACACGATCCCTGAGGCCAATCAGTGGCTGCTTCACCTCTCCTTTGGACAAATCAAGACATCCAGAGGAAAAGAGAGCTGCTGCTGCTGCTGGCTCTGAAGAGCCAGTGGTGACACTGCTGGAATGGCGCCCACACTGGAAGTGAGTATAAATGTTATTCATTTACTAGGGCGATTAAGAAGAGGTTGTTCAAGTAGTTTTCATGCAATTTTGATTAAAAATTTTCCACCATTTTGTGTCTGCTTTGCAAATTTGTGTCTTAATGGCAACAGACTCTTCTATCCCACAATTGTCACTTATACACAATTGACAGGTTGCAACAGAAACTGAATATCTCAGATGAATCTAATCT
Organism: Oophaga sylvatica; assembly: GCA_033576555.1. NCBI lineage: Eukaryota > Metazoa > Chordata > Amphibia > Anura > Dendrobatidae > Oophaga > Oophaga sylvatica. Next base: position 92,073,069 of record JARQOD010000001.1, read on the forward strand.
ACAACAACCATAGTTGTGAGGATAAATGGTTATTCCCAACTTGTTAAATTCTCATTTATCCACAGGATAGTCGATAACTTGCTCACAGAGGGTCCTAACAACTGATCTAAGTTAGGGGACAGCTAACACTAGAGAAGACAGAGAAAGGATTCAGAAGGGTCTAGATAAGCTTGAACAATGGGCAGCGACTAACAGAATGGTATTTAACAGGGAGAAATGCAAGATTCTACATCTGTGCAAGAAAAACGAAAATTACATCTACAGAATGGGAGGAATAGAACTAAGCAACAGCAAGTGCGAAAAAGACTTGAGTATACTAATAGATCACAGACTGCACATGAGTCAACAGTGTGATGCAGCAGCAAAAAAGGCAAACACAGTTCTAGGATGTATTAAGAGAAGCATAGAGTCTAGATCACGTGAAGTAATTATCTCCCTCTGCTCCTCCTTGGTCAGGCCTTATCTGAAATACTGTGTCCAGTTCTGGGCACCACATTTTAAAAAAGACATTGAAAAACTGGAGCAAGTTCAGAGAAGAGCAACCAGTATGCACAGTATGTCCTACGAGGAACGGTTAAAGGATCTGGGAATGTTTAGCTTTCAAAAAAGAAGGCTGAGAGGAGACTTAATAGCTGTCTACAAATATCTGAAGGGCTGTCACAGTGTAGAGGGATCATCATTATTCTCATTTGCACATGGAAACACGAGAAGCAATGGAATGAAACTGAAAGGTAGAAGATACAGATTAGATATTAGAAAAACACTTTTTGACAGTGAGGGTGATCAATGAGTAGAACAGGCTGCCACAAGATGTGGGAGTTCTCATACAATGGAAGTCTGGAAACAGAGGCTGGACAGACATCTGTCTGAGATGGTTTAGTGAATCTTGCATTGAGCAGAGGGTTGGACACGATGACCCTGGAGATCCCTTCCAACTGCAACATTCTATGATTTTATGACTCCAGAATGCATGCTTACTATGCAGATCTTTCATTGTTTATGCCATTGCCGGATGCGCTGTACTTGACTCACTCTGAAAACAAAGAGGAAAAAATGGGTATTTTTACTTGTTTATATAGCATGATGATATTTCATAGCACTTTAGAGACATCATCATCGCTGTCCCCATTGGGGCTCACTATCCAATTTCCTTATCAGTATGTCTGTAAACTCCTTACAGACTTTGTACTTAGTGGAATTTGAACCCAGGAGTCAAGTGCTGCAACTCTACAATGCTAACCACTGAGCCACCATGCTGACCCTAGTTTATGCATCTTTCTTTCTTAGGGCAGCATGGTGGCTCAGTGGTTAGGGGCAACCAAGAACAACATCTGCAAGGAGTTTGTATGCTCTCCCCATGTTTGTGTGAGTTTCCTCCGGATTCTCCAGTTTCCTCACACACTTCAAAGACATACTGATAGGGAATCTGGATTGTGAGCCCAATAGGGACAGTGATGATAACGTTTGTAAAGCACTATGGACTTAATGGCGCTATATAACTGAGTAAAATAAATAAACCATAGTAATAAATAATACCATAATGCAAAAAGTGACTGACAAAAAGGTCTAACTTGATATTTTAGAAAAGTCCACTTTTATAAATAACTAGCTGAATAGCCCAGCATTGCCCGGTCATAGTTACTAACTGTGGTTAGTTATAACAAATTATAATGATTATCCACCATCCCATAGTCCAGTGCCTATATACCCATCACACATCCTCCATCCCATAGTCCTGCACCCATACACCCATCATATATATCCTCCATCCCATAGTCCAGTGCCCATATACCCATCACACATCCTCCACTGTATATGAAGAAATGAGGGGAGGAGTGAGACTGCACATGAAGTGGGGGAATGAGACTGCACATGAAGAAGTTGGGGGAAGTGAGACTGCACATGAAGTGGGGGGAGACTGCTCATAAAGAAGTGGGGGGAGTGAGACTGCACATGAAGTGGGGGGAGTGAGACTGCACATGATGAAGTGGGGAGTAAGGGGGACTGCACGTGATGAAGTGGGGAGTAATGGGGACTGCACGTGATGAAGTGGGGAGTAATGGGGACTGCACATGATGAAGTGGGGAGTAATGGGGACTGCACATGATGAATTGGGGAGTGAGACTGCTCATGAAGAAGTGGGTGAAATGAGACTGCATATGAAGAAGTGGGGGTAGTGAGACTGCACATGATGAAGTGGGGAGTAAGGGGGACTGCACGTGATGAAGTGGGGAGTTATACTGCACATGAAAAAGTGGGGGGAGTGAGACTGCACATGAAGAAGTGGGGTGAAATGAGACTGCACATGAAGAAGTGGGGGTAGTGAGACTGCACGTGATGAAGTGGGGAGTAATTGGGACTGCACATGATGAAGTGGGGAGTAATGGGGACTGCGCATGATGAATTGGGGAGTGAGACTGCTCATGAAGAAGTGGGGTGAAATGAGACTGCACATGAAGAAGTGGGGGTAGTGAGACTGGACATGATGTAGTGGGGGAGTGAGACTGGACATGATGAAGTGTGGGGAGTGAGACTGCACATGATGAAATGGGGAGTGAGACTGCACATGATGAAGTGAGGGGGGAGTGAGACTGCACATGATGAATTGGGGGGAGTGAGACTGCACATGATGAATTTGGGGAGTGAGACTGCACATGATGAAGTGAGGCGTAAGGGGGACTGCACATGATGAATTGGGGAGTAAGAGGGACTGCACATGATGAATTCGGGAGTTATACTGCACATGAAAAAGTGGGGGAGTGAGACTGCACATGAAGAAGTGGGGGGGAGTGAGACTGCACATGAAGAAGTGGGGGAGTGAGACTGCACATGAAAAAGTGGGGGAGTAAGACTGCACATGGAAAAAGTAAGGGCAGTGAGACTGCACATGATGAAGTTTGGGCAGTGAAACTGCACATGACGAACTGGGGGAGTGAGACTGCACATGATAAAGTTGGGGGAGTGAGACTGCATATGATGAAGTGAGGGGGAGTGAGACTGCACATGAAGAAATGGGGGAGTGAGACTGCACATGAAGAAGTGGAGGGAGGAAGACTGCACATGATGAAGTAGGGGTAGTGAGACTGCACATGATGAAGTTTGGGCAGTGAAACTGCACATGACGAAGTGGGGGAGTGAGACTGCACATGATAAAGTGGGGGGAGTGAGACTGCATATGATGAAGTGGGGGGAGTGAGAGTGCATATGAAAAAGTAAGGGGAGTGAGACGGCACATGATGAAGTAGGGGGAGTGAGACTGCACATGATGAAGTTTGGGCAGTGAAACTGCACATGACGAAGTGGGGGAGTGAGACTGCACATGATAAAGTGGGGGGAGTGAGACTGCATATGATGAAGTGGGGGAGTGAGACTGCACATGAAGAAATGGGGAGTGAAACTGCACATGAAGAAGTGGAGGGAGTGAGACTGCACATGATGAAGTGGGGGTAAGGGAGACTGCACATGATGAAGTGGGGGTAAGGGGGACTGCACATGATGAATTAGGGTAAGGGGTACTGCACATGATGAAGTGGGGTTAAGGGGGACTGCACATGATGAAGTGGTGGGGAAGGGGGACTGCACATGATGAAGTGGGGGGTAAGGGGACTGCACATGATGAAGTGGATGGGTAAGGGGGACTGCACATGATGAAGTGGGGTAAGTGGGACTGCACATGATGAAGTGGGGGTAAGGAGGATAGCAGATGATGAAGTGGGGTAAGGGGGTTTGCACATGATTAAGTGTGTTTGAGGGGGTACTGCACATGATGAAATTATAGGGGCATAGAGGGCTGCAAATGATGAAGCAAGGGGGACTGCAAATGAAGTGAAAGCGGATAGCGGACTGTAAATGATGAAGTAAGGTGGACTGCAAATGAAGTGGGGGTGATGGACTGCAAATGAGGACTTGAGTGTGAGGAACGGGGACAGCAATTGAATTGAAGGTGGGGGGTGGGGAGAGCAAATGGTGAATTGAAGGTGGGGAGTGGAAAGAGCAAATAATGATGAATTTTGGGGTGGGGGAGTAAATGATATATTGAATGTGGGGAAGAGCAGCTGATAATGAATAGAGGGTGGGAGAGAAAGACATGACAATGAATTAAGGCGTGAAGGGGCATGTAACTTGTGACGATCCCCTGGAATATGAGTTCCATTCCTTACACTTTTTCTAGAACTTTCAACTACACAAAGACATCTACTACATTCATTATGTTTTGCAGCCTCAGGCTGTGGGCTTCCCCCCCTCCTCCCACTCCAGCTCACTACACACTCTGTGTAACCTGATATCAGGTGACTAGCCCCACTGAGAAGCCGGCTGAAAGCAGTTTAGAAACCACATGGTCTGTTCCTTTGTTGTATGATAGTTATTCAAGATTAAATATCTTGACCCCTGTATAGTTTATGAGTATGAAATTTTCACATCTGCCAATTCATCGGTGAAGTCTGTAATCAGTGAATATTCTAAGCGCTGGCACCAGCAGAATCCAAGAAACAGAATCCTGCTTAGCCGATCCACCTAGGTACTCTGCGTTTAGACTAAATGCATGCAACGTCTTGCGGAGTACAATGGTACACTGGCATCGCTGTAAGAGACCCACTCAAGTTATGAAATTATAAGTTTTGTTAGCAAATCTGTAACTCTGAGCAAAGGAGGGCGGTGGTAACTAAGCCCTTAGTGATGTCAGACCAGAGGCTATAAGGCAAGGCCAGGACATTTTGGCTCAAATTGTCCTGGAACCAGACGCATGCACGTCTGTAATGCACTGCAACGTTCGCCCATCCCCCAGCTGCATGGTTTTGACTAAGATGATCTAAGCAATACGTGAGTTTATTTCTTTTCTATAACCCTGTTTTATTTTTAATTGCTTGTACATATTTTTAATTGTCTCTCTTTGTAAAATCGTTTTATATCTTCTGTAAACACTGCCTATCTTTTTGGAGTAAAATATAAGATTACTAGTTCGTCTCTATGCTCTATAACGAATTTGCACGTGCCTGAAGTGAACTACGCTACTAAATTGGGGTGGCCTCTGCCCCACATTCTAGGCCCAGAGGCTGTTGGCAGCGAGCGCGTGCTGGGCTTTGGCTATAGCTGGCAGTGGCTGAGCGGGTTTTATAAGTGTATTGCCTGGCTGCGGCTAGGAGTAGTTATAATCCCCTCACTGCAGCATGCCCAATAGCCAGTATGCGTCCAAGGGCCCGTCCGGCGACTAATTATCCTAGGTGCAGTTCCCTGACTGACATGAGGGTAAGGGGCGCCGGAGAGCTGCAAGTTCCTAAGCGGAACTGGAAAGTGGGATAAATATAAATCCCTGCAGATCGTGACATATTCGTGGCAGCGTTGGGATTATAATCTGTGATCCCCTGGGCCTGTGTGTGCCGATTGTTACATTGGTGGCAGCGGTGGGATCATAATACGTGATCCCCGGGTCTGTGTGTGCCGATCATTACATTGGTGGCAGCAGTGGGATTAATCCGTGTCCCCCGTGCCTCCGTGTGTGCTGATCGTGACATATTGGTGGCAGCGGTGGGATTATAGAGCATTAGTGATCTGGTCTGAGCAATCAGTCCTCTCACTAAAGACTTGCACGGTTTCCAGGGACCTTGCAGCTAAAGTTTTGGAGAACGAACTCAGTGTTTACTAGTCCTGAGACAATTGTGTGTATTGCGATTACCCCCCTCCCTCTCTCTTTGTTTTTCTCTCCTATCTTTTATTTGCCAACCATGGCTATGAAGGGAGAAGAGTGGTATAAGCAGCATGAGAAGAAAACTATTGTTGCCCTTTGCGGGAGTTGGCGGATCGACGCCACGAAGAAAAACAAAGACTAACTGGTCGAGGAGAGAATTCCCAGAGCCCAGGGGGTGCAGAAACCGGCCCCAGCAACAATGGGTGGCAGCAGAGGCTCCACCCCTAAATGCTGGCCCCGCTTGCACCCAGGGCGGGCTGGACCCTTACCTGCAGGCAACCTTGGATCAACTCCCCACCGAAGACCGTGTCGGATGTCTGCAGCTGATCCAGAAAGCTCAAGAGAGAGCCGACCAGTGGGAAGAGAGACAGTACCGGCTGGAATTAGCCCGAATCCAGGGGCAGGGGTCTTCCCAGCCCAGCCGTGAGCTCAGCAGCGCTCAGAGTCCGAAGCCTTGGCCAGAGCACTTTCCCATGATGGAAAAGGATGGGGACTTGGACACTCTCCTGCGGGCCTTTGAGAAAACCTGCAGACAGTACCAGCTGCCTGAGAACCAATGAGCTAGGTACTTGACCCCCGGGCTAAAAGGCAAAGCTCTGAAGGCATTTGCTTCCCTCCCTGCACTCTTCACACAGTGGACCCGAGGACTGTCAGTGACCTCTTTTGAGCGGCTGGAGGACCTGATGATCAAAGACCAGTTCCTACACCTTTGCCCAACCGAGGTCCGCTAGTTCATACTGGACCGAGAACCAGAGGACGCGGACAGAGCAGCGCAGATCGCCGACAACTATGAGGCCAACCGGAAACCAGAGACACGGAAGCCAGTCACCGTCAGCTGGAGAGGGGTAAGCCTGCAACCAACCCCAGCACCCCTGCCAGCCGACCCTCCGGAGGCCCTGTCCCCTTTGCCAACGCCAGGCCTACATCAGACCCTCGCCAGTGTTTCTCCTGTAAATGGACTGGACATATCAGCACCACCTGTCCGGAGAGGCAGAAGAACCCCTCAGCCAAGGCCTCTGGGCCCAACGTATTCATTCTTTTGGTGGGTGGGGTGGTTGGGAGGGTCAATGACAATGTGCAGCACGTCCGTGTGGGGGCCCATCTCGCTACAGGCCTCAAGGACACCGGGGCTGAACGAACCCTCATCCGACCCGAACTGGCGGCCCCTGAAGAGTTTATTCCGGGGAAAACCTAACTGTCACTGGATTAGGGTGTCCACTGCCCCTTGCCAATGGCCCGGTTTTTCATTGATTGGGGTGCCGGGAGTGAGGTGAAGGAAGTGGGGTGTCCGAAAACCTGCCCACTGATATTTTATTGGGGACTGATTTGGGGAGGATGGTTGCATACTACATCACTGACACCCCTCCCCAATCTGATAATAAGGGTAACGTTAACCCTGATGATGATGATGATGGGAAACTGAATGTGTTACCAGCCAATGCTTTAATGAGCAATGATGCAACTAATAACCATTTTTTCCATAGGAATGATGCTGATAATGATGTATCTGTGCCAACTGAACCTGATAACCATTTTTCTGAACCGGTAGATGTGTCCACAGGTACAGGAGTGCTCAGCCACGTCACTCTGCGGAGTGAGACGGCTGAGGAACCCCTAGCAGGAGCAAGCGAAAGTGCTCAAGGAAATGGGGAGGTGCATGGGAACCGTGAGGAAGGTGATGCCATGCCACTGACCAGTGCCACCGAGGAAGGTAACTGGCCCATAAATAGCACTGCTCCTGAAGTGTTGGGGTGGATGGGGAAGTAGAACCCATAGCAGCGCCGGCTGATGGGTCTGTAGAAATCCCCGGGGAGACAGCATACGTAGCCGCTGTCACCAGCAGTCAGAGTGCCCGGATCGCAGGTAGCGCCCTGCATTCTGAACCCTCCTCCGCTACAGGAGACTGAACCAGAGGTGAACCCAGAGCAGGTTCCAGAGGGTCCCAGTGAGGAGGGGACCCTGACGTCACTTCTGGCTGCCTCCAGCCAGGAGTTCCAGGCCGCTCTGCACTCAGATGCGAGCCTGGAGAAATTGAGAGACCTCGCCAAGAAACCCACCTCGTGACTGATATGGAGAGGGTGTTCTGGGAACGAGGAAGGTTGTACCGGGAGACAGTACCCAGAGATTCCCAAAAGGAGTGGTTGAGGGAAAAACAGCTGGTCGTCCCGTACCAGTTTTGAGGTGAGTTGTTGCGGATTGCCCATGAAATTCCACTCGCTGGACACTTGGGGATCAGAAAAACTAAGGCACGGCTGTCTCAACACTTCTATTGGCACAAGATGGGGACCGATGTGACCAACTACTGCCGCTCCTGTATCACCTGTCAAAGAGTGGGGAAGGCGGGGCCTGCTCTTAAGACTCCCCTGATCCCGTTGCCAGTGATAGAGGAGCCTTTCCAGAGAATCGCGGTAGACATTGTGGCCCGCTGGCCGTCCCCAGCAGCTCTGGAAAGTAATACATCCTTACTGTGGTAGACTACGCTACCCGATACCCGGAGGCAGTGGCTCTGTCCTCAACTAGGGCAGATAAGGTGGCGGATGCACTGGTGACCATCTTTTCACGGGTAGGATTTCCCAGGGAGTTGCTTACCAATCAAGGGACCCAATTCATGTCTCGCCTAATGGAGGCTCTCTGCAAGAAAATGCAGGTGACGCATCTGGTATCGAGTGCATATCACCCACACACCAATGGCTTGTGTGAGCGCTTTAACGGTACCCTCAAACAGATGCTCCGCATCCTGGTTGAGACCCAGGGACGCGACTGGGAGCGGTACCTCCCACACCTGCTATTTGCCTACAGAGAAGTTCGCAGGCCTCAACGGGTTCTCCCCCTTCGAGCTCCTGTACGGCAGGCGAGTCTGGGGACTCCTTGGGTTTGTAAGAGAATCCTGGGAAGATGAGCCAATCCTCACAGAAGTGTCCATCGTGGATTATGTCATGCGCTTCCATGACAAGATGCAGACCTTGACAGAGTTGGTACATGACAATATGGTGCAGGCTCAGGCTGACCAGAAGCACTGGTATGACCAGAAGGCCCGGGAGCAGACCTATCAGGTGAGTCAAAAGGTGTGGGTGCTGGTCCCCGTAGCAAAGGATAAGCTTCAGGCATCCTGGGAAGGCCTGTACGTTGTGCACCAACAGCTCAACCCAGTCACCTACGTGGTCACGCATGACCACGCTCGGGGTAGGCGCAAGGCCTTTCACGTCAACATGGTGAAGGCTCATCAATAACGTGAAGCCTGCGTCCTACTGGTCTGCAACCTGCCCGAGGATGGGGAGGACATGCTGGCCCAAGCTAAGGCCAATGGGTCCATTGAGGACATGAAGGTAAGTGCCTCACTAACCGTACCCCAGCGGTCGCAGTTGCTGGCCACCCTGGAATCCTTCCGGGCCGTGTTCTCCAACCGACCCGGATGGACGAAGTTAGCGGTTCACGAGGTGGACACTGGGAATCATGCCCCACTACGGCAAACACCTTTTCGGATCTCTGAGGAGGTGCAGCAGGTTATGCGCCAAGAGATCAATGAGATGTTACAGCTGGGGGTGATTCAATGGTCCAAGAGCGCGTGGGCCTCACCTGTAGTTCTTGTGCCTAAAAAGGATCGGACCACCCGGTTCTGCATGGAATACAGGGGCTCAATGGCTTCACAACCGCTGATGCACACCCGATGCCGCGCATCGAGGCTCTGCTTGAGCGGTTGGCGAACACAAAATACATATCCATCATGGATTTGAGTCAGGGATACTAGCAGTTCCCCTGAGCCCTGTGGCGCAGGAGAGATCCGCCTTTGTCACCCCCTTTGGACTGTAAGAGTCCACGGTCATGCCTTCCGGCATGAAAAATGCCCCTGCCACTTTCCAGCGGATGGTCAACCACCTGCTTTGGGGACTGGAGAAGTACGCCGTGGCATACCTGGACGACATTGCCATCTTCAGTTCCACCTGGGAGGAACACCTTCAGCATCTCCAGGAGGTGCTCAAGCGTATTCACCAGGCAGGTGTGACCATCAAGCCGGGAAAGTTCCAAATGGGCATGAGCGAGGTCCACTACCTGGGACACCGGGTAGGCAGGGGATCCATGAGTCCAGAGTCAGAGAAAGTGGACACGATCATGTCCTGGCCCACCCCAGGACCAAAAAACAGGTGATGTTCTTCTTGGGCACTGCAGGGTACTATAGGCGGTTCGTACAGAACTATAGCAGCCTTGCAAAACCCTAGATGGACCTCACCAAGCGGAATCTACCTCAAACAGTCAACTGGACAGATGGCTGTGAGGAAGCATTCCGAGCTTTGAAAAAAGCCCCGTGCAGCTCTCCAGTGTTGAAAGCAGTCAATAGCAGTCAGCCATTCCTGGTACAGACCGACGCCAGTGAGTTTGGCCTCAGTGCTGTACTCAGCCAGGTTGACTCGGGGAACCAGGAGCACCCTGTGTTGTACCTGAGCCGGAAACTTCTGCCAAGGGAAGTGGCATGCTCCACCATCGAGAAGGAGTGCCTGGCCATGGTCTGGGCACTGCAATGTTTGCAGCCCTACCTGTACGGACGCACCTGTTATGTTTAGGTAGCTGAGGAGAAAAAGCAAAAACGGCAATACACCAGAGAGGCTGGAACCTATTGGATTGCAGTAACCTGAATTAACCACACAACTAGAGGTAGCCGTGGAGCGTTCCTACGTTGATCCTAGATGCCTCGTCACAGCCTGAGAGATAACTACACCTAAAGGCAGAAAGAGGAAAGCTATCTGCCCCGGAACAGATCCCAAAGAAAATAGGAAGCCCCCAAACATGTAATGGCGGTTAGACAAGAAGAAGCACAGACACAGACAGAAAATAGAATGAGCAAATGCTGGGGCCCAATCTGTCTAGACAGAAAAGTACAGGAAAGAATTCTGACTGCAATCCAACAAAAAACCCTAAATAATACCAACTCTTCTGATTGCAAAAACACCTGAGATCACACGATCTCCACCACCTAAATCAGATCTCTGGTGTAACAAAACAAAAACCGCAGCCACTGAAAAAACAGGAAAAAGCAAATGAACAAATAACAGTGGCTACAGATAAACTGAGAGGAGCACAGGCCCCAGGAGGGGACCCGGCTGACCTCCACAAAAGTGCAGAGAACTATGCAAAAAGCAAGCACAAAAATAAAAGCAGAAAATATCTTATCTGAAAGCAGCAGATGCAGGCAAGACTCAGCAAACTTCCAAATGAACCAGGAACCACAATTGAGACAAGAACAATTGATCACCGCAACCATCATGGGAGGGAACCTCCTTATATCAGTCCAGTCAGTGATCCCAGATTGCCATTCCTCGCTGGAAGGTTCAGTACTGTCTGTAACCACCAGAGGGAGCCTCTGCTCAGAAACCATCTCTAGCACATTCATAACACGCACCTTCTCGGTGGTAACCGATCACAACCCTCTGAGCTGGCTGCACACAGTGTCCGGAACCAATGGAAGGTTGCTACGCTGGAGCCTTGCCCTCCAGCAGTACGACTTTGCCGTACAACACAAAAAGGCAGCGAACGTGGAAATGCTGATGGGTTGACCCGCCGGGGCAAACCCGCTGAGGTGTGCATGGCGGATTACCGACAGGTCATGCCTCCTAAGCGCACTCTAAGAGGGGGAGGTGTGACGATCACCTGGAATATGAGTTCCATTCCTTACACTTTTTCTAGAACTTTCAACTACACAAAGACATCTACTACATTCATTATGTTTTGCAGCCTCAGGCTGTGGGCTTCCCCACTCCTCCCTCTCCAGCTCACTACACACTCTGTGTAACCTGATACCAGGTGGCTAGCCCCACTGAGAAGCCAGCTGAAAGCAGTTTAGAAGCCACATGGTCTGTTCCTTTGTTGTATAATAGTTATTCAAGATTAAATATCTTGACCCCTGTGTATGTTATGAGTATGAAATTTTCACATCTGCCAATTCATCGGTGAAGCCGGTAATAAGTGAATGTTCTAAGCACTGGTACAAGCAGAATCCAAGAAACAGATTCCTGCTTAGCCGATCCACCTAGGTACTCTACGTTTAGACTTAAATGCACGCCAACGTCTTGCGGAGTACAATGGTACACTGTGCATCGCTGTAAGAGACTCCATGTCTGAGTTATGATAATTATAAGTTTTGTTAGCAAATCTGTAACTCTGAGCAAAGGGGAGGGCGGTGGTAACTCAGCCCCTTTAGTGATGTCACAACAAGAGGGCTATAAGGCAGGGCCAGGTCATTTTGGCTCAGATTTGTCCTGGAAACCAGACACAGTGCACGTCTGTAATGCACTGCAACATGTCGCCCATCCCCCAGCTGCATGGTTTTGACTAAGATGATCTAAGCAATACGTGAGTTTATTTCTTTTCTTTAACCCTGTTTTATTTTTAATTGCTTGTACATATTTTTAATTGTCTCTCTTTGTAAAATCGTTTTATATCTTCTGTAAACACTGCCTATCTTTTTGGAGTTCGTCTCTATGCTCTATAACAAATTTGCACGTGCCTGAAGTGAATTACGCTACTAAATTGGGGTGGCCTCTGCCCCACATTCTAGACCCAGAGGCTGATGGCAGCGAGCGCATGCTGGGCTTTGGCTATAGCTGGCAGTGACGGAGCGGGTTTTATAAGTATATTGCCTGGCTGCGGCTAGAAGTAGTTATAATCCCCTCATTGCAGCGTGCCCAATATCCAGTAAGAGTCCAAGCAGCCCGTCTGGTGACTAATTATCCTAGGTGCAGTTCCCTGACTGACTGAGGGTAAGGGGGGCGCCGGAGAGCTGAAAGTTCCTAAGCGGAACTGGAAAGTGGGATAAATACAGTTATATGAAAAAGTTTGGGCACCCTATTAATGTTAAGCTTATTGTTTTATAAAAATTGGTATTTTTGCAACAGCTATTTCAGTTTGATATATCTAATAAGTATTGGACACAGTAATGTTTCTGCCTTGAAGTGAGGTTTATTGTACTAACAGAAAATGTGCAATCTGCATCCAAACAAAATTTTACAGGTGCATAAGTATGGACACCTCACCAGAAAAGTGACATTAATATTTAGTAGATCCTCCTTTTGCAAAAATAACAGCCTCTAGTCGCTTCCTGTAGCTTTTAGTGAGTTCCTGGATGAAGGTATTTTTGACCATTCGTCTTTACAAAACAATTCCAGTTCAGTTAAGTTTGATGGTCGCCGAGCATGGACAGCCCTCTTCAAATGATCCCACAGATGTTCAATGATATTCAGGTCTGGGGACTTGGATGGCCATTCCAGAACATTGTAATTGTTCCTCTGCATGAATGCCTGAGTAAATTTGGAGCGGTGTTTTGGATCATTGTCTTGCTGAAAGATCCATCCCCTGCGTAACTTCAACTTTGTCACTGATTCTTGAACATTATTGTCAATAATCTGCTGATACTGAGTGGAATCCATGCGTCCCTCAACTTTAACAAGATTCCCGGTGCCGGCATTGGCCACACAGCCCCAAAGCATGATGGAACCTCCACCAAATTTTACTGTGGGTAGCAAGTGTTTTTCTTGGAATGCTGTGTTTTTTTTACGACATGCATAACGCCTTTTTGTATGACCAAACAACTCAATCTTGGTTTCATCAGTCCACAGGACCTTCTTCCAAAAAGAAATTGGCTTCTCCAAATGTGCTTTTGCATACCTCAGCCGACTCTGTTTGTGGCGTGCTTGCAGAAACGGCTTCTTTCGCATCACTCTCCCATACAGCTTCTCCTTGTGCAAAGTGCGTTGTATAGTTGACCGATGCACAGTGACACCATCTGCAGCAAGTTGATGCTGCAGCTCTCTGGAGGTGGTCTGAGGATTGTCCTTGACTGATCTCACCATTCTTCTTCTCTGCCTTTCTGATGTTTTTCTTGGCCTGCCACTTCTGGCCTTAACAAGAACTGTCCATGTGTTCTTCCATTTCCTTACTATGTTCCTCACAGTGGAAACTGACAGGTTAAATCTCTGAGACAGCTTTTTGTATCCTTCCTCTGAACAACTATGTTGAATAATCTTTGTTTTCAGATTATTTGACAGTTGTTTTGAGGAGCCCATGATGCCACTCTTCAGAGGAGATTCAAACAGGAGAACAACTTGCAAGTGGCCACTTTAAGTAGCTTTTCTCATGATTGCATACACCTGGCTATGAAGTTCAAAGCTCAATGAGGTTACAAAACCAAAAAAGTGCTTTAGTAAGTCAGTAAAAAGTAGGTAGGAGTATTTAAAACAAGAAAATGATAAGGGTGCCCATACTTATGCACCTGTCAAATTTTGTTTGAATGCAGATTGCACATGTACTGCTAGTACAATAAACCTCATTTCAAGGCAGAAACATTACTGGGTCGGACTGGCCCACCGGAGAACCGGAGGATTCTCCGGTGGGCCCTGGCATCTGGGGGGCCCTGGCACCTGCTGGCATACAGGGGCCAGTTGCCTAGGGCCCCCGCTGCTCCAGGGGTCCCCAGCCGGTGGAGTGTCGCTAATAGCGGCACACCACACAGCTGCCATGGGGGCCCCGTGCCAGCGGAGCAGCAGCGGGTGACAGTAGGCAGGAGCCCCTGTCCCCGCTGCTAAAGAGAAATAATATTCACTGCTTCCCACGCCCACATGGGCGTGGGAAGCAGTGAATATCATTACTTACCTGTCACCCGCTCCAACTGCTGAGCGCCGCTGTCCTCGCGTCCTCTCTTGCTGCAATGTTCAGGCAGAGGGCGCGATGACTTTATTAGTGAGCGCCGCGCCCCCTGCCTGATCATTCACTGCCGGAGGACCGAAGACAGCGGCGCTCAGCAGTGGACCCGGTGACAGGTAAATATCGCAGGTGCCAGGGCCCTGAGCCAACGGTGACACCGGCACTTGTCCCCCATAGCGCGCCGGTGTCCCCGCCTGCTCAGGACACCGGCACCTGGCTCCCAGCGACGAGAGGTGAGTATGTCTTTTTTTTTTTTTTTTTGCAGCATCTATGGGGGCATAATCTGTGGAGCATTTATGGGGGCATAATCTGGGGGCATAATTGGGAGCATTTATGGGGGCATAATCTATGGGGCATAATCTGGGGAGCATTTATGGGGGGATAATCTATGGGGGCATAATCTGTGGAGCATCTATGGGGGCATAATCTATGGAGCATTTATGGGGCATAATCTATGGGGGCATAATCTGTGTGCATTATGGGCCATATCTATGGGGCATAATCTGGGGAGCATTTATGGGGCATAATCTATGGGGCATAATCTGGGAGCATTTATGGGGCATAATCTATGGGGGCATAATCTGTGGAGCATCTATGGGGGCATAATCTATGGAGCATTTATGGGGGCATAATCTATGGGGGCATAATCTGTGGAGCATTTATGGGGGCATAATCTATAGAGGCATAATCTGGGGAGCATTTATGGGGGCATAATCTATGGGGGCATAATCTAAGGAGCTTCTATGGGGGCATAATCTAAGGAGCATTTATGGGGCACAATCTATGGAGCTTCTATGGGGCACAATCTATGGAGCTTCTATGGAGGCATAATCTAAGGAGCATCTATGGGGGTATAATCTATGGAGCATCTATGGGGGCATAATCTATGGGGGCATAATCTATGGAGAATCTATGGGGGCATAATCTATGGAGCATCTATGCGGGCACAATCTATGGAGCTTCTATGGAGGCATAATCTATGGAGCATCTATGGGGTCATAATCTATGGGGGTATAATCTATGGAGCATCTATGGGGGCATAATCTATGGAGCATCTATGGGGGCATAATCTATGGAGCATCTATGGGGGCACAATCTATGGAGCTTCTATGGAGGCATAATCTAAGGAGCATCTATGGGGTATAATCTATGGGGGCATAATCTATGGAGCATCTATGGGGGCATAATCTATGGAGCATCTATGGGGGCACAATCTATGGAGCATCTATGGGGCATAATACATGGGCAGCATATGGGGCACAATCTATGGAGCATCTTGTGAGGCATAATACATGGGGCAGCATATGGGGCATAATCTCATTCTCCACCCTCGGCTTATACTCGAGTCGATAAGTTTTCCCAGTTTTTTTGTGGCAAAATTAGGGGGGTCGGCTTATACTGAGTATATAGGTATCTATCTATTATCTATCTATATATATAGCATTATACCCTATGAGGGGGGGCAGCATTTATCCTACTATGAGGGGGGCAGCATTATCCCCTATGAGGGGCTGCTTTATAATCTATGAGGGAGCTACCCCAATTCCTGCTACATAATTAAGACATGTATACCTTTATATTATACCCTGATATTAGTGTGTTTTACTGCACAATTGGTGGTCTTGTATTTATTTCTATGTAGCTACATAGTGGGCCCCAAGAATCAAACTGAAATAGCTGTTGCAATAACACCATTTTTTATAAACATTAAGCTTAAGATTAATAGGGGTGCCCAAACTTTTTCATATAAATATATAAATCCCTGCAGATCGTGACATATTGGTGGCAGCGGTGGGATCATAATCCGTGATCCCTGGGCCTGTGTGTGCCGATCGTTACATTGGTGGCAGCAGTGGGATCATAATCCGTGATCCCCGGGGCCTGTGTGTGCCGATCATTACATTGGTGGCAGCAGTGGGATTAATCCGTGTCCGCCGGGCCTCCGTGTGTGCTGATCGTGACATATTGGTGGCAGCAGTGGGATTAATCCGTGTCCCCTGGGCCTCCGTGTTTGCTGATCGTGACATAACTGTAGTGAATCGGGATAAGAGTTAGAGCGGGAAGTACATAGTGGGGGGCGTTGAGGATAAAGTGACTGGTAATGAAGTGGGGGAAAGAGTACAGGTGCTAATTAATTTATATATTAAATGGGGAAAGTGGCTATGTACAGATAGTGGGGTCACAGTGGCGGATTATAATTTATATTTGGAATGGTGTGTTGCATAATAACCAATTATATACTGTATTGATTGTGGGTGCATGTCTGTATTCAGATGTGTAATGTAGAAGAAAGGGAAAAAGTGGGGAATATGCTCTGGAGGTGGTGCTCTAGATAACAGTTATTTTATGCAGAGATGAGTCCTGGCAGCAAGAAGTGATGGCAGTCTGCGCTGGATTAAAAAAAAAGCTGTCAAGATCCCGTCTGGGTTGGAGCCGATGTTACTGCAAACACTAGGGGAAGCAGAGGCAGGTAGCGTAGTCAGAAGGCAGGCCGAGGTCGGTACACAGGAAAGCAGTGTTTGTAGCAATGGATCAGGCGGAGAGCGTAGTCAGAAGGCAGGCCGAGGTCGGTTCACAGGAAAGGCAGTTCGGTAACAGAGGAGCAGGCAGATAACGTAGTCAGGTGGCAGCCGGAGGTCGGTACACAGGAGAGCAGTGTTTGTAGCAATGGATCAGGCGGAGAGCGTAGTCAGAAGGCAGGCGAGGTCGGTTCACAGGAGAGCAGTGTTTGTAGCAATGGATCAGGCGGAGAGCGTAGTCAGAAGGCAGGCCGAGGTCGGTTCACAGGAGAGCAGTGTTTGTAGCAATGGATCAGGAGGAAACGCTTGACTAAAGGCTTGGAGCTCAATAATCTCGCAATGACACACCCACAGGGCCAGGTTTATATAGGGTGTGTAATTGGCAATCAGAGGCCAATCAAGAGAGCACTAGGTGTAGCCAATCAGGAAGAACAGTCAATGGTATCCGGGTTCAGCAAGGAACTTTGCAGCCAGCAGAATAGCTCAGATGGTAGAGCTGCTGGCCAGTAGACAAGAGGTACTGGGTTTGACTCCTGACAAAAGCAAACATGAAGGACTTCAGCTAGTGACCTCACTGGTGAGTTAGTATATTACCTGTATACTGACACTATATACTGTATACTATATACAGAGATCCTGTGTATAATGTCACTAGTGATCACTTTATTACCTGTACACTATACACTAAATGCAGAGCTCCTGTGTATAATGTCACTAGAAACTAATAATCACCACATTTGGACCCAATACTAATTGATTCTAAAAGTACTTACCAGAATACAGTATAAACTAAGACACAAAACATAGTAAATTCAAAAAGTAGGAATAGAAATGCAGCGCTCACCCAAATCCTTTGAATTACCTGTACACTGACATTGTATACTATGTACAGAGCTCCTGTGTATAATGTCACCAGTAACCACTGTATTATCTGTACACTGACACTATATACAGTTTTTTTGTGTATAATGTCACTGTTGATCCCTGTATTACCTTATTACCTGTACACTGACACTATATACAGAGCTCCTGTGTATAATGTCACCGGTGATCACTGTATTACCTGTTTACTGACACTATATACAGAGCTCCTGTGTATAATGTCACCGGTGATCACTGTATTACCTGTACACAGACACTGCATAAGTACAGATCTCCTGTGTATAATGGCACTTATGGTGATAGTATTGTTTTTTTTTTTATTAATGATTAGTATTGTAGTATTCAGTCACAATGTTGTGGTAATAATGTTGTCCGGCCATGGTATGGCAGTATTTGTTCCTTGTATGTGCTATTATTTGGTCACGTTATGGTGTGGTGTATTTGTCCCTTGTATCTGATATTATTCGGTCACTGTGGTGGTAATATGTGGTCTGGACATGGTGTGGCGGTATTTGTTCCTTTTATGTGGTATTATAGGTCACTTTGTGGTGGTAATGTGGTTTTTGGTCATGGTGCGGTGGTATTTGTCCCTTTTGTGTGATATTATTGGTCATTTTAAAAATTGAAAAATAAATAAAAATATACCTAAATTGTATTGCATGTTATAACAAATGTTTAATGGGTTAGAGCAGAGTAGGGCCCGGCCAAAAGAGTCGACCTTGTCTTGGTGGCAGATTAAAAAACTCTTTTGGCCAAAACAAAAGCTGCTGGCTATATGTGTGATCTCATGATGGGAACTGTTAATGTGTGATTGGTGAGAAGTGCAGTTTTTCCAAGAGAGAGCGGGGGACTGTGGACATTTAGAGGGGTGGAGGCAGTGCTGGGGTGGAGCCTGGGGGAGTCTCAAGGGGGCCCAGAAAATTTTGCCAGTATGTGGCCCTGAAATTCCTAGTGGCAGCCCTGGCATGGCTTATACGAGCCTTCTTAAACTGACATGTCAGTCATCTCACTCCACAAGGAGAAACGTTACCCCTTAGATCCCATCCACTATAAAGCTATTTTATGAAACTAATAATCACCACATTTGGACCCAATACTAATTGATTCTAAAAGTACTTACCAGAATACAGTGTAAACTAAGACACGAAACATAGTAAATTCAAAAAGTAGGAATAGAAATGCAGCACTCACCCAAATCCTTTGAATTAAAAGTCCTTTATTCCACACGCATGGACATCATTCTTCGTGGAGAGCAGGTAAAAAGAGGGGTTAAAGCAGGGGAGAGGAGAAACAATGGACTACGGCTGTTTTGTGTCTTAACTGACGTTTCTACGGGTCCATTCATTACTGTGAATGGCTGGCCATGTGACATCATCAGGCGTTATAAAAGGACAGGTGCTGCCAGTCTTGGCACACTGACATCATTGCACAGCTCTGTGACAGTTATTGGAGGGAGAGAGTGCTTCTGGCGTGTGTGTGCACAGTTTAACGAATCTGAGTCCTGTAGTGTTGAAACTGGTGCTGAAGCTAAACCATCATGCTAACAGTTTTTGTAAGGGCTAATTTGGTAATTTGATGTTTACAATCATGGCCAAAAGTTTTGAGAATGACACAAATATTATATTTTCACATGATCTGCTGCCCTCTGTTTTTTATGTGTGTTTGACAGATGTTTTTATCACAGACAGAAATATAATAATTGCAAACATATGAGTAACAAAAGCTTATATTGACAGTTAGAATGAGTTAATGCAGCAAGTCAATATTTGCAGTGTTGACCCTTCTTCTTCAGGACCTCTGCAATTCTCCCTGGCATGCTCTCAATCAACTTCTGGACCAAATCCTGACTGATAGCAGTCCATTCTTGCACAATCAATGCTTTCATTTTGTCAGAATGTTTAGGTTTTTGTTTGTCCACCCGTCTCTTGATGATTGACCACAAGTTCTCAATGGGATTAAGATCTGGGGAGTTTCCAGGCCATGGACCCAAAATCTCTATGTTTTGTTCCCTGAGCCATTTAGTTATCACCTTTGCTTTATGGCAAGGTGCTCCATCATGCTGGAAAAGGCATTGTTGATCGCCAAACTGCTCTTGGAGGGTTGGGAGAAGTTGCTCTTGGAGGACATTCTGGTACCATTCTTTATTCATGGCTGTGTTTTTAGGCAAGACTGTGAGAGAGCCGATTCCCTTGGCTGAGAAGCAACCCCACACATGAATGGTTTCAGGATGCTTAACAGTTGGCATGAGACAAGACTGGTGGTAGCGCTCACCTTGTCTTCTCTGAATGAGGTGTTTTCCTGATGTCCCAAACAATCGAAAAGGGGATTCATCAGAGAAAATAACTTTACCCCAGTCCTCAGCAGTCCACTGCCTGTACCTTTTGCAGAATATCAGTCTATCCATGATGTTTTTTCTGGAGAGAAGTGGCTTCTTTGCTGCCCTCCTTGAGACCAGGCCTTGCTCCAAGAGTCTCCGCCTCACAGTGCGTGCAGATGCACTCACACCTGCCTGCTGCCATTCCTGAGCAAGCTCTGCACTGCTGGTAGCCCGATCCCGCAGCTAAAAACACTTTTAAGAGACGGTCCTGGCGCTTGCTGGTCTTTCTTGTGCGCCCTGAAGCCTTTTTGGCAACAATGGAACCTCTCTCCTTGAAGTTCTTGATGATGCCATAGATTGTTGACTGAGGTGCAATCTTTCTAGCTGCGATACTCTTCCCTGTTAGGCCATTTTTGTGCATTGCAATGATGACTGCACGTGTTTCTTTAGAGATAACCATGGTTAACAGAAGAGAAACAATGATGCCAAGCACCAGCCTCCTTTTAAAGTGTCCAGTGGTGTCATTCTTACTTAATCATGACAGATTGATCTCCAGCCATGTCCTCATCAACACCCACACCTGTGTTAATGGAGCAATCACTGTAAAGAGGTTAGCTGGTCCTTTTAAGGCAGGGCTGCAATGATGTTGAAATGTGTTTTGGGGGATAAAGTTCATTTTCTAGCCAAATATTGACTTTGCAAGTAATTGCTGTTAAGCTGATCACTCTTTATAACATTCTGGAGTATATGCAAATTGCCATTAGAAAAAGTGAAGCAGTAGACTTTGTAAAAATTAATATTTGTGTCATTCTCAAAACTTTTGGCCATGACTGTACAGTCTCTAGGCAGGGATTAGGGCTTTGTAGTTGGTTGCTAAATTTACAGCTGAGGCAGTTGACCACCTTTTTTTTATTTTTTGGGTGAAAAGATTGACTATATTATAATCAATAGAGTATTAGGTGCTTTCTGGTACATTGCTGTGTTATTTAACAGTCCAAAAAAAGCATTGAACATTTTTTCTGTATTCACTTACTCATCCATATACTGTTACATGCTCTGTAGTACATTTCAGTGTTATATAACACTCCCAAAAAGGGTTGAAAATTTTTCAGGTACTCATCCATAGAATACAAGACCAGTACAAAAAGGGGATATATATATATATATATATATATATATATATATATCAGAAAAATATATACACTTGCATGTGTTATAATAATTCCTCAAATAAAAAGGACTATAATAAAGTGTACTCCAAATAATGCATCAACCAAAAGAAAAAAGGAGTAAAAATACACTTGATACTTTTTTAAAAATATATTCCATTTATTCAGTAAAAAACAGATGTACATAAAAATCACACAGTGGTGACAGAGACCCTAGTGTCAAATATACAAAATACATATGGGGCCAGGATTATAGTGTATAGCAGCAAGGAAAATTTTATACTCTAATATCAAATGCGCACCTCACAGTGAGGACATAGGAAACTCAGGGCACATATGCTGCAATGGTATGCACTTAAGCATGTGCGACTCACAATGTAAATCTACCTATTAGCACGATTATGAATTTCAATGTCTTTAGAAAATTAAATTGCTTACCCCTGAGATGTCAAGCTGCTTAACCTGGACCCATGTGTGACCCTTGACACACGTTTCGCGTTTGCTTTTTCAAAAGTTGCTGCACAACTTCTGGGACGCGGTCCTCTATTATACTGATTCATCACAAGTTAGGTACTTCTTGATAAAGACTGGGTTATGCCGAAACGTTGATTAATTTTTTTGTACCTGGATGATCCTATGAAATATATTTTTGGATGAGTCTTGTCATATTGGTATATCTTGATGAACTAACTCCTTATCACCTGTGTGTGATCATTTTCCTTTTGAATAAAAATTGACTTCGTTTTCAATTTTTGTGTGCTGGAGTACAAGAAACACGCTAATCCAAGACACATAGGTTCTTGTCCACTTTGCAAGGAGGAACAGTATACTACTTCTGAAGCCACACGAGGGCGAACAGGTGGTCGGTTGGATAGCGAATAATGCTTCCGGCATGCTTGGCAGCAGCAACACCCAGTCTTCCACACGGTCCAGTCTCACCACCTAAGTTTCTGGATCATTTAATCATCATCCTGATCCTCCTTCCTCCCACAATGTTGAGTCCCAGAAAACTAGTGATCCCACACTAGAACACTTTGAGGAGATCTCTACAACATCACTTCATGATTGTGGTCACTAAGTCAGGAGGATCAGGGTGCGGCGGGGGAAGACCAGGTGGTGGATGACAAAGTCACCAACCCAACCTGGGAATCTGGAATGCAGAACGAGGCCAGCAGCACTAAGGGGGAGGGATCGGCAGTGTCAAAATAGGCAGTGGGGTGACCAGAGGGAGATAATGGTCAACTGTTCCACAGAGCAATGACACTCCTGATATTCTCCATCAAAGAGTTAGGTGTTCACCAGTCTGGAACTTTTTTTAAAGAAAGTTTTGAGACAAAAAAATGGTCATTTGCAACCTGTGCCATGCCAAGTTCAGCAGGGACCTGACCACTAAGATCCTAACCACTACCAGCATGATCAGGCACATGTCATCTAAGCACTTGACTCAGTGGGCAGAACGTCTGAGTCCACGATTGGTGCCAGCACTGCCAACGGGTTGACACCTCTGCCTCTTCCCCTGTCCATGACATTAGCGCAGATACATCCCATCCTGCACATATCCTTGTACATTCTGACGCAACATCATCAGGCACTTCCAAATAATTGTTCCTGCACAGCATTCAGCTGTCCCTACCCCAGGACTTGGAACAAAAGAGAAAGTTTCCAGCCATCCACCCATAGTCCCAAATGCAAAATGGGCACATTTCCAGTCTACTTGTAGTGGAAATGTTGACGTTTAGGTTTCCTGACACAGAGGATTTCCACTGACTCATGGTGGCAGCCGATTCTTGGTACTCGATCCGCAGCCACCACTTCTCTTGGTTTGGTGTCCCCTCCTTGTACCAGCACGTGTCCAGGAACATAACCCGTGCCCTCACTAATGCAATTACTGGGATTGTCTACTTAACGACCAACTCGTGTACAAGTGCTTGTTGCCAGGGACGCTACATTTCCCTGACAGCACACTGGGTGAATATTGTGGAGGCTGAAGTTGACTCCCACCCTGGCACAGCATGTGTGCTACTGACACCAAGGATTTCTGGCCCTACTTATTGCAGGGTTTCCGCCACGTCATACATTTGTGCCTGCACCCCCTCCTGCTCCTCCTCATCCTTGATCTTCAAGCACTTCATCCACATCATCCAGAAGCTGGAAGTTCTGCTGAAGCTAATTTGTCTAGGAGACAAACCGCACACCACGGCAGAGTTACTTAAAGGAATAACAGACCAGACAGATCTATGGCTTTTGCCGCTGAACCTTCAACCAGGCATGATCTTGTGTGATAATGGGTGCAACTTGGTAGTGACTGTGAAGCTTGGCAAGCTCACACACATGTACCATTCTTGGCACATGTGTTGAATTTGGTAGTTCAGCTGTTTCTGAAAATATACCTAGATTTGCCAGAGCTTTTGGTCAAGGTATGCCGCTTCAACACCCATTTCCGAAAGTCAGCTACAGCCGCTGCAGCTCTGGCCGTGCTCTCGGCAGCGCATGCAAGTGCCAGCCCACCGACTGGTGTGCGACGTGCCCACACCCTGGAACTCCACACTGCACATGCTGACAAAGCTTTGAGAACAGCAGAGGCCAGTTGTTGAGTACCATATCCAACATGCTTGTCAGTATTCTGGTCAGCCTCCATACATACAACTGAAGAGTGGGCATGGATGCCTAACATTTGTGTGGTTCTCCAAGACATTGAGGACTCCACAAGTATGGTGAGCAGCGATGATGCCATAGCACAACAATCCACTTCTGTGCCTACTTAAACAGTCCCAGCTCACAATTAAACATGAATCTATGCATGCAGACCAGGAGGAGATGGAGGAAGACTGGAAACAGGGAAGATACTACAGAGCACAGCCTCATTTCATCTGTTCAGCATGGAATGGGTAACAATGATGAGGTGTAGGCTGAGAAGAAGGAACAGGAGCTGGTCGCTAGTGCAACAGAGACTAGTACCCACACAATTTTCATCCCATCTCTCCTACATGGATGGGTGTTATAAATGTTTTAGAAATAAATTCTGAGCAGAAGCTCCCTCTGGTGGTTGCAAACAGTACTGAATCATTCAATGAGGATTGGCAATCAGGAATTACAGACTGGCTGGATATAAGGGAGGTTTCCCCCCATCATGGTTGCCGGTGATCAATTGTTCTTGTCTCAACGTTGTTTCCTGGTTCTCTTGGAAACTTGCTGAGTCTTGCCTCTTCTCCTGCTCTCAGATAAGATATTTTCTGTTTTTTGTTTTTGTGCTTGCCATTTGCATTTTCTCTGCATTTCTGCGAGGTTGGCCAGGGTCCCCTCCCCGGGGGGCTTGGGCTCCTCTCGGTTCCTCTGGAGCCACTGTTGTTTGTTCATTTGCCTTTTCCAGTTTTTTCTGTGGCTGCGGCTTAGTTTTGTTACACCAGAGAACTAATTTAGGTGGTAGAGATCGTGTGATCTCAGGTGTTTTTGCAATTAGTAGCGTTGTTTTTTTTTAGGGTTTTTTGGAATTGCAGTAAGTATCCTTTTCTGTCTAGGCAGATTGGGCCCCAGCGTTTGCTCATACTATTTTCTGTCTGTGTCTGTATTTCCTCTTGTCTA
This sequence comes from Oophaga sylvatica, assembly GCA_033576555.1. Lineage (NCBI taxonomy): Eukaryota > Metazoa > Chordata > Amphibia > Anura > Dendrobatidae > Oophaga > Oophaga sylvatica. Next base: position 92,097,915 of record JARQOD010000001.1, read on the forward strand.
ACCGCCATTACATGTTTGGGGGCTTCCTATGTTCTTTGGGGATCTGCTCCGGGGCAGATAGCTTTCCTCTTTCTATCTTTAGGTGTAGTTAGCCTCTCAGGCTGTGAAGAGGCGTCTAGGACCAACGTAGGAACGCTCCACGGCTGCCTTTAGTTGTGGTGGTTAGCCAGGGTACTGCAATGCAGTAGATTCCAACCTCTCTGGTGTATTGCCGTTTTTGCCTGCTCTCCTCAGCTACCAAAACATAACAGTATCACCGGCCCAAACTGAAAATTATATGGTACTCACAGAAGGGAAAAATAGTGTGGAAAGAAAAAAGTTGTCAGAGTTGTCAGAGATTTTTTTTTCTCTGCATTTTTTTTTCCCTCTTTTTCTCTGGGTGCTGAGGAGGATTTTTTTTTCTCTCAATGGAGTTTGCACAGTTGTCTGGCCGTGTGGATCAGCTTGCCACTGAAGTTCGGAGTATTGCTACCTATCTTGCAGGGTTGCCGGTTGTGGAACCTAGGATCCCCATGCCAGATTTGTTTTGGGGGGATCGAGCTAAATTTCTGAATTTCAAAAATAACTGTAAGTTGTTTTTTGCCTTAAAACCTAAGTCCTCAGGGAACGCAGCACAGCAGGTTCAAATTGTCATCTCTCTCCTGCGCGGCGATCCTCAGGATTGGGCTTTTTCCCTGACACCTGGAGACACTGTTTTGAGTAATGTTGATGCATTTTTTCTGGCTCTGGGGTTATTGTACGATGAACCTAATGTCACTGATCAAGCTGGAAAAGCCTTGTTGGCATTAAATCAGGGGCTTGAGGACGCTGAGCTATACTGTCAGAAATTCCGAAAGTGGGCAGTTCTGACCAAATGGAATGATGATGCTTTGGCAGCCCTTTTTCGGAAGGGTCTGTCAGAGAATGTAAAAGATGTTATGGTGGGTTTCCCTGCTCCCTCTGGTCTCAATGATTCCATGTCATTGGCGATTCAAATTGACAGACGTTTGCATGAGCGTAGAGGTATGCGTGGAATGGTGTTGCCTTGTGAACCAGCTTCTGAACCCATGCAGTGTGATAAAGTGGCTTCTGGGGCACAGCGTCATGAGTTTCGAAAACGCAATGGGTTATGTTTAGAGTTGAGCGATACTTTCCGATATCCAAAAGTATCGGAATCGGAATGGTATCGCCGATACCCAAAAAATATCGGCGATACCCGATACCGATACCGGAAATACAATGTAAGTCTATGGGAACAAAATATCGGAATTAAAAAAAACCCATTCTTGCCTTGTTGGTTAATTGTACATGAAGGAAAACAACAAAGAGTAATGTAGAATTTATTGGGGGAGGTTGAGGAGACATTAAAGGCATAGATGTTTAACACAATGCAATGGAATAGCATTAATATTTCTTTTTTTGAAATACGTTTGGATTGACGAAGAAATTGACAATGTTGTTAACCTTTTTTCTATTTTGTCAAATATGTCTGTTTCACAACTTCCATGCTCTTCACCTTTTTAACTTTTCACACACTTTCTCCTTCATAATCTTCAGCAGCATCATCTTTCTCATCAAATTATTCTTCATCTTCACCTTCTTAATCTTCTAAAACTTCTTGCTATTCATCTTTTTGTTAACATTACTTATATTGTTCTTATTAAACAGTTATTATTCTTCATATTCTACTTCTTCATCTTCTTCCTATTCATCCTTTTCATCATATTCTTATTTGTGACAGACATTCCTGTACTTGTAATCTGTAAAACTCTGAATTTTCATCCTTCCGTTCTTGCTGTCACGAAAGATTTTAATTACAACAGTATTTGTCCGCGTTCAGTTTAGCCTGCAGCAGCATCAGGCATTTTCCAGGGGCACCACGAGGAGGAACGGACTCACCCCCATACACTGCTTAGTCTTCTTCTGCTTAGAATTTAGAGCATATATTTTGCTCTTCATTTTGGTCTTATACTTAATGTTCTTCTGCTTTTTGATCTTCTGCTTATTGTTCTTCTGTCTCTTGTCTGTATCTTGTAGTTTGTCTTAACCTTCTTTGTCCTGTTGGTGATGTACAAAAGCCAATGTAAGTAACGAGGACCAGCTGACTGTGCTGGACACCCAGGAGGGTCACAGAGAGGAAAAGAGGCCAAGGATCACACCGAGGACCAGCTGACGTCTCTACTGTTGACACGTTACTAAGCAGAGGTACCTGTGCTCCAAAGCACTACCAAGGACCAGCAGACGTTGCTGGAACTCGGATACCGACATGGAGGCACCTAGGCCAAAGGCACTGCGGAGAACAGCTGACGGTACTGGAACCCGATGGTAGCAGAAGGTACAAGAGCCAATGAAAGTACGAGGACCAGCTGACTGTGCTGGAACCCGGAGGGTCAGCAGAAGGAAAAGAGCCAATGGCACAACCGAGGACCAGCTGACGTTACTGGGACACGGTTACTAAGCAGGAGGTACCTGTGCTCCAAAGCACTACCAAGGACCAGCAGACGTTGCTGGAACTCGGATACCGACATGGAGGCACCTAGGCCAAAGGCACTGCGGAGAACCAGCTGACGGTACTGGAACCCGGATGGGTAGCAGAAGGTACAAGAGCCAATGAAAGTAGCGAGGACCAGCTGACTGTGCTGGAACCCGGAGGGTCAGCAGAAGGAAAAGAGCCAATGGCACAACCGAGGACCAGCTGACGTTACTGGGACACGGTTACTAAGCAGGAGGTACCTGTGCTCCAAAGCACTACCAAGGACCAGCAGACGTTGCTGGAACTCGGATACCGACATGGAGGCACCTAGGCCAAAGGCACTGCGGAGAACCAGCTGACGGTACTGGAACCCGGATGGGTAGCAGAAGGTACAGCCAATGAAAGTTAACAGGACCAGCTGCGTGCGGAACCAGGGTTACAGAAAAAAGAGCATTGTGGTTTGTTCTAGCTGTGCCACACGGACAACTTCTGAGCAGCAACAACTGGGCAGTGTTGGAACCCAGGGAGAAAAAGAATAGTTGCAGAGTTGGTTAGAAAAGATGAACCACTAACAGAGAGTGACACACTGAGTCAATCGTTTGCGAACCAGTTAGTTTAATCTGATAAAACGGGACAGACAAATTCTGGCGAGATCCATGCCTTGTTCATTTTCAGAAAAGTAAGCCGGTCTACATTATCGGAGGATAGTCGCATGCGACGGTCTGTTAGTACACCACCTGCAGCACTAAAGACGCGCTCCGATAATACACTGGCAGCAGGGCAAGCCAGCACCTCCAATGCATACTGGCTAAGCTCTGGCCATGTATCCAGCTTAGAGACCCAAAACTTGAATGGGGAAGAGCCATCTGGGAGTACACTGAGAGGCAAAGCCAAGTAGTCTGTCACCATCTGACGGATACGTTGCCTCCCGCTGACTGGAGCCCTCTCGGATGGTGTAGACATTTGTGGCGCTGCCACAAAACTTTGCCACATTTTTAACATACTGGTCTTTCCCTGTGCAGAGGCACTGCGTGTGCTCCCTCTTGTTGCAGAGCTCTCTACACTGCCTCGACGCACAGAGCTGCTTTGTAAAGCAGTAGCAGCAGCAGTGCTCTCGGCAGTAAGGTAGAACATTAGGGATTGCACCAGTGTGTCTTGGTACTCCCGCATTTTACGCTCCCGGTTCAACGGTGTGATGAGGCTTTTGACGTTGTCCCGGTAGCGAGGGTCTAGGAGGGTGTACACCCAATAATCAGACGTCGTGAGAATGTGGGCGATGCGGCGGTCGTTTCTTAGGCACTGCAGCATGAAATCAACCATGTGCTGCAGACTCCCAACTGGCAAAGAAACGCTGTCCTCTGCAAGAGGCGTCATCTCTGCCTGCTCTGCATCACCCCACCCTCGCTCTACATACTGACTAGAGCGTTGTGTACCTCCCTCTGGAGCGATGTCTTCCTCCTCCATTGACTCCTCCTCCTCATCCTCCTCACAAAGTGAGCCCTGCCCAGCCCTTTGTGAGGAACCACGTTGCGCTGACTTTCCAGAAGGTGATGGAATTTGTGACTCCTCATCCTCCACCTCTTCCAAAACCTCATCCCTTATTGCTTGCAGTGTTTTTTGAAGCAGGCAGATAAGGGGGACAGTCAGGCTGACTAGTGCATCATCTGCACTCGCCATCCGCGTTGACTCATCAAACGCACGCAAAACGTGGCACATGTCCTTCATAGTGGCCCACTCATTAATGGTGAAGTGTGGATGGCGCAAATTGCGTGTTGATTGCGCCTGATGCAGCTGATACTCCATTACTGCTGGCTGCTGCTCACACAACCGCTCCAACATATGTAACGTTGAATTCCACCTGGTGGATACGTCACATATGATGCGATGTTCAGGAAGGCGCAATCTGCGTTGCAGAGCTGCAATGCGCGATCTGGCCATGCTGGAACGTCGCAAGTGAGCGCACTCTAGGCGGACCTTGTGCAGCAGTGCATCAAGATCCGGATAGTCCCTCAAAAAACTCTGCACGACCAAGTTGAGCACATGTGCCAGACATGGTATGTGAGTGAGTTTGCCAAGGCCCAGAGCTGCCACCAGATTTCGGCCATTGTCACACACTACCAAGCCTGGCTGGAGATTCGCTGGCAAAAACCACACGTCGCTCTCCTGCTTGATGGCATTCCAGACCTCCTGCGCTGTGTGGCTTCGATTCCCCATGGGAATTAATTTCAGAACGGCCTGTTGCCGTTTGGCCACGGCTGTGCTCATATCGGTCGCATCAGGTAAGCGTCCACGGGTCCATGTGGAGGTAGACCGTGACGGCTCCTGCAGCGATGATTCTGAGGAACTGGAGTAGGAGGAGGAGTCAATGTGGACAGACTTGATTCCGGCAATCCTTGGAGTTGGCAGAACACGTACAGCGCCACTCGCAAGATCTGTACCCGGCTCCACAACATTCACCCAATGGGCAGTGAGTGAAAGGTATCGTCCCTGGCCATGGGTACTGGTCCACGCATCGGTGGTCAGGTGGACCTTGCTACTGACGGCGTTTAGTAGCGCATGTTTAATTTTTGCCTCAACATGCTTTTGCAGACCAGGGACGGCTTGCCTGCTGAAATAAAATCGGCTGGGCACATTGTATTGTGGGACTGCCAATGCCATTAATTCACGGAAACTGTCAGTCTCCACCAGCCTGAATGACAGCATTTCAAGGGACAGGAGTTTTGCAATGCCAGCATTCAGAGCCTGTGCTCGTGGATGGTTTGCCGAGTATGGCCGTCTTTTATCCCATGCCTGTGCTACCGATGGCTGTTTTGTGGCCTGGGTGTGTGAGGATGACAGGGAACTTGCAGCTGTGGGTGGAATAACACTGTGTCTCTGGACAACAGTGACAGAGGTTCTTCCATGGCGATCCTGTGAGGAAGCCGAACCAGCTGTGTGTGAACTGGAGGAAGAGGCTCCAACACGAGCTGAAGATGTAGGTGCTGCTGTAGGTTGGCCTACATCTCCAGTGTGTCTTTGTAACTCAACAAAGTGCTTTGACCGCACATGTTTCCACATATTTGTTGTATTAAGGTTACTGACACTTTTACCTCTTTTAATTTTTTGATTACACAGCTTGCATTTGACATAGCAAATATCATCTGCAACTGTATCAAAAAAGGACCACGCAGAGCAAGTCCTGGGAGCGCCCGGTTTGGCTGTTGGAAGAGAACTGCTCCGAACGGGTGCCAAACTGGAGGCTACAGGCAAGCGAGTCTGCAGCCTACCTCTCCCTACTGTTTGGACCGTTGGGGCAATCTCTTCCTCAGAGCTGCTCCCACCACCTTCCTGTTCCTCACGCCATGTTGGGTCTTGGACCTCATCATCTCCACCACTACCCTCTTCCAACACCTGCTGTTGTTGGGTGGTCTGGCCAGCACCATGCTCAACAGAAACTGGCAACTGAGTCTCATCATCATCAGATGCGTTCTGCGGTGTGCTGACCATCGGCACTGGCTCACCCGCCTCTTCAGATTCAGAGAGACACAGCTGTTGCGCATCACTGCATACTGCCTCTTCTTCACATTCCAGAATGCTGCTTGGCTGGGCCCCTGTTTGCAAGCCAACAGATTCTGAGAACAGAAGCAGAGACTCAGCTGGCTCCTGTACAGAGCTCTCTGACTGCCTGGGCAATTTGGCAGGCAGTGAAGAGACTGATGGTTGTTCAACAGTGCTGTGGTCCTGAGAGGAGGTGGAAGCTATTGAAGTCGATGCATTGGCTGCCATCCAACCAACAACGGCTTCAATTTGTTCTTCACGCAGCAGGGGGGTACGCTGAGCTCCTACAAAAGTGCGCATAAAGGAACGCTAACGGGGAAAACTGGTGGATGCTGTGTCACTGGGTGCGGCAGCAGCCACAGAATCCCCACGTCCTCTCCCTGCTGCAAATCCACGGCCACGACCACGACCACGTGCCTTACTCACTGACTTCTTCATCTTGGTAGATTGATAAAGAAAGTCAGAAAAGTTATAAGGCCTAAGTGTGGTTATTCCTCACAGACTACAGTGAACCCTGCAGACAACTGTTCAGTATCTGTGAAAGGCCCCTTTGTGTACTTCTATAGTGTTTGCAACCAATGTATTGTATACGGATGGAAGCGCGTCACACTAATAGATTAGATTTTTTTCCACTAAAATGTAGCAGCACCAATTAGAGAAAAATGTGAAGGATGAGGCAGTGACACACGCTCAGCAGACTAAAACCGGCAGTGGTTGAAGAACAAACTGGAGCGTAATCTGCACTCACAAAATGAAAAGCTCACAGACTACAGTGAACACTGAAACACAACTGTTCAGTAGCTGTTAAAGGCCCCTTTGTCTACTTCTATAGTGTTTGCAACCAATGTATTGTATACGGATGGAAGCGCGTCACACTAATAGATTAGATTTTTTTCCACTAAAATGTAGCAGCACCAATTAGAGAAAAATGTGAAGGATGAGGCAGTGACACACGCTCAGCAGACTACAACCGGCAGTGGTTGAAGAACAAACTGGAGCGTAATCTGCACTCACAAAATGAAAAGCTCACAGACTACAGTGAACACTGAAACACAACTGTTCAGTAGCTGTTAAAGGCCCCTTTGTCTACTTCTATAGTGTTTGCAACCAATGTATTGTATACAGATGGAAGCGCGTCACACTAATAGATTAGATTTTTTTCCACTAAAATGGAGCAGCACCAATTAGAGAAAAATGTGAAGGATGAGGCAGTGACACACGCTCAGCAGACTACAACCGGCAGTGGTTGAAGAACAAACTGGAGCGTAATCTGCACTCACAAAATGAAAAGCTCACAGACTACAGTGAACACTGAAACACAACTGTTCAGTAGCTGTTAAAGGCCCCTTTGTCTACTTCTATAGTGTTTGCAACCAATGTATTGTATACGGATGGAAGCGCGTCACACTAATAGATTAGATTTTTTTCCACTAAAATGGAGCAGCACCAATTAGAGAAAAATGTGAAGGATGAGGCAGTGACACACGCTCAGCAGACTACAACCGGCAGTGGTTGAAGAACAAACTGGAGCGTAATCTGCACTCACAAAATGAAAAGCTCACAGACTACAGTGAACACTGAAACACAACTGTTCAGTAGCTGTTAAAGGCCCCTTTGTCTACTTCTACAGTGTTTGCAACCAATGTATTGTATACGGATGGAAGCGCGTCACACTAATAGATTAGATTTTTTTCCACTAAAATGTTGCAGCACCAATTAGAGAAAAATGTGAAGGATGAGGCAGTGACACACGCTCAGCAGACTACAACCGGCAGTGGTTGAAGAACAAACTGGAGCGTAATCTGCACTCAAAAATGAAAAGCTCACAGACTACAGTGAACACTGAAACACAACTGTTCAGTAGCTGTTAAAGGCCCCTTTGTCTACTTCTATAGTGTTTGCAACCAATGTATTGTATACGGATGGAAGCGCGTCACACTAATAGATTAGATTTTTTTCCACTAAAATGGAGCAGCACCAATTAGAGAAAAATGTGAAGGATGAGGCAGTGACACACGCTCAGCAGACTACAACCGGCAGTGGTTGAAGAACTAACTGGAGCGTAATCTGCACTCACAAAATTAAAAGCTCACAGACTACAGTAAACCCTGCAGACAACTGTTCAGTAGCTGTGAAAGGCTCCTTTCTGTACTTCTATAGTGTTTGCAACCAATGTATTGTATACGGATGGAAGCACGTCACACTAATAGATTTGATTTTTTTCTAATATAATGGAGCTGCACCAATTCCACAAAATAAAATAAAAAAAAAAAGAGTCAGTGACACGTGCAGATGCCTACAAACAGCGGTGGATGCAGAGCAAACTGCAGCGTCACCTGCACTGTCACACACACACCTTGCACAGAGCTGTTAAAACAACACTGGCAAAATGAAGCTTTACACAGCGGTTGGTAAACTAGCCTGCCTCAAGCACAGTAGTACACAAAATCGCAATATCTAACTGTCCCTCAGAGTGAGCAGAGTAGCGTTCTGTCCCTAACTGAGTTCACAGCACAGTGACGCTAAAATGGCTGCGGCGCCTTTTATAGTGCATTCTGACATCATTTCAGCAGCCAATCACAGCCATGCCATTATTAAGATGACCGCAGCATTACAGGATGTGCCCACACTTCATAAGATTCATCATTGGCTGACTAACATCACATTGCCTCTCAAAGAATTATGGGAACTTCCGATTCCGGTATACGATATTGAAAAAGTATCGGAATTAAGTATCGGAATTCCGATAACGCGAATATCGGCCGATACCCGATACTTGCGGTATCGGAATGCTCAACACTAGTGGTGATGCCTCTCATGCTATTTCAGTCTGCCCTAAGTGGGGAAGACGTTTTGCACGCTCAGTTGTCTTGGGTAGTGTTCAGACTAAATTTCTGTTGACTGTTACCCTGATTTGCTCCCTGTCCACATTTTCTGCTCAGGCTTTTGTTGATTCGGGAGCAGCTATTAACCTGATGGATTTTGATTTTGCTAAACGTTGTGGGTTTCCCTTGATACCCCTACGGAAGTCTATTCCCCTACTGGGGATTGATTCTACCCCTTTGGCTGAGAATAAACCCCAGTTCTCTACTCAGGTGATAATGAGGGTTGAACTTGATCATCAGGAGAGTTGCAAATTTGTGGTGCTGTATAAGCTGCATGACATTATTGCACTAGGTTTCCCTTGGTTGCAGTCTCATAATCCTGTTTTGGATTGGAAATCTGTGTCTGTAACCAGTTGGGGCTGCCAATGTGTTAATGCCAACACTCCTGTTTTTTCTGCCTCTCCCCAGGCTCAAGATGTGCCTGACTTTTTGACTGATTTTTCTGATGTGTTTAGCGAAAGTAAATCTGCATTCTTGCGCCCCCATAGGAGCTATGACTGCGCTATTGAATTAGTGCCTGGTAGTAAATTCCCTAAAGGTCGCCTTTTTAACTTGTCTGTACCTGAACATGACGCTATGCGGTCTTATATCAAGGAGTCATTGGAGAAGGGTCATATCAGACCATCCTCTTCACCCTTGGGTGCTGGTTTTTTCTTTGTGGCCAAAAAGGATGGTTCATTAAGGCCGTGTATTGATTATCGTCTCTTGAACAATATCACTGTGAAATATCAATATCCGTTACCCTTGATTTCTGACCTGTTTTCCAGGGTGAAAAGTGCTACTTGGTTTACCAAGCTTGACCTCAGGGGGGCGTATAACCTTATTCGCATTAAGCACAGGGATGAATGGAAGATGGCGCTTAATACCCCAGAGGGGCATTTTGAGTACCTAGTGATGCCCTTTGGGCTCACTAATGCTCCTTCCGTCTTCCAGTCCTTCATGAATGACATTTTCAGGGATTTTGTGGATAAATTTCTGATTGTTTATTTGGATGATTTCTTGATTTTTTCCAATGACTGGGACTCTCATGTGAAACATGTTCGGACTGTGTTCCAGATTTTGAGAGAGAATGCTCTGTATGTGAAGGGATCAAAGTGTCTTTTTGGCGTACAGAGGATCTCATTTCTGGGATTCATTTTGTCTCCATCTGTTATTGAAATGGACCCGGTCAAGGTTCAGCCCATCTGTGATTGGGTCCAACCTACTTCATTAAAGGCTCTTCAGAGAATCTTGGGTTTTGCCAATTTTTATCGTAAATTTATTGGTAATTTCTCTGTTATTGTTAAACCATTGACTGATTTGACCAAAAAGGGTTCTGATGTGGTGAAATGGCCTCCTGAGGCAGTCTCTGCGTTTCAGGAACTTAAATAGAGATTCACTTCTGCTCCTGTTCTACGGCAGCCTGATGTTTCTCTGCCATTTCAGGTGGAGGTTGATGCCTCTGAAATTGGGGCAGGTGCCGTTTTGTCCCAAAGAGATCCTGAGACCTCTAAAAGTAACCCTTGTGCTTTTTTCTCTCGAAAATTTTCTCCAACTGAACGTAATTATGACGTGGGTAATCGGGAGTTATTGGCCATGAAGTGGGCTTTTGAAGAGTGGAGACATTGGCTGGAGGGAGCCAAACATCAGGTGGTGGTCCTCACGGACCATAAGAATCTGGTTTATCTGGAATCAGCCAAGCGACTTAATCCTAGACAGGCCAGGTGGGCCTTGTTTTTCACACGTTTTAATTTTGTGGTTTCCTTTCTTCCTGGCACTAAGAATGTTAAGGCGGATGCCCTCTCGAGGAGTTTCCTTGTGGACTCTCTTGAGTTATCTGATCCTGCTGTTATTTTGAAAGAGGGTGTAGTTCTTTCCGCCATCTCGCCCAATTTGAGACTGGCTCTGGAGGGGTGTCAGGAGGATAAACCCGAGCGCTGCCCTGTTGGGAAATTGTTTGTCCCAGACCAGTGGAAGAGAGTGTGATGTCTGAGATTCATTGTTCCGTGTTGGCCGGTCATCCGGGAATTTTTGGTACCAGAGACTTGGTGAGTCGATCCTTTTGGTGGCCTACTTTGTCTCGTGACGTCAGGGAGTTTGTGCAGTCCTGTGGGACTTGCTCTCGCTCCAAGCCTTGCTTTCGCTCTAGTGGTTTGTTGATGCCATTGCCTGTGCCCAAGAGGCCATGGACCCATATTTCTATGGATTTTATTTCCGACCTCCCTGTTTCTCAGAGAATGACCGTTATCTGGGTGATTTGTGATAGGTTTTTCAAGATGGTACATCTTGTGCCATTACCTAAGTTGCCTTCCTCCTCCGAATTGGTGCCTTTGTTCCTTTAGAACAAATGAACAAACAACAGTGGCTCCAGAGGAACCGAGAGGAGCCCAAGCCCCCAAGGGAGGGGACCCTGGCCAACCTCGCAGAAATGCAGAGAAAAATGCAAATGGCAAGCACAAAAACAAAAAACAGAAAATATCTTATCTGAGAGCAGGAGAAGAGGCAAGACTCAGCAAGCTTCCAAGAGAACCAGGAAACAACGTTGAGACAAGAACAATTAATCACCGGCAACCATGATGGGGGAAACCTACCTTATATCCAGCTAGTCTGTAATTCCTGATTGCCAATCCTCATTGAATGGTTCAGTATTGTTTGTAACCACCAGAGGGAGCTTCTGCTCAGAATTCATTTCTAAAACATTCATAACAGTACCCCCCGTTGAGGAGGGGTCAACGAACCCTCATTTGTGCAACCAGGTCGGTCAGGATGAGCTCTGTGATACGCACGGATCAGTCTCCTAGCATGGATGTCCGAAGCAAACACCCAAGAATTGTCCTCCTGACCATAACCACTCCACTTAACCAAATACTGGAGTTTCCGTCTAGAAAAATGAGAATCCAATATTTTCTCAACCACATACTCCAGATTGCCCTCAACCAAAACAGGGTCAGGAGGCACAGCCATAGGAACCACTGGCTCGACAAACCTCTTCAATAAGGACTTGTGGAACACGTTATGGATCTTAAATGTCCCTGGAAGAATTAAACGAAAGGAAACAGGATTAAGAATCTCCATGATCTTATAAGGTCCAATGAACCTAGGCTTAAACTTAGGAGATGCAATTCTAATAGGGATATTTCTTGAGGACAACCAGACCAAGTCCCCCACTTATAAACCAAGGACCATCAGTCCTATGCCGGTTGGCAAACCGCTGGGCCTTCTCCTGAGAGAGGGACAACCTCTCCACTACCTGGTCCCAAATCTGCTGCATACGCTCCACAACAGAGTCAACACCCGGACAGACAGAAGCCTTCGTCTGTCCCGAAGAAAATCGAGGGTGAAACCCAAAATTGCAGAAAAATGGAGACATCAAAGTGGCAGAGCTAGCCCTATTATTAAGAGCAAACTCAGTCAAAGGCAAAAAAGAGACCCAGTCATCTTGATCAGCAGACACAAAGCATCTCAGATAAGTCTCCAATGTCTGGTTTGTTCTCTCAGTTTGTCCATTGGTCTGAGGATGAAAAGCAGAGGAGAAAGACAATTGAACACCAAGTTTAGAACAAAAATCCTCCAAAATCTGGAAACAAACTGGACTCCTCTGTCAGACACAATGTTCTCAGGAATGCCGTGTAACGGAACCACGTTCTAAAGGAACAAAGGCACCAATTCGGAGGAGGAAGGCAACTTAGGTAATGGCACAAGATGTACCATCTTGGAAAACCTATCACAAATCACCAAGATAACGGTCATTCTCTGAGAAACAGGGAGGTCGGAAATGAAATCCATAGAGATATGGGTCCATGGTCTCTTGGGCACAGGCAATGGCATCAACAAACCACTAGAGCGAGAGCAAGGCTTGGAGCGAGAGCAAGTCCCACAGGACTGCACAAACTCCCTGACGTCATGAGACAAAGTAGGCCACCAAAAGGAACGACTCATCAAGTCTCTGGTACCAAAAATTCTGGGATGACCGGCCAACGCGGAACAATGAATCTCAGACATCACACTCTTTTTCCACCGGTCTGGGACAAACAATTTCCCAATAGGGCAACGCTCGGGTTTATCCTCCTGACACCCTTCCAGAGCCAGTCTCAAATTGGGCGAGATGGCGGAAAGAACTACACCCTCTTTCAAAATTACAACAGGATCAGATAACTCAGGAGAGTCCGCAAGGAAACTCCTCGAGAGGGCATCCGCCTTAACATTCTTAGTGCCAGGAAGAAAGGAAACCACAAAATTAAAACGTGTGAAAAACAAGGCCCACCTGGCCTGTCTAGGATTAAGTCGCTTGGCTGATTCCAGATAAACCAGATTCTTATGGTCCGTGAGGACCACCACCTGATGTTTGGCTCCCTCCAGCCAATGTCTCCACTCTTCAAAAGCCCACTTCATGGCCAATAACTCCCGATTACCCACGTCATAATTACGTTCAGTTGGAGAAAATTTTCGAGAGAAAAAAGCACAAGGGTTACTTTTAGAGGTCTCAGGATCTCTTTGGGACAAAACGGCACCTGCCCCAATTTCAGAGGCATCAACCTCCACCTGAAATGGCAGAGAAACATCAGGCTGCCGTAGAACAGGAGCAGAAGTGAATCTCTATTTAAGTTCCTGAAACGCAGAGACTGCCTCAGGAGGCCAATTCACCACATCAGAACCCTTTTTGGTCAAATCAGTCAATGGTTTAACAATAACAGAGAAATTACCAATAAATTTACGATAAAAATTGGCAAAACCCAAGAATCTCTGAAGAGCCTTTAATGAAGTAGGTTGGACCCAATCACAAATGGCCTGAACCTTGACCGGTCCATTTCAATAACAGATGGAGACAAAATGAATCCCAGAAATAAGATCCTCTGTACCCCAAAAAGACACTTTGATCCCTTCACATACAGAGCATTCTCTCTCAAAATCTGGAACACAGTCCGAACATGTTTCACATGAGAGTCCCAGTCATTGGAAAAAATCAAGAAATCATCCAAATAAACAATCAGAAATTTATCCACAAAATCCCTGAAAATGTCATTCATGAAGGACTGGAAGACGGAAGGAGCATTAGTGAGCCCAAAGGGCATCACTAGGTACTCAAAATGCCCCTCTGGGGTATTAAACGCCATCTTCCATTCATCCCGTGCTTAATGGAATAAGGTTATACGCCCCCCTGAGGTCAAGTTTGGTAAACCAAGTAGCACTTTTCACCCTGGAAAACAGGTCAGAAATCAACGGTAACGGATATTGATATTTCACAGTGATCTCGTTCAAGAGACGATAATCAATACACAGCCTTAATGAACCATCCTTTTTGGCCACAAAGAAAATACCGGCACCCAAGGGAGAAGAGGATGGTCTGATATGACCCTTCTCCAATGACTCCTTGATATAAGACCGCATAGCGTCATGTTTAGGTACAGACAAGTTAAAAAGGCGACCTTAAGGAATTAATCTACCAGGCACTAATTCAATAGCGCAGTCATAGCTCCTATGGGGGGCAAGGATGCAGATTTACTTTCGCTAAACACATCAGAAAAATCAGTCAAAAAGTCAGGAACATCCTGAGACTGGGAGAGGCAGAAAAAACAGGAGTGTTGGCATTAACACATTGGTAGCCCCAACTGGTCACAGACACAGATTTCCAATCCAAAACAGGATTATGAGACTGCAACCAAGGGAAACCTAGTACAATAATATCATGCAGATTATACAGTACCAAAAATGTGCAACTCTCCTGATGATCAGGTTCAACCCTCATTATCACCTGAGTAGAAAACTGGGGTTTATTCTCAGCCAAAGGGTAGAATCAGTCCCCAGTAGGGGAATAGACTTCCGTAGGGGTATCAAGGGAAACCCACAACGTTTGGCAAAATCAAAATCCATCAGGTTAATAGCTGCTCCCGAATCAACAAAAGCCTGAGCAGAAAATGTGGACAGGGAGCAAATCAGGGTAACAGTCAACAGAACTTTAGTCTGAACACTACCCAAGACAACTGAGTGTGCAAAACGTCTTCCCCACTTAGGGCAGACAGAAATAGCATGAGAGGCGTCACCACAATAGAAACATAACCCATTGCGTTTTCGAAACTCATGACGCTGTGCCCCAGAAGCCACTTTATCACACTGCATGGGTACAGAAGCTGGCTCACAAGGCAACACTATTCCACGCATACCTCTACGCTCACGCAAACGTCTGTCAAATTGAATCGCTAATGACATAGAATCATTGAGACCAGAGGGAGCAGGGAAACCCACCATAACATCTTTTACATTCTCTGACAGCCCCTTCCGAAAAAGGGCTGCCAAAGCATCATCATTCCATTTGGTTAGGACTGCCCATTTTCGGAATTTCTGACAGTACAACTTAGCGTCCTCAAGCCACTGATTTAATGCCAACAAGGTTCTTTCAGCTTGATCAGTGACATTAGGCTCATCGTACAATAACCCCAGAGCCAGAAAAAATGCATCAACATTACTCAAAACAGGGTCCCCAGGTGTCAGGGAAAAAGCCCAATCCTGAGGATCGCCGCGCAGGAGAGAGATGACAATTTGAACCTGCTGTGCTGCGTTCCCTGAGGACTTAGGTTTTAAGGCAAAAAACAACTTACAGTTATTTTTTAAATTCAGAAATTTGGCCCGATCTCCCAAAAACAAATCTGGCATGGGAATCCTAGGTTCCACAACCGGCAACCCAGCAAGATAGACAGCAATACTCCGAACCTCAGTGGCAAGCTGATCCACACGGCCAGACAGCTGTGCAAGCTCCATTGAGAGAAAAAAAATCCTCCTCAGCACCCAGAGAAAAAGAGGGAAAAATGCAAGAAACAGAAAAAAAAAAAATCTCTGACAACTATGACAACTTTTTTCTTTCCACACTATTTTTCCCTTCTTTGAGTACCATACAATTTTCAGTTAGGCCGGTGATACTGTTATGTTTCAGTAGCTGAGGAGAGCAGGCAAAAACGGCAATACACCAGAGGTTGGAATCTATTGGATTGCAGTACCCTGACTAACCACCACAACTAAAAGCAGCCGTGGAGCATTCCTACGTTGGTGGTTACAAACAGTACTGAACCATTCAATGAGGATTAGCAATCAGGATTCACAGACTGGCTTGATATAAGGGAGGTTCCCTCCCATCATGGTTGCCGGTGACTCCTCGTCACAGCCTGAGAGATTAACTACACCTAAAGATAGAAAGAGGAAAGCTATCTGCCCCGGAGCAGATCCCCAAAGAACATAGGAAGCCCCCAAACATGTAATGGCGGTTAGACAAGAGGAAATACAGACACAGACAGAAAATAGTATGAGCAAACGCTGGGGCCCAATCTGCCTAGACAGAAAAGGATAGAAAGGATACTCACTGCAATCAAAAAAAACCCTAAAAAATGCCAACGCTACTGATTGCAAAAACACCTGAGATCACACGACCTCTACCACCTAAATCAGTTCTCTGGTGTAACAAAACTAAGCCGCAGCCACTGAAAAAACTGTAAAAGGCAAATGAACAAATAACAATGGCTCCAGAGGAACTGAGAGGAGCCCAAGCCCCCCGGGGGGGGGACCTGGCCAACCTCACAGAAATGCAGAGAAATATGCAAATGGTAAGCACAAAAACAAAAACAGAAAATATCTTATCTGAAAGCAGAAGAAGAGGCAAGACTCAGCAAGCTTCCAAGTGAACCAGGAACCACAGTTGAGACAAGAACAATTGATCACCAGCAACCATGATGGGAGGGAACCTCCCTTATATCAAGCCAGTCTGTGAATCCTAATTGCCAATCCTCATTGAATGGTTCAGTACTGTTTGTAACTACCAGAGGGAGCTTCTGCTCAGAATTCATTTCCAAAACATTCACAACAGTACTGGCTGTTCACCCTGTTAAACCCACGCTACATGGAGAACCTAGCATCTCTCCTTCCTGAGGCAGAGAGGTCTACTAAAACTCCTATCAGATAATGCTAGCAGCAGTGGACAAGCTCCCTTGCCCAACCAAGGAGGAGAGGCGTGGGACACACACCAGTTATAGCAGAGTCAGGTGTACATGGTCAAAGGCCTGGGCCAATTTCAATACACCATCCCAGTTTTTAAAGATGGTCAAGAAATACCTGGCCAACAAAATCAGCGTACTTTCCAATTCCTCTGAGATCTTGAGCTATTGGGTCTCAAATCTGGACACCTGGCATGAGCTGTCCCGCTATGTCTTAGAGGTGTTGTACTACCCTGCTGCTAGCATCTTGTCTGCGTGGGTTTTTAGTGCCACTGGGGGGAGGTGTCATAACAGCCAGGTGATTTCACCTATTAACAGAAAGTGCTGACAGGCACATAAAAATGAACAAAACTTGGATTAGCCCCAACTTCTCCACACCACCAGATGACAGCAGCATATAAATCTTCAATATTTGAATGAGGCCCGTCAGTTTTTGCCATCAAAGTGTCTGCTTATATTTTTTCCTGGCTTTGCACTGTATGCACAGCCTATATAAGTATAGGCGTATCACAACTACACTTTGTTCACAATATTACAATGAGGTACTATAGTTGATGCCTTCAAGGGTGTATAGATGACCCAACTTGTAATTTTTGGCACGTTTTACACTTAGTGCAGAACTTTTATGAGTCTAAAAGTGCCACTACATGACTATTTGAACATAGAATCATAGAATCATAGAATAGTAGAGTTAGAAGGGACCTCCTGGGCCATCTGGTCCAACCCCCTGCTCAAAGCAGGATTCTCTAAATCATCCCAGACAGATGTCTGTCCAGCCTCTGTTTGAAGACTTCCATTGAAGGAGAACTCACCACCTCTCGTGGCAGCCTGTTCCACTCATTGATCACCCTGTCAAAAAGTTTTTTCTAATATCTAATCTGTGTCTGTGTCTAATCTGTGTCTCCTCCCATTCAGTGTCATCCCATTGCTTCTAGTCTTTCCTTGTGCAAATGAGAATAAAGATGATCCTTCTACAATGTGACAGCCCTTGAGATATTTGTAGAGAGCTATCTCCTCTCAGTCTTCTTTTTTGCAAGCTAAACATTCCCAAATCCTGTAACCGTTCCTCATAGGACATGGTTTGCAGACCGGTCACCATTCTGGTGGCTCTTCTCTGAACTTGCTCCAGTTTGTTGATGTCTTTTTAAAATGTGGTGCCCAAAACTGGACACAGTATTCCAGATGAGGTCTGACCAAAGGTAGTAGAGGGCAATAATGACCTCACGTGATCTAGACTGTATGCTTCTGTTAATACATCCTAGAATTGCATTTGCCTTTTTTGCTGCTGCATCACACTGTTGACTCATGTTCAGTCTGTGATCAATTAGTATACCCAAGTCTTTTTCACATGTGCTGTTACTTAGCCCTATTCCTCCCATTTTGTATATGCTTTTTCATTTTTATTGCCCAGATGTAGTACTTTGCATTTTTCCCTGTTAAAATACATTCTGTTAGTTGCTGCCCACTGCTCCAGTTTATTTATATCTTTTTGAATCCTCTCTCTCTCTTCTCTAGTATTAGCTTCCCCTCCTAGCTTTGTGTCATCAGCAAATTTGATCAGTTTACCCTCAATTCCTTCAACTAAATCATTGATAAAGATGTTGAACAATACAGGGCCCAATACAGAGCCTTGTGGTACCCCACTTGAGACATTCTTCCAACTGGATGTGCAGCCATTTACGACCACTCTTTGGGTCCGATCACTAAGCCAGTTATGAATCCACCTAACAGTTGCCTTGTCCATTCCATACTTAGTCATTTTTTCAATAAGGATTGTGTGAGATACTTTGTCAAATGCTTTGCTGAAGTCAAGACATACTATATCTACAGCATTTCCCTGATCCACCCAGTCAGTGATTCTGTCATAGAAGGAAATTAAGTTAGTCTGACATGACTTATTAGTTACAGAATGTGTATAAGGCCCTCTTTTATGTCTAATACAGGGTGTATCTCAGTCCCGCTTCCATCACATTTTTTGCAGTTCTTGCTTCCTTCAGATATTACACAGAAATTTCCCATTTTTTTTATAAAGAAATCAATTTTGTTTTACATTACTATTTTTTTTAAATCCTTAAATTTTGCCCTGTATACAAGTCATTATACAGGAAATAATATTTGTTAAGTTTTTTTCATGTAAACTCCAATTTTTCATCGATTTTGAATGTTTTGTCAGTACTTAAATCCTTAAAAAAGTGTGACACTATTGTTCACTGCAGCAATATGGGAGTCAGAGAGTTTTCCAGGTGTCTTCCTCATGCTGTTCTCCTCCAATTCAACACGTTTTCCATCCATATCAACATTTCCACTGTCCCCCAGACCACCTTGTAGGGTCTGCCAGAAAAAGGCTTGGTTTTCCCATTTACTCCCATTATACTCATTACTCAAAACAAGCATCTGAGCATTAGAAATTGATCGATTCAAGTAACGATCATCCAAGCATTTTAGCGCTTGCACATCTCTGCCTCTTACTCTTTAGTGTACCAAATCAACGGGAATGTGAATGAATGTACATTCTCCGAATGACCACTAGGTGTCATAAACTGACTCTAAGAAAATAGAGCAGAGCGTGTAAATATATGAATTTCTGCAGTTTCTTAAACAACATCTGATCAATAGTGACTTGTTTTCTTTTGAAAGGCAGAACAAATATTTCTCCTAATTAAAGTCCGTTAATTCCTGTTTATTTAGCTGAAAGAACAATACATTAGCCCAATGTAACCCATTCTAACCTACAAGAATTTACTATGTCAAAGTTGGTTTCCTATTTGCAAACTGTTTTTTTTTTGTTTTTTTTTACTGTTTCTAAGTTTAATAGCAAGCAGAAATTATCCCAATAATAAAAACACAATACATCAAGGTGCCCTGATATGAATACACTCAAAAGCAGTTACAAACAATATAAAAATGGCACAATAATAGGAATCAAAGTGGGCAATGAAGGGGGTTATGAAAAGGGGTTATATGACTTTGGGCCACTGATTTCACTTTATTGTTACACAGAGATAAGTGCCCTGCATAAAACTCCTGAAACAAACTCCTTTTTAAAAGCTTACGAAGCCTTTGTAGGTGTTAATTATTCTAATTTACTGAGATAATGACTTTTGGGTTTTCATTGGCTGTAAGCCGTAATCATCAACATTAACAGAAATAAACACTTGAGATAGATCACTCTGTAATGACTCTATATAATATGAGGGACTGCTGATAAGTCTTTGGCTTTACCCAGAAAGAAATTAGATAGAAAGATGAAACTTTACATCTACCGTGTTTCCCCGATAGTAAGACAGTGTCTTACTTTCTTTTTATCCCCAAAAGCCCCACTATGTCTTACTTTCGGGTATGTCTTATATTGAAAAAAAATTACCTGTATCTAACCCAGTGTGATACAGTACCACCTGCTGTATTTAATCCAGTGTGACACCTGCTGATACCCACTGGGTTACATACAGCAGATGATACCCCAGTATGCCAGTGTATATGTTTTACTGATGTATGATTACTGTGTATACGTCGCCGCGTCTGCCATCTACCACCAGAAAAACTCACCGCCGCCTTCCGCCACGGGCTCCGGCTCCCTGCAGCCGCTGGTCCCGCCGTCCTCCGTCGCTCCGTTCGCCCGCAGTCCCGGGCTGAAGTTCTCGCGCGCTCTATTTAAATTTCTTCTTCGGTCCCGAAACGTCATCACGTTGGTCACTCACGTGACCGGAGGCCGGAGAGAACTGTCTATCACTGCAGCCTCCGGTCACGTGAGTGACCAACGTGATGACGTTTCGGGACCGAAGAAGAAATTTAAATAGAGCGCGCGAAAACTTCAGCCCGGGACTGCGGGCGAACGGAGCGACGGAGGACGGCGGGACCAGCAGCTGCAGGGAGCCGGGCCCTGGCGGAAGGCGGCTGCAGAAAAACCAGCTGAGTTTTTCTGGTGGTAGATGAGACGCGGCGACGTATGGAGAGGGGACGGTGCTGACGTGGGCAGGAAGCAGCGCGCAGCTTGATGAGAGGAGGCGGCAATACCCCCGTGTTTCCCCGAAAGTAAGACATATGTCTTACTTTCGGGTACGGCTTATATTAGCCGACCCTCTGAAACTCCCGATACGTCTTACAATCGGGGTGTCTTACTATCGGGGAAACACGGTATTCCACACACCCTCCACTGTGTCAACACACTTCTTACATCGGTATTCCAAGTTCTGTAAGCCTTGCAAAAAGAAGGATTTCGGTTGTACTTCAAACCAAAAAATGGTGTGAATTTGTACCTTGAGGTTTTCTTCAGGTTTGGAAACAGATGATAGTCAGAGGGAGCTAGATCAGGTGAATAAGGTGGGTGGTCAACCAGGTGGAAGCCCAGCTCCTGCTGGTTTTGCCTTGGTTGCTTTGCACTGTGAGCGGAGGTGTTGTCTTGCAGGAACTAGATTCCTTTGGACAGCTTGCCGTGCCTTTTGGCCTTCAGAGCTGCCTTCAATTGGTCCAGAAGTTCAATGTAATACCTTGCATTGATGGTGGAACTTTTTTGAAGGTAGTCCACTAGCAGCACGCACTCCTTATCCTAGAACACAGACGCCATCAGCTTAGTGGCTGATTTTTGCACCCCGAACTTCTTTGGACGAGGAGAACCACTGTGCATCCACTCTTTTGACTGCTTCTTGGTTTCAGGGTCATACAAATAAATCCAGGTCTTGTCCATAGTGACCAGTCGATCCAGGAAGTTCTTATCAGTCTGGAAATGCAGACAAATGGACCGGGAAGTTTTCGCAAGCTTTTCTGATCTGTTGTCAAACATTTGGGGACCCACTTTGCAGATAGCTTTTTCATGTCCAAATGTTCATGGATAATTATATACAAGCAAGTTCACAGGAAATCCCCATGATGTCTGCTATTGCTTTAGCTGAAATTCGTCGATTCCCCAGTATGAGGTTGTGCACAGCATCGACGATCTCCGTAACAATAACCACTCTCGGTCGTCCAGGACGTTCCTCATCGCTGGTGCTGAATTGGCCCGTTTTAAATTTGGCAACCCAGTTCTTAACTGTAGAATATGAAGGGCATTGACATATCACTATAAATATCCTTAGCGAGCTTTCCTTGCAGAAACAAGAATTTTATCACTCCTCTGCTCTCATTTGCTGTGAATATCGCATTAGATTCTGCTATTTTGTATTCCTGCGTGTGCAAAAAACTGTTGCCATAAGCTAAAAACACAAAATTTTGAAGACATATATTAGACACATAAGGCTTTCATGTGATGTAACATTCGTTACCATAGCAACAAAAAAAATAACAACGCCAAATACTTATCAGCAGCCCCTCCTATAGGAGTTTCACTTTGTGTATTGAAGAACTGAAATAAATTAACTTTTTGATGATATTCTAATTTGTGAGAAGTACCGGGACCCATCGGACTCTAATAACGCCACTGACTCAAAGTGTTATATCGTTCAAAAGATCACACCGGTGACATTATTACATTTAAGGGCACTGAGAGGACAATATTAATTGTTAAGGGAAGATACCCCCATGAAGTATTACTATTTTTAGGGGCACACAATGCAGATTCATAACCTTCAACATGAGCATTACTTTTATGGGGCAAAACAAATTACTTTCTGGGGAGCACACGTTACAAATAGATTCTAGGGAACACGCGGCCCTTTTATAATGCCCCCTGAATTATTATTTTCTTGGATATAGGAAAGATGTGTATCTTCGTACCGTGTTAGCTGTGTTACCGTGTTCGCCTCAGAAAGACTTTTTTGAACCAGGGCTACCATCCAAGAACAATTGAAAACCAAATTACAAGAGCCACCAGAATATCAAGGAATCACCTGCTACATTACAAAACTAAAGAAGAAAATAACCGGGTGCCTCTAGTGGTCACCTACAATCCAAATCTGGAGATGCTAAGGGGAGCTGCACGGAAACTACAACCTTTACTACAAAAAGATGCCCGATTACAATCCATATTTCCAGACCCCCCACTACTATGTTTTAGGCAGCCCCCAAATCTAAGAAGCATCATTGTCAGAAGCTCCCTGTCCTCCCCAACAGCTGCAGGAACCTTTCCTTGCAAACAGAAGAAGTGTAAAACATGTGCATCTATAATGACCACGGACAAGATAAAGATCCCCAACTCCCATCAGGACTACAAGATCCCAGGTACTTTCAGCTGCATCACATCTAATGTGGTGTACCTAATTATATGTACTAAATGTCCAACTGGGGGTCTGTATGTGGGGGAGACCGGGCAAAAACTGAGAACAAGGATGAATTCTCATCGCCACACGATAAGAGAAAAAAGAATGGATTTACCTGTGGCAAAACACTTTTGTATGCCCGGTCATAGCATAATGGATATGGAATTACTGGTATTAAAATCTAACTTCAAATCTGAGAAAGATAGAAAGGTTTGGGAATACAAACTTATGATGACCTTTGACACTCTTAGTGCTGGAATGAACGTGTCACATGGATTCATGTCATTCTATATCAATTAAGGAATCTGCGTCTCTGACCTTCTAGGGGCATCAAAACACAACACCAGACCCCAATCAGAGGGTAATAAAACTCTCTCCTTATCTATGATCTGTTCCAATATTTATGTTCATTCCTCTGCCATAATGACAGTTCTGCTTCACGTCACTTGTCTTACCTATTGCACTATTCCTGTGTCCTCTTGTGTATATATATATATATATATATATGTGATTCTTCAGTTTTTGTTTTAGTCTTTGCCTGATGAAGAGACCTGAGTAGTCTCGAAAGCTTGCAATTTGTTACCATCTTTTCAGTTAGCCATTAAAAGGTATCAACCACTGAGGACTCTCAAGTCTAAATATTTTTCTATTTTCTTGGAAGCTTTTTTTCCCTTTCTAGAAGACACAAATTAATTATTATTACTATGTAAGTGACTGGGCATTTTTACTATGTGGGGCACTTAGAGAACTGGTTGTTTTTGCGCTCGCCCATCCCCCACCCTGAACACCCAGCCTTTCCTCAGATTGCAGTAAAGTGACCTTTAGTTCATAATTTAAACCAAAAACATTCTTAGGAGGAGCCAGAGTATGCCTAGGGTGCTGGGTGACAACAGGTCACCAACAAGTCACTTAACATTGGCCAATGTATTTAGGTAGAGGCAGAGGTGTAGCTAGGGGTTCAACTCGGCGGAAGGGGGGTGACAGAAAAACATCAACTAGCTAACTCTGATTACAACTACTATGGTGTACCCTAATTGTGTGTATAGGGGAACGTCAACAGATAACTGGGCTGTTACTGAAAACAAATTTCTATGCAAAAACCAACACTGATATTACCGCCATATGGTGACCATATAGTGGTAGATATCAGTCCTGCAGAATATACAGGAGATTACGCTACAGTTATAGATGATGATATAAAGCTGACGTTCTTTATTATGCAGTCGTTATCTTTTCCTGTCATTTCCATCTTGCCCAGACCATCATAACATCATCTTCCAGCCAGGATTGCAGATTACAACAAATACACAAATGACTTCTCACATTTCCAGCACCATCCCCATCTTTTTCCAACTTGGCAAACTCCTCATTCTGGTGATACCCCAATACTGAGTCGCTGCGGCCGTATCCCCATTACTGCACCTGCTGTGTGGTATAAAAACAGGCCTCCTCTTACTGCCCCACAGCTTCCCTATGCACAGTACAATAGGTCCACAGCTTCCCTATACACAGTACGGTGGGCCCACAGCTCCCTTATATACTGTATGAAGGGCCAACAGATCCCCTATACACACTATGATGGGACACAGCCAAAGTGTATAATGGTCCCAATGGTAGGCCCCAAACTTGAATTGCCCCCATGCTATATAATGGCCCCCACAGTCTATGGAGGGCCCACACAGTATGTGGGCCCCTCTCAGTAGCCCCCACAATGTATTAGGGCCCCCAAGGCTGTGAGGGTCCCCTAAGTAGCCCCCACACTACACGAGGGCCCCCATAGTAGTCTGTACAATGTATGAGGGGCCCCCATACTTTATGATGCCCCCACAGTCACATCACACATTTTAATTCAAATAAAAAATAATCATATACTAACCTAATATAGTGCCGGCACACACACTGGACATCAGAGTCCCGATGTGGCGTGATAATGTCACTGCTCTGGGACCCTGATGTCCTATGTGTGCGTCGGTGCCTCTGTCCCGACATCACCCTGCCTTTAAAGCAACCTGTGGACTACAGAAAGGAGAGTGGTAGTGCTGGGAGAACATGCCCCCTGCTCTATTCTCACTGCTAACCATATCTGCGTGTGCAGTTGAGAATAGGGGTAGCTTCGGGTGGTCTCTTCGGAGCGCAGGGACCGAGGAACCTGCCCCCTCTGCTCCCCCGAGTAGCTATGCTACTGGATACATTAGGTCAATGAACTAAACTATTGCCGCAAGCGCAGGAAAGCATAGTCATGACTTTTTTATGTTATGCCTTGTGTTCATGCAAAGTAAAAGAAAAAAAATAAGTTGGGGTTTACTGGTCCTTTAAGAAACCAGGCAGCGAGCAGAGGGAGAAAATGGGGTAAATACATGGTTTAAAGGACACCAAAATTCCCATGGCTCAAAATTACTTATATATATATATTGCTTCAACATCTGAACGATCAACTAGAGAGTATCTTCGTACCGTGTTAGCCAACTAGAGTTCTAGTTCCAACTAGAGAGTCACAGTTTGATAAATAATGACCTCATATAATTCTTAATAAATTATCTGTGTAAGGCCGGAGTCAGACACAACGTATAAAAATACGGTCCGTATTTTACGGTCGTAATACGCAGAAATGTTTCCTGAACAGTGATCCAAATGTGATCCATTGGCAATGCGAGGCTGCGTTTTTTGCGCATGTAAGCATCCGCATGACATCCATATGGCATCCGTATAGCGTTTTTTTCTCGAAACCTTGCAAAATAAGCAAGCCAACATATTCCGCAGCGCTTTACAGTTTAACAGTTTCAAAACACAAGTCATAAGTAACTACGTTAATAATACAATAATTAAAGCAAAATAAGACGACCCTGCTCGTGAGAGCTTACAATCTACAATGAGGTGGGGAGATACAAAGTACAGGTGTGTATATACAATGGTGCATTTACAATGATGGTCCAGCCATCTTGAGGGAGTGAGGGATGGATGGAGATAGTGAATGGGCTACACACACACACTTACACATAGAATGAATTTGATTAGTGAATGTGATAGGCCGCTCTGAACAAATGTGTTTTGAGGGAGCGCCTGAAACCATGCAATTTGTGGATAGTCCTAATTTCTTGGGGTAGAGCATTCCAAAGGATTGGCGCAGCGCGGGAGAAGTCTTGGAGTCGGGAGTGGGAGGTATGGATTAGTGCAGAGGTTAGTCGAAAGTCGTTTGCAGAGCGCAGCAGTCGGTTAGGCCGATAGATAGAAATGAGGGAGGAGATGCAGGGGGGTGCTGCACTGTGGAGAGCTTTGTGAGTGAGAACAAGTACTTTGAATTGGATCCTATAATGAATGGGCAGCCAGTATAAGGACTGGCGAAGAGCGGACGCGTCCGAGTACCGATTAGCCAGATGGATGACCCTGGCTGCTGCATTAAGGATGGACTGGAGAGGGGATAGTCGAGTAATGGGGAGGCCAAGTAACAGAGCGTTGCAGTAGTCCAGGAGGGAGTGGATCAATGCTACAGTGAGGGTTTTTGTAGTTTCCATGGTGAGAAAAGGGCGGATTCTAGAGATGTTCTTTAGGTGTAGGCGGCAAGAGCGGGCAAGAGATTGTATATGGGAGGCGAAGGAGAGATTGGTGTGAAACATAACACCCAGACTGCGAGCCTGCAGCCGTGGTGTTATTATGGTGCCGGCCACGAAGAGGGAAATGTCAAATTTAGGGAGGTTAGTAGACGGCGGGAGCAGAAGAAGTTCAGTTTTGGAGAGGTTGAGTTTCAGATAGAGAGCGGACATGATGTTGGAGACTGCGGACAGACAGTCGGTGGCGTTCTGTAGTACAGCGGGGGTAAGGTCAGGGGATGACGTGTATAGTTGTGTGTCATCAGCATAAAGATGGTACTGAAAGCCAAATCTGCTGATGGTTTGTCCAATTGGGGCCGTGTAGAGAGAGAAGAGAAGGGGGCCAAGGACTGAGCCCTGGGGTACACCGACAGTGAGAGGAAGAGGAGATGACGTGGAGCCAGAGAACGAAACTCTGAAGGAGCGATCAGAAAGATAGGAATAGAACCAGGAGAGAACAGTGTCCTTAATACCTAGTGACTGGAGCCTAGACAGTAGGAGACGGTGGTCAACTGTGTTGAAAGCTGCAGAAAGGTCGAGAAGAATGAGCAGAGAGTGGTCACCGTTACGTTTTGCTATCAGAAGGTCATTGGTCACTTTGATGAGTGCAGTTTCAGTCGAATGTAGGGGGCGGAAGCCGGACTGTGAAGGGTCTAGAAGGGAGTGAGTGGAGAGGTAACGGGTAAGGCGGGAGTAGACTAGGCGCTCCAAAAGTTTAGAGATGAAGGGGAGATTGGAGACCGGTCTGTAGTTGTTTGTGCAGGAAGGGTCGAGAGCGGGTTTCTTTAGTAATGGAGTAACAATGGAGTGTTTGAAGGAGGATTGGAAAATGCCAGAGGAGAGTGAGAGATTAAAGATTGTAGTTAGGTGAGTTGTGACAACTGGAGAGAGAGACTGGAGGAGATGTGAGGGAATGAGGTCGGTAGTGCACGTAGTTGGACGAGAGAAAGAGAGGAGTCTGGAGACTTCTTCTTCTGTGATGGGATCAAATGTGGAAAGTGAGCCAGGGGAAATGCAGGGAGAGATGGGAGTCACAGCACTTGGTGGTTGAGAGCATTATAAGTTCTTAACATGAATTTAAAGTGGATGAAGTCTTCTGGTGTGCGGGTTTTTCTCCAAAGGCATTCAGCACTCCTAGAGCATCGCTGAAGAAGTTGAGTTTGCAATGTGAGCCAGGGCTGTTTTACTGTGTGTTTGGAAGTTCTGAGGGTGAGCGGTGCTACTTGGTCAAGGGTGCTTCTAAGAGTGTCATTGTAGTGATGAACAGCCAGATTAAGACAAGAAAAAGAGGAGATTGGGGACAGCGATGAGTGTAGGGAGTCTGAAAGTGTCTGAGGGTTAATGGCTTGTAGATTTCTGAATGTGTGGTAGGTAGGAGTGCGCTGGGGTGGTCGAGGATTTGTGAGGGTGAAGGAGAGAATGTTGTGGTCAGAGAGTGGAAGCGGTGAGTTATTTAGGTGGGAGATTGAACAGAGGTGGACAAAGACCAGGTCAAGGGTGTTACCATCCTTGTGTGTCTCAGAGGTTGAAAGCTGTGAGAGGCCTAGAGAAGTGGTGAGTGATAGAAGCTGAGATGCAGATGTGGAAGTAGGGCTGTTAATGGGGATGTTGAAGTCTCCAAGGATAAGGGTTGGTAGTTCTGAGGACATGAAGTGCGGCAGCCAGGCTGAGAAGTGGTCAAGGAACTGGGTGGGCGAGCCTGGGGGCCGATAAATGACCGCTACTCTGAGGGAGAGGGGACGGAAGAGCCTGATGGTGTGGACCTCAAAAGAAGGGAATGAGAGTGATAGAATTGGGGGGATGACCTGGAAAGTGCATTGTGGGGACAGGAGTATGCCAACTTCACCACCATGTCTGTTTGCGGGTCTTGGGGAATGGGAGAACTGTAAGCCACCATAGGAAATGACAGTGTCAGAATCCTGAATCCAGGTTTCAGTGAGGGCCAATAGATGAAGAGAGTTGTTCAGAAAGTAGTTGCACAGGAAGGATAGCTTGTTGCATGCAGACCGTGGATTCCATAGGGCACAATTAAAAGAAGGAGATGAGGGAGTGCAAGTAATATTAATAAGATTATTATGGTTTCGATATGAGGTAGGGTAGGGATTGATGTTGGGGGATGGTGGACCAGGGTTGGGGAGATGTCACCTGAAATCAGTAGGAGTAGGAAGATAAAGAGAAGGTAGTTGTTGGAGTTGTAAGTAGGTTTTTTCTGTGATGTGTTTGGGCAAGATGGGCTGAGGTTTCTCAGGAAGGTGAGGAGTGCATGGGAACTGTACATGGGAGAGGGAAGTATAGAGGGGTTGATGTGTATGAGTCGTGATGGTGGTGGAAAGGGGCGGTGAATGTGGATGGCAAGGGAACACAGGAGGATAGAGATAAAGTACATAATTAAAAAGAAAGCAAAGTGTGGGGTACCTGATTCCAGCCCTGATTAACTGACATGGATAACTGCCGTTTACACGATGCTTATCTTCTGTGATGCTTTGCTTCTGGGATAACTGCATGCTCCCCTTAGACTACTCCTAAATATATATCCCACACTACAGGGTCAGGAGAGTGGGATTGTGGGAGCTGCTTTGGGATAATTTGTCAGCTGGGGCCAGCACACCAGGGGGTGGTTTGATCATCAAAGGCACTAGACCTGGCTACATCTATATGCTTTAGCACCTTCCACCTGATAAGATCTAGAGAGGCCCCAGTCACACGGATATAAAGCAGTAAGTATTAAACACAGTGCAAAAAATGAATTATACCAAAGCTTTACCAGGCACATTAAACTATGTTGCAAGATGGTAAAGCAGTGGTTGGCAGCAAGCAGAAGTATGGAGTGCATACCATTAGTGTATATTGCAGCATACAAGACAGATAGCAGAGTTGGGGATTGTATCATTCAGCTGTTTGCTTCAATGAATGCAGTGCATACCATTAGTGTATATTGCAGCATACAAGACAGATAGCAGAGGTGGGGATTGTATCATTCAGCTGTTTGCTTCCAATGAATGAAGTGCATACCATTAGTGTATATTGCAGCATACAAGACAGATAGCAGAGGTGGGGATTGTATCATTCAGCTGTTTGCTTCCAATGAATGAAGTGCATACCATTAGTGTATATTGCAGCATACAAGACAGATAGCAGAGGTGGACATTTAACAGTTTTGAGGCCTGAAAATAATTTAACTCATCATCAGCAACCCTATTTATTGGCTTAACAACAGGTGGCAGCCTCCAATCTGCCCATTTTGGTTCCGTTCTTGTGTTGGTGTATTTGTAGTTTGTGTGAAAAATGTCAGACAGACTTAATTTCACCCCAACTGAGCGGGTGCTATACAACTGGGTTTTGTCACGCCACTTAGGCCAGCCATACCCAGTGATTGTGGATCCGACTGTGGGACCATCCGCTTTTGAGGCAATGCCTCACTAAAGGGCATTTCCACCGGCTCTATGCATCACTGCGGGCCAATCCCGACAAGTTTTACCAATACTGTCGCATGAGCCTTGCCACCTTTGATATTTTGTTGGAGACAGTGCGCCCTGGGATCACCCAGTGGCGTAGCGTGGGGTGGGCGGGGGGGCGGTCTGCCCAGGCGGCACGTGTGTGTGGGGGTGGCGCAGCAGCAGCAATTCCATACCCCAACAGTCCCGATTCTAACCCCTCCCACCGCCCGCTGGCTCGGTCAGGACACTATGTGTCCTGCAGTGAGAAGTCGCCACGCCCCCCATGCACCCCTTCCTTGCCCTCCCAACTTCGCACAGCCAGCATTTACCATTGCTGTGCTGTCCTTTGTAAAGGTGCTACCAGGACCTGTGATGAGGTCACAGGAGGCGAGGAGTTAGGTGTCACATGATCAGGCCCCTGTGTGCAGGAAGCTGCTGTACTGGT
This sequence comes from Oophaga sylvatica, assembly GCA_033576555.1. Taxonomy (NCBI): domain Eukaryota; kingdom Metazoa; phylum Chordata; class Amphibia; order Anura; family Dendrobatidae; genus Oophaga; species Oophaga sylvatica. The sequence continues at coordinate 92,128,407 of JARQOD010000001.1, forward strand.
CGTCATGGTGCTGGATGATGGTAAGTTTATATGTGGGATCATAAGGGGTTTACAGTGTGGATGTAGCTGAGCTGTGTGTGCATGAGGTGTACGGAGCGGAGCCGTGTGTACGAGATGTACGGAGCGGAGCCGTGTGTGTACGAGGTGTACGGAGCAAAGCCGTGTGTGTACGAGGTGTACGGAGCGGAGGTGTACGGAGCGGAGCCGTGTGTGTACGAGGTGTACGGAGCGGAGGTGTACAGAGCGGAGCCGTGTGTGTACGAGGTGTACAGAGCGGAGCCGTGTGTATACGAGGTGTACGGAGCGGAGCCGTGTGTGTACGAGGTGTACGGAGCGGAGCCGTGTGTGTATGAGGTGTACGGAGCAAAGCCGTGTGTGTACGAGGTGTACGGAGCGGAGCCGTGTGTGTACGAGGTGTACGGAGCAAAGCCGTGTGTGTACGAGCTGTACGGAGCAAAGCCGTGTGTGTACGAGGTGTACGGAGCAAAGCCGTGTGTGTACAAGGTGTACAGAGCGGAGGTGTACGGAGCGGAGCCGTGTGTGTACGAGGTGTACGGAGCAAAGCCGTGTGTGTACAAGGTGTACGGAGCAAAGCCGTGTGTGTACGAGGTGTACGGAGCGGAGCCGTGTGTGTACGAGGTGTACGGAGCGGAGCCGTGTGTGTACGAGGTGTACGGAGCGAAGCCGTGTGTGTACGAGGTGTACGGAGCGGAGCCTTGTGCGTGTGAGGTGTGTGGAGCAGAGCCGTGTGTGTACAGGGCCACAAAGAGCGGAGCAGCGCATGTACAAGGGTCCTGTTACTTGCGGGATCTGTGTGCTTGGGGGCTGCAGGGGGGAAGGAGGGGTGCCATTATGTGCATGGGTCTGCGTGGGGACGGAGCGAATGCTGTTATCTTTGTAGGGCTGGGTCCCTGTCCCGCTGTCCTGGCCGGGAGGTTTACTTTCCCGCATTAGAATCGTACATGCGGAAACCCGGGGACCTCCCACACGTTCTGGCAGCCACATGTCACGTTCCACCGGAGGTGACGTGCTGTAAGTCAGCTGAACGCTGGAAATGATCGCTGACCTCATTTCCGGTGGTCAGCTTACAGCAGCAGGTACTGTAACTCGTTCTCGGGAGAGTCTTCAGAACGGCGACGCATCAAGCCGCTGGATCTGTTGGAGTGAGAGACGGGTATTGTACGGACCGCTGCAAATGTGTAGCCCTGGTGTGAAGGCACACGCAGTACCCTGGAGAATGTGTGGAGAGTTAGCAGTTCAATGCTCTATACCCATTCACTCATCATACACTTAGACACACCCACAGGGAGTGTTCAGATTGAGTAGTGATTCAGCAGTCTAGCCTGGACCTGTGAGGAGGAAGGAGCAGAGTCTAGCTCGGGTGGCTCAGTACTGAGTCATCCCTCCTGTGTGCAGTTCAGAGAAGTGGAGGCCAGTAAAGGTGAGCCAGATTACCTCAGCCTGGTCAGAGCTGTGCCCCCCTGGCAGACGGACTGAGACAGCTATTGAGAGTTTGAGCAAGTCGAAAGGCACAGTGGAAGGAAATCAGAAGTGCTTTAGGATTGAAGTATCCTGCACATTGTCACCGGTCACTGGAGACCGAAGCATCACTATAGCTTCACGCATAGTGGTAAAAGAACCAGAGGCTTACTGGACCTTAGGTAACAGAAAGCAGCCCTTGAAGTGTCAGTACGTAACAGGGGTCAGGTGGAATAGGAACTTTGAGCTAGGCCAAGCATAGAAGAACCTAGTTTCATCACTGGAAGGCTCCACCACAAAACTGACCGGGCAGTACAGCTTTGAAATAGCTGAAGTTTCAGGAGTGAACTACGCTTTATGCTGGTTGGACTCATCATCACTGGAAAGTAAAGGAGGCCCCTGCCTTGCTCAGCCGTTGCCTCAAAACTCATCCTCCATCAACCCCATCAGCCTCCCTGGGACCTGCCTTACCATCTTACAAGTAAAAGGTATGGAAAGACGCTGACGGTGTGAGACTGAGTTATTTAATTGCATGCCTGCACAACCCCACCATAACCATCGACCTGAGGGAAGAGTCCCACCTGTAGGGGACCCGACATCTAGCTGCCTCACCATCCCCTCAGAGATCTACAGCAGCGCTGGTACAAATTACCAGAGACTACAGGTGGCGTCACGAACTGTATATAAATCTATCCCCTGTAAATATTCCCCCCAACATACGCCAGACCGCCAGGGCCACAGACCGAGCCACCGCTACCTGTGACAACCCCATAGACTTCCATGGGCTCGGCTCTGAGTACCCCATTGCCCTGGTAATCCACAATTGTGGTGGCGGGTCGACACACATACAATACCCGACTCTCACTGAGCGTGACAAGCAGGATGTGGGGATCTCAACATGGGATCTGTTCAACAGATGAAGAGATCCCCAGATCCTGCCTGTCTCGCTCAGTGAGAGCCAGGTATTGAATGGAGCGCCTCATAGCTGGTGAGATCCCCACATCCTGGGGAAATGAGGTCAGCGATGGAACGTGACTTGTGGCTGCCAGAATGTGTGGGAGGTCCCCGGGGTTTCTGTATGTACGATTCTAATGCGGAAAGTAAACCGCCTGGCAGGGACAGCGGACAGGGTCCCGAAATCGGGACTGTCCCGCTGAAAGCGGGACGGTTGAGAGGTATGTGTTTATAATTATTGTTTATGAAACAGTGTGATCAGCAGTGCTAAGTGGGTGTGGTCAGGGCGTGGATATGGGTGTGACCAGTGAAATGGGTGTGGCTAGGGGTGTGGCCTAAAATTTGCCACCCCGGGCGCCACAAACAGTTGCTACGCCACTGGGATCACCTTTCAGGACACCAGGATGCGCAAATGTATTTCTGCTAAGGAGCGCCTTCTCCTTACGTTACGGTATGTATTGCTACTCCTCATAATCTCTATGTTGATGATGCTTCCAAATTTAGTATACAGTTCTGTTTCAAAATTTAGTTTGTTTTAGTCGTAATATATATCCAAAATCTAAACTCGCATTATTGATAACATTATGTATTTGTCTTTTTATGTTGTTATTGCATGGCTTGTTAGTTAGACTCGGTAACTGTGATTAATGTGATTTGTTTTTAACCTTCAACATGCTAGCTCATTTTACTTTATATTTTCTTTTCTTGTAGCTTCCTCACAACTGGTCTGTCATATGTGGCACTGCATCATGAATTTTTGATTGGAAAATCAACAATATCAGGCATTATCCAGTCTAAATGTTCCGAAATCTGGTCACGGCTTCATCAAGTGGTCCTGCCTGAGCCAAAGATGGAAGACTGGTTGTGGATTTCCAGGGGATTTGAGGAGCACTGCCAGTTTCCCAATTGTTTTGGAGACCTGGGTGGGAAGCACATCCGTGTGCGCAAGCCGCCAAACTCAGGGTCCCAATTCTATAATTAGAAACAATATTTTTCTGTAGTTTTGTTGGCACTGGTCGACAGTCATTACCGGTTTATAATTGTAGATATTGGGGACTATGGAAGAACTGGAGACTCTAGAGTCTTCAATTCTTCCATTATGGGTCGGCGGCTACGCAATAATAAGTTGGACCTACCACCACCACGTCAGCTTCCAGGCTCCAATATTGAACCTGTGCCCTTATGTCCCTGTTGAAGATGAGGCCTTTCAATTGACCTGTCATGTAATGAGGCCCTATCCCCGTAGAATCCTGGACCACCGGTGCAGAATCTTTAACTTGCACCTATCACGAAGACTGGTGGAGTGCGCCTTTGGTATTCTTTCTGCCAAATGGCAGGTCCTCCAGTTTGCCATTCAGTTGAGTGAAGCAAACGTTAAAGGGAATCTGTGACCCCATTTTTCGACCATCAGCTGTAGCCACCGCCATCAGGGGCTTATCTACAGCATTCTGTAATGCTGTAGATAAGCCCCTGATGTCACCTGAAAGAGAAGAAAAACGAGTTATATTATACTCCCCCAGGGGCGGTCCGCCGTCCGGTCCAGTCCGATGGGAATTACGGTCCGGTTCGGTGCCTCCCATCTTCTAGTGAAGCCCTCTTCTTAGCTTCCCGTGGCGGCTCCAGTGCAGGAGCACTGCTCTGCCCTGGTGAAGGCAGAGCAGAGTACTGCAGTGCGCAGGCACCGGGAAAGGTCAGAGAGGTCCGGCACCTGCGCACTGCAGTGCTCTGCTCTGCCCTCACCAGGGCAGAGCAGTGCGCCTGCGCCGGAGCCGCGACGGGAAGCTAAGAAGAGGAGGGCTTTGCTAGAAGATGAGAGGCGCCGGACCGGACCTCGACGCCCATCGGACCGGATCGGACGGCGGACCGCCCCTGGGTGAGTATAATATAACTTGTTTTTCTTCTCTTTCAGGTAACATCAGGGGCTTATCTAAAGCATTACAGAATGCTGTAGATAAGTCCTTGATGACGGTGGCTACAGCTGATGGTCGAAAAATGGGGTGACAGATTCCCTTTAATGAGGTGATAAAAGCATGTGTCATCCTACATAACTTCACCCAAATACATGATTGCTCCTCATCTGATGGTGCTGAAGTTGTGTATGGCAATGTGGGTATGTCTATTGCACATGTAATCCCTCCCCGTCGTCCGCTGTCTGGACTCAAAGTACATGATGTGTTAACTAATTATTTTGTAACACCTCAGGGTGCTACTCCCTGGCAAGAGAATGCTATATCTATGTTGTAATTATCTTTTTTTGTTTATTTAAAAGCTTGTTTGTTCTTGAAGTTTCGGTGTTCTTTCATTTTCATTGTGACAAATGTTGAAAAATTTTGTTGTCCAAGTTATGAATTAAATAACACACAAAACGCATAAATTTCTAACTTTTTATAAAGCCAAAATATAACTTTGGCCAAAAAAATAAAAAGTTAACTCATATGGCTTTTGTGGCCATACTAATTTGGCCAAACCTTTTTTTTTCATATTTGTTAAAACAAAACTTTACCAAAATACAGAAATTTGCATTAGCAAAATAACACACAACCACAATTTATAAATTCCAGTAGGTTGGTGGTGGGGATGGCTGGAGTCCACATTCAGTTTGTTGCTGGGTTTGACGCCCAGCTTGGACGTCACCCTGTGTGGGAACATATTCCTGCCCAGTATGGGTGATGTGGCTATAGAAGTGGCCAGAGGGATATTGGAGATGATACTCCTGTGGATTTTGGTAGCCTCGTGATTCATACCCCCCAATATGGCATTGTCGACCAAAGCAACGTTGGGACCAGCCTCCAACACGGTGTCTGATCAAGTGGCCATATTGGGCAGGTGGATTATAGGCTGCCAATTTGTGCTTGTGGAGGCCAATGTTGGGTTGGTAGGCACCTGTGGAGGAGGTGGCTCAGATCCTGATTGAGCCTGCACTTCTGGGTTTGAGGAAATTCTGAGCTGGTTATGGGGTGACAGCTGCCACCACTCCAAAAGCTCAAAAACCTCATATGGGTTATTGGTGGGTGTGCAGGCATCAATCAGGATCTGAATGGATCTTCGTACATGCAGTCTGACCTCCTGGGGTAGTGGACGGATGTACGGGGCCAGGCTGTGGGTATAGGCCTCCTCACCATCATCCTGGGCAGCCCTGGACAGATAATTTAACATCCCCATATTGACATGCCTCCTTGTGTCAGAGGCATAGATGTCTCTTCTTTGTCGGCCACAGCGGGGTATGACGGCAGGCTGGGGTGATGCCCCAAGATGCACAGTAAGGCTGCTGCTATTGCCCTGGTCCTCCTGTTGTGCTACATCCAGGCTGCATGATGCCACTGGTGGTGCTGGGGCTGGTGCTGGTGGAAGTTGTAGGATGCAGCTGGAAGGTTCAGAAGATGGGCCAGCCACCTCTTCACCTCCCCCCGACTGGATCAATAATGGCCTCCGAATCAGACCCTGTCTCCCTCTCAGTGAGGTTGGACTGAGTTCTGTTTTTAAATGTAAAAAAAACAAAAACATTATAGATATGACCCTAAACAGCATATGTGAAATGTTGTGTGATGTATGTACTTACGGTCTGAGAGCCAGAAAGGACAGCCGGTCATAATAAATATATTTTCTCTTGGTCGGTGCTGCATCCACACTCCAGGCCCGCTGCTGACATTCCCGCCTATACTGGTCGCGGATGCTGCGCCAGCATCTCATGACATCTTCCACTGCAATGTGACACAATAATTTATTAGGACATTGCCCAATTTTCAGAACACTTTAACATATATTTTACAGTGTCATGTGGCCTAGTAAGGTGTCATTTAAACATCCGATATATTACACAGAATGGACAAAACCTACACGTTATTATTTTAGGGTCTAATGGGAAAACATGTCATTTTGCGCATTAATATGATTTTTAAAAAAGGATAGAACTTACTAATTTGTTGCTGTGTCTCACTTGGCCTGTCCTCATAATCAGTAAAAATTTGGACACAGATCCTCCTCCATGCCGCCTCTTTTCAGGCGCCGTCAGAATAATGTGCGTCCCTCTGGTCGCACAGTTCTGGCCTCTCTTGGACCAGAACGATAAGCATTTCCACGTTCATGTATGTGTACATGATGGTGAACACCGTGGAGGCGTTCTTCCGGGATGTCTGGAGCACTTTATAAGCTAATTAGCCTGGAGAAATCTTGCGTATTTCTCGCAAGTCACACGTGTGGTCCGTGTGTAATCCGTAGCTTTCTCGCCCCCATATACTTGCATTGGCGTATTACGGCCATAATACGCTGACAATCGCAGCATGCTGCAATTTTCTCAGCCCGTATAATACGTGCGAGAAAAAAAAAAAATCGGCTGATGGGAGCTGCCCCATAGATTAACATTGGTCCGAGTGCAATGCGTTGTTTTTGCGCTTCGCACTTGTCCGTATTTCTCGCTAGTGTGACTCCGGCAGAAAAAAGGTTAATTCACACAAACTTTCTGCCATTGTCCAAGAATCCTCAAACAACCACACCTACAGTCATGGCCAAAAGTTTTGAGAATGACACAAATATTATATTTTCACATGATCTGCTGCCCTCTGTTTTTTATGTGTGTTTGACAGATGTTTTTATCACAGACAGAAATATAATAATTGCAAACATATGAGTAACAAAAGCTTATATTGACAGTTAGAATGAGTTAATGCAGCAAGTCAATATTTGCAGTGTTGACCCTTCTTCTTCAGGGCCTCTGCAATTCTCCCTGGCATGCTCTCAATCAACTTCTGGACCAAATCCTGACTGATAGCAGTCCATTCTTGCACAATCAATGCTTTCATTTTGTCAGAATTTTTAGGTTTTTGTTTGTTCACCCGTCTCTTGATGATTGACCACAAGTTCTCAATTGGATTAAGATCTGGGGAGTTTCCAGACCATGGACCCAAAATCTCTATGTTTTGTTCCCTAAGCCATTTAGTTATCACCTTTGCTTTATGGCAAGGTGCTCCATCATGCTGGAAAAGGCATTGTTGATCACCAAACTGCTCTTGGAGGGTTGGGAGAAGTTGCTCTTGGAGGACATTCTGGTACCATTCTTTATTCATGGCTGTGTTTTTAGGAAGACTGTGAGAGAGCCGATTCCCTTGGCTGAGAAGCAACCCCACACATTAATGGTTTCAGGATGCTTAACAGTTGGCATGAGACAAGACTAGTGGTAGCGCTCACCTTGTCTTCTCAGAATGAGACGTTTTCCTGATGTCCCAAACAATCGAAAAGGGGATTCATCAGAGAAAATAACTTTACCCCAGTCCTCAGCAGTCCACTGCCTGTACCTTTTGCAGAATATCAGTCTGTCCATGATGTTTTTTCTGGAAAAAAGTGGCTTCTTTGCTGCACTCCTTGAGACCAGGCCTTGCTCCAAGAGTCTCCGCCTCACAGTGCGTGCAGATGCACTCACACCTGCCTGCTGCCATTCCTGAGCAAGCTCTGCACTGCTGGTAGCCCAATCCCGCAGCTGAAACACTTTTAAGAGACGGTCCTGGCGCTTGCTGGTCTTCTTGGGCGCCCTGGAGCCTTTTTGGCAACAATGGAACCTCTCTCCTTGAAGTTCTTGATGTTGCGATAGATTGTTGACTGAGGTGCAATCTTTCTAGCTGCGATACTCTTCCCTGTTAGGCCATTTTTGTGCATTGCAATGATGACTGCACGTGTTTCTTTAGAGATAACCATGGTTAACAGAAGAGAAACAATGATGCCAAGCACCAGCCTCCTTTTAAAGTGTCCAGTGGTGTCATTCTTACTTAATCATGACAAATTGATCTCCAGCCATGTCCTCATCAACACCCACACCTGTGTTAATGGAGCAATCACTGAAAAGAGCTTAGCTGGTCCTTTTAAGGCAGGGCTGCAATGATGTTGAAATGTGTTTTGGGGGATAAAGTTCATTTTCTAGCCAAATATTGACTTTGCAAGTAATTGCTGTTAAGCTGATCACTCTTTATAACATTCTGGAGTATATGCAAATTGCCATTAGAAAAAGTGAAGCAGTAGACTTTGTAAAAATTAATATTTGTGTCATTCTCAAAACTTTTGGCCATGACTGTAGATGAGCCGCGTCTCAGTTGGTCTAATGTGATATATATATATATATATATATATTATATATGTATTATATATATATACACACTATACACATATATTAAAAGTACAAGATAATAAAAGCAATGGTGTGAAGAGGTGGAAGAGTCAATAGGTAGGGCAGTGTAGAGCTGTTTGTGGTGGGTGGTCTAGACTCAGGGGGGCCCCTCTTGCTATATCCAGCTCCCTGCTGCAGCTGGAAGGAGAAGGCTAGAGGTCTGTACTAGCCCAGTCTTCATTACTCACTCGAGTGCCCTTCTTTAGTTCCCTTTCAACTGCCCACTTTATATCGGCTTCATTACACCAATGCTCCATTTGTGATGTAAATGCCCAAACTCAGGGAAGTTTTTCTTTTAGCCTTGTCTGCGGAAGAATACGGAGAGGTATTCAAAACGTATTAACACAAATCAATGGCACCAATAAAGGCAAAATCTCCTTAGCAACATAATCTTGATTGCAAAGGAAGAACTGAGAGCATTTAGGAGAACAGTAGCCAGCGTGGTATAAGCATTTGCCTGGAAGAATTTAACACAATGCTAAGAGGAGATATTTGGAAAGGAATAAAAAGTAAAATGAGCGCACAATGAACAGTTACTTTTCTTCATACAAAAGTGGACAATTGCCTACATCAAATCTTTCGTGTGCTCCTTCACAAAGGGCTGTGATAAATGTAGCTTAGTGGAGTTAAATGACAATGGGGCCTGGACGTTACCCTGCTCCGTACTGTACTATTACACAAGAAAGGGCCAGGACTCACTGAAAACTGCACAATTAGGACAAACTCCAATGAACAAAAGAAGCATTAGATTTCAAAGTAAGAGAATAAATGACTATTTATTGGCTGGTGTGTCGTTTAGTGTTTATGACAATAAATGGTTAACCTCCATTGCTTATTGGACTTTTTAGGATCGGTCTCCCTCATTATATTACTGCTCTCTTCATTATTTTCGGAATTTTTATGAAATTAAAAATTCACAATTCAGAAATGAATGAATAGTTCCTGTACCAATGTAACAAATGTATTTTTTTTACCAGTCTTATTACTTCCAGCCATATTATATTGTATAGAGATACAGATAAGGTTTGCTTAAAAAGATTTACTTCCTACAGATCTATATCCGTAGAAGGTAGTCTCTGAAAATGCGCACATTTTAGCTTAGTTTTTTTTGTCAGAGAACTCAAAAACACAGATTGTACATTTTTTTATATAAACATCTAAAACTCAGGGACCCATGTCTATAGGCCGTGATAGAGCACGTGGGTCTCAAAGAAAGGGTCCTTTCCTCTAGGAGCCAGGATGGAGAATTGATTTTGCATGGCAGACAAGACAAGCCTGACTGTGCTGAAGTGTTGTCTCTTAGTTTTAACTTTCATTTTGCAAACAAGTTCAACCCATTTAATCCCTTTAACCACAGTCTCTACAAGCTCTTTCACCATCATCTTTATTCCTTTGGGGTGCACAATTATGACTGTATGCATGGCACTCATTTTTTCACGAGGGTTGCTCAATATGACAATCTGTACAGTGGTATTCTGAGAACCACTTTGCAATTATCCCGGGCGCTGCTGCCTTCTCCTTGGTTCGCTGCCCTCTGTTGTGCTCCACATCGGGTTTTGCAAGTTGCTCAGTGACATCATCTCTTTACCCCTGTTAAAGTTCTACTAAGGCACACACCTGTTTTAGGAAAGAGACTGTAGGGTTCTGTGTTTAGTGTGCTCCGCCACCTGGATATTGTATCAATCCCTGCTGGGTTCCACTTTTATCTGTCGTACTGCCCCTGATATTCCAGAAAGTCCAAGTCCTCATAGTTTCATGTGTCCTCTAGGAAGCTGCATCCAGATCCGGGGTCTCTGTGTCCATTTGGACGAGAGGCTTAAGGCCCCGTCACACATAATGAGATCGCTAGCGAGATCGTTTATACGTCACGGGTTTTGTGACGCAATAACGATTTCGCTAGTGATCTCGTTACGTCTGACAGGTAGCAACGATCAGGCCCCTGCTGTGAGATCGCTGATCATTACAAAGCTTCCTGGACCATTCCTGGGTCGTTGCGCTCCCGCTGGGCAGTGTGCATCGCTGTATTTGACACCTAACCAACGACCTCGTTAGCGATTCAGAACTGAGACACGTAGGCGTGCATAAATTGGACTTTTCTGCGCCCCTCGTCCCCGATTGGTGGTTGCTACAGCCTTCTCATTTCCCACCGTGCATAAAGAAAGCAACAGAATAGCGATTCCATCCTTTGTTTCTGACCTCGTGCTGGATTGCAGATCTTAGCAGAATTCTCCGGGTTGTGTGGAGTCACAGCCGAAGAACACTACAATCCACAAACCAGAACGCTTGTCAGGAACAAAGCCCAGATGAATGGATACAGAGTCACAGCCGAAGAACGCTGCTACGATCAGAAACCAGAATGCAAACAGGAACAAAGGGACGGAACTGCTACAACGTGGTTTTATTTTAAACCTGCCGCCCAATCAGAATGCAGTAGCGTCCACCAATCGGAGATGATTGGTGACACAGTACAGCCCCTATCAAGGTGTGGATCGTTGAAATAGCTGCTGTGTGAAAGCGTCCCAACGAGCAACGAGATCGTTAGTTAGATCACTGGGGCGGCCGAAATCGTTGGGAAGTTCTGCATGTTTGACAGCTCCCCAACGATCACAATACGGCTCTCCAGCGATCTCAAAATCGTGACGTAATGAAGATCTCGCTAGCGATCTCGTTATGTATGACGGGGCCTTTAGTGACTCCACCTCACCAGGTGTGCCTTACAAAAAGTATTCCCCCTACTCCTAGCATTGCACAAGAGCACAAGTTCTCTAAGAGATATCATTATTGTGAAACTCTCCTTCTACTGCCTGTTCGAGACAAAATTAAGAAACTAAACTTTTTATACTGCATCTGCATTAGACAGAGCTTCCTTTGTCCTAATCTACATGAGTCGCACACGTACCAGGGCTTATGGGGTACTCGGCACCGAGCCCGTTCACTTCAATGGGGGAGAGATCACGGGTAGCGCAGCTCGGTCCGTTGCCCTGGGCGCTCATTCAAAGGGGGATATTTACAGGGATTTAGAGATTGTTCGTGACGCCACCTGTGGTTTCTGATCAGGGTGACCAGCGCTGAAGGGTGAATCCTCAGAGGGGTTGTTACTGGGCAGCAAGATGTTAAGTCTTCCACAGGTAAGACTGGTCCCTCTAGGTATATGGCGGTGCAGGGTGCAGGCAATAAGGCAGACACACACAAGTCAGTCTCTTTCCATACCTTTACTGGTGGTATTTGCAGGTATGTCCCGGGAAGCTGCTCAGGGTGGAGGATGCACATCCAGTAATCACTGAGTAGGTTTAAGGCCTCCTTTCTTCCAATGTGTATGAGTTCCTACTTGCATGAAGCGAAGTTTAACTCTGAATAGAACAGCTACGCCTGGCCGACATTGTGGTGGAGCCTTCTTGTGGAAAGAACTAAGTCTATGTCTGCAGCGTCCTGCTAGACTCCTGTTCTTCCTGACCCCGGTTACGTATCAGCACTGAAGGGCTCCCTCTGCGACCTGAAGTCCAGCAGGGTCCCCGGTTTCTCCCACTAGCCGTGAAGGAACTAGCAAGTTCGGAGGTAAGGACACTTTAACGTTACATTGTGTACAAATTGCAATAGAAAAATATCAAAATACTTTCTCACAATAAATACAATATTCTTGTGGAGGACCCGCACCAAACCTCCCACGGGGGTCCTGATTGGGCTGCAGGACTTCTCTTCTGCAAACCTCACTCAAGGCCACACCATACGGGTTTTTCTTCAGAGGTAGAATGGCTTTATGTAAAACCAAGATGGGGCACCAAAGTGCCAACTATTTACAACTAAAGTTTTTGGGCTGGCAAAGTCCTCAGCCACGCAGTCCTTGGCATAAGAACATTTCACATTTCACACAATATTTCACATTACCCAACTGGGGTATACTACTTCAGACATTTATCACATTCACAATGAAGTGCAATTCTTCTTAACTTTTTACAGTTGCAGTAAACCCTGTCTGGGTCCTACTGTTCTTCTTTGCATATTGTGGTTACACCTTCCATACCTGGGGCTGGAAGTATGCGGTGCGCTCTGGAACGCATCACCAGAAGATCATGTCCTGCTACCTGTGTCTGGGTAGCTACAGTCCTCTTTACAATTTTGCGACTTGCTGGAGGCCTTATAGGTGCCTCTTCTGAATACAGATTTGGCTCAAAAGGAGTCGCACTATCAGTCACTACGCTCTGCAGCGTTTCGAATGAGGACGCAGATGTGCGCAGTGGCTTAGTTGGGGACGCACTAGCCTGTTGCGTTGCAGAATAGGATGCAGGACAGGACGCAGGGGCGAGCAATGGCTCAGTTGGAGACGCACTAGTCTGTCGCGTTGCAGAGTAGGATGCAGGATAATATGCAGGTGCACGGCCGGTTGCTGGTGGGGTTGTGACTTGGGACGCTGAGACACGGGGTACATTTCCAGCTTCAGGGACGGGGTCACTGACTAGGGAGACATTCAGGGCATACCACCCCTTAAGACCCCAGTGTCGCGTGTAGGTGACAATATCCCCTATCATGAGATCCCTTCCCGGGTGTCCCTCTGGCAGGTGAGACTCCACATCCCTGCGGTTGACGAATACCTCCTGGTACAGGCCTGGTTCGTGGATGAACCCCCAGCCTCCCAGGAGTTTGAAGTCTCTAATGGCCCCCTGGCGCCGCGGTTCCCGGAGCGTACCTTTGTCTCTCCTGACGTTCTCTTTGTCTGTGAGATCCTTTTCCCGGTTCCTCTGGCGAAGCTGCTGCGCCTCTCTCTGCTCCTGCTGCTGCCGCTGCTCCCGTTCACGGCGTCGCCACTCGTTCGCCTTCTGGGCGGCGTATTCCACGTCGTCCAGGTACTCCATCTCCTCCCAGTCAATCTCCGTTGAATCAGGCAGGATTCCTTCCGTCGTCCCTACCGCGGGACTGCATTCTGCTGCGGCCCCTGGTTCCAGGCCTGGCTGGCATTCTGGTCCGGGCAGGGCCTCCTCAGACTCCTTCCCTCCCGCCGCGTCCTCGGCGGAGTCAGGATCAGCACTTTTGGGGCCGGCCTCCGGTGATTCATCAGCCGCTGGGTCCAGTGGTGGCGCAGGTAACGGTTGTGCATCCAGGGGGGAGAGCATCGCGTCCCACAGCAGCCGCTGTTTCAGGACACGCCAGCTTTTCTCCATCACCTCCATTTCAGCGCGGTGTCGGGCCATGTCCCTCAGCACCGCATCCACCTCCTCCACTTTCTGCATTCTTTGGTCGTTCTCCCGACCTGGGGACGGTTCAGGCACAGGCAGCAGCTCTTCAGGGGAACGGGGTCTGCGCACCGCCATTCCTCCACACAGCGTCTCCTGTCCTTCCGCACACGTACCAGGGCTTATGGGGTACTCGGCACCGAGTCCGTTCACTTCAATGGGGGAGAGGTCACGGGTAGCGCAGCTCGGTCCGTTGCCCTGGGCGCTCATTCAAAGGGGGATATTTACAGGGGATTTAGAGATTGTTCGTGATGCCACCTGTGGTTTCTGATCAGGGTGACCAGCGCTGCAGGGTGAATCCTCAGAGGGGTGTTACTGGGCAGCAAGATGTTAAGTCTTCCACAGGTAAGACTGGTCCCTCTAGGTATATGGCGGTGCAGGGTGCAGGCAATAAGGCAGACACACACAAGTCAGTCTCTTTCCATACCTTTACTGGTGGTATTTGCAGGTATGTCCCGGGAAGCTGCTCAGGGTGGAGGATGCACATCCAGTAATCACTGAGTAGGTTTAAGGCCTCCTTTCTTCCAATGTGTATGAGTTCCTACTTGCATGAAGCGAAGTTTAACTCTGAATAGAACAGCTACGCCCGGCCGACATTGTGGTGGAGCCTTCTTGTGGAAAGAACTAAGTCTATGTCTGCAGCGTCCTGCTAGACTCCTGTTCTTCCTGACCCCGGTTACGTATCAGCACTGAAGGGCCCCTCTGCGACCTGAAGTCCAGCAGGGTCCCCGGTTTCTCCCACTAGCCGTGAAGGAACAACCTAAAATCCAGATCCATGTTACGCAGTGGTGAAAACAATCACCTGATTACTGCACATACCTCCAAGTGCAAATATGACAAAGAACAGGAGAAAAAGACTGGAGTTTTATAAACAAATTATCAAAAGGTTTTATTAAACAAATATTGCTGACAAAAACATAGCATAAAAACGTATAACTAGATGTGTGTTTAAAAAAGACACCAAAAAGTTGTGGACACCCACATCACCTTAACATGGTATACACATTGTAATGTTAATAGATCACAAATAGGTGAGAGCATATGTGTCGACCCGCCACCACAATTGTGGGTTACCAGGGCAATGGGGTACTCAGAGCCGAGCCCGTAGAAGTCTATGGGGATTGTCACAGGTAGCGGTGGCTCGGTCTGTGGCCCTGGCGGTCTGGCGTATGTTGGGGATATATTTACAGGGGATAGGTTTATATACAGTTCGTGACGCCACCTGTAGTATTCTGGTAATATGTACCAGCGCTGCTGTAGATCTCTGAGGGGATGGTGAGGCAGCTAGATGTCGGGTCCCCTACAGGTGGGACTGGTCCCTCAAAGTCTATGAAGATAGTGAAGTCGGGTGCAGGTAAATAACACAGTCTCACACGGTCAGCGTCTTTCCATACCTTTACTTGTAAGATGTTCAGGCAGGTCCCAGGGAGGCTGATCCAAGGAGAGTGTATCTTGAGACAGCAGCTGGACAAGTTAGGGGCCTCCTTTACTTCCAATACAATGAGTACAACCAGCCTGAAGCGTAGTTCCCTCAATATCTCCAGCTAATCTATAGCTGTACCGCCCAGTCAGCTTTGTGTTAGGAGCCTTCCTGCGAAGAAGCTGAATTCTTATCTTGTCGTGCACTGACTCAAAGTCTTCACTTCCCCTGACCCCAGTTACGTACTGACTATAAGGGGCTTGTTTGCCGCGACCTAAGGTCCGGTAAATTCCTGGTTTTCTTATCACTGTGCTTGAAACAATAGTGATCCTTCGGTCCCCAGTGACCGGTAGCAATGTGCAGGACTTCTTCAATCCGTAAGCACTATTCCAATAAACCACTGTGCCTTTCGCCTTGTCCTCGCTGGTAACATAAGCACTCACACTAGCCAAGGGTCGAGTAGTCACTTCTTTCTTTTCCTTCACTTCAAAGTTAGTTACAGATGCTCAGTTATCAATAGGCAGGAGCACGTCTCTGAACCTTATACCGTCCTTTAGACAGGATGCTGAAGACTTTCTGCACTAAACTTCTTCTTTCCTTCCAGTGTATGCTGATGAGGTACAGCTCTGACTAGGCTAAGGTGAATTAAAACACCTATACTAGACTCCACTTTCCGAACTGGTGATAGAGCAATCTGGACTGCTTCCTCCCTCCAGACGTCCTCTCACTCTCAAGTCAGGAACTAAACTCCAGACGTCTTCTCTGTCCGAAGACAGGAACTAGACTGACTAAATCACTCCAACACATACCACCTTGACCACTCCCTCAAGAGTAAACTCCACTACCCTAAGGGTGTGTCTAGTATATGTTGAGTGAATGAATATTTAGCATTAAACTGCTGTCTCGCCACACACTCTCCAGGGTACTGCGTGTGCCTAACACCAGGGCTACACACATATAAAGTACCAAAGTATTGTTAAAGTCATATATCCTGAATAACAGGTCTCTGCCATAATAAAAGACCTCAGTACTGTGCCCACGATCTCAGGCCAATGTGTCCATACATAGCCTCACTAACAATACATGGTCATATACTATGGCAAGATCAGGAACAAAAAACCTCACCTAAATGCAGGATGTCACACAAATATGCCCCAACGTACGTTTTGCTTCTTGTATGTCTCGCTTTCTCAAGGGGAAGTGTGAGATTGCAAGCACTGAAGGACCTTAAGTATCCATAGTGATTGGTCATGTGACCATCACATGCTGACCCACATGAACGCTGCATTTGACGGCGCATGTGTGCAACGTCATCAGCCCGACCCACGTGACCCGGGCCCGCCCAGCCACGCCCACAACGGACGCTCAATGCAGAGCATCAGTCGTGCGCCGGCGAAAGGCTGTGCCGGATATCATGGGGCGGTGACAGGTGACTATCGCATGCATGCGCACTGCAGTATTAACCAATGGTATGCATCATGAAGATAAAACATTCATTACAAATACAATTTCCCATCAATGTGTATCTTCAGCGGCCCAAATTCGTCTGTGATCTTTTCATTCCAAGTGGAAATTCATCTTTTATTTCCTATATCACCAGATAGTTTCTGCCATTCATAGTAAGCCAAGCATATGAAGGAAATTAGTTCTTTTTTTCTCCACATGGTCCCGCAGCACATGTATTTAGAAATGAAAACTATATATAGAAAAACGTAAAATAATTAAAAACATATATACAACAACACACAGAAACTTTAAAAGGTGATGCAAAAACAAAAGAACAAACATAGGAACGAATGGCGGATAATCCTCCTTTTTTTTTTTTTTTTTTTTATGAGATCAGGGATTCTATACCAGACGATAATGATCATTATTATCTGTAAATATATTTTTAACTTCTTAATCCCTATCTCACAAAAATGGTGCGAAATTTAGAGCCTCGTTTAATCCTGCGGGTCGGACTGTATCCAATGTAACTATCCACTTTAATTCCCGTTGTGCTAGGAGTTTTTTCACATTACCCCCTCTAATGCCCGAATGACAACCTCAATCCCCCTCACCTTGAATGAAGTAGGATCACAATTGTGTTCCATCCTAAAGTGACGGGGAATTGTCTTGAGGTTTGACACATCATTTATTGTGCTGGCTGCCTGAATATCCCGTACGTGTTCGTGAACACGTATTCTCAGTTCGCGTGATGTTAACCCAATATAGATCAGAGGACAACTACATGTGGCATAATAAATCACGTTGCTTGTGCTACATGAAATATACTCTCTGATGTCGTAGTTCCTAGTGCCATCACTTGAGCTAAACGAAGAACTACGAATTATGTTAGCACAAGCAACGCAATGTCCACAATTAAAGCAACCCACATTGCGTTTTATTGACCCAAAAGGGTTTTTACTGGGTGCTATGTAGTGACTCTGAACGAGCATATCCTTTAAATTCTTAGATCTTCTGGGTGTCATCAGGGGTCGATCAGTAAGAGCGGAACCCAGAGCGGGCTCAGTCATCAACACGGACCAATGTTTAGTCAAAATTCTCCTCATATTCTCCCACTCATGGTTGAAAACCGAAATAAAACGTAATTTATTGTCTTACTTCTTCCGGCTATCACTCTGATAGAGCAAAAGGTCACGGGAAAGTCTCTACACCTGCATTAATCATGAAGATGGCCTTGAGGCGGTCCGACACTTTCTCGGGGCCTCCGACCTGGACGGCTCCCTTTGTGATTTCGCAGTTTATAAAGGTAGTGTAGACACGTGAGTTACCTCAGATCTCAAGTTACCTCAGAACTCCTCAGACGAACTGAGAGACGGCAGTCACGTCAGAACACCAGAGATCTCCTCAGAACGTCTTAGAGAGCAGTGAGTAGTTGTCAGTTTTTACCTCAGATGAGCTGAGAGAGAGAAAGAGTTACTGAAAGACTGAAGACTACAGCTTGTACTTAGTTTACTGTGTGGAGTCTAGTAATAGGGGAGGAAGATAGCCACTTTAGCCTGGTCAGAACTGAGTCAACTGAGGTAGTTTCAGTGAGCAAGCGTGCCGACGCTTTGAGAGCGGTGAAGAGAAAGGAGAACCAGCTATCTACTGCTAGTGTGCTTATGCTGAAGGTCGAAGTAGGATGAAAGGTGAGTGGAAGGAAAAGAGAGTGACAGAGGTTGAAACAGCATTGATCGCTTACCTCTACTCTGAACAACCAGACACCGGGTCCGAGCTTGCTAGCATCTACACGACTAGTAGGAGATACCGGAGACCCTGTGGGACTTCAAGTTGCAGGGGCCCACAAGTGTTGATACGTAGCCGGGGTCAGGAAGACAGGAGTCTGGTCGGCCAACCATTAGAGACACTGTTCTATCCCAGAGAAGGCCTCACCACAAAGTCAGCCGGGCGTATAACTGAAGACAGAGTTAGACTTCGTTTCACACAGGTCAGAAACTCACACAACTGGAGTAAGGAGGCCCTACACCTACTCAGTGGGATTACTGGACGTGCATCCTCCACCCTGTCAGCTTCCCGGGACGTGCCTGCAACTACCATCAGTAAAGGTACAGAAAGAGACTTTCGTGTGTGTGTCTGCCTTATTGATCCTGCACCCCTACACCGCCATATACCCTGAGGGATCCAGTCTTGCCTGTGGAAGACTTAACACCTTGCTGCCCAGTAACAACCCCTCAGCGGATCTACCCTGCAGCGCTGGTCACCATGACCAGGTACCACAGGTGGCGTCACGAACAAACTGTATATACTTTATTCCCCTGTAAATATCCCCCTTTTATTGAGGTGAGCCCCAGGGCCACGGACCGAGCTGTGCTACCCGTGACATCCCCATTGAAGTGAACGGGCTCGGTGCCGAGTACCCCACAGGATCCAAAGCTCGCTATATGCGAGTCCTGTGTGCCTAAATTGGACTGTTTTTGTGCAAAGGACTGTATTGCTGTTTTTGAGAATTTCCCGCCAATTGTCTGCCATTGCCCGCCAAATTGCAGCGCTACAGCGCGAAGAGAAGGGGGCTTACCTGCAGAAAGCGCGCTGAGTCCCAGACACGCCCCCAACGCTGACGTGGCGGCAGGTCCTGTGGAGAGCTTCGGTGATCGCTCTGACGTCAGAGCGCCGGGGACACAGGTCCTTCTACATCGCTGTGCCCTGCAGAGCTGCAGCCTTCAGAGAAGGTAGGCCACGCTTAACTAGGGGGGCGCAGACGTGTCGCAGCCGCAAGCTGACAGCGCGGCCCAGGGCGACCGCTCCAATGACTTACCAGCCGGCGCTGCCGCGCAGGATGGAAACGCTGGCCCCTCACCAGGTCCTGTGGCCCCGATAGTACCGCTGACCCTGCCATACCTGCCTGGAGCAAAGTGGCTCCCTCAGTATAGCGGTAAGCCAGACACCCTGTCAGGATTTAAGCGCAAAATATGCAGTGTAGCGCTTCCCACGGCTGTGGGGCGCCGGGACATGGCATAGCTTGCCTAGCTAGCCAATGCTCCCACGCCGCCAGTCCACGACGACGTGAGGCATGGGTCCCAGATGATGAGAATGTGGACCCACTGGACCACGGAGGGAGACCCGGGCCTGCCCGGACTAGGGAAGGGCAGCGACCGGGATCCGTGGCAGCTGAGCATGTGGGCAAGGTGGCGACCTGCAGGACTAGACAACACCGCACAACTTCAGGTAAGAAGAAACATAAAGTTTACTTAAAGAAACACAGTACATAAAACAGAACATAAGACCGGGCTCCCGATTCCGCACATCAGAGAAGGGTACACGACTCAGGATCACAGACGAGTGCTGGAGGACATCACGGGTAGATGCAGTCCAGGGTTATCTGGCACGGGCATACTTGGACGGCCTCTCTCTCAGGCCTTAGGCGTAGCACAGGCTCAGCAGGAGAACATCAGACACCGACCTCAGACAGACTTCAGACGATGGCGGGGTCATCACGGGTTGATGAAGTCCAGGATCATCTGACACGGGCATACTAGTATGGCCTCTCTCTCAGGCCTCAGGCGTAGCACAGACTCAGCAGGAGAACATCAGACACCGACCCAGGACAGACGTCATCACAGGGTAGACCAAGGAGGAACCGGCAGGACAGGCAGGTTGTCACGGCAAGTGACCAAGGCAGTCTCTGGGACAGGCAGGTTGTCACAGCAAGTGACCAGGCAGTCTCTGGGACAGGCAGGTTGTCACGGCTAGTGACCAGGGCAATCTCTGGGACAGGCAGGTTGTCACGGCAAGTGACCAGGGCAGGCAGGTTGTCACGGCAAGTGACCAGGCAGGCAGGTTGTCACGGCAAGTGACCAGGCAGGCAGGTTGTCACGGCAAGTGACCAGGCAGGCAGGTTGTCACGGCAAGTGACCAGGCAGGCAGGTTGTCACGGCAAGTGACCAGGCAGGCAGGTTGTCACGGCAAGTGACCAGGCAGTCTCTGGGACAGGCAGGTTGTCACGGCTAGTGACCAGGGCAATCTCTGGGACAGGCAGGTTGTCACGGCAAGTGACCAGGGTAGGCAGGTTGTCACGGCAAGTGACCAGGCAGGCAGGTTGTCACGGCAAGTGACCAGGCAGGCAGGTTGTCACGGCAAGTGACCAGGCAGGCAGGTTGTCACGGCAAGTGACCAGGCAGGTTGTCACGGCAAGTGACCAGGCAGTCTCTGGGACAGGCAGGTTGTCACGGAAAGTGACCAGGGCAGTCTCTGGGACAGGCAGGTTGTCACGGCAAGTGACCAGGCAGTCTCTAGACAGGCAGGTTGTCACAGTAAGTGACCAGGCAGTCTCTAGACAGGCAGGTATATACGACCTGATATGGTGAAGCCTCCAGGTAGGCTGCAGTCGGATGGCAGATGATCGCTCCCAGGTGAGCAGGCAAGAGCCGGGGATCTCTGCAGATGATGTCCGAACTTCCGGATGGAGCTGCAGTCGGATGGCAGATGATCGCTCCTAGGTGAGCAGGCAAGAGCCGGGGATCTCTGCAGATGACGTCCGAGCCTCTGGATGGAACTGCAGACGGATGGCAGACAGGCAAGCCGACAGGTAACAGTCAGGTAACTGGAATCAGGAGCTGATGGCTGAAACAGAGTTAGACTGCACAGGAACAACCAGGACACGGATTGGATCTCAGGGAGTCAGGAACACGGACAAGAACATCAGGAACACGGATTGGGTCTCAGGGAGTCAGGAACACGGACAGGAACATGGATTGAATCACAGGAACACGGACTGGAACACAGGCCTCGGACTCCGGACATCTGGCACCGATCAGCAGGCTCCGGACATCTGGCAATGATCGGCAGGATCCGGACATCTGGAAGTGGTCGTCGGACATCGGACATCAGGCCATGGTCATCAGGCATAGGATCCGGACATCTGGCAGCGACCTGAAAAGGAACCCCAGCGGTCTGGTGCAAGCCCCGCCAGGCTCAACGGGAGCTGGCCGGGGATTGCACAGAGGCTGAGCACAGAGTAACAGAAACTCAGCACACACCGGACTCCTCCTTCCAAGATGAACTCAGGTTATATAGCAAGGATTCACAGTCACTGGCACAGGGTTCTGGACACAGCAGGATTTCAGGAACATAACACAGAGGACACAGTTCAGAAAGTCAGGTACAGGATGCGATCTAAGATCAGGGGTTCAGGTAATTAGACACAGCAGGAACAGGCCTGGATATACAGCCTCCAGGAACGGCGATCTGGGTAATCAGCCCCCAGCATAGGCGGAAACACAAGACACAATTCAGACATTCAGGTACCGGGTTTGATCCAGGATCAGGGAACAAGACACAGCAGGAACAGGGAATCAGCTCTCCAGAGCTGATCAACTTCAGAGCAGGAGCTGAACACACAACCACATACGGCTAGGTTCAGGGATTCAGTGTGGATTCAATGCGAAGCTCTGGCAACGCCCACTAGGGCTGGGGAACTTTATATATGAGCTGCTTCACAGCGATAGGCTGGAGCAGTAATTCTAGTAAACACCCAATCCACATAAAAGCAGGACAGGTGTGGGCCGCGCCCCCTATGCAGAGCCAGACAGCACAACACAGAGGGAACCCAACAATGGCTGCTGCCAACCACGCAGTAAGTCATGCACCACTGCAGAGGACTTTGCAAGCTACGGACGGCTTTCACAGCAAGTCAGGAACCGCACATGCGGGCGGTCATGCAAAGCAGCGGAGCCACTCACGCAAGTACGGGTACGCAGCAGAGCCGGGAACTGAGCAGCATCCATATAGGTAACAGACAACAGTATCCCAGCTGGTTAGGGGGAAAGGAGCAAAAGGGTTAATGCAAAAAACATGCAAAGTAACGCTGGAAAACAAAGTACAGACAATACCAGCGTTACAGTATCCCCCTCCTCAGGCCCCCTCTTCTGAAGACCCAAGTAAAAAAAAATTCCCCAGAAAAATTCACTTGGGTTTGGCGGTAAGTCCCATAGTTCACAATATGGCAGCAGAGTTAATAGTTCGAAAAGTCCGAACCGCTGACCAAGCGGGGAATCGAGCCATCTAGTCCACTTACCCTGTGGGGACCAAGTAGTCTAGTTCACACATCAGGTGGAGCTTGGAGAAAGTCCTGCAGACCGCACATGCTCAGCGGAGTCCATGGCCAGAGCTTACTGTAGCGCTTCCCACGGCTGTGGGGCGCCGGGACATGGCATAGCTTGCCTAGCTAGCCAATGCTCCCACGCCGCCAGTCCACGACGACGTGAGGCATGGGTCCCAGATGATGAGAATGTGGACCCACTGGACCACGGAGGGAGACCCGGGCCTGCCCGGACTAGGGAAGGGCAGCGACCGGGATCCGTGGCAGCTGAGCATGTGGGCAAGGTGGCGACCTGCAGGACTAGACAACACCACACAACTTCAGGTAAGAAGAAACATAAAGTTTACTTAAAGAAACACAGTACATAAAACAGAACATAAGACCGGGCTCCCGATTCCGCACATCAGAGAAGGGTACACGACTCAGGATCACAGACGAGTGCTGGAGGACATCACGGGTAGATGCAGTCCAGGGTTATCTGGCACGGGCATACTTGGATGGCCTCTCTCTCAGGCCTTAGGCGTAGCACAGGCTCAGCAGGAGAACATCAGACACCGACCTCAGACAGACTTCAGACGATGGCGGGGTCATCACGGGTTGATGAAGTCCAGGATCATCTGGCACGGGCATACTAGTATGGCCTCTCTCTCAGGCCTCAGGCGTAGCACAGGCTCAGCAGGAGAACATCAGACACCGACCCAGGACAGACGTCATCACAGGGTAGACCAAGGAGGAACCGGCAGGACAGGCAGGTTGTCACGGCAAGTGACCAAGGCAGTCTCTGGGACAGGCAGGTTGTCACAGCAAGTGACCAGGCAGTCTCTGGGACAGGCAGGTTGTCACGTCTAGTGACCAGGGCAATCTCTGGGACAGGCAGGTTGTCACGGCAAGTGACCAGGGCAGGCAGGTTGTCACGGCAAGTGACCAGGCAGGCAGGTTGTCACGGCAAGTGACCAGGCAGGCAGGTTGTCACGGCAAGTGACCAGGCAGGCAGGTTGTCACGGCAAGTGACCAGGCAGGCAGGTTGTCACGGCAAGTGACCAGGCAGGCAGGTTGTCACGGCAAGTGACCAGGCAGTCTCTGGGACAGGCAGGTTGTCACGGCTAGTGACCAGGGCAATCTCTGGGACAGGCAGGTTGTCACGGCAAGTGACCAGGGTAGGCAGGTTGTCACGGCAAGTGACCAGGCAGGCAGGTTGTCACGGCAAGTGACCAGGCAGGCAGGTTGTCACGGCAAGTGACCAGGCAGGCAGGTTGTCATGGCAAGTGACCAGGCAGGTTGTCACGGCAAGTGACCAGGCAGTCTCTGGGACAGGCAGGTTGTCACGGAAAGTGACCAGGGCAGTCTCTGGGACAGGCAGGTTGTCACGGCAAGTGACCAGGCAGTCTCTAGACAGGCAGGTTGTCACAGTAAGTGACCAGGCAGTCTCTAGACAGGCAGGTATATACGACCTGATATGGTGAAGCCTCCAGGTAGGCTGCAGTCGGATGGCAGATGATCGCTCCCAGGTGAGCAGGCAAGAGCCGGGGATCTCTGCAGATGATGTCCGAACTTCCGGATGGAGCTGCAGTCGGATGGCAGATGATCGCTCCTAGGTGAGCAGGCAAGAGCCGGGGATCTCTGCAGATGACGTCCGAGCCTCTGGATGGAACTGCAGACGGATGGCAGACAGGCAAGCCGACAGGTAACAGTCAGGTAACTGGAATCAGGAGCTGATGGCTGAAACAGAGTTAGACTGCACAGGAACAACCAGGACACGGATTGGATCTCAGGGAGTCAGGAACACGGACAAGAACATCAGGAACACGGATTGGGTCTCAGGGAGTCAGGAACACGGACAGGAACATGGATTGAATCACAGGAACACGGACTGGAACACAGGCCTCGGACTCCGGACATCTGGCACCGATCAGCAGGCTCCGGACATCTGGCAATGATCGGCAGGATCCGGACATCTGGAAGTGGTCGTCGGACATCGGACATCAGGCCATGGTCATCAGGCATAGGATCCGGACATCTGGCAGCGACCTGAAAAGGAACCCCAGCGGTCTGGTGCAAGCCCCGCCAGGCTCAACGGGAGCTGGCCGGGGATTGCACAGAGGCTGAGCACAGAGTAACAGAAACTCAGCACACACCGGACTCCTCCTTCCAAGATGAACTCAGGTTATATAGCAAGGATTCACAGTCACTGGCACAGGGTTCTGGACACAGCAGGATTTCAGGAACATAACACAGAGGACACAGTTCAGAAAGTCAGGTACAGGATGCGATCTAAGATCAGGGGTTCAGGTAATTAGACACAGCAGGAACAGGCCTGGATATACAGCCTCCAGGAACGGCGATCTGGGTAATCAGCCCCCAGCATAGGCGGAAACACAAGACACAATTCAGACATTCAGGTACCGGGTTTGATCCAGGATCAGGGAACAAGACACAGCAGGAGCAGGGAATCAGCTCTCCAGAGCTGATCAACTTCAGAGCAGGAGCTGAACACACAACCACATACGGCTAGGTTCAGGGATTCAGTGTGGATTCAATGCGAAGCTCTGGCAACGCCCACTAGGGCTGGGGAACTTTATATATGAGCTGCTTCACAGCGATAGGCTGGAGCAGTAATTCTAGTAAACACCCAATCCACATAAAAGCAGGACAGGTGTGGGCCGCGCCCCCTATGCAGAGCCAGACAGCACAACACAGAGGGAACCCAACAATGGCTGCTGCCAACCACGCAGTAAGTCATGCACCACTGCAGAGGACTTTGCAAGCTACGGACGGCTTTCACAGCAAGTCAGGAACCGCACATGCGGGCGGTCATGCAAAGCAGCGGAGCCACTCACGCAAGTACGGGTACGCAGCAGAGCCGGGAACTGAGCAGCATCCATATAGGTAACAGACAACAGTATCCCAGCTGGTTAGGGGGAAAGGAGCAAAAGGGTTAATGCAAAAAACATGCAAAGTAACGCTGGAAAACAAAGTACAGACAATACCAGCGTTACATGCAGCATAATGAACATGTACCCTATGACAGAGAAACAAAGAGCTGCAGCGGTAGTGGGAAAACTGACTGGTGCTGCAGAAAGGGAAGTAGAGACATGGTCAGCTGCAGACCAGGAATCAGTGCTTGCAATTTTCTTAAAGCTACAGACTATTTTTGAGGACCGCACTGAAACAGATCTCCGGATGAGGTTTTACCAATGCTCCCAGAAACCAGATGACAGTATTAGGGACTACGCCTGCCGACTACAGGGGGCCCTGCGAGCTCTCAAACAGGTTAACCCCATAAGTGTCCTTAATGAAAACAAAATGTTGAAGGAACAATTTGCACGGGGACTGAGGTCCCAAGCTGAAAGCAGAACTGTGCACTGGTGGTCCTTGGATCATCCTGACGCCACCTTTGATGCCCTAAAAGATATGGCTATAAAAGGACTGCGACCCCTGGAGAAGCCCGAGGTGGCAACCCAGTGTCACCCGGGTGAAGCCACTCTAAAGCCAGCAGCATCCACCTTTTCCCCGCTGGTGGCGGAAGCCAAAATGCAGGTGGCGCCCCCTACTCAGTTGGACTGTCTGCGCTCAGAAGTGCGCCAGCTGACCAAAACCCTGGCCACTGTAATGAGTGCACTGCAACTGCGGAAGGAGGAA
The DNA here is from genome assembly GCA_033576555.1 of Oophaga sylvatica. Taxonomy (NCBI): domain Eukaryota; kingdom Metazoa; phylum Chordata; class Amphibia; order Anura; family Dendrobatidae; genus Oophaga; species Oophaga sylvatica. The sequence goes on from JARQOD010000001.1 coordinate 92,154,824, forward strand.
GGAGGAAAGATCCTGCTAGCTGACTGCCCATAGGATGTCCCTTGGATGAGCCGGAGGAGGAGGAGGACGTCGCCCAACCGGAGGAGGACAACGCCACCCCCAGGAACGACCCCCGATCAGCACCATCCTCGTCGAGAGATCATCTGCTACCGTTGCAACAGAGAAGGTCATCTAGCCCGACAGTGTCCTTTAAACGAGCAGATCCTGGGTCCGAGGGCCAACACCCAGGACTAGACTCTTCAGGCCCCTCAGACTGGAACCGCAGGTTTGTGGGAGGAAGACCATACCTGTCCATCATCCTGGACGGGATCGCAATCCCTGCCCTGCTGGATACTGGATCTCAGGTGACCATCATACCTGATGTCCTGTATAATAAGTTTTGGTCCATGGACAGTCTCCAGCCCCCCAGCCCTGACTTTGCTGTGTACGCCTCTAATGGTCTCCCTGTTGAAATACTCGGAGCCAAAAACGTGGACGTAAAGGTGGGCAGAGTGGAGCTGAAGGACCAGGGACTCTTAGTAGTAAAAACTGTAAATGAGGAAAATGGCTTAAATGTGGTTTTAGGTACAAACATTATCAGTAACTGTCTGGGAGAAGTTGTGTTTTTGCTCCAACAGCTCGCCGAAGTTGCCAAGCCAAAGCAAAAGGGAGTGATCCGTAGGGAGATCCGGGCCCTGATGTGCCAGCAGCAAGCGAAACTGGCAGATGGTGAAATTGGTAATGTACGGGTAACAGACCCGAACCCCATTGTGATACCCCCAATGAGTGAAATGCTTATATGGTGTAGAGCAGCAATAGGTCTGAGAGGACAGAACTACCAAGCCGTAGTAGAGCCCCATTGTTCAGAACACAGACCTACACTCTTGACTGCTAGAGGGGTAGTAGAGGTTTGAAATGGGAGAGTGCCAGTACGTCTTCTTAACTGGGGAGAGATGAAGTGAATTTACCACGATATGCCACTGTTGCTAAATTACATACAGTAGAAAATAATTCCATCCTCACGACAGAGTCTTTAGCCTCCCCCCAACCAGTGGAGGATAATGACCCAGCAACCCAGGTGGAGGATTGGTGTCAGCAGCTCCATGTCGGGACAGACACCACTCCAGCCCACCAGAAACAGGGAGTACTTCGAGTGGTACAGGAGTACACACAGGTATTTAGCAAACACCCACTTGACTTTGGGACAATTAAGGGAGTGCAACACCATATCCCTACTGGCAACCATCCCCCCATTAACCCCTTCACCCCCAAGGGTGGTTTGCACGTTAATGACCGGGCCAATTTTTACAATTCTGACCACTGTCTCTTTATGAGGTTATAACTCTGGAACGCTTCAACGGATCTTCGCGATTCTGAGAATGTTTTCTCGTGACATATTGTACTTCATATTAGTGGTAAAATTTCTTCGATATAACTTGCGTTTATTTTTGAAAAAAACGCAAATATGGCGAAAATTTTTAAAATTTTGCAATTTTCAAATTTGAATTTTTATTCCCTTAAAACAGAGAAATATATCACACAAAATAGTTAAGAAATAACATTTCCCACATGTCTACTTTACATCAGCACAATTTTGGAACCAAAATTTTTTTTTGTTAGGAAGTTATAAGGGTTAAAAGTTGACCAGCGATTTCTCATTTTTACAGCAAAATTTACAAAGCCATTTTTTTAGGGACCACCTCACATTTGAAGTCACTTTGAGGGGTCTATATGGCAGAAAATACCCAAAATTGACACCATTCTAAAAACTGCACCCCTCAAGGTACTCAAAACCACATTCAAGAAGTTTATTAACCCTTCAGGTGCTTCACAGTAACTAAAGCAACGTGGAAGGAAAAAATGAATATTTTACTTTTTAGCCACAAAAATTATCTTTTACAAACTTTTTTTTTATTTTCACAAGGGTAAAAGGAGAAAATGGACAGATAAGGTTGTTATGCAATTTCTCCTGAGTACGCTAATACCCCATATGTGGGGGAAAACCACTGTTTGGGCACACGGCAGAGCTCGTAAGGGAAGGAGCGACGTTTGACTTTTTCAAACTAAAATTGGCTGGAATTTAGATTGGATGCCATGTCGCGTTTGGAGAGCCCCTGATGCACCTAAACAGTGGAAACCCCCCACAAGTGACACCATTTTGGAAACTAGACCCCCTAAGGTACTTATCTAGATCTGTTGTGAGCACTTTGAACCCTCAAGTGTTTCACAAAAGTTTATAAAGCCTGGGTGTGAAAAAAAAAAAAATCAATTTTCCACAAAAATGATTTTTTAGTCCCAAATTTTTGAATTTTCCCAAGGAAATTGGACCCAAAAGTTGTTGTCCAATTTGTCCTGAGTACGCTGATACCCAATATGTGGGGGGGGGAAACTGTTTGGGCGCACAGCAGGGCTTAGAAAGGAAGTAGTAACGTTTTGGAATGCAGAAGTTAATGGGGGTCATGTTCCGTTTGCAGTGCCCCAGATGAGCCTAAACAGTGGAAACCCCCACAAGTGACCCCATTTTGGAAACTAGACCCCTAAGGAACTTATCTAGATCTTTGGTGAGCACTTTGAACCCCCAAGTGCTTCACACAAGTTTATAATGCCCGGGCATGAAAATAAAAAATCCTATTTTTTTCCCACAAAAATTATCTTTTAGTCACTAATTTTTTATTTTTCCAAGGGTAACAGGAGAAATTGGACCACAAAAGTTGTTGTCCAATTTGTCCTGAGTATGCTGATACCCGATATGTGGGGGGGAACCACTGTTTGGGCGCACGGCAGAGCTCGGAATGGAAGGAGCACCATTTGACTTTTTCCAACCAAAATTGGCTGGAATTGAGTTTGGATGCCATGTTGCATTTGGAGAGCCCCTGATGTGCCTAAACAGTGGAAACCCCCCACAAATGACCCCATTTGGGAAACTAGAACCCCTAAGGAACTTATCTAGATTTTTGATGAGCAATTTGAACCCCCAAGTGCTTCACACAAGTTTATAACGTAGAGCCGTAAAATTTAAAAATCATATTTTTTCCACAAAAACGATCTTTTCACCCCAATTTTTATTTTTCCAAGGGTAACAAGACTACAAAAGTTATTGTGCAATTTGTCCTGAGTGCGCTGATACCCCATATGTGGGGGTAAACCACTGTTTGGGTGCATGGCAGAGTTTGGAAGGGAAGGAGCGCTGTCTGACTTTTTCAACGCAGAATTGGCTGGACGCCATGTCGTGTTTGGAGAGCTCCTGATCTGCCTAAACAGTGGAAACCCCCATAAATGACACCATTTTGGAAACTAGACCCCTCAAGGAACTTATCTAGATGTGTGGTGAGAACTTTGAACCCCCAGGTGTTTCACTAAAGTTTATAACGTACAGCCGTAAAATAAAAAATCTTTTTTTTTTTTTACAAAAATGATTTTTTCACCCCCAATATTTTATTTTCACAAGGGTAACAGAAGAAATTGGAACCCAAAAGTTGTTGTCCAATTTGTCCTGAGTACACTGATACCCAATATGTGGGCGAAAACTACTGTATGGGCACACGTCGGGGCTCGGAAGGGAAGTAGTGACGTTTTGGATTGCAGACTTTGATGGAATGGTCTGGGGGCGTCATGTCGCATTTGGAGAGCCCCTGATGCGCCTAAACAGTGGAAACCCCCCACAAGTGACCCCATTTTGGAAAATAGACCCCACAAGGAACTTATCTAGATGTGTGGTGAGCACTTTGAACCCCGAAGTGCTTCACAGAAGTTTATAACGCACAGCCGTAAAAATAAAAAATCTTTTTTTTTTTTTTGCAAAAATGATTTTTTCGCCCCAATATTTATTTTTTCAAGGGTAACAGGAGAAATTGGACCCCAAAAGTTGTTGCCCTATTTGTCCTGAGTACGCTGATACCCAATATGTGGGAGAAAACTACTGTATGGGTACACGTTGGGGCTCGGAAGGGAAGTAGTGACGTTTTGGATTGCAGACTTTGATGGAATGGTCTGGGGGCGTCATGTCGCATTTGGAGAGCCCCTGATGCGCCTAAACAGTGGAAATCCCCAACAAGTGACCCCATTTTGGAAAATAGACCCCACAAGGAACTTATCTAGGTGTGTGGTGAGCGCTATGAAGCCCCAAGTGCTTCACAGAAGTTTATAATGTACAGCCGTAAAAACAAAAAAATAATTTTTTTGTACAAAAATGATATTTTCGCCCCCAGTTTTTTATTTTCCCAAGGGTAACAGAAGAAATAGGACAAATTGCACAATAACTCTTGGGGTCCAGAGTACTCTGATACCCCATATGTGGGGATAAACTACTGTTTGGACGCATGGCAGAGCTCAGAAGTGAAGGAGCACCGTTTGACTTTTTCAACGCAGAATTGGCTGGAATTGAGATCAGACGCCATGTCACATTTGGAGAGCCCCTGATGTGCCTAAACAGCGGAAACCCCCCAATTCTAACTCCAACCCTAACCCCAACACACCCCTAACCCTAGTCCCAACCCTAACCACAAACCTAACCCTAACACACCCCTAATCCAAACCCTAACCCTAATCCTAACTTTAGCGCCAACCCTAACCCTAACTTTAGCCGCAACCCTAACCCTAACCCTAATGGGAAAATGGAAATAAATACATTTTTTTAATTTTATTATTTTTCCCTAACTAAGGGGATGATAAAGGGGGGTTTGATTTACTATTTATAGCGGGTTTTTATGATTAGCAGCTGTCACGCTAAAAGACGCTTTTTATTGCAAAAATAGTTTTTTGCATCGCCACATTTTGAGAGCTATAATTTTTGCATATTTTGGCCCACAGAGTCATGTGAGGTCTTATTTTTTGCGGTACGAGTTGACGTTTTTATTTGTACCATTTTTGAGCAGGTGACATTTTTTGATCGCTTTTTATTTCGATTTTTGGGAGGTTAGAATGAACAAAAATCAGCAATTCATGAATTTCTTTTGGGGGAGGCGTTTTTATTGTTCCGCGTGTGGTAAAATTGATAAAGCAGTTTTATTCTTCGTGTCAGTACGATTATGACGATACCTCATTTATATCATTTTTTTATGTTTTGGCGCTTTTATAGAATAAAAACAATTTTATATAAAAAATAATTATTTTTGCATCGCTTTATTCTGCGAGCTATAACTTTTTTATTTTTTCGCTGATGATGCTGTATGGCGGCTCGTTTTTTGCGGGACAAGATGACGTTTTCAGCGGTACCATGATTATTTATATCGGTCTTTTTGATCGCGCGTTATTCTACTTTTTGTTCGGCGGTATGATGATAAAGCATTGATTTTTTGCTTCGTTTTTTTTTTTTTAAGGGGTTCACTAAAGGGGTTAACTAGTGGGACAGTTTTATAGGGGGGGTCGTTACGGACGCGGCGATATCAAATATGTGTACTTTTATTGTTTTATTTTTTTTATTTACAGGAAGAAATGAATTTATTGGGGAATATATATATTTTTTTTTATTTATTTTGGATTTTTTTTTATAACATGTTTATTTTTATTTTTTTAACTTTTTTACTTTGTCCCAGGGTGGGACATCACTGTATTTTATCAAATCGCTGGTGTGACAGTGTGCACAGCACACTGTCACACCAGCGATCGCTCAAGCAGTGCAGCAGGCTTCTCAGTGCCTGCTCTCAGCAGGCACTGAGGAAGCCGCCCCCCTCCAGGACCCCGGCGCCATCTTGGATCCGGGTCCTGGGAGGGAGGAAGCCCTCAGAACAGCGCGATCACATCGCGCTGGTCTGAGGGTCTCAAGGGGGCGCGCAGGGAGCCCCCACCCTGCGCGATCCTCCCCTGTGCCCCCAGTACACCGCGATCATGTTTGATCGCGGTGTGCTAGGGGTTAATGTGCCGGGAGCGGTCCGTGACTGCTCCTGACACACAGTCACGGGTGTCAGCTGTGATAATCAGCTGACACCCGGCGGCGATTAGCTGCGCTCCCCTCAGGAGCGCAGCTGATCGCCTATGACGTACTATCCCGTCCATGGGCAGAATGGCACAGGTTTTATGGACGGGATAGTACGTCTAATGTCAGAGAGGGGTTAAAGAGCGGTATAGGCCTATACCTCCAGCACACTACCAGAAAGCCAAGGAGATGTTGCGTGACATGAAGGAAGCAGGGGTGATAAGGGATAGTTGTAGTCCCTGAGCAGCACCTCTAGTCCTAGTCAGGAAAAAGGATGGAAGCATGAGAATGTGTGTAGATTACAGACAAGTAAATCGCATTACACATAAGGATGCATACCCTTTACCACGCATTGAAGAATCCTTAGCTGCCTTAAAAACTGCTAACTACTTTTCCACCCTTGACCTCACTAGTGGGTACTGGCAAGTAGCTGTGGCTGAGGAGGATCGGGAGAAGACAGCTTTCACCACCCCGATGGGACTCTGAGTTTGACAGGATGCCGTTTGGACTCAGCAGTGCCCCGGGAACATTCCAGAGAGTGATGGAGAGTTGCCTGGGACATCTCAACTTTGAAACCGTGTTGCTGTACCTGGACGACGTAATTGTGTACTCCAAGACGCATGAGGATAATCTGAAGCACCTGGCGGAGGTATTCGAGTCACTGTCCAAGTATGGGATGAAACTGAAGCCTTCAAAGTGCCATCTGCTCAAACAAAAGGTACAGTACTTGGGGCATATTGTCAGCTCAGAAGGAGTAGCGCCAGACCCCGAGAAGGTCACCGCCATCCAGAAATGGCCGGAGCCGAAGAATCTCAAGGAGGTGCGCCAGTTCCTGGGACTGACCGGTTACTACTGGAGGTTTGTAAAGGACTACACCAAGAAAGCAGCGCCTCTGCAGGACCTCCTGGTAGGACAATCCCTCAAGAGCAGAAATTCTCCATTCTACTGGGGTAAAGAACAAGCTGAGGCATTCAAGGAGATGAAGGAGATCCTGACAGGCGATGAGATCCTAGCCTACCCTGACTACAGCCAGCCGTTCCTGCTGTACACTGATGCCAGCAACGAAGGATTGGGAGCTGTCCTCAGTCAGAAGCAAAATGGCCTAGAGAAAGTTATCGCATATGCAAGCAGGAAGCTCCGCCCGACCGAGAGAAACCTAGAGAACTATAGCAGCTTCAAGTTGGAGTTCCTGGCACTGGTCTGGGCCATTACAGAAAGATTCAAGCATTACCTAGCCTCCAGCAAGTTCACTGCTTACACTGACAATAACCCCTTGACACATCTCGAAAAAGCTAAGCTGGGAGCCATGGAGCAACGTTGGCTCGGCTGTCGAACTATCAATTCACAATCAAGTACAGGGCGGGCCGTAAGAATGCCAACGCTGATGCCTTGTCCAGAGTGCCGCATGAGTCCGACACGGAAGAGGAATTGGATGACCTAGAAGAGATTGAGCTACCTGCATTCCACAGAAATGGGATGATCCACGAGCAACGAGCCTGCAGGAGGCAGCGTGGTAAGACTTTAAACCCTTTACCTCACCACAGCTGGAAGGAGACCCAGGACAGTGACCCGGTTGTCAGCCGTATTAAGGAGCTGATAACTCAGGAAGGTTCCTCCTTAGAGAAGGATGCGTCTCAGCAAGCAAAGCAGCTATGGAATGAGAGAAGCCGGCTGTTTATCTACCGTGAGAAGCTGTGCCGAAGGTACGTCAACCCAAGAACCCATGAGATGGTATGGCAGATAGTAGTCCCCGGAACGGACATCCAGATGGTGTTGGAAGCCTTCCACGATCGAGCGGGGCACTTTGGCTGGAAGAAGCTGGAAACCCTGCTGAAGTGTCGTTTCTACTGAGTGGGAATGCGCAGTTCCATCGAAAAATGGTGTAAAAACTGTGTGTCCTGTAGCCTCCGAAGAAAAGACTACAGCAGCCAGAAAGCACCCCTGCAACCCATCAAGACGACTCGTCCCTTGGAGATCGTGGCCTTGGACCATGTAACGTTGTCACCCAGCCAGTCAGGATACTCATATGCCCTGACAATGGTGGATCACTACTCCAGGTTCCTGGTGGTCGCCCCTGTCAAAGATCTGACAGCAGAAACAGCAGCAAAGACGTTTCAAGCGTATTTCTGCAGACCCCATGGATATCCAGAGCAAGTGTTAACTGATCAGGGTCCTGCCTTTGAAGCCGAGTTGTTTAAAGAGTTCTGTCATTTGTACGGATGCAAGAAGATAAGAACCACACCGTACCACCCCCAAACAAATGGTCTCTGTGAAAAGATGAATCACATAGTCATTGATCTGCTGAAGACGGTACCACTTGAGGAGAGGAATCGGTGGCCAGACCTACTACCTGACCTGGTAGATCTGTACAATCACATACCTGTGAGTTCCACCAACTGCACTCCAGCCTACCTCATGCGGGCAAGACCAGGAAAGTTGCCCATGGATTTGGAACTTGGTGTTGTAGAACCAGAAGCTGATGTTACTACTGAAGATTGGGACACGAACCGACAGGAACAGTACAGGAGAGTACAAGCCTGCGTGGAAGATAGTCTCAGTAAAGTAAGGGAAAAACAAGAGGAAAACTACAACAAAAGTGCGCCAGCTGAACCTTTTGTACCTGGAGAAATTGTGCTGAAAAGAAAAAGAAGAATGCACAAATTGGATGATCAATGGGAAAAAGAACCATATGTCGTGCAAAATTCAAGGTTTGATAACAGGAAAACGTGTACCATTAGCAAAGATGGAGGAAAGACGACCACCACTGTATCAAGAGACCACCTAAAACTATGTCCAGATATGTTAAAGCTTCGCGAAGAAGAACCTGTTATGGACAAAGAGAAACCAGGTGAAGTCATACACACGGACCTAGGAGATTTTCCTGCAGATTGGCCTTGTATCGGAGACGCTGTGATTGTTCCAGTACTTCAATTTTACCAACCACAAGAAGCACTCCAACGTCAAGTTGAGCCAGTTGTCGCAGCAGAAATAGTTCGAGAGGAACCTGCTCCTGAAGCATCTCAAGAAGTAGAGTCACGAGAAGTGGAGTCTCAAAACGTGGAACCCCCAGATGTTGGGTCTCAGGAAGAAGAATCCCCTGGCGAAACAGAACCGCATCGCCCAGCCGCAAGTATGCTTGCCAGATCCCTAGAGAGGTTAAGGCAGTATTACAGTTTACCGGCACGTAGGACAGATAGGTCAAATGCTACCATACATGACGCAACACCACGTAGGTCAGTACGCACGACCAAAGGAAAGTTACCTGTTAGGTACCAAGAGTAGGCCTAGCAAATGTAAGCCAGTAAACAAGTGTCCAAGTGTAAAAATGTATATAAGATTTGTGTAAATACTGTATATAGGTTACTTGTATTTATTGTAACGTTTGAAGAGTCCTCACCTCCCGCAAGGGAAGAGTTATTGTTAATGTTGATGTTATAAAAATTATTTCTTTTCAGCCCGGGAGTGCTGATGATAACTAGGGGGGGATGTGTAGCCCAGCTGTGTCTGGAGCCACATGTTCCCAGGAGGATGCAACAAAGGTAAACCCACAGTGACCTATATGCACACAACACATCTGCACTATTCCCTAGATCCACCAGAGGGAGCCCTTCGGCAGTTTATAAAGGTAGTGTAGACACGTGAGTTACCTCAGATCTCAAGTTACCTCAGAACTCCTCAGACGAGCTGAGAGACGGCAGTCACGTCAGAACACCAGAGATCTCCTCAGAACGTCTTAGAGAGCAGTGAGTAGTTGTCAGTTTTTACCTCAGATGAGCTGAGAGAGAGAGAGAGTTACTGAAAGACTGAAGACTACAGCTTGTACTTAGTTTACTGTGTGGAGTCCAGTAATAGGGGAGGAAAATAGCCACTTTAGCCTGGTCAGAACTGAGTCAACTGAGGTAGTTTCAGTGAGCAAGCGTGCCGACGCTTTGAGAGCGGTGAAGAGAAAGGAGAACCAGCTATCTACTGCTAGTGTGCTTATGCTGAAGGTCGAAGTAGGATGAAAGGCGAGTGGAAGGAAAAGAGAGTGACAGAGGTTGAAACAGCATTGATCGCTTACCTCTACTCTGAACAACCAGACACCGGGTCCGAGCTTGCTAGCATCTACACGACTAGTAGGAGATACCGGAGACCCTGTGGGACTTCAAGTTGCAGGGGCCCACAAGTGTTGATACGTAGCCGGGGTCAGGAAGACAGGAGTCTGGTCGGCCAACCATTAGAGACACTGTTCTATCCCAGAGAAGGCCTCACCACAAAGTCAGCCGGGCGTATAACTGAAGACAGAGTTAGACTTCGTTTCACACAGGTCAGAAACTCACACAACTGGAGTAAGGAGGCCCTACACCTACTCAGTGGGATTACTGGACGTGCATCCTCCACCCTGTCAGCTTCCCGGGACGTGCCTGCAACTACCATCAGTAAAGGTACAGAAAGAGACTTTCGTGTGTGTGTCTGCCTTATTGATCCTGCACCCCTACACCGCCATATACCCTGAGGGATCCAGTCTTGCCTGTGGAAGACTTAACACCTTGCTGCCCAGTAACAACCCCTCAGCAGATCTACCCTGCAGCGCTGGTCACCCTGACCAGGTACCACAGGTGGCGTCACGAACAAACTGTATATACTTTATTCCCCTGTAAATATCCCCCTTTTATTGAGGTGAGCCCCAGGGCCACGGACCGAGCTGTGCTACCCGTGACATCCCCATTGAAGTGAACGGGCTCGGTGCCGAGTACCCCACAGGCCCTGGCTGTGCGACTCAGGTTGCTATGAGCAACAGTTTTCCTTGCAACCTATCTCTAAGCATCTTTCATTTCAACAGAGCTGTTTGATAGAAGCTGAGCTGTGATTGGTTGCTATGAGCAACAGTTTTCTCACAACACACAACACCTCAGCTGACACTGATCAGGTGGGACAAATCTATCATCCCCGGGAACATAAGCTCCCAGCCATTGTCTGCCCCCCAGAAAGGAGCAGAGCGCACATGATAGAAATGAATCACCCGCTCCCATGCCCATATACCCATCACACATCCTCCCTCTTAAAGGGATCTCCGATATGGAAGTCAGGGCAAATCCATCCTGCGCTTTGGTATTGAACCCAGGCCTCTCTTAAAGGGATCCCCGGTATGGAAGTTAGGGTAAATCCCTCAGCGCTCTGATTCTCACTCCACGACAACACCTCAGCAGACAGTGACTGGGTGGTTCTCACCCCAGGATCTCTTAAAGGGATCATTAATATGGAAGTTAGGGCAATTCCACTAAGCTATCTGGTTCTGACCCCAGGCCCCTCTTAAAGGGATCCCCAGTACGGAAGTGAGGGCAAATCCTCTCTGCGCTTTGGTACTGACCCCAGGCCTCTCTTAAAGGGATCCCCGGTATGGAAGTTAGGGTAAATCCCTCAGCGCTCTGATTCTCATCCCAGGCTTCTATTAAAGGGATCATCGGTATGGAAGTCAGGGCAAATCCACTCAACGCTCTGATTCTGATGCCAGGCCTGTCTTAAAGGGATCCCTGGTATGGAAGTTAGGGCCATTCCACTCAGCACTCTGGTTCTAACCCCAGGCAGACGGGATGATGTGGGATTTTATGGATAGTAGTCCGGTGGCTCTGGCTGACGTGGGATTTTAGGGGGAGTAGTCCGGTAGCTCTGGCTGACAGGACGATGTGGGATATTAGGGGTAGTAGTCTGGCGGCTGTGACGGGATGATGTGGGATATTAGTGGTAGTAGTCTAGTGGCTCTGGCTGACGGGATGATGCGGGATATTAGGGTAGTAGTCTGGCGGCTGTGACAGGATGATGTGGGATATTAGGGATAGTAGTCTAGTGGCTCTGGCTGACGGGATGATGCGGGATATTAGGGGTAGTAGTCTGGCGGCGTGTGATGGGATGATGTAGGATATTAGGGTAGTAGTCCGGTGGCTCTGACTGATGGGACATTAGGGGTAGTAGTCTGGCGGCTGTGACAGGATGATGTGGGATATTAGGGGTAGTAGTCTAGTGGCTCTGGCTGACGGGATGATGCGGGATATTAGGGGTAGTAGTCTGGCGGCTGTGACGGGATGATGTAGGATATTAGGGGTAGTAGTCCGGTGGCTCTGACTGACGGGACATTAGGGGTAGTAGTCTGGCGGCTGTGACAGGATGATGTGGGATATTAGGGGTAGTAGTCTAGTGGCTCTGGCTGACGGGATGATGCGGGATATTAGGGGTAGTAGTCTGGCGGCTGTGACGGGATGATGTAGGATATTAGGGGTAGTAGTCCGGTGGCTCTGACTGACAGGACATTAGGGGTAGTAGTCTGGCGGCTGTGACAGGATGATGTGGGATATTAGGGGTAGTAGTCCGGTGGCTCTGGCTGACGTGGGATATTAGGGCGAGTAGTCCAGTGGCTCTGGCTGACAGGATGATGTGGGATATTAGGGGGAGTAGTCCGGTGGCTCTGTGTTAGGCGACGACTGGATTTGAACTTGGATCTGAGGCATCAATGGTCCCCCATCCAGGTTTCAGCCGGGGCAGATGCTGCTTAGATTCGCCGTCTATCCCAACGCCTAGCCAGTACAAGAGAGTACAAGTTGTCGCCAGGGTCTTTGTTAATAGTAGCCTTAAGCATAGGTTACAGAAGGAGACAGGGCTGTTATAGCCTAAGTCCAGAAATGCCTGCACTGAGCATGTCCGTGACATGGCGAACCGTGATTGGTGGTTAATGTCAGCTGATCCTCTGACATGGCACCGCCTGATTGGTCACGGATGACGTCACCGATGATGCGAGTGACGAGATAGCTGGGGGCGGAGCTTAGCCCTTAAATAGCTTGTCTGTCCGCGGCGCGGTCAGATCATACTAAAATAGGCAGTGCTCATGTGTGGACGTACCAGAATCTGGGCTCCACGTGCTCTCTTGCTTTGCTCTCCGGGACTTGCCGATGCCAGAGTTCGCTCGGCTAATTAGCACAGGTCCTTCAGGCAGGTTTAGCTTATGCCAGGCAGGTAGCCAATGTGGCGCAGTCTTGCTACGAATATAGGGTAGCTATACACCCTGAGCAGACTGCGGGGCGCGTAACCTGTAGCCAATGTGGCGCAGTCTTGCTACGAATATAGAATAGCTATACACCCTGCCAAGCTGAACCGAGAGTTGCTCAGTCCTGTCTCACGCCGGCTGGTAGCACGTACGCCTGGCGTTAGTCGCACGCACTTCCTAGCGGCTGGCATGTAGCTTCTGTGCAGTCAATAGGGCTACGTCTATACCAGCTTGCAACACATAGTGCAAACGTAATATCTGGCAAGTGGCTTCTGTGCCTTTAACAGGGCTACGTCTACGCCAGTCGATAGCACATCTCCCGTGACGTTAACGGAGATAGTGCCAATTCTACATCTCCCTTAGTGTGAAGTAACACAGGCGAGATCTAATATTATATTTCTGGTTGTCAGTTTTACCCTCATACCCAAGGGGTGTTCGGCAGCAGTGACTTTAACTGCATCACGGACCCCGGGTTCGGTTGCAATCCATTATTTAATAAAGTTGTTGCAACCGAGCTCATAACACTCTGGCTGATGGGATATTAGGGGTAGTAGTCCGGTGGCTCTGACAGGATGATGTGGGATATTAGTAGTCCGGTGGCTCTGGCTGACAGGATGATGTGGGATATTAGGGGTAGTAGTCCGGTGGCTCTGGCTGACTGGACGATGTGGGATATTAGGGGTAGTAGTCCGGTGGCTCTGGCTGACGGGACAATGTGGGATATTAGGGCTAGTAGTCTGGTTGCTCTGGCTGACGGGATGATGTGGGATATTAGGGGGAGTAGGCCGGTTGCTCTGGCTGATGGGATGATGTTGGATATTAGGAGTAGTAGTCCGGTGGCTTTGACAGGATGATGTGGGATATTAGTTGTCCGGTGGTTCTGACTGACTGGACGATGTGGGATATTAGGGGTAGTAGTCTGGTGGCTCTGGCTGACGGAATTGTGTGGGATATTATAGTGAATGTGGCTATGCGGAGTGGGCGGGGCTATACACTCAGCTTTATATTTATAGATATAATCATTATAATTTGTTATAACTAACCGTAGTTAGTTACTATGCCCGGGCAGCGCCGGGCTCTTCAGCTAGTTGTAATATAAAGCTTCTCTCACACCTAACCAGTATCAGACATAACAAAGTGAGCCTAGACATATCATAGCTGGACTGGGACTGAAATTTATCCCTGGCATTTGAAAGCACACGGGTCCATTGCTGCTCCATCCCCATTCTCAATGTCTCTCTCAATGTCTCTCTTATAAATATTCCCCTGTCTGATGTTGGAGTACATAATAATGTACTGCAAGTCCAATAATACTAATATTACCACTACATAATACTGTAAGGCTATGTAATACCACATAATGCCACCACATAGTACGATAAAAATGCCACCATACAGATCATTACAAAACATGACTGTACCAAGACAAATATTTCCATCAATACTGCAATATGAGAGACAAATCACACCGCCAAACCATAACTACATATTACCATCATACTTATTAACCAAAACCTCTAAAATAAGACTGATATTACAACCATATAATGTGGATATCACAACTAAATACAGCGGGTACTGAAAGTGTTCAGACCACTTTAAATTTTTCACTCTTTGTTTCATT